>JARYZH020000033.1:3590000-4189387 GCA_030021035.2 Notholithocarpus densiflorus | reverse complement strand
AAAAAAAAAAAAAAAAAGGAAGTTTACAGAGTCTTAAGTAACGACTTCCGTTTACGATTTCAAATTTTCACTAATCAGCTTAAGGCGGTTAAGGTTAAGGTTGCTAACGTTAACTCCGACTCTCACTCTCTTTCCTTGTGCTCCAAGACTTCCAATTTTCTTTTATATATTTCATCCTACCTCTAACCCTAATTCTCATATCCTATCATTTGCAATCTTTCTTTCACTTTCTGAGACTCTCTCTCTTTCCCTGTGCTCTAAGACTTCCATTTTTTTTCTTTTTTGTGATTATAACTGACCTGTTGGCAATGTATATTATTGCTAATCAAACATGAAAAACGAATTGGATTTCTGGCTTCAGAAAGCAAGTTCGTTGATTAATAAGGTTCAAACTCGGTTCGCAGATGACGATAGCATTTATGAGTCGTTCTTGGTTTTGCTCACTTCATACCATAAGGGTAAGGGCAAAGGGCAACAGGATTTGGGTTCGCTTTGTTATCAGATCCATGATCTTTTCAAGGACCACCCTGATCTGTTCCATGAATTCTTCAGCTTTGTTTCAAATCCGGTTCCTAATGAAACCACAACCAATAAGTCATGTTCTTTTGACTTGCAAGCTTTGTCCCAGCAGGGAAGTTCTCTGTTCAAGAAGATTCAAAGCTCTTTATGTGGGTCGGATTATCATTACAACTACTTTTTGGAGCGTATTCACTGCTACACTTCTGGACATATAGGGCTTGATAGTGTTCTTGGAAGCTGTCCTCTGGCTTTCGTGGATGAATTGCATAATTTTATCAAGTATTGTGAGAATTTGGGTGGGTTTCCTGCTCCTGCTGCTGGTGTATTATGTGAGAGTTCATTGGGCTCAGGCCAAAAAAAGCGTAAAGGGTCTCATTTGTCTACTGGTTGTGGTATTGGTGATGAAGTGAAATCGTCTCGTAAAGGCCAACAGTGGCAAAAGTATGTGAGGGATGATAATTTTTGTGGATTTCTCGCTCCTGCTCATGCTGTTCCAGCATTATGTGAGAATTCATTGGACTTGGTGGGGAAAAAGTGTAAAGGCTCTCATATGTCTGCTGGTGGTGGTGGTAGTGGTGAAAAAGCAAAACCATCTCATAAAGGCCAACAGAGGCAAAAGCTTATAACTAAGGATGATGAAGACCATGAACCTGACCTCTCTAAGTGTACAAAAGCTACACCTAGTTACCGGATTTCGAATGGCACTTTGGTGTGTGCCAATTTGGATTACTCTATAAAAAGAATCAAAAAAAGCAAGGAGCAGAAAGTTTGAGGATTTTGAGGACCTGAAATATGATCGGGATAGGTTCCTAACACCTATAAGATCAACAATAGAGTGTGCAGAGTGGTTAATGAATGAGCTACAGGGTAAGCCATTGGAGGAGTCTATCATAGTAGAAGACTACTACTTTAATACAAAGCATATTAAATGCATTGAGACACACTGTAATGTCAAAGGTGATGAGTTACGGGAAAACCCAAGACGTGTGTTACCTGAAATTCTTCATCGCCTTCGCCAAAAGCTAGAAGAGTTTAAGAAGGAACAAGGGTCTGTTACATTCAAAAATTACTGTATCTTTACGGGAAATATTAGATATAGTTTGAAGAAGTAGATTGCATATGATTGTTGTGTATCTCTTTGTTTTTGTTTCAGTTTTTAGATGTGAATGATCAGTCTGACAATATGCAAATTTATGTATTTTAAATACTGTTAATACATTGTGTTATGATTAAATGCTTATTGTTTAATGACGGATAGGAGGAATCCAGCTGGAAAAATTGCAGGTGGCTAATAACGGAATTATAAACTAACTATATGTCCTTTCGCCTGATGTTCTTTGTGAAATGATTGCACATGAAGTTGCCATCAGTTTAATCCCTCTTTCTTATCTGCTACTTTAAGAAATAGAAGAGTTTTGATGTTAGCTTGTTTCCTTCTGTTTTTATCATCATCATAATATCTTTTGATCCCTGTCTCCTCCTTTTGGCAGCTTTAACATGATCCAAATTATTACTCTATTAATAATTGACTGTTTCCTTTTTTCTTATTTATTTGTTTATGATTGTTGAAATCTGAGCTGCCAATTGATATGCCTGATTACTTGTGGCCATATATGTGACTTAAATTTTCTTGCAATAATTTGTTGGGTACCAATTTTAAATTTTGCACAAGCTTAGACAATGTTTTAGAGGTTTATATATTTAAGGTAAGTTATGATTTTGTCACAATTGCTGGTTGAGTTAGTGACATTGTATGCTATCAGCTTAAATGAGTTTGACATGGTACTCAAAACATCTATGTGTGTTGAATCTGTTGATCGGAGGCTGGTAACGAAAGAAATCACCACTCATATTCATGACCAGAATTGTTATTCATGTTATTTGCCGAGGATACAGGGTTTACTCATTGGAACTCATCATACTTAGAATCTTTTTTGATTTCCTTTGAAAAGAAAACTTCTTAAGTGGAAGAAATATTGCCTTGAATGTTAAAGATGTGTAATAGTAGTGATAATAATGCATTAATGCTGCGGTTGATGTCTAGTTGCTAACTGATTAATAACATGGGAAACTTTGTGTAATATCGAACATATGATTGGGGATTTTTCTGTTTGCCAAGCGTAAGTATTATGATTGGGGATAATACTCTCTCTCTCTCTCTCTCTCTCTCTCTCTCTCTCTCTCTTATGTCTATGAATTTATACTAGTGATTTCTATGTAGAAAGACCAACATTTTTTAAAGGCATACTGATTTCTGTTTCTCCACTTGAGTATTGGAAAGAGGTGACAATGACCTATTTTTCAAATGAAACCTCCTCTCTCCTTAAGAACTGGGTGGAGGTTAAGGCCCACTTTTTTTTTTTTATTTGCTCAGTTTTGAACCAGATTTAAAAAAAAAAAGATGTAAATGTTTGGTTTCTTTGATTTCTGTTGTCTTTTATGTATTGCAACCTAATTTACTTTTTAATTCATAGAACTTCTTTCCTTGGTATTAAGAACGGGGTCTTTCTGTGCAGCCTGGTTATCTTTGTAAAATGTTACCAGTTCTGTGCTTAATATCATCCAGAATCATTGGAAAATAAATTTTATAGTGACATTAACTAGTTTTTTGTTTTTCTATTAGTGCATGACTAATAGAAAAGTAATTTATAGAATGATTATGTAAGTTTCTTTTTATTCTTTTTTTTTTTTTCGTCAAATGCAATTGAGTCTTGCTAAATTGTCTACTCTAAAATTCAATTTTTCCTTCAATCCCCTGCCCGGGCAGGTATGTTTCGGTAAAAACATGTGTCATGTACAAATTTTGTGTGCTTCTAGATGTTCAGGCAAAGATATTACCTGGAGTAACCCATTGTCAGAGCATGAACTATGTTTTTTGCATATCTAGCAGCATCATTAGATTCTTAGGAGAAATGCTCAGTGCTGGTCTTTACACTGTATGTTTCAGTTGGATAACTTCTCCTGCAGCACAGAGAGTGAAATGATTGTCCTGGATAATTGCCTGATGATTTCCTTTCAGCAGGTAAGGGTTAATACAGTGTAAAGGCATAGCTTCTTCTTCTTTATTTCTCAAGTCAAAGTTTTGAGTCTCCCAATACTGAACTTACAGTTTTTTTTTTAAAGCTTTATATGCTGAATATTTGGGAGTGTTGGAATGGAATGAAATAGAATGTAGTTTATTAAATCATGGGTTATGGAGATTGCTGAAATAATATGATATCTCTGAACAAATATCAGAATTAGGAATATACACTGACCTTAAGTGTATGAGCTAAATTAAAGGATCTTTAAATTTGCAGGATATATGCTTTTTTTAATGGAGTGGTTAGAGTCAAAATAGGTTTTTTACCTGCTGATGACATGGTGTACAGATATTGTAATGAGTTGGATTGAGGTCTTGAACTCTTTTTTTAAATTGAATTTGGACTGCTTTTGGAAGTTACATTTAAACCTCAAACTTAGGCATACGAGGGTTTCGATATTTTGGAATTGGACTGTTTTTCAGTTTCAGTTTCGATATTATGTTGCAAATCTTGGTGTAGGACAAGGTGGTGGAATGATACAGGGCATCACAAGTGAAGCTGTTTTAGTTTTGCTATTGGCTGCTCTTGACAATAATTTAAGGAGGCTTGGCTAAAATGCCCTTGAAAAGATGTGGTTTATGCATCTGATCAAACACATTCTGCACTACAATAAGCCTTCCAGGTTTCTTTATAAACAAGCAGAAGTATCTAAAAGATCCTTTTATTTTATTTTAATAAATTTTTAAAGGATGCTTCCTGATACTTGTGTGAATCATGAAGTTGTAAGCTATTTAATCTGTGGATCATTTTGTGTACATGACTCGAACCTGGCTTGATTATAAAATCAACCACTGTCCCCAACCTATCCACTTGGTGGGGCAGGGAAAACATGCAGGGTGAATGTGTCTTGCAATCCCTAACCTTTTATGGCATTGAAAAAGTTAGCAACATGTTTCTCCTTTTAGAAAATTCAATGTGTATTAGATATTATGTATTAGAATTTTTACCAAGTTTTCAAAAAAAAAAATAAATAAATAAATCTTTATGTTTCACTTTCGAGAACCACCAAATGGAGGAGTTTGTGTTTTATTGTTATCAGTGTTAAAAAGAGTCTCAAGACTGCCTCCTGAGATATTTTTTATTTTATGTTATGTAATTAACACAAGTGTAGATTTGGACAATCTTACAATGCTTGCAATGCATCGATCTTCTCTTAAGATAGAGCTATATATTGGATGTGGATTCTTGTAGATGCTACATATGGTGGAAGTGTTTGTATAGTACAAAGCTTCACCACTTAAATTCACAGCTGACAAAAGAAATTACCTACCTAGCTACTTAAGCCCCAGTTAAAATACTTAACCAAACCTGCTAATCACCCACCACTTCCGCAAGTCTCATAAGTCATAACCGTTGAACAATGCTACATTCTAAGCGTTTCTAAACAGCTATCCATCTTATCAACATGGTTTTGTCCTCCGTAGACTTTATTGGGACGAAATTGAAAGTCCTAACTCCTAAGTCTAACTAGGGCTGTCCACGGGTTAGGCCGGGTCGTGTTTATGCCCAACCCAGACTTGACCTGAATGATTCGGGTGGATGAAAGTATGACCCGAAACCAACTCGGACGACCTAGTTGGATTTTTCGGTTCAAGTCTCGTCGGTTTTGGGTTGTATTGGGTTGGTTTCGGGTTTTATCACGGGGGCCGATATTTGGCCGGATCAAGCAAGATTTGGCCGGGTCCATCGAGATTTGGCCGAAATCTGGCCGGATCTGTCGAGATCTGGCCTAGATTTTGTCGGATAACGGCGAGATCTCACCGGATATTGAAGGATCTGGACCATATCTCGATGAGATCTCGCTGAATTTGGTCCGAAATGCTTAATATATCACCGAAAATGTTAAAGCTTTCGGTTCGGGTCGAGTTTCACGGGTTTTGACTCATCAAAAGCAGGTTTAGCAAGAGGGGTTTCTTGTTCCAACAACCATTCAGTGGGAAGCTAACATCTTGCCATTGAATCATTTTTGGAACTTGAACTTTAGCATCAGGAGTTGAACATTGGATTAACATGGTTTTACCAGCAGGTTCTCTATTGATCCTAGCACCAGGATTCAATTAAGTACCCAAAAGTCTGTAATAAATATGGTAAATCAAAGCAAAAGGCTTAGTGCCTTCATCCATATGATAACTAGATGAAGCAATATTTAAGGTTAAAGCTTTAACAATATTAGGATCATCCAAAGCAAGAGTAATATCAGGATAACAGGTAAAATATACAGGACCATCATACAAAGAAGCAGTAATCATACCAAGAATGCTATCTTTAAAGTTCTTAAATCTAGCATCTCTTAAACACATGAGAATAGAAGCATTTATACCTTTTCTAGTAAGTGGTTTAACAGCAACTTGAACCATACCAATATGCAAATAACTGAATTTTTTAGTAATAAAATCAGCAATGTTTCTTTTGGAAAGCAAGCAACATTTTTCATGAGTTTTTGAAATAGAAAATGTTTGTTCAACAGTTCTCACTTTGTATGCAGAATAAATCTATTTTCAATCCAACTAGTTTTGTAAATAGTTTTAGTATCAACTTTGGGAATATTCCTCAAGGAACTCATTTTCTTCAACAGTGTGATCTTCTTCATTTACAATATCAGGAGGACAACCAGTCTTGGAGCTGACAGAGGGGTTGGATCTCCACATCTTATCCATGTTATCCTAGGTTTAACACTCAATTATTATGTTTTTCTCACAACCGTTGCATTTCGTAACACATACCCTAGTCAACCCTATACCTCTCATGCCCTACACGCTCTCTTAGCTTAAACGGGCCTTACTGTTTAGTTCTGGGAATTCACTTTCAAACACGGGTGGCGCCAACGATGGTAGAAAGGGAACACAACAAAGGAGTATCAAAGTTTCAGGTAGACACAGACAATCAACAGAGAACAAAACAACACTATCATCGGCTGATGATTCTCCTAATATTAAAAATGGTTGTAGAGATTCCTGCTGTAATGTTATTAAATCTGTTAATGTTCTCACTAAAAGTGAAGAAAATGAAAGTTTGTTGACTAAATTGATAAGTCAAACTGAAAACCTTGAATTGCAAAAAGAATATTTGGATAAGCTTAAGAAATCTATATATTACTAAAAGCTGAAGCGTAGCATTTAATGTTGCTACTCTCACATTGAGCCACATCAGCAGCCATGTCATTTCTATAATCTTTTCTAAATTTGTCCTATAATTTTAAAATAGTTTTTATCAATTTTAAATACAGATAATTATTATAAAATAATTTTCATCCCTATCTTCACCATAAAGCCCACTTCTTACAAATTTAATATCCCATAAAGCCCAGATCCAAAGCCTTTTCAACTGAAACCCTTTGCTTTCACGGTTTCAACTTTTTGTTTTTCCTTTCCTTTTGTTGCACACGGTTTTAATTTCCTGTCTCCCACGTTTTAGTTCTTTCCCCTTCCCCACCTTCTCTGTTTTACGGTTTCCTACGGTTTCACATTTAATCATCGCCAGCCTCTGTTTTACGGTTTCCTACGGTTTCACAATTGATGGGTTGACTTGATTCTTTGTTTTTCTGTCAACTCATTAATTTCTCTTCCTGAATTGGCATGTAAAATTTGAAGCTAGAGAGCTTTTAGGCGGAACTTAGTCAAGCTTCCTCTTATCCATTTTAATTAAAATTTTTATTAATTTTATTATAATATTGACAATGATAAGGTTATGCATTATGCCCGTTATTATATGATTTAGCTCATTAGCGTTGTCTAAAATAGTAAAACTACATTCTTGAAAAATATATATTAAAATTGAAACTCATATTTTCTCTCAATGTTTGTAGCTATTCTTACTTTATTTATTAAAATTTTGCCTTTGTTGTTTTGTGATATAAGGCAATAGGTTATTGACTCAGAGAAAAGCTGAAGCAAAAAATCTTCTAAAAATCTTTCCTTTTATTTATTTATTTTTTCTAACTCTCTAAAATTAATTGAAGTAGATGATTAAATGGTTTAAATATTTTCTAGGCAATTTCACACTTCACAAGAGAAAAAAAATCATGTAATGTCTAATTTCTAATATATCAATAGTATCATACATTTAAAAATTGAGTTCAATTTGAGTTGGAAAACTTATAAATTCAATGTTGTAAAAGCAAACTTTAATGTGCAGTGTTCTTTAAGGAAGTCCTGGAGTAATTATCCGAGATGCAAAGGGAGCAACATAATTGAAAATTTTTCTCTTCAAAAAAAGAATCAATATTTTTCAAGTTCTTTATTTAATTTCCATTTGCATCACCTTGCTTTTACCAGAAGAGGAAGTGTCATCTATATATTACTAAAAGCTGAAGCGTAGCATTTAATGTTGCTACTCTCACATTGAGCCACATCAGCAGCCATGTCATTTCTATCATCTTTTCTAAATTTGTCCTATAATTTTAAAATAGTTTTTATCAATTTTAAATACAGATAATTATTATAAAATAATTTTCATCCCTATCTTCACCATAAAGCCCACTTCTTACAAATTTAATATCCCATAAAGCCCAGATCCAAAGCCTTTTCAACTGAAACCCTTTGCTTTTACAGTTTCAACTTTTTGTTTTTCCCTTCCTTTTGTTGCACATAGTTTTAATTTCCTGTCTCCCACGTTTTAGTTCTTTCCCCTTCCCCACCTTCTCTATTTTACGGTTTCCTACGGTTTCACATTTAATCATCGCCAGCCTATCTCCCTTCTAACGGCAGCCTCTCTGTTTTCCTTCCTTCCTGTCTTCCTCTCCTTACAATATATAAATACTAACAGCAGCTAGACGATTCAGTTGAGGTATCTCTAAATCCAAGTTTCTTTTGTGCTCTATTCTTTTGCATGATGTTTTCTTTTTTTCTTCCTTTTTACTGCCTCTTTCGTGCTGTGGTGTGGATAATTGTTATGTTTAATTTAATTACTTTATAAATCATTTTTCTTAGTGTGTTGAATTTTTGATTGCTGGGTCTTATCCTGTGTGATTCCAACGACTTAGTGTGACTCTGATTTATTAGTGTAGTGCTGTGGTGTTTGCTTCCACTGTTTGTTTTGTATGAGATGCAAAACCAACAATTGGTATTAAAGCCTACTTCAATATCATGATTGTATAACATATTGATTGGGTTTTAGAATCAAAGAAAATTGTTTTCCTGGTGTTTGAATTTTCTGCAGTAATTTTTCTGCATAATTGTGTTTATCATGGTCTTTAGTTTAGACATGGTTTGATATTCATGGTTTCAATTTTAAGAATTTGTGAATTTCTTTTATCAAATTCGTGAAACTCAAGTCACTGTGCGAGCATTTTTAAGTTGTGCTAAGATTGTGTGCATACTTCTACAATTCTACCTAATAGTTGGTTTTTAGAGTTTTCTAGATAAGCTACACAAACTAGACGTAAGCCTATTCATATTAAGTATTAATCTCTTAAAAATAAAGATAAAGATAAAAGAAGAATTGAGCATACGACTCTAATAGGACCCTAAGAGACTTTATATATATATATATATATATATATACAAGTATAAAACTATCCCGAACCCAAATTATTGTTAGTTACAGTAACTATTCTTTTCTCATTCAAAACCTCTTGGAAGAAAGAGTTTGGAACACGTATTGCTCATCATAATTGTATGCTTGTGTGAGAATGTTCATGCCTCAACATTGGTGGGAGGAGATCAAAATATGACTTGGATCCACACAAGATTTAAATATTAAATAATTCCATTCTTTTAGTTTTTGAGAAGAACCATTCTTTTAGTTAGTGGGGTTTTAAAACGTGAGTGATGATGATTGATAGATTTATTTGAGGGAGTGTCGGTAAATATCTCATTTAAGTCCCGCTCCTCAAACAGTGAGGGTTTTTAAAAAATATTTATTTATTTATTTTAATATGAGCTCCAAATTTCCAATAAACTCAACCCGAACTGTCCGATAAAAGACCTAAAATTGAATTCCATATATATATATATATAAAAGCTGAAGCGGAGTATTTATTGTTGTTACATTCCTGTTGAGCCACATCAACGACCCCATCATACTTCTTTTTTTTCTTTTTTCTATTTTCTTTCTTTCCCCTCTTTCTTTACCTCAAATTCAACTTGGACTTTTTGTTTTCTCTGTCTCTCTATTTAGTATTAATTGTGCCTTTTCAGTGTCCT
Organism: Notholithocarpus densiflorus; assembly: GCA_030021035.2. Taxonomy (NCBI): domain Eukaryota; kingdom Viridiplantae; phylum Streptophyta; class Magnoliopsida; order Fagales; family Fagaceae; genus Notholithocarpus; species Notholithocarpus densiflorus. The sequence continues at coordinate 4,179,642 of JARYZH020000033.1, read as the reverse complement.
TCCCTGTCTTGATGTTTGCCCATAAGTTTCTGTTACTAAATAAATCGGATTGAAAGTGTAGAACCATAGAAAATTCAATGTTATGACAGAGAGTTTTAGATGACAGTTACTTTTGAAGTAATTTAGAGAGTCGGTTTGTGTCCATCTCCCATAATTGCAGCACAAACATGGTATTGTTCCACTTTCAATCAGTATATTATATTTAGAAATCTATTGAACTCGAGTTCACGGAGAGAAGTGGGTGGAATTGATCAGGAAGAACAGCACATAACGTAGGACAAGAGAAGCTTAAAGACAGTAGTTGGGATTTTGGAGTGGCATGTCGGAAAATACTTACAACTTAATGTTCAATTTGCTGTATAAAGCTCCAAACATCTTTTTTTTTTTTTTAACATTATCATTTAACCTTTTCAATTTAATTGTTATGCCATAGTTCATGGATTGCAGGTGTTAAAAACTTATCCCGTTTGTGCAAAAAGATTGTGTAGAAAATCAAATGGCTATATCTGTTAGGTCTTTGACCAAAGGCCTCTAAGAGATTTGCATGGTGTGTAAAGCTTACCACCATTTGTGTAGTAAGATTTCCTCTATTTTTTGTTTCCTTCTTTTTCATTTTCCCAAAATACAATGTTCCCATATTGAAATAAATTAAGCATGGAAAATCAAAATTGTTCCAATTGAATCACTAATACACCAGAGAAACAATTATTTCAAGAAGATTAGGTATTCAACCCCACCTTTTTCATGAGCAAGGGGTCTTTGTGAATTGGGTTACACATGTTAGTTTATTTGGTTAATTAATGATGGTTGTTATATCTATATAGATATGAACATCTACCTCTAGATTGATTTAAAAAAAAAAAAAAAACTTTGCATCCTTGCATATGCAGGGGAAGAGTGTTGACCTACAACCATCAATGAAATAACCCCTACGTACTCTAAGGACCTACCAGAATATTGGAACCATCAAATATGTCATTCTGATGTGTCACTAATGTGGTAAAAATGAAGTATAATAAGAACCATGGCCAAGGATCACTTTGGTGTGTTTTATTTCCCATGAACAAAGCTCTTCTAGGGAAAATAGAAGCAGTGATGGCAGCTGGGTGGGTGATGAGGGAAGTAGCTCAATTGGCAATCTGGACTGGGCTAAGGAACATTATTATAAAGGTGATAATCAAAGAGTAGTCCAGGCTTTCGATAGCAATCTCTCGAATCTCACTTACCTTGGTTTGGTTGTTCAATTCTCAGTTTAGAACTTTTGCTTTTGTATACATCATCAGGTCATGCGCAAATATGGTTGACAAAGTGGAGGTTGTTTGGATGGGTTGCCCTCCTTTCTTAGCACATTTGTTTGAACCATTGTACATTGTTATTTACATAATAAAAATCTATCATTTTCAATAAATAAAAAAGAAAGGTTTAATATAGTATGTAGTTCAAAGCTTTCACCTCCATGCTTATTTATATATATATATAAATATATATATATATCCATGCTTATATATATATATATATATTATTCTTTTCAACAATGCATCAATTCCGATATTACTAAATGTAAAATTTTAATATTATTTTGTAGGAGTTGTGTTTCAAATGATCATTCTTTAATTGTTTTACAAGCATCCTTTCTCATTATATTTTATTAAACTCCAATTCTTCAGCCTTTTTTTTTTCCCCCTTTGAAGTCAATTGATGGGTTGACTTGATTCTTTGTTTTTCTATCAACTCATTAATTTCTCTTCCTGAATTGGCATGTAAAATTTGAAGCTAGAGAGCTTTCAGGCGGAACTTAGTCAAGCTTCCTCTTATCCATCTTAATTAAAAATTTTATTAATTTTATTATAATATTGACAATGATAAGGTTTGCATTATGCCCGTTATTATATGATTTAGCTCATTAGTGTTGTCTAAAACAATAAAACTACATTCTTGAAAAATATATATTAAAATTGAAACTCATATTTTCTCTCAATGTTTGTAGCTATTCTTACTTTATTTATTAAAATTTTGCCTTTGTTGTTTTGTGATATAAGGCAATAGGTTATTGACTTAGAGAAAAGCTGAAGCAAAAAATCTTCTAAAAATGTTTCCTTTTATTTATTTATTTTTTCTAACTCTCTAAATTTAATTGAAGCAGATGATTAAATGGTTTAAATATTTTCTAGGCAATTTCACACTTCACAAGAGAAAAAAAAAACCATGTAATGTCTAATTTCTAATATATCAATAGTATCATACATTTAAAAATTGAGTTCAATTTGAGTTGGAAAACTATAAATTCAATGTTGTAAGAGCAAACTTTAATGTGCAGTGTTCTTTAAAGAAGTCTTGGAGTAATTATCCGAGATGCAAAGGGAGCAACATAATTGAAAATTTTTCTCGAACTCCAACTGCCACTGCTGTATTGAACTCTATTTAACATAATTAAAAAATTTTCTCTTCAAAAAAAGAATCAATATTTTTCAAGTTCTTTATTTAATTTCCATTTGCATCAACTTGCTTTTACCAGAAGAGGAAGTGTCATTTGAGCTAAAGCCTAAAACTCATTGGCTCATTATATGATTTTTTTCCCTTTGTAAATATTATATATTCTTTAATTTTTTTCCCATTGTAAATATAATATAATCTTAATTTAAACTATGATAAAAAGGGAAAGAGGTGACTAGGGTTGACAAGAGAAAAACAAAAAGACAAGGAAAATGGAAATATGACATTCATCTAGATCATTTGGTCCAACATCTATTTCTTGGAGGCAAGAGTTGCGATAGAACAAGAAAAATGAGTGATTACATTTTCTTCAACATATAATTGATTATTTCAAGACTTATGCTTTGTGTAGGAAATTTTTTTTTGTTGATTGTATTCTTGAAGAAAAAGACTTCTCCCATACCAACATTAGATGATGTTATGTTCAAAGGTTAAAAGTTGTTTCTAATTTATGCCAAGACTACAGATATACATATATTTTGGATGAGAATAGGTGATGTCGTGTTCATAGGCTAAAAGTTGTCTATAATTTTTGTGTTAAATAAACACATGTCGTGTGGAACTAGAATCTTTACACAAGTTAAATTCAAGGCATATTGTCTAACAATTAAGAGAGCCTAATAGTTTGCATTGTATAAATTGATTAGTTTTTCACATATTTCAGATTTTTAAAAGGAATAAATATCAAAAGATTTATCAAGAAGAAATATTTTTGTAAAATTTGATTCTGTTGCATTTGTTTAGTAATTATCAAAATACAAATTGTTACACTTGATGGAAGTCAAAAGTAGATAAGACGTTACATGTTGCTTGTAGTATAGAAAATAATACTTGGAAATTCTTTGGAATTAGTGAATTTGAATTGAGTGTGTTTAATGGACTTTGTTTGTAATTTGAGGACATAGAGAGTGGTAGAGTGGCTTAATAAAATATTTAATTGGTCTAGGATCATTACTTTACTCTTAAATTCAATCTCTTTTTAAATCATGTGGTATTCAAATCCTATAAATGTATAATAGCTCATTGTTGTGATTTATAATTTTGTTAGTATTTATCCACCATTATTTTCAGTCATATCATTTTTATTGTGATAATTGGTAATAATCTCTAAGTAGTATGGAGTTTGCTTATTTTTTTATTTTTTTTTTATCTGGATAATTTAAAAAAGAGAAAGTATTACAATGTTTGATGTGGATAGCTCATTATTTCTTGGGGACGAGGTTTCATTCTAGAAATTGTTATGTTGTAATTATTTGAAATGGTTTTTTATTGGAACATGCTTGAACCATATCATTGTGGCTTTTACATGAATGTTGTTTATTTGACTAATCTATTTATACATATTTTTAACGATTGTTTTGAATTAGAATTATCAAATTTGATTGGTTTCACCAATAAAAGTGAATGTGTATAACTTTCGTTCAAATATCCCGTGCATCGCACGGGTTAGCGACTAGTATTTGATAAAAAATGAAATTGGTAAAAAACTAAAATCAACTATAAGCTTTGAAGAAACTTTGGAAAGATTTAACAAAAAAAAATCCGAAGAATTAACTATTAATGATCTTCAACATGAAATCACTGTTGTTAAACAAGAAATAATTGAACTAAAAAATGAATTTAAAAGCATTAAAAGTGATAAAATTAATCTTAAACAAGAATTGTTATTGTTAAAAATTGATCAAAATCAATCTGATAATGAACAAGATGAGCATAAAGATGGAGATGAATCCTGTCAACAGGCTCTTCTTTCTGATAAAGGTATTGTTGATAATTCTCAACTTAATCTTGTCAATAAAATGCTTCCTCCAAAATGGTTTACAAAAGTTAAAATTGTTGTTTCCCATGATTATCATTTCACTGTTATTGCTATGATTGATTTTGGTGCGGATATGAACTGTATCCAAGAAGGATTAATTCCTTCAAAATATTTTGAAAAGTCAACTGAAAGATTGGTTTCTACTAATGGCACTCAAATGAAGATTAAATATGAATTAAATAATGCTCATGTTTGCCACGGTAATGTCTGTTTTAAGATTCCTTCTGTTCTTGTAAAAACTATGACTAATAAAGTGATTCTTGGTCTGCCATTTATAAATGCTTTGTATCCTTTTCTTGTTGAACATGATGGCATTACTACTGATCCTTTTGGATAGAAAGTTAAATTCAAATTTGCTTCTAAGTTTGAAATTGATACTGATGATGCTTTAAATTTGATTCATGCTAAAACCAAACATCTTAACTTCCTTCAGCAAGAAGTGAGATACAAGAAAATTGCTGAACAACTTTTTGATAAATTGTTGCAATCAAAAATTGATAATTTTCAAAAAATTCTAATTGGTGATGTTTGCTCTAATATTCCAAATGCTTTCTAGCGTAGAAAAAAACATTTTGTTGACCTACCCTATGTTAAACGTTTTGATGAGAAAAACATTCCCACTAAAGCTCACCCTATTCAGATGAATGCTGAAACTGTTGAATTTTGCAAAAAAGAAATACATGATTTGTTAGAGAAAAAATTGATTAGGAATAGCAAGTCTCCTTGGTCTTGTTCTGCTTTCTATGTTCAAAAAAATGCTGAGATTGAGAGAGGAACCCCTCGCCTGGTTATTAATTATAAACCCTTGAACAAGGTTTTAGAGTGGATTAGGTATCCTATTCCCAATAAGAATGACCTGGTCCATAGGTTGAATGAGGCTGTGGTGTCTTCAAATTTTGACATGAAATCTGGGTTTTGGCAAAACCAGATTAGTGAGAATGATAGGTATAAAACTACTTTTACCACTCCTTTTGGGCATTATGAGTGGAATGTTATGCCTTTTGGTCTTAAGAATGCGCCCAGTGAGTTCCAAAACATTATGAATGATATTTTCAATTCCTTCAGTCATTTTACCATTGTTTATATTGATGATGTTCTTGTTTACTCTAGCTCCATTGATGAACACTCGAAACATTTGTATTCGTTTCTGGATACTATCAAAAGAAATGGTCTTGTTGTCTCTGCTAAGAAAATCAAATTGTTTCAAACAAAAGTTCGATTCCTTGGCTATGACATCTCTGAAGGACAAATTCATCCTATTGATAGAGCCATTCAGTTTGCTGATAAATTTCCTGATGTCATCACTAATAAAACCCAGCTTCAAAGGTTTCTTGGATCATTGAATTATGTTGCTGATTTCTACAAAGATATGAGGAAACAATGTAAACCCCTTTTTGACAAGTTACAAAACAATCCTCCACCTTGGTCTGATGTCCATACTTTCCTAGTTAAACAAATCAAATCTCATGTTAAGACACTGCCGTGTCTTGGTATTCCCATTGTTAATGCTTTCAAAATTGTTGAGACCGATGCCTCTGACATTGGTTATGGTGATATTCTGAAACAAAGAGTTTCCCCATATTCATTTGAACAAATTATTCGTTTCTATTCTGAAATCTGGAATACTGCACAGTTAAACTATAGTACTATTAAAAAAGAGATTTTATCTATAGTAGTATGTATTTCAAAGTTTCAAAGTGATTTATTAAACCAAAAGTTTTTGTTGCGTATTGATTGCAAAAGTGCTAAGTATGTTATTGAAAAAGATGTTGAAAACATTGCTTCAAAACATATTTTTGCCAGATGGCAAGCTATTTTAAGTGTTTTTTATTTTGATATCAAATATATCAAAGGATCTCAGAATGTTATCCCTGATTTTCTTACCCGTGAATTTCTGCAGTGTCACCATGGCAAGTAGGCGATCTAAAGACAAAAGCCCAGCCACTGATAAACCACTTGTTAAAAAAGAACCTGTTTCTTCCCTAGAAATTGTCAACCGATTCACTCCCTTAGGTACTATCCCTAAGCCCAACTATTCCTCTGTCTTAGCCTCCTCCTATGATCCTTATGCCTTAACCAGTGTTTCCCAACCTGTTAAAATTGTTTACTCCAGGGCTTCCAATATTATGTTCTTTGTTAAAATAAACAAAGTGGAACCAGCCAAGAAGGCGGTATTGCAGATATAATCAAAGTAATTTAAAACAATAGTAAGGCGGTAAAATCAGCCAAGCAATATAGATCAAAACAACAATAATAAGGCAGTAGAACCAGCCAAGCAGTATAGATCAAAACAATATAAAGTATAGAACAAAGTGAAAGCTAAAAGTAGTTAATATTGAAAATAAGTAGCAGAACTTACAGTAGTAGTTACAAGGTCTCAATAGGTTAACAGTTACAAGGCTTGAACTAGTTCTAGTTACAAGGTTTTGTAGGGAAATAGTGGTAATAGTGAAAATTCTAGGGAGAAGTTCTAAAGGAGAGAAGTAGTCCTAAAGAGAAATTCTGGCTCTAGAGCAAAACTTGGTTTAACATAAGAGACATCCCCCTTTAAATAGGCATAAAAAGTGTAGTGAACAGTACCGATGAACAGTAAAAAGTGAACAGTAATCGGTGAACAGTAATCAGTGAACAATAATCCATGAGCAGTAATCAGTGAACAATAAAAAGTGAATAGTGATTTTTTCACTTTTTGTCTTAAATCAACAGCAGCAGGGGCCTTGTCTAATTCTTCAATCCAAAGAACCAAAACTTGCTGAAAGTAAGCTTGAAATGACTAAAAGCATGAAGAATCTCTTTTTTCAAAACATCATCATTTGCATGGGGCAGTGGTGTGATACAATAGTGGGAATTTCACCAGGGGGTAAACATTGTAGCATTTTGGCCATTATGCAGGCCAGACAAATAGGGAAATCAATCTTCCAATCAATCACCCGAAATATCGTCAATAGAACTTATCAGGGAGCTTAACAGGCTTGAAACAAGTGCATTGGCTAGTTCAATTGTCTGTACTGAGAGGACTTAATCAGTGTCAGGGGCATCAGATGGATAACCATCATAAGGATCCCATGGGGAATCATCATTACATGCATACTCATGATATACAGCATACTGGTTGCAAAATCCACAATATAGAAGTGGCTCATAAACAGGACTTTTTCCTGGTATAAGGAACTTTCTTGGATCATCATGGCCAGTTCTTTCTAAATGGCGGACTACAGAGATGTAAGGTTTAATACCAAAAATATGAATTCTATGTGTTTCCTATGAAATGGTAGTCCTTCCATAGGTCTTGGATGACCTCAAGAATTTGATTATTGAAATAGTTTCTCCAACATTCAACAAGAGCAAAAGGGTCCTTAAAGGATAGGCGGGAATCTCCTTCATACCATTGACCTTGATGGGTGAACCCATTAATGAGTACAAGATGTTTGGAAGGCTGGACATCCATCCAATTATCTCTTTCCCATTTTGGCAAAGTGCTCCAACATTTGATAGAAACAGAAGGACTATTAATCTGTGAAACAGCCCTTTGGATAATTTGCGGGAACTGGCTAATCTGGTCATGGCTTGTTAGCTTGATAAACCTGATAAAGCCATATTCAAAGATCTAGGACAGCCAGTCAGGGTCCCTGTCATCATCATGGTTTGTTAATTTTGATAAGGATTTCAATTCTAATTTCCCCCTATGGTTCATACGTTGGTGGGCTCAGTTTGGCTCAATTGTTGAAATATTCCCAGAACCATTAATGAATTCTTTTACATATTTCAAAAGTGTGTTCAAAGTTGATTCATATGGTGCTAAATTCCCTCCTTTGCTCCATTTCATTAAGAAATACAAGGTTCCTTGGATCCTGAAATGGCAATATGATAAGGAATGTGATATTCTCACTCGCTGTTGGTATGTTCAATGGTGGGATAAGTTTCCTCACACACAATCAATTATTAACAATGTTACCAGAGAATTCCCATCCCCAAGTGCTTCTCCAGCATTAAGAATCACTACCCTAGTGCAAAAAGCTGATCTGGCTAATGCACCTACTTCTACATCTGCTAAAATCATTAAACCCCCTGCTAAGCCTAGGAAAAAGGGTTCTCCTTTGGATGAGATTCGCAAGGACCGTGATGCCTTATATGCCCTCGTCAAGATGATATCAAAAGAAAAAGAAGCTGCTGATTCAGAAGATGAACGGTCCTCTAAAACTTCTGTTACAAAAGACCCTTACTACCCCTACAATCAGGAGTGGTTTGGTCATGATGAAGAAGAAACTCAGGATTTAGCGGAAGATTGATTCCTTCCCCTATTTGTCTGGCCTGCACAACGGCCAAAATGCTACAATGTCCAAAATGCTACAATGTTTACCCCCTAGTGAAATTCCCACTATTGTTTCACACCACTGCCCCATGCAAATGATGATGTTTTAAAAAAGAGATTCTTCATGCTTTTAGTCATTTCAAGCTTACTTCGGCAAGTTTTGGTTCTTTGAATTGAAGAATCAGACAAGGTCCCTACTACTGATGATTTGAGACAAAAAGTGAAAAAATCACTATTTACTTTTTACTGTTCACTGATTACTATTCACCGTTTACTGTTCACTTTTCACTGTTCATCGGTACTGTTCACTACGCTTTTTATGCCTATTTAAGAGGGAATGTCCCTTATGTTAAACCAAGTTTTGCTCTAGAGCCAGAATCTCTTTAGGACTACTTCTCTCCTTTAGAACTTCTCTCTAGAATTTCCACTATTACCACTATTTCCCTACAAATCCTTGTAACTAGAACTAGTTCAAGCCTTGTAACTGTTAACCTGTTGAGACCTTGTAACTACTACTGTAAGTTCTGCTACTTATTTTCAATATTAACTACTTTCAGCTTTCAGTTTGTTCTATACTTTATATTGTTTTGATCTATATTGCTTACTTTGATTATATCTGCAATACCACCTTCTTGGCTGATTCTACTTTGTTTATTTTAACATAATATTACTGTGCTTCCGCCTTTAACGCTGTGTCCCTTCCCCTGGCTCTAGAGCAAAACTTGGTTTAACATAAGGGGCATCCCCCCTTAAATAGGCATAAAAAGTGTAGTAAACAGTACTGATGAACAGTAAAAAGTGAACAGTAATCGGTGAACAGTAATCAGTGAACAGTAAAAAGTGAATAGTGATTTTTTTCACTTTGTCTTAAATCAACAGCAGCAGGGGCCTTGTCTGATTCTTCAATCCAAAAAACCAAAACTTGCCGAAAGTAAGCTTGAAATGACTAAAAGTATGAAGAATCTCTTTTTTCAAAACATCATCATTTGCATGGGACAGTGGTGTGAAACAATAGTGGAAATTTCACCAGAGGGTAAAATTAGGATCATCCAAAGCAAGAGTAATATCAGGATAACAAGTGAAATAAACAAGACCATCATACAAAGAAGCAGTAATCATACCAAGAATGCTATAAGTTCCCACTATTGTTTCACACTTCTGCCTAATGATGATGTTTTGAAAAGAAGATTCCCCATGCTTTTGGTCATTCCAAGTTCACTTTCGGCAAGCTTTGGATAAGGCTCTTTAGATGAAAATTTGAAGACAAAAAGTGAAATTTCACTATTCACTGTACTGTTCACTTTTACTGTTCATGGCACTGTTCACTCCGAATTTTTGCCTATTTAAGGGGGTTGTCCCTTAAGTTTAGGTCAGAACTATTTCCCTAGAACTTGTTCTCGGAACTTCTTTCTTTTATAAGCCTTTTCTAAAGCCTTTCTTTGAGAGAGAGTTCCTTGTTTCCTACTACCTTTCCCTACAATCTTGTAACTAGAACATATACACATATATTTATATTTATATAAATATATTTATATATATACCTCAGAGAAGAAAACTTTTAGTTGTAGAGAAGAAAGCTACTGCTCTTAGGTGCGTAGAGAAATGCGAGCAAAAGCTTTCTTCTCTACACACACACACACACACACACACACACACATATATATAAGTTGCCTTGAAGCCTACATTAGTCAACTCTTTGGTAAAGAGGAAATCCATTCTATGGATAAAAAGACTATAATGGGCACTGATTAAGAAGTGTTTTTGCCAACTTGCCAACAGATATACAATCTCGTATACTGAAAAGCAAGGCTATGTTTAGGTCTTTTGACCTATGGTTCAAATATTTCAAGAAACTTGTTACAGCTACTATTCCTGATCCTGATGAATTGGATGAATCTGATAATGTATTTATCCAACTAGAATGGGAAGAACACTTTGGGAGTAGTCTCAGAGTGTATGAAAAGAAACATCTATTTCCTGGTCTCCTGATTGATTATGATGATGGTTCATATGTTGCTGATGATGATTCAGATGATGATGATGATAGGAATCCTAACTTGCTTTCCCAAATGTTTGAATATGGTTTTATCAGGTTCATAAAATTAACAAGCCATAAACAGGCCAGTCAACTTCCATAAATTATTCAGACTGCTAGTAAAGGATTTGAAAGTTCTTTTGTTTCCATTAGATGCTGGAGCACTTTGCCAAAATGGGAAAGAGATAACTGGATGAATGTCCAACCCTCAAAGCATCTCATTCTCATTAATGGTTACACTCACCAAGGACAATGGCTTGAAGGAAATTCCCACTTGTCCTTCAATGATCCTTTTGCTCTTGCAGAATGTTGGAGAAATTATTTCAATAATCAAATTTTTGATGTTGCTCAGAATCTATGGAAAGATTATCATTTTATAGGTTGCACAGATAGAATTTCTATTTTTGGTCCCAGACCCTATGCTACTGCCCTTGTTCACTTGCGGATAGAAGGTCATCCTAATCCAAGAAGTCTTCTCACCCCTGGAAAAACTCTAGAGTTTGAGCCACTTCTATATTGTGGATTTTGTAACAAGTATGCTATTTATCATGAGCATGAATGTGATGATTATCCTCCAAAAGATCCTTATGATGGTTATCCATCCGATGCTCCTTCCACTGATTGATGAAAGGCCTCCTTAGGCTACTACTATTTAGAGGCCACTACTACTTTCCCCTGTTTGTCTGACTTGCACAAAGACCAAAATCCTACAATGTTTTTGAAGAATATATTGCTAAAAGCCCTTACAATCCGAAACTGTTTGAAGATACCCCGAATTTGGCGGAAGATTGGTATTGATTCTCCTATTTGTCTGGCCTGCACAACAGCCAAAACACTTCAATACTTACCACTGCTAAAAGCCTGTTTCCCACCAATACAATGCTTCTGAAGATTCCCAATAATGGTGTTCATTTGATTTCTTTTGACACAAAAAGACAACAATGATGAGGTCTAGACCCTTGAATTGAAGGCTTCTGAATTCTACATATCCTCTGTATGATTCCCCAAAAATTTGACTTAAAAAGTAGAAAAATTCACTTTTTACTATTCATCTGTCACTATTCACATGTCATTGTTCATCCGTTACTGTTCGCCTGTTACTATTCATGACACTGTTCACTCCGAATTTTGCCTATTTAAGGAGGGTTGTCCCTTAAGAAAAAAGCTTGCTTAAACTTAAGGAACAACCCCCCTTAAATAGGCAAAATTTGGAGTGAACAGTGTCATGAATAATAACAGGTGAACAGTAACAGATAAACGGTAACAGGTGAATAGTGACAGATGAATAGTAAAAAATGAAATTTCCAACTTTTTTACTCAAATTTTTGGGGAATACGAAAGATATGTAGAGTTCAGAAGCCTTCAATTCAAGGGTCTAGACCTCATCATTGTTTTCCTCATATATTTATATACATAAATAAATACATATATATTTATATACATATATATATACATATATATTTATGTATATAAATATATATATCCACATTTATATATTTATGTGTATATATATATATTTATAAATATATCTATATATATATTTAAAATACATATATATTTATATATATACACATAAATATTCACTTGTAGACTTTGAAATTGGTTTTCTAATTGTTCTATTTCTTCTTCAGATTCTAAAGAGGTTTTGTTGAAACTGCATTTATATATGTATATATTTATTTTTATATATATATACAAATATATTTATAAATATATAAATACCTTATATATCCTTTCTTTGAGAGAGTTCTTTGTTTCCTACTACCTTTCCCTACAATCTTGTAACTAAAACATATACACATATATTTATATTTATATAAATATATTTATATATATATCTCAGAGAAGAAAACTTTTAGTTATAGAGAAGAAAGCTACTGCTCTTAGGTGCTTAGAGAAATGCGAGCAAAAGCTTTCTTCTCTATGAAAATGAGAGCGCTCATCTCTTTCTCCTTTCATATATATATATATATATATATATATTTATTTATATTTATATTTATGTGTATATATTTATTTATATATATACATATACATATATATTTCTATACATAAATATATATATATATATACACATTTATATATTTGTGTGTATATATATATTTAAAATACATATATATTTATATACATGTGTATATATATATATATATATACATATACACATATTTATATACATATATGTATATATTTATGTATATATATAAATATATACACATATAAATATATATACCACACACACATATATACACATATTTATATATTTACGTGTATATATATATATATTTATATATTTATAAATATATATATTTAAAATACATATTTTTTTTATAAACAAATACATATATATTTATACACGTGTGTATATATATATATATATATACACACATATATTCATAAATATTCACCTGTAGACTTTCAAACTGGTTTTCTAATTGTTCTATTTCTTCTTCAGATTCTAAAGAGGTTTTGCTGAAACTGCTATATGCTGTATGGATGTCTAGGGTGGCTAATCTGGGGTCTCTGCTAGTCGAAGAGATAATTGGTTTCTTTTTTACTAGTTCTTCTAACTTCTGGTTGACTATTTATAATTCTGTCTTGTATTTAGACCTGAGACTGATTTTTCGGGTTACCCGCAGCTTGACTAAAGGTTTTTCTAGAGCCGAGATAGGCTTAACAAGGTTCCCTAAATGGGGAATGACTATATATGTTTATATATTTATATTAATATTTATAAATATATTTATATCTATACCTCAAGTGCGTAGAGAAGAAAACTTTTACACATTCGAGAGCTCTCATCTCCTTCTCCTTTCTCCTCCTTTATATATATACATATATATATAAATACCCAGGAGAAAGCGCAGCAGTATTATAGAAGCATAAAACAAAGATATAATAGCAAATAGAGAAGATATAGCAAAATAAATATATTCAAAATAAGATTAAAACGGAGTATAAAATATCAAAACAAAAACTAGTAAAATCTTACTTCAACTGAAAAACTCCTGTCTTTGATACAAAGCTTGGAATAAACTTCTGTCTTTGAAATATAGGATTACAAATAGAAGTCTGTCTGAAAGTATAAAAGATTACAAGGCTATGTCGGTGAGGTCTGGGAGGGAGAAGGTTACAAGCGTCTGTCTTGGCTAAGAGAGGGAGAAAGGGTTCTGTAATTGGATCTAAAACTTAGACCTGTGAGTCTGTCCTTTTATAGAGAAAATAAACCATGTCTGTCTTAAAAAGTAACTCAAGCATGTAAAGTTAGCTTGAGTTAATATGTTGGTGTAAACCTGTATAATCATGGAGAAATTACTATTAATGAACAGTAAAAGTTTTTACTATTCATAAACAGTAATCTGTCGGTGTACTGGTGAGCAGTAGTCTGTCGTGATCTGTCTAGGCACTATTCACGCATGCTGATAAACAGTAAATGTTTGATAATGGTGAATAGTAGCCGCTTTGTCTGCAGTTTTCTTGTTGAGTCTGTCAGCAATCTTTTAGTCGTACATCTGTCACGGTGTCTGTTTTTGGGTCTCATTATTTTCCACATGAATACATTGCGTCTGCCAGCATTGTATTCTGAAAGGATAGTGTCTCTGACGAGACGCCTTCGTACTTTTTTCTAAAATCTTCGCTGAAGATTTCTGGTAGTGGATTGGCAATAATTCTTTTCCTCTGCTGAGGTTAAGAATCTTTTTGGTCTGGGATTTTAGCTTTTGGCTATCTTACTTGCCAGGCAATTGACCGTTAACCTTGGAATTAAGACTAACAAAGTGCAAGTACGCCTTAAAGGCCTTCATGCTATTGTCTAATAAAGTTGAAATGGTGTAGCATGAATGCTACCTTTTCTTTTTCTATCAGGATTTCAACAATCTCACAATGAGATTGTCTATCTGGGTTTCTATTTCATCTGTATTGCCTTGTCTTGCAAAGGGCTTAAAATTCTTTAGGGGACAGTTTTTAAAGGGGAATACAATAAAGTAGCAAAACATCTTTTGAAAGGAAGAAAACAAAAAGGTATTAAGTAATAAATACATCCATTAGTGCTTTTGGGCAAGATCAATGGTATCCCTTATATCATCTGTTACTGGCTCAACTCTGTCAGTGCTTCCTTCTTTAAAAATGGAAATTTCTTTTAACAAGTATGTCTTTGGGGATTGGGGGTAAGATGAACTTGAAGAAAACTTCTGTTTCACATATATTAGTACTAATCCCATTATCTGTCGTGGAAAAAGAATAGAGTTAAGCCAAAAAAAGATTTCCTATAATAACTTCAGAAGATAATCTGTCAGTTAAAAGGAAAGGTGCGTAGAGAAGAAAACTTTTAGTCGTAGAGCTAAGAGCAGTAGTTTTCTTCTCTACGCAACTGAGAGCTCTCATCTCCTTCTCCTTTCTCCCTTCACACACACACACACAAAAAAGAGAAAAGAAAGGAGTGCATTGTTGCTAAGGTAAATACCTAAATTTTATTTTTATATTTATATATATATATAAATATATATTTATATATATACACATATATATGAGTCACACCCTAATAGTACTGGCATTTCTAAAAATAAGTATTTCTCAAATTTTTAACTCTTAGTGCACAGTATCTATAGTTGTGCAATGTAACAGCAAAAAAAAAAAAAAAGTTTATATATTGACAATTATCCAAGATATTTGTTGTGATGAAGTTTACGCGGGCTCTGTTTTCTCACACACTTTCTCTCTCTCACAGGAGAGCTTAATGGACGATCTGATCAGAGGTTTTTGGGTTATTATTTCTATATTGAGCTAACCATTGCTCTGGTTTTTCGATTTAAACTATTTATTTTCTTCTAGTGGCTAGTTGGATTTGAATTCTAAGAGCATTTATATATGGGGTGCTGAAAAATTATTATTTATTACCTTAAAAAAAATTATTTTATCTATTTTAAAACTTCTTTTAACAATACACTCAATATCTCATTTCTTATTTTAATATACAACCTATTATAATAATATAAATAATTTCAACCAATTTAACATACAACCAATTAAAATAAATATTAAATAAAAACTCATATACCTTTCTCTCTTCCCCACATATCGGTCTCTCTTCCTCAACCAAATGGATCAAAGCCTTTTAACCAAAATCGAACGACCCAACCACCACAGCACAACGAGAAGAAGCTTAAAACTAGGGTTTAGAATACTGGCTTTAATTTTAATAACAGCATTGAAGTAATATCTTACTTCATATAAGATCACTTTGAAGATTATACTTCTCAGTAATTTTGATGCTGAAGCAGAGCTACTGCAGACTCTGCAACCAAAATAAAAAGGACGAGTGTGCCACATAAGATAACATGTAAAACTAGCCAAAGTTTTGAGGCATTTAATATGCAAGTGATGAGCATGACTTGCAGAAAAACTAGTGATGCTGTGAAGGCTATAATAATCATGTTATTCTGTATTGTAAATGGACTAGTTTGAGTTCCAAAAATTTCCAGGCCAGATTTAGAACATGGGCATGGATCTTCATTAGAAAAAACATTTAACTTATCCTCATCTACACCTAAGATGAAATATGGTACAATGCTGCATATCTAGTCATAAAATGGTAATTCCCTCGTCAATAACTTCATCAATCATTCAAACTACAATTCTTTTGTTAGAATTCTGTATTCTCTCATTTATAAGGTCCATGTAAACAAAGCATGGATCAAGTATTCTTAGAAAACTTCTTGATTACAGGGATTCCTGTGTACCTACTTTTATAATGCACTCCTTTTGCCAACTTCTATTTGGTCAACATGCATCATTGGGACAACTTTTATATTCAAAGCAGAAAGCCAAAGCAATTGGTTTCACCACAGCGGAAAGCCAAAGCAATTCAACATAATACACACATACAATATGGCAAAAATTGATTGAAAAGATCCATAACTAATACCCAAGTTCAAACATATACAATGTAGCAAACATTGATTGAAAAAATTTATAACTAATATTATAAATTCCTAGTTATTGAATGGAAAGCACATTTCCCAGACAACCAATACTAACAATCCCTTGGATTGAGCCTTGCAATCTCGTTGTGCCTGTACTCACAATAAAATAAAATAAAAAATCAATCAATCAATATTTGTATGAAAACTGTAAAGGAAACAGAGATTATGATTAGAACTTGAATAATGAAATCACAAAAGTCGAACAATTAGAACTCGAAATAGGGAAATCGATGATGAGCTCAGTTTACAGAGAAATGTGAAACGAAAATCATGGGGAAATCAATGAAAAAGTGTGGGTAAACCAAAAAAAAAAAAAAAATCAAAGACGAAATTAGGGTTTGTGACTTCCATGATCAAATCGTACCTAATGATCGTCGAGTCGAGCTGAGTTTGGATTTGTGCTTTCTCAATTTCTGTGAGAGAGTGAACTAAAGTAGAATTTTTTGCTTTGTGGCTATCTTTTTTTAAAAAATTTTGTGGGCTTTTTCAAGGGCTGAAAATTTTGTCATATTTTATCATGGGTTTCGGTTTCATTCGGTCGGGTTTCGGTGTTTGGGAGGGGAGAAAACAAAAGCAAGAAAAAACAGAGAAGAAGATCTGAAGAGAGAGAGAGAATTGGGGGAGGGGGTCGGCGTCGAAGAAGAGAAAATAATAAGTTGCTAGAGTGTGACTGTGTGAGAGAGAAAAAATGGGAGCGGCGGCTGAAGAAAAAAGAATAAAATGCGGCTGGAATATAACTAGGTTTAAAAAACTTAGAGTATCCGTCGCAGCTAGTGCAAAAATTATGCCATTTTGCTATACTAAATGCCTACTTTATTATTTTACCACATCATTTTGCAACATCTCATTTATCAGATGTTTTATAATTCAATTCTATACATTAAAATAATATTTACTACACATTAAAATACATTATTTTGGTTTACCACATCTGTCCGTACCGTTGCAAATTTGCAACGGTATGGACACAAAATGATATATGTGCCAAATATATGCAACATCTGCTAGGGAGCTATTTTTTGTGTTTGGTGTGGGATATGTGCCAAATGCTAAGCATTTGGCTCATATCCCACATCTACTGTGGGTGCTCTTACAGCCCGTTTGGTAGAGATGATAAGGAGCATTTGGTACATGTGTTTAAATAACAGTTTTCAGTTTTTTTGAAAATATGTGTGGGTGAAAAAGTGTGTAGAAATATGTGTAATATTGTTTAAAAACTAAAAATATATGTTTAAGTTTATGTACCAAACGGACCCTAAACAACTCATTTTCAGTTTTTAAACAACATTACATACTTTTTCATCCACACGTATTTCAAAAAACTACAAACAATATTACTCAAACTCTTTTACCAAACGAGCCCTTAAAAACTTTTAAAACCCGAACTCCTAGCCAGCACACTCACATTATACCACCAAGCTACACACTCATACATGTTTTAATATTACATATATATCTATATATCGGTTCGGTTCGGTTCGGTCGTGCGGTGAAAAAGAATAAGTCTGGTACCACACATTTTGGCACAACAAATGCCACAACTCGCCACATGGCGAGTTGTGGTTGGTGGAGGGATGATGGAGTTGTGGCATTTGTTGTGCCAAAATGTGTGGCACTAGACTTACTCGGTGAAAAAATCCAACACCGCCACTAAACCGAAAACCGAAAAAATTATATATCTCAAACCGAAACCGAATCAAAGTAACAGAAAACCAACTGAAACTCTAAAATTTTGATTGGTTTCGATCAGTACAATCAGTTGGTCAGTTATTCTTACACCCCTAGTTGCTTAGGAGAAGTCGATAAAACACTAGTTCCAAGTTCTCCCAACTCAAAAAACAAATCAGTCTACATTATCATGAAAGTGAGCAAGTCATTTTGGAGTTTGATTTGTGTCCTGTCCTCAAAAGAACATCAACAAGCTAGATCCCTTTTTGTAATAAGGCAGTCTTACAAGATTAGATGATAAATCATCTTACTCTATTTTTCGATGTTCAACTCTACCTAAAATTTCACTAGCTTTCATGGCTTCTAATCTAAATGTCCGTTCCTACGTCAATACAATATAGTAATTGATGCCACTTGTCCAAGTTTGAATTTTGTTACGCCAACCCTAATAAATTTCTAGGGTTTTAAAAAACTAGTCTAAGTAATACACTAGTCTAAGAAAAATTTCAGTTAGTTCAACTGGTAAAATTTCTTGTCTTGAATTTCAAGTAATAAACTAGTCCAAGTAATAAATAAATAAAAACCTTATAGCCACAAAGAAATAATTTTTCTAAATGTTTTATATACTGAGCAAACAACCTTTTATTTTTTATTTTTTTGAGAATCTAAGTGAACAACTTAACACATACTTATTATGATTAATATGCAGGTTAGCATGACAATTCATATAGATTTGGTTTGCACTTAAATAGCAGTGAACCACCACGCATTATTGACGCAATGGTCACTCTATAAGTATAAGTGCTTGTGGAATGTGGGGGTAAGGGTCGAGATTCAAGTCTCTAAGAGGGAGACTCGCACATATATACACTTAGATTAGACTAGAGTATAATTTCTATCTTATAAAAATAAATAAAAATAAAAATTCATTGAAGACCACTCTTCTAGTGTGTGTGTTTTTTATTATTTTTTTTTAACTTTCTTTACTTTGTCGTGTAATGCAATGGAAAACAATTGAACTAATATTGTTCATGTCCGAATTCCAAAAGATATGAAATGGTTTTGTAGACTGATTATTAAGGGCCCGTTTGGTAGAAGAGTCTGAGTAATGTTGTTTGTGTGTTTTTGATATACGTGTGGGTAAAAAAGTGTGTAATGTTATTTAAAATGTGAAAATATGTGTTAGAACTAGGCTACCAAACAGGTTGCCAAATATTTTGAGGAAATATATAAAAGATTTTAACTACATTGTTGCGTTGTGTAACATTGTTAGGTAAATGATAGTCTCAAACCCCCCGGCCCAAAAAAAAAAGTAGATCTATATTCTCTGTTGAGAAATATCCAAAACAAAACTGAGAGTTGGAACTTTACTTACCAGTTCATTGTGTAGCATTGCTTCGTAACATTACTTCATGAACTTTGCTACATGTTGTCAAGTTCAAAACTGGGCAAGTTACTTCGATTCACTAAAATGGTTTGATTTCTTAAAGTGTGTTTCATTTCCATCATCTAAAGGCTATCGCATCTAGCTTTTCTAGCCGGAAAAAAAATAACAGGAGCTAATTATTCAGTAGTCATACATTATACACAAAAAGATTTAATTAGGAAGCAGATTTTTTCTCTCTACCCTTTTCTTTTTCATTAGTAATTCAGAGGCACATATCTCAATACCATGATTGCTAGAGGAACAATTCTCGGAACAAGGGAAATAAAGAAGAATAGTCGTCAGAACAAAAGTCATTATTTTCTCATTAGGACATCATCTAGAATGTAGCTGCAATCTGATGGAAGGAACCCACCTACATACCCCTAAAATAAACAAAACCATCCACCCCAAATTAAATCTGAAACTAAACATGGTGTCGAGGTCCAGAAACTTCATAAATTAAACTCCCATTCAAGTGGCAAAAAGAAAAGGGGTTACACAAACTGTGTGCAAAAATACTAAATGGGCTTCTTCATCTTATTTGTCTAATTACAAATGGATGATAAAAATTAATAAATACGGTGTTTATTCTTCACTCATCCTATCCATATCCACTTAAACTTCTTTGTTCTTCTTCTGGTTGCGGATCTAATTTTAAGACCTTGTGTGATCAACTCACTGAGACTTTACAGCACTTGGTTGGTCAGGCTCAGGATGGCTGGTTTACCTTCAAGCTCTTGAACCTTTAACATTTATGTTTAATGATTACAGTTGTATAGTTGTCTACCTTTGTCAAAGGTGAGAAAGATAAGGAGTTTTTTGAAGATAAAATATCAGGAAGTTTATTCACTCTTAATGGTTTAAATCAATAAATGCAGTCTGTCCCTAAAGTTAAGAGTCTGCAGAAGAAACTATTAGAATTCGTGAATGTTATCATCCAAAATATTTTCCTGTAAAATCTGTTCAGTTTCTAAATGAGGATCATTTGGGTTATATTACTAAGATAGAACTTAATTATAGATTTATTCGCAGAATTGTGTGTTAGCACCATGTTAATCTGACATTCTCTATTGTGATTGAATCCTGCTTATAGATGGAAAAGAACTGGAGGAACTCAAAATTGGGAGCAAGGAAAAAGATAAACTTTATAGAGATGAAATGTGCAGGACCGCCAATCTCATAGAGGAAAAAGGTAAACATTTTTCTTGGCAGATTTTTAGGTGGCATTTGTCATTTTTATTGCTAAAGGCTGACAGCTTGCTCCTCCTATGGACTGCTGGTTCATATGGAAAAATGATAAAATATAACCGAATAAATTTAGATCACAGCAATTATAGAAGAACTTCATTAGGCTTTGATTTCACTATCTATTTATTACTTTGGAAGACATTTGAAGTTCAAGCATCAAAGCACCATAAGATTTGCATATGCTAGGTTCACCTTCACGGCTCAAAGAATAATAAAGTAGATGGCCTTTGGAGCTATGCAGTTATAATCAGTTTTGGAAACAAAGCCAAATTCCTCACCATATGATCTATACATCTTAAAATCTCCAATTTTTAGAAAGGGTTGCATTGAGGGGTTACAGAACAAAATAATACCACTTTAAACAGGCTTAGACACAGAAAATTACCACAAAAGACTGAACTTCTGATGGAACCGTTGATTTGAGAACTCCCACTTCTAAGAAACCCGCCAACAGTTTAAGAGCAGAGTTTATCTGTAACAAAATCCTATTAAAATCTAACAAGTCAAACTAATTTCATATAATCACAAAACTTCAAACTCATTACCTTATCTGTTTCCCCCATAGTAGACTGAGGATTCTTATGAATTAGGATTGTCCCACCAGGCTTCAATACTCTTAATATTTCCTCAAACAACCAGTCAGTGGGAAATTCAACTGATCTACAGATACAAATAACAGTCTCAAAAGAGGAAGACTCCACAGGCAGCTGATCTGTTGTAATTCAAGACCATAATCGGAAGAGAAATGAGAACAGAATATTTGAATTAGAACTACTATGGAAACATTCTTTAAAAAAAAAAAAAGGAGGCTTGAATTTAAAAGACCCTGTAAGAAGGTCAGGTAAAAAAATATAATCATGGCACCTGAATAAAAGGGCTAATAGACTTATAAAATTATGTATCTTGTTAGTAGGGGCTTGTAAAACCAAGCTATCTATAATCTGAAATTATACAATAAACAGCACAAAGACTTCCCTATAATAAGAAGCATAAGAAACGGCTATAAATAATAATCATGATCCAAAATTTTCTATAATTAAATTAAGAGAAAAATAAATAAGGAATAATATAATTACTGGTTAAGTTTGTGAAAATGAAAGTGTGTTTATATATATATATATATATATAAGTTGTTCAACCCAAACATGGCCTTGAATTTCAAAATTATTGTAGGAAAAATAATATTCTATGCTCCCCAGTTATATATCACTGAGATATCAGGCTGAAGCCACAGAGCTTCTATGCATACACAAAGAGTTCACATAACTTGACTATAAGCTACACAAACTACCTTCATACAATCTATTTCTAACTTCAGCAAGAATGATGTATATTAAGTTCAGAATTAAATTTAAAAAGGCACATTCTTTTATTGGATAAATAGAAGGGGGAAGAAAGTCACAAATCATAATACACTCCTCCTGATATCATAGAGGTAAATGAAAAAGCATCATACCAATCCCACATGAGAGAGAGAGAGAGAGAGAGATGAATGTGTGTATCTTTTCGAGGATATTACTTACATAATATTTTGGTCTAGTGAATGGCTAGTACCCAGTAATAATAAGAAATAAGTTACACAGTCCCAACAGCAACCTCAATTTGGATGAATAGGCACACAATTAATGCAGTCTAACTCAACTCTCAATGGATTCCCCGATGTTTACATCTATAGAAATATGAATTGCACATAGATCACTGTTACAAAACCCAAAAGAGGCAAGAGAAAGAGAAACATACTCAAAAGAAGATGCTTGAGTAATAATTTTAGGATCACATTGTTCAACCCCTTGAATACCGAGCTCACTCACTGCAGTAGAAACAGCGTTAATTGAGAGAACTGAATCATCTGTAAATGCCAGCAGACTACCCTTCATTGTGGTGGTAATGGTATCCTCCATATCAAAATGTAAAATGTCCCGCTGCCCAATCAAATATCAATCTTTCTTTAGCAGTTAAATATCCCATACTTGCTTAAAACTCGAGTTCTAAAACTGTAATACATAACTAAATAACTTTGTTGGAGTGCTTTTTTCCTAAAATTATGCTATTTGGCCAGATAGTTGCTAGCATGTTTATTCTTTCCATTATTATAATGGAAAATAGAGCTAGCTTAACATACAACTGATCTATACTCAAATTGTTACTTTTTTTTTTTGATGAGCTCAAATTGTTACTTTATATTGCAAGTTGGGACACAAACTTATTAGTTAAATACCTAACACTAACACTAACACCCTAGGTAAATACCTTAAGCAGATTGTTCCATTTAGCCATAAATAATCACACATTATCCCAACTATTAGCATATGAAACTCAAGAATATAAATAACAGTACATAACTGCAAATTCAAAAACTCTAAATTATAGCGTCACATATTATTTGTGGTAAGCCTTTTTTTTATTTTTTATTTTTAAGAATACTCTGTTTGGTAATTTTATTTGAACAACAATTTTCGTTATTTAAATAATACAACACGTATTTTCACAACACTTTTTCATTCACACATATTTCCACAATACTTAAACAACGTTACTAAAAATCTCTTATCAAATGGGCTCTAAGTATTTTAACACACACATACACACGGGGAGAGAAGAAAAGTTTTTAAATAAACTAACAGTAATATATATCTAAAATTGTCTAACTCTTGGATACACTGACTTTAAATCTCTTTAAATCACAATATCACACTCATTTTCTAGCGTGGGATTAATCACTGTTTTTTCTTTTTGAGAATATAATTGATAATAAAGAGAGGTATTGTGGCCTAGAAAAAAATAAAAATAAAAATAAAAACAATAAAAAACTGTCAACTCAGGTATTGTTAAAAATGTGACAAATATTTTTTCAAGTAAAATCACTAATTTATAGCCATTAAGAGAGAGAGAGAGAGATAACTTGGTGTGGCCTTTGAGCACAATCTCATTACTAAGCAGAATCCGATACCGATTCTCTTTTTCTTCTTCCTCTGAATCCGAATCACCGAAACTCAGTCCCGGCGACGGTCTCGGCTTTGGAATGGAAGACATTAGATGATGGATCATAGATCATGGGCCGGCCCACACTATTCAGACCGACTATCCCCTTTCTCTTTTCTCTTGTAAGTCTAGCCCAACCCAATACTCAATGCTTTCTATTAAAAACTCATTTCAATTTTAGCCCATTAATCTTTCTATTAGCTTTTTTCTTTTAATAAAAAGGTTGAAGTTTCTACTTTCTATTAAGCAACTTGTTTCCAATAAACTTTTTTTTTTTTTTAAGAATCACGTTTCTAATAAACTTAATGTAATCATTTTTAATCCCTAATGTGTTTGGAATAATGATAACTTGTTAGTTTTTAGTTTGTTTATGTTTTGTAAGTGATTAAAAGCAATCACTTTAAATTAGGGATGACAAAATCACCTTGTCCTGCTTGACCCAGCTTATCTTCTACAAATTTTCCTCGCTCAAAGAGGTGATGGGGCAAGAACGAGTTTTACTCGTCCCGCACCACCCCGAATGTATATAGATATATTTTATTTAATATATATTTGAATTACTCATACATATAATTTAATTTTTGGTATACACATCCTAGTTATAATATAGTTTTCTATAAACATTTTATATTACAATTTTCAAAATGCTTTTCTATAGGGTTGTTCGTTCCCTTTCTATTTCATTTTTATCTTGTCAATGTTAGAACCATCTCATTAAGGTTAGTAACATACTTTCAATTTGCCTCAAACCCAACTTGCCCTGCTTTCTACCCCTATGGATTTTCCCCACCTCAAAGTTGGTACAAGGCAACCATGATCCAAACCTACCCTGCCCATTTCCATACCTAATTTAAATTTTAGGGAGTAAAATCACTCATGTTTTAAAGTTTAAAAACCAACCATGTATTTTTCTTTTTTAATTCATTACCATTTGTTAAAGAGGTAAATTAATTTGTTTTTTGTTACCTATAGATATAAAATAACTATTTATGTAAAATAACTCTTTTTTCTTTCTAATAGTTATGAATAACTAATTATGAATATTTATTAACAAAAAAAAAAAAACAATTTATTTGGAATATTACTTTGGCAACAATTGAGAGAAAATGCAATCAAATAATAAAATAGATTTAATAAAACATGCAGTCAAGAATATAAAAAATTGATTATGCACTTAAATTAGTCTAAATAATTAAATATTTGTGAATTCCCTCAAGTACAACATTCATAATCTAAATTATATTGCTAATAACAATTTATATTTCCTAGATTGTTAAAGTGTATGGGTGAAATAGAAAAAGGAACCACAATAAGGGTTCTTAGTGAATGTGAAGATCAAGCAAACTGAATAGAATCCAATCAGTTGGTGGGTCGAAGGCACTCCAATAAGCTAGTGAGTGATAAGATCACACAATAAGCTTGAAGAAAGAATGAATGAAAGTAGAGAATAAAGAGAAAGATCTCTGATTTGTGGGATATTTCTAGGGTTCCCCTAATGGATTTTGGTGGCTATTTTACCATTCAATTAGACGGAGAACTTGACAACACACCACCCCCTTAAGTCAGATGAGGGGATCTAATCATAAGAAGTCTTCCTCATGGTTGTTAGGGGCAAGGTCCCATTGCAAATTTTCTTTTCTAGGCAAGTAAGATTGGTAGCTAACCTCTATGCATGCTTTGTAGTTTGGGCCGAAGTAGGCTACCTCAAACAAGAGGTTTGATTGTTCTGGGTGTAATTCGATCGCACTACACAATTTTGACCAAAGAGGCATACTCAGGGACTTGATTGGCTAATTGGCCTCAAGTTTAGCAAAATGTCTTCAAGTCAATGAAGAAGTCTAGTTTTGCACCACACTCATTAGGCTTGGCCTACTTGGATTGAGCCCCCTAAGCCTACCAATTCCAAGCTTGTGCATCCTTTTTCTAAACTATTAGGTCTTTCAATTTCCCAAGACGATCGAGTTGAGGAAGTGGAATCTTGCAAGTTTTGTGGGTATTTCTTACTGTTTTGAAGATTGGTAGGTTCCACTCATTGGAAACGAAGCTATTTGTTTGAATCATTGGGGTGTGAGCCCTAATGGATAGTTGTTATTTTGAATGACATTGCTTCGATTCCTTTGAAAAAGTTGCGGCTCATTAATAATCCATTCATTTATCATTTTACAAACAAATTTAAAGGGAAAATGTTAAGGACACAAAAGATCTCATAACTTTTGCCACAATTCGTTATGTAGTGAGCTATGAGTGGTGGAGGTCAAATGGTGCGTACACATCTTCATCACTCACAACTTGCCACATGGCGAGTTGTGACAAAAATTGTGAAAGTTTTTGTGTCCCTAGCATTGCTCAATTTTAAGGCATCAACATGTAATTGCCATATTGGTTATTGGCTAGTTATATTACTACGAATATTGGTTTGTTTCCAAATAGCCGTACTAATTTATAAAAATGCACACTAGTGTTCTTTTTATTTTATTTTATTTTATTTTTTAACTTGCTTGCATTTCTTAAGTCTAGCTCTATTGTTAAAGAAATAAACCCAAAAAAATATGGTCTATGTATTTTTTAAAATAATATAACAATTGTGTATCTCAAAAAGGCTATTAAATTTGGGGGGGGGGGGGGGGGAAGTTTATATGGGAT
This sequence comes from Notholithocarpus densiflorus, assembly GCA_030021035.2. Classification (NCBI taxonomy): domain Eukaryota; kingdom Viridiplantae; phylum Streptophyta; class Magnoliopsida; order Fagales; family Fagaceae; genus Notholithocarpus; species Notholithocarpus densiflorus. The sequence goes on along the minus strand of JARYZH020000033.1, from coordinate 4,153,038 downwards.
AACATAAAAAGCTTTAATTCATAAAAATGAGTATATTTATTTGTACATATGGGATAACATAAAAAGAAAAAAGAGTATATTTATTTGTATTATTATCCTTGGTTCCACCATAAAAATGAAAACCACCATCTTTCCTAATCTCCCATGTGTGTTTATTTCTTAAAAAAAAAAAAAAAAAAAAAAAGATGAATAACTGTCTCACATTATTTAAGAGAGTGTATTGTATGTATTATAATTTGCTCCATCATTCTTTAAAAGTTAAATGTGACTTTTAAGGGAAGTTTGTGGTGTGCTTTTATGTTAGAAGTTAGAACCACATTCCTTCTCACTTGTGTGTGTTTATCTATGAAAAAATGTTTTGAAAAGAGAAATGTTATGTCCACAACATTTTTACAATACTGTCATAACAAATCATAAGTGGCAAGTTATTATTTGCTATTATGGGTGGGCAAAAAAGTAATTTAAGTTGTGAATTCAAATTAGAACCAATAACAATTTACCACCTATGATTTGTTATGAAAGTATTATGAAAATGTTGTGGACGTAGCAACTTTCTTATCACACGCACTCCACACATGCGATGAGGCTCTTTTTTTATTTTGAGTTTAATGTAAATTTTTAATTTGAATTTATCTATTGTTAGTGACATTACCGAGGAAGGAATTTTTAAGAAACTAAAATTTAGAATTTGAAATGGAGTAAACTGTTAGTTTAGTGTTTGTTAATTTTTAGGAAAAAATGTATCAAATGTGTGTGAGATATATTTAAATAAAGAGTGTGCTAATTTTTAAGAAAAAAGTTTATCGGTTAGTTTTTTTTTTTTTTTTTGAATTTTGAATTTTGTTGAATTACAATTTTAATCCCATTTTTTTTTTAAGAATAAAGATTATCTAATTAAATTATGGGTATTTTTTATATTTTTTGAAACCATAACTAACTTTCTGAATCCTCTTAATATATAAAGATTATAATAATTAAAATACTTAAAAAAAATTTTATATAAAAAATGTAAATATTTGTTTATATAAAAAATAACTTCAAAATTAAACTCGTCAAATTCATAACCACAGTTTATTGCGTCTTTTTTTTTTTTTTTTTTTTTTTTGGAGATATATTGCATCTTATTTAAACTCGTCAAATTCACGCGCGTGCTTAAGTTAAGGCGATTAACGTTAAATACTGTCTTATCTTCAATAACCCTAGTTACTGACTCTCACTCTCTTTCCTTGGGCTCCAAGACTTCCAAATTTCTTTTATATATTTCAGTATTACCTCTAACCCTAATTCTCATATCCTATCATTTGCAATCTGTCTTTCACTTTCTGAGACTCTCTCTCTTTCCTTGTGCTCTAAGACTTCCTTTTTTTTTTTTCTCCTCTTTTGTGATTTTAACTGACCTGTTGGTGATATCATTGCTAATCAAACATGAAAAACGAATTGGATTTCTGGCTTCCGAAAGCAAGTTCGTTGATTAATAAGGTTCGAACTCGGTTTGCAGATGACGATAGCATTTATGAGTCGTTCTTGGTTTTGCTCATTTCATACCATAAGGGTAAGGGTAAAGGGCAACAGGATATGAGTCGGCTTTGTAAAAGGATCCACAATCTTTTCAAGGACCACCCTGATCTGTTCCATGAATTCTTCAGCTTTGTTTCAAATTCGGTTCCTAATGAAACCACAACCAATAAGTCATGTTCTTTTGACTTGCAAGCTTTGTCCCAGCAAGGAAATTCTCTGTTCAAGAAGATTCAAAGCTGTTTACGTGGGTCGGATTATCATTACAACTACTTTTTGGAGCGTATTCACTGCTACACTTCTGGACATATAGGGCTTGATAGTGTTCTTGGAAGCTGTCCTCTGGGTTTCGTGGATGAATTGCATAGTTTTATCAAATATTGTGAGAATTTGGGTGGGTTTCCTGCTCCTGCTGCTGGTGTATTATGTGAGAGTTCATTGGGCTCAGGCCAAAAAAAGCGTAAAGGGTCTCATTTGTCTACTGGTTGTGGTATTGGTGATGAAGTGAAATCGTCTCGTAAAGGCCAACAGTGGCACAAGTATGTGAGGGATGATAATTTTTGTGGATTTCTCGCTCCTGCTCATGCTGTTCCAGCATTATGTGAGAATTCATTGGACTTGATGCGAAAAAAGTGTAAAGGCTCTCATATGTCTGCTGGTGGTGGTGGTAGTGGTGAAAAAGCAAAACCATCTCATAAAGGCCAACAGAGGCAAAAGCTTATAACTAAGGATGATGAAGACCATGAACCTGACCTCTCTAAGTGTACAAAAGCTACACCTAGTTACCGGATTTCAAATGGCACTTTGGTGTGTGCCAATTTGGATTACTCTATAAAAAGAATCAAAAAAAGCGAGGAGCAGAAAGTTTGTGAGGATTTTGAGGACCTGAAATATGATCGGGATAGGTTCCTAACACCTATAAGATCAACAATAGAGTGTGCAGAGTGGTTAATGAATGAGATACAGGGTAAGTCATTGGAGGAGCCTATCATAGTAGAAGACTACTACTTTAATACAAAGCATATTAAATGCATTGAGACACACTGTAATGTCAAAGGTGATGAGTTACGGGAAAACCCAAGACGTGTGTTACCTGAAATTCTTTATCGCCTTCGCCAAAAGCTAGAAGAGTTTAAGAAGGAACAAGGGTCTGTTACATTCAAAAATTACTGTATCTTTACGGGAAATATGAGATAGAGTTTGAAGAAGTAGATTGCATATGATTGTTATGTATCTCTTTGTTTTTGTTTCAGTTAGATATCTAGTAAATATTTTTTCAAGTGAATAAAATTTTTAGATGTGAATGATCAGTCTGACAATATGCAAATTTATGTATTTTAAGTACTGTTAATACATTGTGTTATGATTAAATGCTTATTGTTTAATGACGGATAGGAGGAATCCAGCTGGAAAAATTGCAGGTGGCTAAAAACGGAATTATAAACTAACTATATGTCCTTTCGCCTGATGTTCTTTGTGAAATGATTGCACATGAAGTTGCCATCAGTTTAATCCCTCTTTCTTATCTGCTACTTTAAGAAATAGAAGAGTTTTGATGTTAGCTTGTTTCCTTCTGTTTTTATCATCATCATAATATCTTTTGATCCCTGTCTCCTCCTTTTGGCAGCTTTAACATGATCCAAATTATTACTCTATTAATAATTGACTGTTTCCTTTTTTCTTATTTATTTATGATTGTTGAAATCTGAGCTGCCAATTGATATGCCTGATTACTTGTGGCCATATATGTGACTTAAATTTTCTTGCAATAATTTGTTGGGTACCAATTTTAAATTTTGCACAAGCTTAGACAATGTTTTAGAGGTTTATATATTTAAGGTAAGTTATGATTTTGTCACAATTGCTGGTTGAGTTAGTGACATTGTATGCTATCAGCTTAAATGAGTTTGACATGGTACTCAAAACATCTATGTGTGTTGAATCTGTTGATCGGAGGCTGGTAACGAAAGAAATCACCACTCATATTCATGACCAGAATTGTTATTCATGTTATTTGCCGAGGATACAGGGTTTACTCATTGGAACTCATCATACTTAGAATCTTTTTTGATTTCCTTTGAAAAGAAAACTTCTTAAGTGGAAGAAATATTGCCTTGAATGTTAAAGATGTGTAATAGTAGTGATAATAATGCATTAATGCTGCGGTTGATGTCTAGTTGCTAACTGATTAATAACATGGGAAACTTTGTGTAATATCGAACATATGATTGGGGATTTTTCTGTTTGCCAAGCGAAAGTATTATGATTGGGGATAATACTCTCTCTCTCTCTCTCTCTCTCATGTCTATGAATTTATACTAGTGATTTCTATGTAGAAAGACCAACATTTTTGAAAGGCATACTGATTTCTGTTTCTCAGCATGAGTATTGGAAATAGGTGACAATGACCTATTTTTCAAATGGAACCTCCTCTCTCCTTAAGAACTGGGTGGAGGTTAAGGCCCACTTTTTTTTTTTTATTTGCTCAGTTTTGAACCAGATTTAAAAAAAAAAAGATGTAAATGTTTGGTTTCTTTGATTTCTGTTGTCTTTTATGTATTGCAACCTAATTTACTTTTTAATTCATAGAACTTCTTTCCTTGGTATTAAGAACGGGGTCTTTCTGTGCAGCCTGGTTATCTTTGTAAAATGTTACCAGTTCTGTGCTTAATATCATCCAGAATCATTGGAAAATAAATTTTATAGTGACATTAACTAGTTTTTTGTTTTTCTATTAGTGCATGACTAATAGAAAAGTAATTTATAGAATGATTATGTAAGTTTCTTTTTATTCTTTTTTTTTTTTCGTCAAATGCAATTGAGTCTTGCTAAATTGTCTACTCTAAAATTCAATTTTTCCTTCAATCCCCTGCCCGGGCAGGTATGTTTCGGTAAAAACATGTGTCATGTACAAATTTTGTGTGCTTCTAGATGTTCAGGCAAAGATATTACCTGGAGTAACCCATTGTCAGAGCATGAACTATGTTTTTTGCATATTATCCGTCTAATAGCAGCATCACTAGATTCTTAGGAGAAATGCTCAGTGCTGGTCTTTACATTGTATGTTTCAGTTGGATAACTTCTCCTGCAGCACAGAGCGTGAAACAATTGTCCTGGATAATTGCCTGATGATTTCCTTTCAGCAGGTAAGGGTTAATACAGTGTAAAGGTGTAGCTTCTTCTTCTTTATTTCTCAAGTCAAAGTTTTGTGTCTCCCAATACTGAACTTATAAAGAGTTTATTTATTTATTTATTTATTTTTATAGCTTTATATGCTGAATATTTGGGAGTATTGGAATGGAATGAAATAGAATGTAATTTATTAAATCTTGGGTTATGGAGATTGCTGAAATAATATGATATCTCTGAACAAATATCAGAATTAGGAATATACACTGACCTTAGGTGTATGAGCTAAATTAAAGGATCTTTAAATTTGCAGGATATATGCTTTTTTTAATGGAGTGGTTAGAAGTCAAAATAGGTTTTTTACCTGCTGATGATATGGTGTACAGATATTGTAATGAGTTGGATTGAGGTCTTGAACTCTTTTTTTAGATTGAATATGGACTGCTTTTGGAAGTTAATATAAACCTCAAACTTAGGCATACAAGGGTAGTTTTGATATTTTGGAATTGGATTGTTTTTCAGTTTATGAAGCATACAAAATTATGTTGCAAATCTTGGTGTAGGACAAGGTGGTGGAATGATACAGGGCATGACAAGTGAAGCTGTTTTAGTTTTTCTATTGGCTGCTCTTGACAATAATTTAAGGAGGCTTGGCAAAAAAGGCCTTGAAAAGATGTGGTTTATGCAAATGATCAAGAAAGGCCTTTAGTGTCCGTTTGGGAACAGTTTATCTAGCTTTTTGCTGAAAACTTTTTGATGAAAGTGTGCTGAAATATACTTGTACCTTGAAACAATTTGAAAAAGTGAAAAAAAAAGGGGGAAAAATGATGTTTTAAAAAATTGTACATAAAAGTTAAAAGCTAAAACTTAACTTAAAGCTGATGCCTAACTCATCCTTTGTGTCCATGACTCGAAATTGGCTTGATTATAAAATCAACCACTGTCCCCAACCTATCCACTTGGTGGGGCAGGGGAAAACATGCAGGGTGAATGTGTCTTTCAATTACGGCATTGAAAAAGTTAGCAAGATGCTTCTCCTTTTTGAAAATTCAATGTGGATTAGATATTATGTATTAGAATTTACCAAGTTTTCAAAAAAGAAGAAAAATTAGAAGAGACAGAAATGGTTTGTTAGAAGGCAATTCATTTACGTAATATGTATGTCTCTTATAAAAAAAAAAAAATTAATTAATTAATTCTTTATGTTCTCTTTTGAGAAACACCAAATAGACTCTTTCCAATGTTTTACTTGTTATGGAGGAGTTTGTGTTTTATTGTTATCAGTGTTAAAAGAGCCTCAAGACTGCCTCGTGAGATATTTTTATTTTATTTTATGTAATTAACGCATTTGAAGATTTGGACAATCTTACAATGCTTGCAATGCATCTTCTCTTAAGATAGAGTGATTGGATGTGGTTTCATGTAGATGCTGCATATGCTGGAAGTGTTTGTATATGTACAAGAGTAACACCACTACATTGATGGTGTTGAAGAACTTGACTCATTTAACATGAATGCACATAAATCATTCTTACAAATTTTGATTGTTCAGGACTTTGGGTCAAGATATTATATCATATACTTGTGCACATGTTACCATTAAATGCTGAAGTTCGTTTTTTTTTTTTTTAATAGTGCCCGTTATGTTATCTCTATATGCAGAAGTCCTTTTTTGTGTACATTTTCATGTTGGTAATTGATTTTGAAGGTGTTTTTTTTTTTTTTTTTTTTTCTTTTGTCAATACATTCCAACAGGATTGAAATGACTTGGTTTGTCTACAAATCACGAGTTTCTGAAGAACAAAGTAAGTTTTTTTCTCACATCAGCTTGATATTCTTGTGCAATTGTGAACAGAAGCACCATATAAAATTTGAATTGTCCATGCAATGATGATGCCGAGGACTTTGACATGGGTCTAAGGGTGGCAACTTTTATTTCATCCTTAAATGGGTCCTTTTTTTTAATTTAAGTTTTGTCCCCAATCGTTGCATACATGTCAAACTGTCGAAGTGATACGATGCTCAGATCAGCTCCAAAACCTCATGGTGGATTTGTAATTTACTTTAAATCATGTGTGTATATACATATACACACACATAAAACATTTGTATGATTATGTTATGAAGAAATGATGACTAACTATATTCAACAAAGTGTTGAATAATTGATATTCTAAAATTTCACTATTAATCTATGCGTCTTATGTGCTTTATTTGAGTTTGGTTTTCTTCAATCTCTGCCTACCTATACATGCTTTTTTTTTTTAAAAAAGAATACATGCATGTTTTAAGGACAAAATTTTCTAGAAAGTATATACTAAAAATTTGAGGTATCAATCTATTGCTTATGCATTCTTTTGTAGGGCAAATTTTTTTTTTTAAAAATCATATAAGGTCTTTTCTTTGAAACTACCTTTTCAAGTCCCTTATGAACCCCACACAGAGGAGTCTTCCAAATTTCAAAGAAATGCGTCATATTGGGTTGGTACATGTATATATATTGTCATCTTTGGTACTTTTGCGATTTCATTTTCTTCTCTTCCAATTACTGAGCAACCATTCTGACAGTTTATGTTTAATGTTTTGGTGTACAAACGTCTAACGCTGTTAACTACAGAACAAGAGAGCAAATAAGTGTTTCTTTTTGGTTTCCTTCTCTTCCAAATATTGGGCAACCATATTGAGAGTTTATGTTTGATGAGTTGGTTTAATTAACTTCCAATTACAATGATAAATGAGAGTAATGGGCATATATAGTTCTATCTTAAGCAACCCCTCTATGTACAATAACAATTTGTGATGATACATTCTAATTTCAACCATAGTTGTATCTTAAACTTAAACATGTTAGTAAGTTATTTTATGAAAATTGAAATTTCACATGATGTAAGAATTCGAAATAATATCATTTAGATGATAGTCAACTAATTTTGGTTAGAATGTATTGGGATTTCCATACTTAACTTATGATTGATTGTAATGCTGTTGTTTTTTTCACTCATGTAATGTTTGTGCAAATGTTGCCTTTTTTTCTTTTGTTATGCCTAACTTTGTTTTTAAAGGTATGAATTAAATAAATAATCATAATGTTTTTCAATTCTATTTTTTATTAGTTTGTTATTCCTATTTGCCCAAAACAAAATTTTGTTGTGACTATTTTCAGGGTGCTCGCAAATCAACCCAAACAACTAGAGGGGTAAAGAAGCCCCAAAGAGAGAGAATAAGTGTAAGATGGAGTAAAGAGAGTTTTGATTGTAATTATTATTATTGTTTTTTTCACAAGGACTTTTTTAATTGTAGTTATACATTTTTCAGAGAGTTAAGGTATTGTAAAAAGCCAAAATTCTTAACTTTTATTTTAGTTTCCAAACTTCAGGATTTAACATTAGTCCTCTCTTATTTAGTTCATTTCTGCCACTCATAAACTCCATATCTCTAGACAAAAGGAGTCTCTTTAACTTCATGTTTCATCATATTAAACCCCTCAGAGCCACTAAACACATAATCTCAGTTATCTCTTAATGCCTTAACAATTTTATTAATAATTTAAAAAATGATAAATAAATAAAATAGAAAATATTATTCAAGTTTTTAAAGAATTTTTTTTTTTAAAATAATAATAATTGCATGGTGAGAGCTATTTGGCGATTCATCTTAATAATAAGTTCATGAGGGGAAATCTTTAGGCATTTAATTAGCAAAATTTCCAGTGCAGGTCAAGATTCAGATTTTTGTGTGTGAATGAAGTTAATCGATTTTGGCATGGGTGTGGACTATATTCCAGGCACATGACTAACTTAAGACTTAAGACTTAAGACTGATGCTGATCACTCAAAAGATAGTAAATCGGAAGCCTTTCAAAATATCCTATTAGTAATTCGTAGTATACAAGAGTTAGAATGTATCAAAATATTGATACAAATAAAATCATCCCGACTATAGCTTATCATTGATATATAATTATAAGCAAGAGATGTAAGCAGTGTGGGATGATCAACACCATTGCACTAGTGTTTCATCACACATTACATTCTTCCCTTTGAATGGTGATAACTTCCAATGTAGGGACTTTGTCTAACGAATAAATACCACTTTGAATAAAGTTTGTACCTTTAAGAGCAACAAAAGTAATTAGGAGAATGAGAAGAGTAGATGAATACCGCATTATCATCCAGTGTGCTAAAAAAAAAAAAACCTAATTTAGCACATCATTTAACAATATACTCTACATTAGTTTAAAAAAATATATATATACCCTACATTCCATATGTTATTTTAGCATACTAACCCGTTAAAATAACCTTAAAAATAGCTCTTCATAGCCACACCAAAAAAAAAAAAAACCCAAAAAAGCCCAATAAACTCAAATTGGGGTTGAATTCGGGGAGAGAAAAGGAGAAGACGATATCAATTGAGAGTTTGCAGCCAAGTAATTGGAGAATGTAGTCTAAGCGTTGGGTGGTAATGGAGGAAGGAATGACACTGTTTGATGATGATGATGAGGAGGAGGAGGAAAGAGAGGTAGAGCAGTGGTTGAAGAAGTGAGGTGCATTGTCATTTTGGCTGGTGGTGGTTGGGGGGGGGGGGGGGGAGGAGTAGTCTTAGTTGACGAGAGAGGAGAGAAGAGAGGGAAGAGAAAGAGAGGAGAGAGTTAAACGGAAAAAATAAATAAATAAATAAACAAGTAGATCTCTGTAGCAATGCTAAAACAAATTTGCAAATTTTTGCTCTAGTAGCACATCCAATAGAGGGCTTTTTTATTCTTTGATATGTTAAAATAGCATTTTGGGAGTTTTAGCACACCTAATGCTAAGTTTTAAGACCATTTCAAACAGATTTTTTTTTTTTAATTTTTTTAAATTTTGATGAAATATCAAAAAGATTAGTCTATCTTTTAAGGTAATTTAGAAATTTATAAAGCCAACATCTAACTTTTTCGGGGAGAAAGCCAAAAAAAAAAAAAAAAAAAAAACCTTTAAAGGCTTATTATAAATTTAAATTAAAGCAAACATCTAACTTTTTTTCTTAGTAACATGGGATTAAAGCCCCCCCCCCCCCAAAAAAAAAAAAAAAAAAAAAAAAAAAACCTTTAAAGGGTTATCCCTTTCTTATGTTTAGTAATTAAGGAGGATGGAAATAGACGAAACTTTACACATTCAAATAAAGGTTTCCAATTTCATAATGACATTGGGGCCAACAAAAGCTGCTTGCCTTTTGGATGGTATATATAAATTATAATTATTCTGATTGAATAATTATGTCGTGTTCCTCAAGAAAATAACCTGTATATAATAAGATGCCTTTGTATAGAACGCATATGGGTGAGTGTAGTACTGTAGTGTATATATATATATATATATATATATATTTTTTGAGAGAATTTTAACTTATTACGTCTGATAATATAGTATAGTATATATTATTATATATATAAAAGTTGTGGATGGTATATGTGTTCATAATTAGCACTTGACTGTTTATTTTCATATTACATCAAGTTTGAGGTGGTCCTGCCGTCCTGGTGGATAATGAAAATGACAAAAAAATCCTCGTGGAACCAACGCTAAACAGTTGTTAAAAACGAGCAAGATTTTTTGTCCACGTCCACACAGGTGAAACCAGAGCGAATATTAGTTACCACGCTGAGCCTACTGCCCTGTTTGATTGTTTGTATGATTGATATTCATAAACTTCGCTCTCGCTGACCCTTCTAAAACCTGCTTTGTTCTTCAAACTCTTCTTCATCTACATCTCACTTGCTTTGCTTCCCTCCCAAAACTAACAATGTAAGTCATGAGTATTGTCTAATTATTTATTTCTGGGTTTAGTTTGTTTGTTTTGTCTATGTAGCACCAAATGAAAATTTCATTAGTTGGTTTTTGTTTCTGTGTTCTGAGTGTGTTTATTTGATAATTCCGTTTCTGGGTCTTGCTTATTGCATTTTTTTAATGTTTGTTTGTATCATTTTGTTATGTGGGTCTCGCCTTTTACACTTCATCAGGGATGGTGACTTGAAGCCAATGGATGCTGAGCAATTCAGAGAACATGCACATAAGATGGTGGATTTCATTGCTGATTACTACAAAACCATTGAGAATTTCCCTGTTCTCAGCCAAGTTCAGGTTTTGGCAATCTCTATTTCTCTACGTACACTTGTGTCTTTGAATTTATACTAGTGATGTCTATGTATAAAGAAAAACCAGCATTTTCGAAAGGCATATTGATTTCTGTTTCTCAGTGTCCGAGCATTAGAAATTGGTGCCAATGAGCTGGTTTCAAATGTGTGTGTGTATTCTTGCCCTATCATAAAATAGTTCAATTTTTCTAGAGATTCATCTTTTTTAGACTTCCGCATAGAAAGCCCAGTTTTGACTTTTGATGGTATAATGATCAAGAAAGACCTTGATGTACCTTTGACCTCCAATGCTGGTATATGACATAGGTCCACAGATATTGGTATGCGTCATTTCCAAAGGCCTTAACCTTAATGCTCATCATTTGGATTCTTTTGGAAGGGGGTTATAGTCTTGCTTGCCTAGCATTCACCCTTTGATAGTTACAACTTACAACAAATGGGGGAGGGGGATTTAAACTCTAGTTCTCTTTATAAAGGAGACAAGTCAATACCACTGAGCTACAAGGCTCTTGGCGATGTGTCTCTTTTATTTCTTCTGTCTTTTATATATTGCAGCCTAATTTATTTTGCTCTTCAATAGAACTTCTTCCTTTGGTATCAAGAATGGGTTCTTTCTGTGCAGCCTGGCTATCTTCGTAACATGTTACCAGATTCTGCACCTAATCATCCAGAATCATTGGATGATATATTTAATGGTGACATTTCTCAACTAGTTTTTTTTTTTTTCCCTATTACTCCATGGATAATAAAATACTAGTAATTTGAAAATAAATTTCTAGCATGATTATGTGCTTCACTTATTCTTATATTTTTGGTTGAATGCAATTGAGTCTTGCTAAACTGTCTAATCTATAATTCAATTTTTATTCCACCCCCCCCCCCCCCCCCCCCCCTTCTCTGTTTTGATAAAAACATATTTCATGTCCCCCTTTTTTTTTTTTTTTTTTTTTTTTTTTTGTGTGGTTCCAGATGTTCAGGCAAAGATATTACCTGGAGTAACCCATTGGCAAAGCCCGAACTATTTTGCATATTATCCCTCAAATAGCAGCATCGCCGGATTCTTAGGAGAAATGCTCAGTGCTGGTCTTAACATTGTGGGTTTCAGTTGGATAACTTCTCCTGCAGCAACAGAGCTTGAAATGATTGTATTGGATTGGCTTGCTAAATTGCTTAAACTGCCTGATGAGTTCCTTTCAGCAGGTAAGGGTTAATACACTGAAGGTGTAGCTCCTTTTGCTCCTGCTTCTTCTTCTTTATTTCTCTAGTCAAAGTTTTGTGTCTATTCTGCTTGATATAGACAAGTGAGAAACACTGGGGCCTCCTGATGTTGACAGAGAACTTAAACATTTCTTCCTTCAAAAAAAGAAAAAAAGAGCTATATGCAATTAATATTTGGTAGTAGTGGAAACCATACGACACATATTGTATCATCTCAGCAATCTCAACCACATACTATTTCTTTAATGCTTGGGTAGATGAGCATACCTTGCAATTAGGAATACACCAACCTTAAGTGAATGAACTAAATTAAAGAATCTTTGAATTTGCAGGATATATGTTTTTTTTTTGGGTCAAAATATGTTTTTACAGTCTGATGATACGGTGTACAAATATTGTAATGAATTGGATTAAGGTCCAGAACTCTATTATAGATTGAATTTGGACTGCTTTTGGAAGTTAAATTTAAACCTTAAGCTTGGGCATACAAGGTTTCTGATATTTTGGGATTGGATTGTTTTCCAGTGTCTGAAGTTTACAGAGTTATGTTGCAAATTTTATTGTAGGACAAGGTGGTGGAGTGATACAGGGCACGGCAAGTGAAGCTGTTTTAGTTGTGCTATTGGCTGCTCGTGACAAGGTTTTAAGGAGGCTTGGCAAAAATGCCCTTGAAAAAATTGTGGTTTATGCATCTGATCAAACACATTCTGCATTACAGAAAGCCTGCCAGGTATCTTTATAAACATGCATAAGTATCTAAACAATTAATTTTTTATTATTTTAATTGTAGTTTCCTTTTTCATAGTTTTGAATTATTTTAAAGGATGCTTCCTGATACTTGTGTGAATCATGAATTCATATGCTAAGATCTGTAACATAAACTCACTGATAAAATTTTCAGGATGGTCAATGTTGTATAACCAAGTTTACATTGTGTGGCTCTTAATATATGCATCTATTAGTAGGCTTATTTTGTTTATATAAAGATGATTCACCTTCAACAGCTTTTGTTCCATTTATTCCTTTTGTGCCTTTTCTTTTTGCCCTTGCCGAGTTTTTTTTTTTTTTTTTTTCCTAGGTGAATAGGGGGAGGGGGGCTGGTGGGGTTCAAACCTTAGGCACCTCAAAGGGTGCTGAGTGCCGAGCATCCAAAGATGCTTCTCTTGCCATTATCATACAATTTTATTTAAGCTCTTAAAATACTTGGTGCTGGTATTAACTAACTTCCCCAACCTCTGGGTTTTGCTGCCAAATTCTTTTGTTTCATCTCTTTGGAACCTCTGTATCTGTCAGTGCTTCAATGCTAATTCATTTCTGAGCAGACTTTCCCTCCTCTCTGTACGGAGTCTCACATATGGTACTCAGTATGTGGCTGTGAATAGAATAGATATGAAAGCAAATTGTACTCAGTATGTGGCTGTGAATAATGGTAGAAAACCTGAACAAAAAAATAAATTATTAGCACAAGAATAAATTTCTTTAGTGTTTTTATCTACCAAATCAAACTGCTAATTGTGATACTCTTCTTTCCCTTCAAATCACCAAGTGGTTTTGTATGATTACCTTAAGCACATGATGGAAACCAAGAAGATGCAGTTCTATATCAAATTCTCAATGTTTCTCAGAGGTGCTTGAGGCATAGCCTTGAGACATCGTTAAGACAGTTATAACTTTTAAGTTACAATTATTATGGGTGTGTTCATATTAGTAATTTCATCTTATGTTGCTTGGTTATGGTTATGAAGTTTATATTATTATTTTTTTGTGAAAGAAACAATTTTTCTTCAACAAACACAATAACTACTACAAACGGCAGTGTGCATAAAGAGTACAACAACAGCTTCAGCTGCAGAACAACAAAACTTTGAAAACAGAGCTACAGCAAAAACAAGCAAAGAATAAGTGTCAAGAGTCTTGTAGCTCAACTGGCCCCTCTTGGACTTTCCAATGGAGAAGTCCAGGGTTCAAGTCCCCCCTCCACCATTGTATCTATTGGATTATCAAAAACGCAAATAACAAACCACAGATCAAACACACAACAGAGTTCTGTTCAAAATAGACTTCTTGATCCTTTTCAATCAGAAAAGCCTATACCAAATGTCAGAAGCAATGGACCTGCACCTACTCATACTCAGACCTGATTTTTCCAATATGCAAGTTCATGTTAATTTTAAGTAGTGCCAGTATATTGGTTAATAATAAATGTTTATTGTTTAATCGCAGATAGCAGGAATCCATCCAGAGAATTGCAGGTTGCTAAAAACGGAATTTTCAACTAACTATGCCCTTTCGCCTGATATTCTTTGTGAAGCGATTGCACATGATGTTGCCATCGGTTTAGTCCCCTTTTTCTTATGTGCTACAGTAAGAAACTAAGGAGTTTAGATGTTAGCTTGTTTCCTTCTGTTTCTATCATCATTTTATTTTTCTTTTCAATGATCCGACTGAGTTACTAACCGGTTAGAATACTCTGTGTTTTCTTAACACCATCTTTTGAACCCCCTCTCCTCCTTTTGGCACCTTCAACATGATCCAAATTATTACTCTATTAAAAGTTGAGTATTCTTTTTTATGGTTGGTCAAATCTGAGCTGCCAATTGAAATTATAATTTTGCATGACTACTTTTGGCCATATTCGTGACTTAAATTTTCTTTTAAATTTTGTTGTACTAATTTTAAATGTGCACAAGCTTAGACACTTCTTAGAGGTTTGGATATTTAAGAAAAGTTACGATTTTGTCAAGATTGCTGTTTGACTTAGTGAAATTTATGATATTAACTTGAATGACTTTGAAATGGTACTCAAAACATCTATAAATGTTGGTCGGAAGCTGACATATTCTTTATTAGGTTTTTGATTTTCATTTTTCTTTCCAGACTGGTAATGAAAGAAATTACCAGTCATATTCATGATCAAAAATTTTCTTCATGTTATTTGCTGAGGATGCAGGATTTACTCATTAGAACATGTCATAATTAGAGTTTCATTTTTTTTTTCTTTTTAAAAGAAAATTTCTTAAGTGCAAGAAATATTGTCTTGAATCTCAAGGATGCCTAATAATAGTAATAATAATGGTGACAATGATGTCTAGTTGCTAACTGATTATTAACATGGTAAACCCTGTGTAATGGTGAGCACGAGCCTAAATCCTTTTATGGTTTTTGCCTTTTTTTTTTTTTATATAAATTTTATTATTATTTTTTAATTCTGCAGGGGTGGGAGTGTTTTTTGGGGGGGGGGGGGGGGGAGTGGAGGGGGTGAATAGGAACATTTGAACTCTGAAATAAAGTAATGTTAGAAGTTAAAATTAACTAAAGAAGCTTTCCATTTATACTTGTAGGTTGGTACTACTTCATCAACAGCTGTTGATCCTTTGCTTGCTCTTGGAAAGATTGCTAAGGTAACATATTTGACTGAACTGATGAGAAAACCAAGAGATCTGCTTTGCACACTATATCAGTTTCATATACAGATCTAATGTTGATGATTTGAGGTGTCGTCCCCTTTTTCTTGTCTTTTTATAATTCTTTAGTAAATAAAACTTTTTCAGAAAAGCAAAAGGGAGGGGAGACAAACTGTCTAACCACAAATGTGTGTATGTATGCGTGGGAGAGAAAGGGGCGGGAGGTATTAAAAGAAATAAGAAATGGCTTAATTGAAACCATAACATAATGTTCAAGGAAATTTGTGCGCTGGGTAGGGCAGGGAGGCCAAATCCTTCCCACACCCTGAACCTGGCTTGGATTATAAAATCAACCCCAATTCCCAGCCTAACCACTTGGTGTGGCTGGGAAACCCACCCCATTCAGGATGGATGTGTCTTGGACTCTTGGTGTCCCAAACCTTTTATGGCATTGAATGAGTTAGCAGGATTTTTTCCTTTTAGAAAATTCAAATGTGTATTATGTATAGAATTGACCAAGTTTCCTAAAAATAGAAGAGATTGAAATGGTTTGTCATAAGACAGTTCATTAATGCATTATGTATTAAAATGGACCAAATTTTCCTAATATTAGTAGAGATAGAAATAGTTTTTTACAAGTGCATTATTTAAAATTATTTAGAACTTCCAACCTTTTATCCAAAAAAAAATGTATTTAGAACTTGATGACCACTTTGTCATTTTAAGAAAAGAAAGGAGAGAGAGCTTCAAGATTTTCTTTCTCAACTGTTTGACATTCTTCTCACAAAGCAGGAGAGAAAATAAAAGGAATAATCAAATTTTCTGTTCTTACTGAAAAAAATGTTTTATGTATTATATAATTTTATGATATGTAATTAACACATTTTTAAGATTTGAACAATCTTACAATGATTGCAATGCATCTTCTCTTTACATAGAGCAATGGGATGTGGTTTCATGTAGACGCTGCATATGCTGGAAGTGCCTGTATATGTCCAGAGTACCGCCAATACATTGATGGTGTTGAAGAAGCTGACTCATTTAACATGAATGCACATAAATGGTTTCTAACAAATTTCGATTGTTCAGCACTTTGGGTTAAGGTATGCCATCATATACTTGTCCACATGTCACCATTAAAACCTAAAGTCCATACTTCAATTCTTTATTGTACTCATTACTCCATATGTATATGTAGAAGAGGGTGTTTTTTTCCCCCTTCTTACTTTTGTCAATTCATGACAACAGGATAGAACTGCCTTGGTTCAGTCCCTATCGACAAATCCAGAGTTTTTGAAGAATAAAGTAAGTTTTTTCTGACATCTTCTTGAATCTTGATATTCTTGTGCAACAGTGGTGAACAAAAATCTATAATAAAAAAAAAAAAAGAATTTCCATGTAATGATGTGCCAAGGGTTTTGATATGGCTAGGGCAAAGGGGTGGCAACTTTATGTCATCTTTAATGACTTCTTATATATATATATATATATATATATATATATATATATATAAAAGGTGTGTTCTCTAGCCAATTTTGTTACCTCTTAAGGTTTAATCACAAGCTCTTTGAATAAATTTGATTTTGCATAATTTGCTGTGTTTTTGCACACGTGTCAAAGTGATAATAAGCTGAGATCAGCCAATCAAATTGGTTTATAATTTAAACTTATTGCCTTACAGACTTAGAGGCAGTTGAAAGTCTTTTTTAGGGGAAGACTTCATTTTGCTCAGGATGGTCATATGAACAAGCTTTAGATTGAATTAAAACTGGCTGGCCTGATCTGGTAGGGCCAGCACCATTCACCATCCCTGATCATGGTAGATAACCTAGCATCTATGAAGCTACCCAAATCATAGATAATCCTCTTACCATATTTTTGCATTAGAGGACCATCGGAATGCCCAATAATCATGCCAAACATGGAGGCTTTCCTTGTTACCAACTATAAATATTAAGAAATTCCTGGCACCAGCCCTGGCTTGAAGTAGCTTCCTCCACCTCCAAGAGCAATCTTGAGGAATTTTAATATCTCATAGGTTTTTTTTTCCCCTGAAAATATAATTCTGTACTCACACCACCGAAATGGATCCAGCAATTGCAAATATATCCCAAATGTGCCTCAAAATTTTTGTTTTGTTCCAATCTGACAGCTTCTTGAGTCCTAGACCTCCTTCTTGTTTAGGTCTGGCCAGCACCTCCCAAGCCACTTCCGCTCCCTTAATCTTAGCATCTTTATTCTTTTGTAAGAAAGCATTAAGCTTATGTTCAACTGGATTTATGACTTTCTTTGTTAAGATAAAAATACTTGACCAATAGACCTGAAAACTGAACAAAACAGTTTGAAATAATTGCAATCTCTCAGCAAACGATAGCATTCCAAGAATTTATCCTTGCAGTGATCTTCTCCACAAGAGGCAAATAATCGTTTTCACTGAGTTTCCCAGATATTAGTGGATCCCCAAATACCTAACAGGAAGTTTACCTTCCTTAAAATCCAACTCAATTACAATTTCTTGCTTAATTTCCTCATTGATGCCTGCCATGAAAACCTCAGTTTTACTACAATTTACTGACTGGCTTGATAAGTGCTTGAACTGATTTAGCATCGTTTGGGTAATTCAGTCTCCACCTTTTCTCCACCAAAGATAATTAAATCATCAGAAAAACAAAGATAAGTATAATAAATCTTCTCATATTTAGGATGAAAAAAAAAACTCATTCACTTCTTGGCAGCAACTTGCATCATTATTGAGGAAACCTCCATGCTCATATCAAAGGGCGAGATCAATTGCTTGCTTCTTTTAGTGGTTATCTTTTTGACTGGTTTCAGGCTTCGGGGCTCACATCTAGGTGATTCTCTCCCTTTGTTCCTTAGTTCTCTTTGCCTTTGTAATTAATCTTTTCTTTTTTTGTACTTCTTCTTTTCTCCTTGTACTTTTTGGACTGCTTCATGCTTCTTTTGCATGAAATAGCTTTTTCAATACATATCTTTCTTATTTATTAAAAAAGGGTGAGATAGGATCTCCGGGCCTCAAGCCTTTCTTTCCTTTAACCCACAAGGATGTCATTGATAACTACTGAGAACATAGGGGTAATGTTACAGGTCTTAATCCACCTTCTAAAATTCATTGGAACTCCAATTTCTCTCAAAATACCCACTACAAAGTCCCATTCTACCAAATCATAAGCTTCATCAAATCCACTTTGATTGCACATCTAGCTACTCCATTGTCTCTATGATAATTCCTGACCAATTCATGTACTAACAAAACATTATCAACTATCCTCCTACTTGGCAGAAAGGCACTAGAACTCAGAAAGCCATCAAGGAAAGCCTTCAATCTCTCTGCAAATATTTTAGATATACATTAATAGAGGACATTGCAACATGAAATAGGTCTGAACTCGTCTATCTTAGAACGATTTACAATTTTGGGAACCAATGTAATGTAATGATTGTAGAGTTTGCTGTTTGAAATCCTTTTTTAGCAAAGTCTATTCCTACTCACAATTTTCTAAGAAGCTTTGAAAAAATGAGAAGTAAACCTGTCCAGCCTAGGAGCCTTGCCACTGCCAAGTGAAAAAATGGCCTTCCTAATTTCCTCTTCAGAGACATCATTCTGCAACATTAATTTCTAGTTCTCTTTTATCTGAAAATTCTAAGCCTACACCACCTGACCATATATATCATTGATTGGCTCTCTGCTACTAGATCCCAACAAGTTCTTGTAAAAAATTTCTACTACGCCCTTGCTCCCACCAATGCTATCAACCCTATCCCCTTGATCATCCGCTAGACACTTAATCTGATTTTTGCCAGTCTAAAATTTTGTCACCCTACGGAAAAAAAGCTGTATTCTGATCTCCAAGCTTTAACTAATATATTCTTGATTTCTACCTAAAGAATGCCTCCGCAGAATGCCTTAGTGAAGATTACAAATTAAGCAAGCTCTCTTTCTATCAGTGTAGTTTTGCTGACCTGAGTTGCAGAGCATATAAACCTTTGAACCTCCTTTAACCCCAGTTTAGCTTGCTTTAGCCTATTACATAAACAACCAAATGTTCACCCTTAAATCGTTTCAATCTACCTTTAAGAGCCATCATTTTCTGGTATTCCTGATACATAGGTGTCCCCCTAACCTCCATCTTTCACGCACATTCCACTATCTACATGATCAGCCGAATGGTTAAAACTTTAAAGGGCTTTGGACCTAACTCACCCTAGGCATAAATGTTTTGTTTCTTGATTTGTAAGTTACATACACACCCAGTGGGTCTTAAACCTAGGACCACCCTCCAACCAATTATTATGGAAGAAGGAAGTGCCAGTAGAGCATAGCTCATTGGCACCCTAGGCATAATCTGCTCAAGCATTGCAGAATTATCAGAGACTCCTAGAACTAGAAACTCCACTTCTTTTTTCTCTTTCTTTTATTTTTGATGACGTGGAACCTCACCTAGATTGCTCAAACTAATGCAAGCACTTCTCATTTACTACTACTCCATCCAACGTTTTTGCAATGTACTCATTAGCCTCCCTTTTGTTACTCCAAGCATAAAAACAACTAGTGTAAGGATGATCAACCAAATCTGACTGGTGTAATCAAGAATCCAAATCAATTTCATACCCATTAGCCTCTCCATAAAATCTTTCACCCTCCTCTTGAATACTGTTGAAGTCACCTGTTGTGAACCAAGCACCATCCTGCACCTTATTTTTTAAGCCAATCATACCTTTTCAAAGTTTTCCCGTCAGTAGGTCAGAGTCGGAACCATATATGAAAGATATATATGACATAAACTCTCCACGTAGCAGTATACACTGATGTGACATGCTAATCACACTGAACCTCAAACACTCATATTTTACCAGCCCCATGCCAAGTGTAAGTACCAATATTTTCCCATCCCCCTACAGCATTTTCTTTGCTGTCAAAGCATTCATCTGTTTTACTCTAGTTTCTATTAAATCCAGCAAACAGATTCTATTTCTGATCACCGTAGCTCGAATCTCCTTTTGCTTGAAGGGGCTATTAGACCCCTACGTTCCAAAACAGAAAATGCATTTGCCTTGAGCAAGGGGCTGACCTGTCTCACCCTCCAAATATGGATGTACAACACCATCATCACTACCTTCACCACACTTCTTTCTAGAGGTCCTGGAAAAACTATTTAGCATTTTAGAATCACATCTTCAATAAACTGCTGCAAAGTAATATGAATTCCAAAACTATTTACCCTTTTAAAATCGGACCTACTTCTGATTTATTATTATCACTTGCTGATTCTACATTGACAACTGCATATTGAATGAGAGTGATTTATGCCAGACAGTATCAAAAAGGAAGATAAAAGGGGGAATGAAAAAAATGTAAAAGATATACCTAATAATTAGCACTTAGGGTTTGGAATCAACACCAAGCAGAAAAACTTTAGAATCAGCACCCAAGTTGCTAGGAATCAGCACCCAGCAATTGCAAATTTTCTAATACAAAATTTCATTCACCAATCTGCCTTACATGTTTACTTGAAACTTTTTAAATAGGCTTTCAATCAGTACATTGATAAGGAAAGTAATTCAAATTATATCAATGAAATTTCAAAATCTGAAATTCAAATTAGCACTAATCCTGGTGCATCTTGGTGTCTGCACTAGAGTGTTGATATTTGATAGTGGATTGCCATGTGGTTTGAGATTAAACATTCCTGTGATTTTTTTAGTGTATTAATTTGTTTTCCTATACAACTTTTATGATTGATTTTGCAAAATATATTTCAGGCATCTCAAGCAAATATGGTTGTGGATTACAAGGATTGGCAAATTCCTCTTGGACGTCGCTTTAGGTGTGCCTTTGAACATTTTCCCCAAAAGAAAGACATTTATGTTTTGTTGATGTGCTATTCATGTTATACAATTATATCTGATAGGGGTTAGGCTTGTGACTAGATACTCCTCTCAAGACCTTTCTTTGAGTTAGGGGCTTTAAGTGAATTTAGAGTGTTTTGGAGGGAACTTAGGAAGGCTATTTGATGGAAATTATCTTTAATTTGACAGCAATTTATAACTTTAAGGGCCTATTTGCAACACTCACAAAACCGCACAAATACAAATATTCTCAAAACCTCTTACAAACATAAGCTAGCCCAAATTCCCATTAAACCTAAAGCAAACTCTCAATACGAACTTACAAACTCACAAACAAGACTCACAATCCCAAAACTCTAATACACCTAACGATAATGGTGCTCTCTCACTTAAACAAATAACAAACATCAAAATACTCTCTAAAGAAACCTATTCCATATTCTTTCAAGAGTCTTCTCCTCTCCACATGTACACCAGCTACCCCATTCACACCTATACTTCACCTTTATAACCCTCCTCCAAAGACGATCTCTCTCAATCCCATATCTCCACAACCATTCTCCTAACAATTCTTGGTTAAATATTCTCAAATTACGAACTCCCAAACCCCCAAACTGCAATGGTTCACAAACCTAAGCCCAGTTAACCAGGTGGAAATTAGGTTCCTCACCAATCCCACTCCATAAGAAATTACTCTGAAGCTTCTCAATATGGTTAGCCACCTCCACAGGAATAGGAAAGAGAGAGGAAAATCCCACTCCATAAGAAATTCCTCTGAAGCTTCTCAATATGGTTAGCCACCTCCACTGGAATAGGAAAGAGAGGAAATAAGTAGGGAACCTAAATTTTATCTGTTTAACTGGTCTTAGGTTTGTGAACCGTTGCAGTTTGGGGGTTTAGGAGTTCATAGTTTGAGAAGATTTAACCAAGAATTATTAGGAGAATGATTGTGGAGATATGGCACTGAGAAAGATCTTTTTTGGAGGAGGATTATAGAGGTGAAGTATTGGAGTGAATGGGATAGATGGTGTACGAAAGGGGTGTCAGACCCTTATGGTGTGTCTCTGGAAATCTATAAGATGGGAGTGGTTGATGTTTTCCCGGTTTATACATTTCGATGTGGGTGATGGTACTAGAGTAAAATTTTGGCATGACTTGTGATGTGGTGATTGTCCACTTAAAGAAGCCTTCCTAGAATTATATAGAATTTTCTGTGATAAGGAATCTTCTATGGATGAGGTTATGCATTTCCCTAATGGGACACTTAGTTTTCTAGATTAGTCCAAGATTGGGAGCTGGATCCCTTTACTGCTTTTATGGATTTAATTTATTCCACCTCAGTGAAGGGTGAGGATCTTGATAACCTCTGTTGGAGGCGAACAAAGGTTGGTGTGGCAAACAAAGGTTGGGATAACCTCTTACCCCAAATATCAGCATGTCATTTCCTTGGAAGTTGGTGTGGCAAACAAAGGTTCTTCCTAGGGTAGCTTTCTTTTCATGGACTGCTGCCTTAGGGAAGATTTTATTGATTGAAAATTTACAACAGAGAAGTATTATTGTGCTAGAATAGTGCTGTATGCTCAAATGTAGCGGGGAGTTGGTGGATCACCTGTTTCTTTACTATCCCATAGCTTATGATTTATGGACAGTGGTGTGGAGTTTGTTTGGTCTTCTATGGGTTATGTCACAGAAAGTCCTTGATTTATTGGTAGGATGGCAAGGTTTTTTTGATGGAAATTGAAATATTGCTTTTTGGAGGGCTGTGCCGCATTGCATCATGTAGTGTCTTTGGCGTGAACGAAATGCAAGATTCTTTGAAGGATGTAAACGGTCTATTCTTGAGATTTAATCTCTCTTTTTTCACACTTTACTAGATTGGAATGTTGCTTTCAAATCTCCTCCTTGTTACTCTTTATTAGATATGCATAAGCATTGTAATTTGAAAGATTGATTGTGATGCTCCCTACGTACATCGCTGATGTACATGGGTGATTATATTTTGGTTCAATAAATTTTTGTGACTTATACAAAAAAAATGTATCTCTTGGGCTAAAAGTCATCAAATCCTTTGTAGCACTCTCTTTATATAAGAGTCAATACCATTCCTTGGTGGACTAGATATACCTTCCTTAGTACTTTCTATATATAAGAGCCAATATATTTTCCGGCCTAGAAATACCTAGTGGAAAATGAATACCAAGTCACTTATTTAACAAGGAATAACTTTCCTTCTACTCGAAGAAAACCCAAATCAAGTCAATATAGAATTTGAGACCATAATTAACCATACACTATTTGGACTGTTAGTGACAAGTGGACCTTTAATGGTGTTGTGCTTCCCTGCATTCAGATTAAGAATTTATTTTGAGATTATTGTATGAGTGAGAAGCTCCTGTTTGGTTGCGAAGCTCCTGTTTGGTTGCATCCAGTTTTCTTCTTTTATAGATATTATAAATCAGCTGAATCTTGTATGTATTCTATAGGTGATCCTTTTTGTACATTCTGTATAGTTAAGGTCTTTCATTTTGTGTGCAACTCATATTTAACTACTGAATTTTTGTATGCAACTTCCTATTTCTTCCCCACTATTTGCCCTCTCACTTACCACTGATATTGCAACAGTTAAGGCTTTTGCTCGTTTGGCTTATAAATTTTAATCCAGACTCTTTCTAGGAGCTCATAAATTACAGACACTCAACATACGCACTCACACTAAACCTTAATGATTTATAATCAATCATGTGCTATATTTCCATTTACTGATCCGTATGCTGATTCCCAGATCATTGAAGCTTTGGATGGTTCTACGACTATATGGTATAGAAAACCTACAGTGCTACATAAGAAACCACATCAATTTGGCTGAACATTTTGAAGGCCTCATTGCTCAAGATCCAAGATTTGAGGTAATGGTAATCTTTATGAACATATTTGTTTGATACTTTGATTTGATTTAGTAGTCTTTTAAGTCCTAGGAGCCCATTATATATTCTGAAGTTCAATGTAATTTTATGTACGTTTCATGTCTATAGTTAATTCAAGTGATTTTCTGCAAAAAGTGTTTTGGATTAGTGAACAAAAATTCATGTTTGCAGGTTGTTACCCCTCGGATATTTTCATTAGTTTGTTTCCGGCTTCTGCCTCCTCGAAACAATGAAGATAACGGCAATAAATTGAACAATGACCTATTAGAAGCAATAAACTCAACTGGGAAAATTTTCATTTCTCATACAGTAAGATTTTTTTTTTTTTTTTTTTTTTTTTTTTTTTTTTTTTTTTCTGGTGACATTCATAATGGTATTCTTTATTGTCCTCATTTAGAAAACAAAAAATAGTTATTTGCTTCCATGTGATGACTTTCAGTGCATGAGCTAAGTTCCTTGCATGTGACAATTATTTGCAGGTCCTTTCAGGTAAATACATACTACGTTTTGCTGTAGGAGCTCCATTGACAGAAGAGAGGCATGTCACTGCAGCTTGGAAGGTTCTGCAAGATGAGGCATCTGTCCTGCTTGGAAGATTGTAGGATAAGTTCATCAACAGTGTCAAAAATTAGTTGATGACATCCATTACTTGTACTTCATGACACCAATTTGTGAATTTTTCCCCTACTCTGTTCTTTTCATATCTCAAAAAAATAATAATTCATTTTCCCATAAGTCATAAATGGGAATTTTCTTTTGATTGTGTTGATTGACAATTAGTACTCTGAAAGTTTCAAAACATTAACATTTGGGTAGACTTGCTGATCTGGCTTTGGTCTGACCTAACTGAAAATAACCAGAAAATTAAGGTTTCTAAACACGTGTAATTTTCTTCTCATATGACCAGAGATTTTTGTAGTAGTAACACCCCAAATTCCAAAAAATGGACAATGAAGTAGGCAAGGGGTCCTGGGCTTTGAATTTGTAATCTGAACAAGGAAGGAGCTAGTTTGAATTTTGAGTCTTTGACAACCAAAAAACATGGGAGGAAAATAAAAAAGGGGACACGTGGATGATCTTATGACCGTCACATAGTAGATTGAATGAAATTTCTTCCAAACCACTTTGGAAGAAAATTTTATTCTTTAGAATGAACGAGTTTTAAGGAACCTGTCTGATTTGAAATATTGTTGTCACTAGACTGGGCTTGAGTCCAATTGTGCGAAGTTGGGCTGGATTGACTAGTTGGGATGGCACAGACGCATACTTCACCGCATGGCCCAAAAGAAAAGAAGGGAAACTTTCATTGGTTTTTATTTGGGCTTACCACTGACATGACCCAATAAGATAAATAAACTAATAAATTTAAGTCTTAGCAAATAGAATCCAGTTATGTAAAACCCTTAAAAACGCAAAATAGATAACATTGTAGCTAAAGAGAGGGAACAAAACTAGCTCCATCCGGTTCTATATTTTGCATAAAAGTATTCACATAATACTAAAATGCTTATCTAAATATATAAAAGCACGGTAGCTTATGTAAAACTTTTTCTCACTTTTTTATTAACTGTCTCTCTTCTTTTTCTTTTTCTTTTTTTTTTATTTATTTATTATTAACTCTGTTTCTCTCTTCTGAACTAACAAGAAAAAAAAGATTCTTTTAATATGATGTGATGTGTTTTTTTTTTTTTTGGAGAAGATGTGAAGTGTTGATTGGGTTTGTTGAGAAAGAAAAATATTTTTTTAATATGATATTTTTAAAATAAAGAATCGGATGTAGTGTTTGTTATAAAAGTGGTTATGCAAAAAAAAAAAAAAAAAAAAAAAAAAAAAAGTGTAAATTTTTGAGATCTAAAAAAGCATATAATTTTTTTTTTCATAATTAGATGAGAATGCACTAAAGAGCATAAACGGCTTTAAAAAATATATAAAAATTTCTCATAAACTGTGCTATTATTTATCGTCTGCTTGTGTAACAAGAGTAAGTCTTTTCCCAAAAAATAAATAAATAACAAGAGAAGTACAAAACTGTGCTACTATTTATTATTAAAAGCTTTAACTTATACTCTTTTCTTCTATTTTTGTTAAGTGATCTTTATGCGTTCTTAAGAGCATATTGGGGTACAAACACTCCTAGTTGCTATTTTATAACCCAAGACAGCAAAAATCCACTCTATTTGGGTTTGTATACCTAAAAAAATTTGCAACCTATGAATAGTAAAAGATTGCATATATGCAACCTTATTATTCATAGGTTGTAAAGAAAAAAAATTAATATTTAATCTTGTGGTTGTGTGCAAAGAGAAAAAGATAGTGGGAGGAAACAAATAGATAAGAATACTTTTTATTATTTTATTAGGTGGTTTATATTATTTTATTGAATTGTATGTAAAAATAAAAACTGAGATGTGGAGTGAGTTGTAAAATGAGTTGGTAAAATAGATAAAGTAGTGTTGAAGATGCAAAATAGGTTTTTTTTTTTTTTTTTTTTTGCATCCTTAGATGCTAGTGCTCTAAATTTATATTTCACGTTACCTTCACTGGTGAAAAAAATATTGTAAATGAATTCTGCGAAAAATATAACTGTTGTAAATGGGAAAAAAAAATCACAATAATGCTCCAAAAAAAACAAAAAACAAAAAACACCAATTTGTTTGCATTGTGCTAAGCTTTGGCCAATTTGCACAACTGTGAGTGTGCGTGGTAATCACCCATTGTGACAGATACCTGAAGATTGTGACTCATACCTGAGAGGAGCATCCAAGAGAGGAACATATGGTAAAAAGCTTGCTTACGGGACCATATATATCCTTCATTCTCCAAAATGGTTGTTTTCTTTGTGACTAAAAAAGAAAACAAAAAAAGAATGGTCATTTCTAGTGATTGAAGTGTGCATGCATGAGTATGAGAGTCGAAAATTAAATGAATAAACAATGCTTGACCAAATAGAACAAAAAGAATGAAAGTGACTGAAGTTTGTGATTGAATATATAGATATCCTTTGGAATGTACACAAATTTTCAATTTTGTTGAGAGGGAGGAGGATTTGGGGATCAGATTCTACATTGGAGAATATTCAATTTGAGTAAGAAGGAATTTTTAGTTTGACATATTCCAACGGAGCTGCTATATATATTTAATGTTTATCCACTCATCTTCATGTATTTCATGAACCATACATTAAGAATATTCATTGTATAACTACAATTTTTTATAAAATAAAATAAAAAGTTTATATAGTTTCTATTTGCTAATTTGGATTTTGTTTCTTTGTTGTTTTTGGAGTAAAGGAAGTGCAATAAATAAATCAAACTAAAGTATTGCAATTAGAGCATCCACAGCAGTAGATCTATAATTTTAGCTATTTAGCACTACCAAAACTTGCTTTATCTATTTTACCTACACACATGCTGCAGCAGTGGATCTATTTTAGCTTTCAACACAATAAAATAATATATCTACTACAATAAAATAATATATCCACTCCAATAAAATAATACATACTACTACCAAAAAAACACCACAAATGGCACAATCCACAACCACTGCCAAAGAACAACCACCCAACAACAACTACACAAACGGCACAATCCACTTTTCCATTGCCAAAGAACAACCACCCACCAACAACTACACAAACCCAGACCACCATCAAACCCACCATCTGAGCTTGATCGAGAGAGAGAAGACCAGCCATCGCCATCGTCATCGCCGATCACGCCATCGCCGACCCACTATTTATCTTATGCTCCAGACCAGCCATCGCCGATCATGCCATCACCGACCCACTAACCCACACCATCCACGAAACCCACCGACCCATGCCATCGCCAATCACGCCATCCACGAAACCCACCGACCCACACCATCGCCAATCACGCGAAAAGAAGAGAGAAAAGATAGCGAAGAGGTAAAGAAGGAAGAGAGAGGCTGAGACGAAAAGAAAGAGAAGGCAGAGAGAGAGAGAGAGAGAGAAAAAGAATATTTTAATGGAAAAGGGGGAGAGAATTTAAATAAAATATTTTTTTTTTTTTAGCTTTGCGCTACAGTGCACATCTATAGATAGATTGACATTGTAGTTGAACATCTAAATTTTTTACTTATGCCTCCACTGCTGTAGCGTGATTTTTGTGATCAGTGGTGCTAAAAAATAGCAATATAGCTATTTAGTACCACTTCTGTGAGTGCTCTTACAGGCAAAGCTAAGATTTACTTCTAGAAGGATCAAAATTTAGAATTTACACATGCTCACATGCATAAATACATATATAAATAAAAAATATATATACATATGAATACACACAATATAATATACACTGAACTTAAAAATTATTAACCTATAGAAATTAAATAAATAAAAACTAAATTAATAAAGATTTTTTTTTTCTATTTCTTTTTTTCATCGATCCTAGTTTCGCTTTTATGTTTTAAAAACTTAGAGACGATAAAATAAGGAAGAGATGATAGTTTGTAAAATATATTAATGGCAAATATATAAAAGAATTCGTCATCAATGGAATCAAATTATAAGAATGTTGTTGGGTGATGAGGAATTTCTCTCTTCTTCCTTTTTATTTATTTATTGTTTTTCATTTCTTGAAAGGGCAAGACCACCCTTAGGGAAAATAATTTTATGTTCACCACATATAACGGTGACACCAAATACTAGCTCCACCCTCAGGCTTCGCCTTTAATTTCAATCAGTCTTGCAAATTGTAACGCACGAGTCATAGGTGCTGATTTTTTTTAGGGAGAATGAGTAAGTATGATCCCAAGAGAAAGGGATAGGGGAGAGACATAATGCATGAAATTACATGAGCATATATATAAGCATATCCAATTTCCTTCATCTTGTTTTGCTGACAAAATATGCCATAATGAAAGTGTTACAGATGATGAATTTGTTGAATTGAACCAAAGAAAAGAAGAGAAAAGAAACTGCCACAAGTTGGAACCATAGACCATCCTAGTAGCACTAATAATATTCTAAGAATCACGGTATCTAAATTCTAATAAAAAAAGGTGGAAAGATTTGTGATTTCTAATGGCAAAACATAATCCTTTAGGTATCAAACCACTAACATTAATTATTAATATGGTACTTGGGAAGAACCTGATTCTTCGGATGTTGTAGTAGTGAAACTTATGCATTCAAGAATGGATTTATTCCAATAGTAACTTCAATTCAAAAGTTATTTTGAAGTATATATGTGTTATTCCAGCTTGTACAACACGAGTAGCTTCGCAACTTGATGAGCTATGAGGTCCTATTGAGGGACAAAAAATTCCTATTGGCAGGGTTTAAATGTTACTATATTAATTTGGCCAAGTTTAGACCTGAATTATCAAATTTTGAGCTGAAAATTAATTGCAGATGTCGTTCATTGAATCATTAGGAGAAAGATTATACCAAAACTTTGTTATATATGTCCATGCACACAAATACAAGCAAGCTCCAGCCAGAGTAAATCATCTAAAAACCAAAGAAAATACTTCAATAATGATAAAAGTAAGAAAACCAAAATTATTTTAAGTTATATGATTAAAGCAAATATCAAAATAAAAAATCATAGTAGATTATAAAATAATTCTAAAGTAACTAATGAAACTTCTTTTAGATTTTGATGGAGAGAATGGTGGGGATGGCCATGGACCAGGTTTAGGTCAGGTATACCCAAACTCAACACAAAAGGTTTACCCATGAATACCCAATTCCCAATATTTGTTAAGTGCTCGTACCCAATTTTTACTCAGATTTTTACCTATGGATGCCCAAACATGACCCGAACCCGGTTTTTTTGGGTTTTTATTTATTTATTTTTTGTTATTCTTGTTGAGAAATTGATACATGTAGATTTGGTTCTTGTATTTTATTTTTCTCTATTTAAAGAGAGGGGATTAATTACTTAATTTATTTGTCTTAAACCTTTTTTTTTTTTTTTTTTTATCTAGTGAAATAAAACTATGTTTTAAATCAAAATGTTTTTTTTTAAAGGTGGGAAGGTCGGGTAATACCCATACCTAATTCGCCAAATTTGGATATGAGTAAAACTCGCCCTTGATGCCCGAATTCTTATCGGGTAGAGTAATACCCACAATTATCGAGTTGTGTCGAGCTAGGTTCCCATAACCAAAAGGGTTTTTGCCATCCCTAATTGAGAGGTGTCAAATTGAATCAATCTTAAGCGAGGTGGCTGATGTGGTAACTCGAACTGATTAGTCATTAACTTGGCCACAACACCTAAAAGCCTTGTGAGCACAACACCCTAGGAGTTTATATGCCTCAGTCAAGTGGGCTCCAAGGTGAAGGGATGGAAGTCACCACTTTGTTTAGGTCTAGTAACCAATTTGGTCTACGATGTAGAGGTTTATGCACTAGACATTGAGTCTGGAGTAAGGGAAGGGCTTATACACAAAGTCCACTCGACCTAGTGGGTCAGCCTCCACTATTGTCATTAGGCCATTTTTAAAGAAGGAAATTATTAAGAGAGTCCTAACCCTAATCACACACTTTGCAATAAGTAAAACACACAAGAAAATATTTTCAAACACACATCAAGCAAAAAAGGAAACCTTTCAAAATTCAAATTATCATATTCTATTAAATAGGGAAGTCAACAATCAAACCAAATCAAACATGCTAGAAAAGATCTTATTCAGGTAACGAATTAAAATTAAAACTACTATGGAAATGTTGACTAATCAAAGCATGGAAAGTAATTAGTTGCCATTTATTACTTAGTCTTAAGAATTTAGAGTCAAACAAATCACAAGGAATATATAAAATACTCAATTTAATCAAAACATCATTTTTTATCTATCCTGAGTTCGAGCGCATAATCGAACATGCATACATAGGTGTAGGTATTATGTCTGTATACATACTTTTCAATGGTGTGTACACATCCTAGCATAGAAACATAAATTATACATTTTAAATTTAATTGCCCAAAGTTTAAGTATACAAATAAAGAAAAATATGAAGAAAACACCCAAAACTAAACAAAACCAAACTATTGTTAGCTTAAACACATATCAAAGAAAGATCATAATCATCAAACAAATTAAATATGCATACTCAGACTAACATCAAATAAAGAATCATGTTGATCCTATCTAGTAGAGTAGAAAATCATAGAATAGAAGCTTACCTTGCTTATGAATCACTATTTTAAAGCTTTAAAGTGACCTCTTAGTGCCTACAATAACAATGTTGGATTGAAATTACAAGGAAAGATGAAAAACACTATAGAACTTTGAAACTAAAAAAACAAAAGATTTGAAAAAAAAAATGTTTTGAAAACATGATTGAAACCACTTTATGCCTACTAGTGACTCTTAGAGAGAGGTTTTGAAGATTAAAAACATGCAAGTATGCTTGTGAGAGAGACTAGAGAAAGAAATTTTTGGAAGTATAGTAGCTAAAAAAGAAAAGAAAAAAAACTCTCCTTAAAAGTGATTTAGAATGGGGGCATAAGGTAATAATTTATAGGTTGAACACTAGAATTTTGAAGGTTGTTGGAGGTTTCTACAACCTCCTATACTTATGGGCGTCATACCATTGAAGATTGAAGTGTTTGACACTCAAATATGAAAAAAA
Organism: Notholithocarpus densiflorus; assembly: GCA_030021035.2. NCBI lineage: Eukaryota > Viridiplantae > Streptophyta > Magnoliopsida > Fagales > Fagaceae > Notholithocarpus > Notholithocarpus densiflorus. The sequence continues at coordinate 4,121,244 of JARYZH020000033.1, read as the reverse complement.
AAAAAAAAAAAGGTTCTGGGACATAGTTACATACGAAGCCTCAAAGCTTGTATTTGTAGCCTTAAGCTTGCACAACAACCTCACGCAAAATCATACTTTCTTGACAACACTATTGTCCTAACTTCAAATGAGACTTACTTACTTATTCTAAATCCAAATTGAGTCAAATTTCTATCCATTTTAAAGCTCTAGATGTCTACCTTCCAATGGAAAAAAAAAAAAAAAAAAAAGCTTACTTAAAATTGTGAGAAACGTTTATCATTTTCAAAGAAATTTTGAGCATTTTTTTTAGTTGTAATTACTTCCAAACTATTGAGTTGTACACTTTTGACTTGCATATGAAGCTTGGTCACATATGCAAAACTCCAAAGACAAGTAAAACCATCATTGACAAATTGTGCCCCTAAAGGAAAGTGTGAAAATCAAAACTTAAAATCTCCATTCACAGAAGTCAAGAGCCAGAAGTTATAATCTCACCAACTATAGGGCTAATTCTTGAATCTTACCCATGATAACGACATCAACACCCATTAAGACCACAACCAAGATAATGACTACAATTAAGGAGCAATTAGACAAGTCATTGTCACCTTTTGCATGAAAATTGTTATAATTCAAATCAATGTATGCGAGATGCAAAAATAAATTTAACAAACCCCAACAATCATTCGAGATAACGATCATGAAACAACAATTGAAAAGTATGGTAAAAATTATACGAGAGCTAAGATAGATATTGGAAGTAATGCAATGGCTCTTACCTCAATAGGTACTACTCTAAGGAGAACCGTCATAGTAGGAAGAGGAAGTCCATTATCCTACAAGTAGATATTGGTCAAAAGAATTTTCAAAAGTTTCCTCCAAGTCAGGAAAGATTAATTACTCTTTAAGATGGAACAGAGAAATGAAACACATGAATTTCAAACTAGACAAAGTGATAAGGGCTTCGAAAGTGGGAAGACAATGACCTCGATGGATGGTTTGGTCCACAAAATTGATTCCTATTTTTTCAATAGACATTGTCGTTTGTTCTTTGTCATTGTAGTTCAAGTTGTTGTAGTTGGAAGTCTCAAATATGTCTCAAACCGTTGTATTTCCTTGATACCAAGTAGACCTTTCACCTTATTGTATTTTAGTTAAATAGTATTGCCGTAGAAAAATACTTAAGATTTCTCCAGATTGATACATTAACCTAAAGCTTCAGCATGAAGTTGAAGGACTATGGCAAACTATTCTATCTTCGTTTAGTGTTTATTGAAAAAATAACAAATAATATAACTTGATGTCTTATATATATTGTGGATGGTATATGTGGCTTAGTAACATCGATTTCAGTCGATGAGTTCGGCGGTGTTTACCCTTTTATATAAGTAATGTGAAGTTCAAAATTGTTAGGATTTTCAAAGGATTTCCAACTTATTTTGTGCACTAAAACACTTTCTTTCATTTAAAATAACAATAAAAAAAAATCATCGTAAAGAACAAAGAATGTCAAAATTATAGTGTTTTTGCATGATTGATAACAATGTGTGAAATATACTCTTAAAAAATCTTAATACTTATCCACTATCCCAGAGTTCTCTATTGGAATAATGTTGAAATTGGGAGCAGGTAGTCTTGGGGAGAGAAAACAGGTCAAGAAGCCTACATAGGCAAGTTCAAGAAAGAATGCATGAAAGGGAAAGGAAGTTTAGAGAATTCTAGTATACCTACAAAGGTGTTCGTCAAATAATTTAGGGCAAATTGTGGTGCATGCCTTTGGTTAGGAACATTTGACATTTCTTATGAGGTTGCTATGGCATATGATGTTGTTGCACCTAAACTTTATGTCATAGACGCAAAAATCAATATACCAAATGTATCCCTTAATTCTCAACATCTAGCCACTTCCAGTCAAATTAACCATACGGAAAATCAACCTTAAGGTGTTTATACTTTTAGGTACTATTGTATATTCTTCAAATTCATAACCCAATTGTTAGGATTGATGATTTTACACAACCACTCTATCAAAATGATTCTACCATGTCTTTTCTAATGAATATGTCGAGTTCCAGGAAAAAGAAAGAGGAAAACATCATGAAATTTGGCAAGAACAAAGAGATTGATGGATATTAAGATAGTGTGAATGCAAAGTTTCTAGTGTTTGATGAGACAATCTAAGCAGAGACATCTATGTCATTGAATTTTCTATTCATGGAGACATGGAAATTTTTTTGGCAACTTGGAAGATGAAAGTGGCATTGATAAGAAAGATAATATACTTGATAATAAGGATATTACACTAGATAGGAAAATATTACAATTTTTTTTTTTTTTTTTGAGAATGATTAAAATTTTGATTATTGAAACATGACATAAATAATTAAGAAGATGAAGATCTAAGAAAATGTAACAAATGTGAATTTTTTATGATTCTTGGTTTTCTACTTTATTTTTGTTTTTTCCTTCTTCTTGCATGAGAAGTCTTTTTATAGATTTCAAATGAGTCAGTATACTTGTTACTGTACTTGTTTTCTTGCATCAATAAGGAATTCACATGATATTACCGTGCTTTTCTTTTGGTGGATTGTTAGAACATCATTATTGCATATCACACTTATTTTGTTGGAAATTATATCAGAACATTATTATTGCATACTATCAAAAAAAATATCATATAACACTTTATTTAAATGGCTCTAGCTAATTTTAGATATGTTAGCACTAATTGATGATAAAATTTTTTAAATTGAATATTTGGAAAATTTTAAAGCCACAATAGAAAAGTCTGACAAAAAGGAAACACCACCTAAAAGGAATTATCAACTTCAATATGATATGTAAAACATAATGAACAATTTGATAGAGAACAAAACCATCCATTAATAATCCATAAAGTTTGTAAAGAAATAAATTTTGTCAAAACAAAAATCAGAGAACTAAGAAATTTAATATAAAATAACGAGTTTCAAACAACCAATTAATTCAATAAACCACAATGTTAAAGCTAGATTGGCAAAACAATAAAAATTGTCTCACAAATTTTTAGAAAAATGTGCAAGTTGTTAAACAATAAGAAACCGACAAATTTAACTAATTGGGTTCAAATGAAGTAATCCCAAACCAAGAAGAATTTGTAAATTTGATTACAAGAATTAACTTTCAAAATTGATATACCTAAATAACAATTATTATAAATGAAGAATTTCAAATAATAACAATTGCATTAATAGACTCAAGAGCTTATCTAAATTGTATACAAGAAAGAATAGTACATGAATTACTAGGATTCAACATGAATGTGAAAAGGAGTACTATGTTATTATACTTCAAGAGTACCTAATAATTAATTAGATTGTCAGAATGAATATATGACAAATTTGATTGGTAGAACAAGTATGATAAAATGTGTTTATTTGAACTAACATATTAATGATAAGGATTACATGCATATGCCACACTATAGATATCTCACTTGAATCATTTTGATCACATTGATGGTACCAAATACATTATGCACACTAGCCAGGAGTGCATAATTCAAGTACTAATTTTTGTTCTTAAAATAATGGTTCGACTATTGAGTTGATGATTTTACACCACCACCCTATCAAAATGATTCTATCATGTTTTTTTTTTTTTTTTTTTAACGAATATTTTAAGTTCTATGAAAAAGAAATGAAAACATCATTACATTTGGCAAGAACAAAGAAATTGATAGAAATTAGGATAGTATAAACGCAAGCTTTTCAGTAGTTAATAAGACAATCTAAGTAGAAACTTCTATGTTATTGGATTTTCCAACCATGGGAGACTTAGGAATTTTCTTGGCAACTTAAAAGATGGAAGTGGCTAGGATGCCTTGTAGTCTTCATGGTGCATTTAATATAGAAGACAAAAAATCCTCTATTACTTTAAGTGAGATTGAGACAGAGAGATAGTACATGCAACTTATCACATTTCAAGTTATCCAAACATCTATCGTTATTATGTATGGTGTATATAAATATTAGTATAAATTAATTGTGTGAGTTCAAATATGGTTTCAACTCCACATAGGTTTCTCTGGACTCTTTGAAGTCATTGTATGTGATTTTGTTTTTACTTGAAAGGTGGGGTTCATATCTATGTAGCTCTATTATGTTAATCAATCACATATCATAAATATACTCTTGAAAAGTTCTCATTAGCTAGTGAGCCCTCGGGTTGTTAGCTAAAATTCCAATAAAATATGCATATTAATTTATGAGCCAAGCCAGCAAGGATAAATTCCTAAAAAAGTTTAGGAGAAGGGGAGCATAATTCATTATCTAAAATGGTTGGTTTTTAGTGATTGATGTATGTAATTGAATACAATACAACCTTACGGTTAGTGACAAAATCAAAAAAAAAAAAAAAAAAAAAAAATTAAGAGGGGAGCAATCTATATATATCAATAATTTTAAATCCAAACACACACACACAAACACATTTCTGTGTGTATAATTTATGATTAAAGCATATATTTAACAAAATATATTGTATGCACCATGTTTTCACATATAGCAAAAAACATTATAATTCAAGACATATTTTCTTTCATTAAGTCGTGTAATTATCTCCTAAATTATATTAGTCATTGTGCACTCACCATCCTACACACAGGGTGTTGCCCTTAATAGTATGTCTCAGTTGAGTGTGTCAAAAGGTAGAGAGTTTGGAGCCACCCCTTAATTAAGGTCAAAGAACCAACTCAAGCCCCTTGCAAGAGCATTCACACCCAACATTGAGTCTAAAATTAGGGTACAAGATGGAAAGATTTAGGCACTTAAGATCTCAACCTATGAGCTGCCTTCCACTTATTATGTTCCATAGTTCAATTATATATATATATATATAATCCCATAATTAGCTTATTCTATACAAGCATACACAGACACACACACATCATCATCATCATCCATATGTGCCACATACATATCACATCATATAGCATTGAATTATCATGTTCATCAAATCACACCATTTGTTCATTCAATATACCATGTGATAACATTCATCATTCGTACCATTTGTCATTTTATCCACATCATACATCTCATTTCAACACATCATGCACCATATATCATCACACCTCATCATGCTATCCATTGGTTTTGTCTATATGTGTGATCGTGTTAATATGCTTTCACTTATCTCATTGCATCACCACAGCACCACTTGATAGAATGCATATTCATGTTAAATTCCCACTTTTAATCCAAGTCCTAAGCATGTTTCTAATTAATCATAGATCCTAATCATGCTTCTAAGCTATCACAGAAACCTAAGCATGCTACAAAAAGCATATAGACCAAACATTCAACAATTTTACAAGCATAATCTAGAAATTCGAGTGTTTGGTGGAACATGTATACACATGACTAGGATTGCGCACACAGACTCATGGAGTAGCATATGCAGGTTTGATCTTGCGCACATAGCTCGAACTAGAACTCAAAACTATTCTATCTTATTCTATTTTACTTCTATTCCTAAACAAATTACTAAACTACTAAAAAGAAAGCAATAAAACTTATATAAACAAAGGAAGTAGAACATAATTAAAAAAAATGAAAATTTCTTGAATGCAAGTTTTCTTGACTACTTCCCTCGGTTAATCTAAAAAAAAAAAACTAACACAACTATCAGGAAGTTAGTAAACTTAACTTAAGCGCTTAGCCAATAAATGTCCCAACCAAATAAAATTTAAACTAGGCGTTTCAATAAAAAAAAAAATTTTAAATTCATCTTAAATCACTTCTTTTTTGAGGTGATTTCGATGTTTTGAAAAATGTGTCTTTTACAGTGTTCAAGAGGGAGGTGTAAAGTAGTTCCTTGGCAATGTGGGACCAAATCTATACCTCACTTCCGCGAAAAATTTTTCTTACAAAGCTTCACCTCCACCAATTTTAGCCTACGTACACGAGCTCAAGATCCTACGCACACAACGCAGGAAACTATCATAAGGCTAGGGTTCATGTGAGTTTTTCTTTATTCAAAAAATTCCTTCTAGTTAAATCATCATTAGGGAACAAGGGTTAAGTCATAAAGAGTGCAAAATGGGCTATCTATAGTCATAATTAATTTTCTTTAAATAATTTTTTTATTAAATAAATAAAAATTACACATTATACTTAAATAATAGTGTTAAACATAAAAGGTATAAAAATCAATTAATTTCAAAAAAAAAATTAAATAAGAAATATTATTTTATAGGTCTTAACATATACATTGTGTACTATCACTAAGGTTGGGGTCAAGGGCATTTAGGTCTTTTACTAAGGCTAATACACATAATCCATCCCAACCTTACACATGTAAATATTATGCCAAGGAAACAACACGGCTAAACTTGAGAGAATGCATTTTTAAGGCAACACCAATAGTGTATACCATACCCCGAGCACTACCATGGGTGGTACCGGTTCAATCCTAAAAGGGTGCTAATCTGGGCACTCTTATTGGTCAGTGGTCTGCAGGGACAAGGATGGTATATACGTGTAATGCTCCTAATGGCTTGAGGAGAGGATAGTACACGATCATGTCTCGTTCATGATCATGCCTAGTATTGTCCTCCATCTCCCATTCCCCTCCTCCATTTATCTCTCTTCCTCCTAGCTGCAAGGAGTGTACGAATGCAAGCTATCATTTTCACATATTTGAAATACTAATGAGATGATGCCTCCTGTATATGTATACCAGTTGTCTTTCTTGTACTATAAAAGAAAAGGACATTGGTCATACTAGGTAGAGAAGAAGAAATAGGAAAAAGGGACACTGGGCAGAGTAGCAAAAAGCTCCCCATTGTATGGTTCTTTATAAATATATAATCTTCCTTGGACTAAAGACATTTTATCCTTACTCCACCGTTGTTTTTCCTCCCCTCCTTGGGGTTTTCCATGTATATCTGCTTTAGTTCTCTTTTACAATTTGTCTCTTATTCATTTTAGTAGAAAAAAAAAATAACATTTTTAAGTGTTGACAAATGGTGTTTTAATGTATTGAAGTAACGATTTAGAGTTACCATTGTTTTGCCCCTAAAATCTTATTGACATGTACACAATGTAATATAATATATTTCAAATAGATTAAATAAATTTCAACTAAATGAAATGCTTTTATTTTTTGTTTATGGATGAAAAAATAGAAATCTAAAATTTATCCATAAAAATGAGTAAAAAAACAACTTATTTTCTTCTAATGGGAAAAAAAAAAATCATGCATATTAGGAGTGGTTATTCATATTAGATGATCGTGTTTATATTGTGTTGAGATAAGAGTATTTGAAACATAGTTCAACCTTAATCCAATCTATTCAATAATCGTATAAAAAAACCCTCAACTCTAGCACAGCCAGTTCATGGTTTTGAAACCCGGACCGTTCATTGAACTGTAAAAGGGAGAGGTTCAAGATTTTTGAGGTCAAACCGAAGTTGAACCGGGGTCGAACCGTGATGACGTCATAATTAATTTAATAATTAATTAAACCCTAAATATAGATATTAAATTTATAAAACTAGCAAAATTGACTAATACGGTATCTAAATTCTAATAAAAAAAGGTGGAAAGATTTGTGATTTCTAATGGCAAAACATAATCCTTTAGGTATCAAACCACTAACATTAATTATTAATATGGTACTTGGGAAGAACCTGATTCTTCGGATGTTGTAGTAGTGAAACTTATGCATTCAAGAATGGATTTATTCCAATAGTAACTTCAATTCAAAAGTTATTTTGAAGTATATATGTGTTATTCCAGCTTGTACAACACGAGTAGCTTCGCAACTTGATGAGCTATGAGGTCCTATTGAGGGACAAAAAATTCCTATTGGCAGGGTTTAAATGTTACTATATTAATTTGGCCAAGTTTAGACCTGAATTATCAAATTTTGAGCTGAAAATTAATTGCAGATGTCGTTCATTGAATCATTAGGAGAAAGATTATACCAAAACTTTGTTATATATGTCCATGCACACAAATACAAGCAAGCTCCAGCCAGAGTAAATCATCTAAAAACCAAAGAAAATACTTCAATAATGATAAAAGTAAGAAAACCAAAATTATTTTAAGTTATATGATTAAAGCAAATATCAAAATAAAAAATCATAGTAGATTATAAAATAATTCTAAAGTAACTAATGAAACTTCTTTTAGATTTTGATGGAGAGAATGGTGGGGATGGCCATGGACCAGGTTTAGGTCAGGTATACCCAAACTCAACACAAAAGGTTTACCCATGAATACCCAATTCCCAATATTTGTTAAGTGCTCGTACCCAATTTTTACTCAGATTTTTACCTATGGATGCCCAAACATGACCCGAACCCGGTTTTTTTGGGTTTTTATTTATTTATTTTTTGTTATTCTTGTTGAGAAATTGATACATGTAGATTTGGTTCTTGTATTTTATTTTTCTCTATTTAAAGAGAGGGGATTAATTACTTAATTTATTTGTCTTAAACCTTTTTTTTTTTTTTTTTTATCTAGTGAAATAAAACTATGTTTTAAATCAAAATGTTTTTTTTTAAAGGTGGGAAGGTCGGGTAATACCCATACCTAATTCGCCAAATTTGGATATGAGTAAAACTCGCCCTTGGAAAGTTAATAAAATAAAATAATAACCATGAAAACATTAAAATTTATGATTAATTTTTGAAGTAAAGTTGAATATCTTTGAAGGATTTTAATTATAATTTTTTTTATATTCCTTGTAAGAGATGAATAATTTAATTAAGTAGAATAGAATTGTGTTAAGTTGTTTTTATATATAAAAAATATATATATATTGAACCGGGTTGGACCGCACAATCATGCCACCGGTTCTACATGAACCGAGATGGTCCAACACCGGTTTAAGGGGTTCACGGAATTAACAATAATTCTGGTTCTCTATGCTTAAAAAACCGATTTTCATCCCGGTTCTCAATTTTTCCGGTCGGACCTCCCGGTCCGGTCCGAGTTTCAAAACAGTGTTAAGCAGGTTGACATGACACAACCCAAATCAACCTCATTAATAAAGAATTTAAGGGGGAGGGGAAGCAAAAAGAGAGAACTTTTTATATATTTGTTTTGGGTCAAAGGGTTAAGAATTATAGAGTTTCAATGAAGAATTATTGGTATAACAATTAAAATGCTTTTATACTGAATTATATTTGAAATTGAAATTTATGTTAGATAAAAAAATATTTATTTATTTGAGAATATATAGTCATTTTGTGTTAATTGTGGACTAAGCATGTTAACACAGAATTGATCAATTCATTGATTGTGTTAAAGTGTGTTGATCATCTTTAACATGAACCCATTTAATCTAAACACTAACATGTGAAAACCGTGTTGTGTTCGTATCATGTTCATGAGTCATGTCAGACATTGTCACCCCTCATTTTCTCTAGATATAATAATGAATAATAGTTTGCTTTTTAGAGAGAAAAAAATGGTGCATTTACTTTTATATATATATATATTTTATATACAAAATAGAAATTCTACTCAGCCTAATCTAAGTGTATATATGTGTGAAACTCCCTCCTGAAAATTTAAACCCTTGACCCTTGCCCCCCACACTCCACAAACACTTATACTTGTGGAGTGACCATTGCACCAAGAACGTGCGGTGGTAAAAGATGTATTTACTAACAAAATTTATTTCTATATTTTTTTGGAACATATGCTTTAAATGTTACTAAATTTAATGAGTTATACACGGGAAAAAAAATGAACATTTAAAAAAATGAGGATTTTTAGACATTACTTAAATGGGGCCTTGAAACAAAATCTACTCATACTTTAAAATTGTTCTTAATAAATCAAAGGGGGAGGTAGAAACTTTAAAAATCCAAGGGGACCATAACCCCCCACCCTTTCCCTCCTCCAATGCTTTTGGCATGCTCTATTCCTTATTCTAAGGAATAGAAGCTCCTTTTGAGAAAAGAAAACGAAAATTCGATTTTTCATGCAGTATATTCAATTTTGAGTAAAGAAGAATTTTTGTTGGAAATATTCATAGGGTGCTGCTATGCTATATCCACTAATCTTTACGTCTTTTCCTTTGAGCTAGATTTAAAGATTTGTTTGAGATCGGGTAATGTTGGCTCGATTTATGGATGCTTTGTTCCCAAAAAAATAAAAAGATTTCAGGATGCTTTAAATAGACTGATACGTAGTACGGACACCTTTTTTTAATTTTATTTTTTTAAGAAGAATAGATACGTACACTTCTTGTCACAGCAAACTCCACTCATTTTCCTTTTCTTTTCTTTTTTGTAAAGCAAGGAACAAAATAAACATTTAAAATAAAAAGAGAGAAAAGAACAGGAGTGCAAAAAAAAAAAGAAGAAAGAAGAAGTTCGAGAATCAAAGACCATGCCACTAATGTGATCAGCCATGCATAGATGATTAAAGAATATATAGAAATTCTGTCTTATGAAAAAATCTTGATCTAATTAATTCTTTGCAACGAATATATGTTTGAGAAGAATTCGATTCTTTGAAGTCTATGAAAAGGGTCTATATATCCAAATTAATGTGGCTTAGGCAAGGGCCCTTTTTACAAAACTTGGATGATTTATAAGATGCACCACAAATTTAGGTTGGCAAGATTTTCATTTGCATCACATGATGCTATAAATCTTATGTCATTTTTCCACTAGTAATGTGGCATATATATGTGCAAATCTACTCAATGGTGGACAAAAGCATATACTAAAATCCATTTCAATGGTCCTTCTCCTTCACGGAATTCCCAGCTACCCAATCCTCCTAGCTAGCATAGGTCCAGTCAAACTTTTTCTCTTCATTTTCCTTTTTTAATCGAAATGATAGATGTTTTTGACACATGAGTTTTGAAAAAAAGAAAAATAAGGGACATGCTTAGATACCCTACAAGTAGCAACATATCCCAAAAAATCTATTTTAATGCAATTTTCTTCTCTCCATTATAGACAAGGATGGCACTTTCTATTTTTTTTACTCGGCCCAATATTTCTAATGGTAGGGGGATTTCGAATCTTTTAAATGGGTATAAGATTCTCGCGCGGGGAAAAAAAATATCCATTATAATTTGGAAATGATTTAAGTTTCATACTTTGATACCCAAATCCGGTTCGATTATGTATTTAATTTATTAAAATAATAAAATTCTTTTATTATTATTATAAAAAAAAATCTAAGGTTTCTATCTTAAATGAGCTTACATCTCTCTCTCTTAAAAATCTACTGTGAAAAGTGAAAACCTGTTTTCAAACCTGTTCTTGAAAACATCTTGAAAAATGTACTTTAATGTTTTTTTATATTATCTCTATCCATAGTTGGTAAGTACATATCCATACTACACATGAACAACAATTGATTTCAAAGATTTACTTATCAAAAAAAAGAAAAACAATTGATTTCAAAGACTTTGGAAAGAAAAAAGTGGAAGTGATGTGCACATGCTCTCTAAATAATTGTTTGGTTTTTATAAAAATTTAGATGCTTTGAACTTAAAGCTATGATGTAAAATAATTTAAACTTTTAAGTTTTCGCATTGAATTATGATCACAGTTAGTAGTTATAGTACGTGTATGATAGTTAGTAGTTAGTAGTTATAGAATGTGCATGATTCGAACACAATTTCTTTATTTGACAAAAGACTTCATAAGTTTTTTTTTTTTTTTTTGGATAAATATGATAGATTTTTAATTTATGGTATCTACTTCATATTGATTATTTTTTTATGATTAGATCAAGACACTAATTATTTTTTATTTATTTTATATATAGATAGGGTTCGAATTACAAATCTTTTATTTAATAACAAAAAACTTTACCAATTGAACTAATCAATACCCAGAAAATACTTATAAGTTAAACCAACTGGAATTCACTACATATTGTTTAATTTAATGTAAGCATACCTATTAATTATTGGATATGTCTGTTTAATTAGGTTAACACCTAACCTAACCTAACTCGTTCAACCTGAATAAAGGTAAGATAAATGAGTGGGTTTGGGACGGATTTAAAATTTTCAAATATAAATAGGATGACCTAAGGTTTTCGATGTCAATTCTTTAATTAATAGGTTTGGGTTCGGGATGACCTTATAAGTTATAACTCAGTTTTTTATTATTATAATTTTTAACAAGAGAGCTTTTATAATTTGTTTTTCATTTCTGTGCTATTAAAAAAAATGACGAGGCATTTTGACATGTGAAAGATGCATCTGAACAACCATCATTTTCACAAGTTTTTCAGAATCTGTATTTTCTCTACCTGCTACAAAGGTGGAATAATGAATTAATGAGCCTCTTGTATCTTTCTTCATCCACATTCAAAGTTTGGGACCAAAAACTTTAATTTACAACTGGAACTGCATGGCTCCACACGTACAGGCTTGAATTAATTGATATACTGGACAAAATAGTCAGACACTGAAACCTTGAGCTTGGTCCTACTCTTGGATCGATGGTTTGTATACTCTTATGTCCTTTACCAAAGATGAATGGAGAAGAAACAATATCCCATGTTCTTTACGCTGGACCTTAGTCATAAATCATAATGCACAAATTGACACTGTTCATTTTTTTTTTTTTTAAAGTCATCTATTATGTCATTTTGCTAGAGAGCCCACCAATATTGTTGTTTTTCTACTCTTGATGAACAAAGTGTGTGAGAGTATTTGTTAACTAGCAAAATGAATTCTCGGGCAATATATATATATATATAGAACTTACTAAGTCCACAGTAGAGTCCAATGAAATAAATATACTAGCAAAGATTCATCTATTATATTTAAATTTAACTTGTAGCCATGTAGAAAACAAAAAACAAAAGAAAATATAAACGAAGATATTGCCTGAGAAAACTTGTTAACGAGATTTTTTTTCCCACTTAATTTTTTTGCAAGAGAAATGCAATAAGCATCATTCATTAATTAAGACTTTCAATAAAAGTCGCCATTAATTAAAATGCACGATATAAGTTTAACGCGCTTTTTTTTTTTTTTTTTTTTAAACTAATACATTCATTATATGATTATATTGAAGACCCAAGAAAACCCTTTTTACTTGAAATATAATATAAAATTTTCTTATTCTAATATATAACTAATTTATTTATATTTACATTAAAAAAAGTTAAATTTCTAAGTGAATAAATCTCTTATTAAACAGCCCTTTTTCCAAACCTAAGTCCTAGTATTATGATATAAAACTGGAAATTTTAACCTTAACCATAAACTTAAAAACCAATAATGCTTTATATTTTTAATCCTTAATAATTATATTAAAAAATTCAGCTAGGGCAAGTTTTATCTTGATGACTATCAGCTGCAAACTAGTCATTTTTCTACCTAATTTTTTTGTGTAATTCAAAATTTGGGGTAAGTTTTTCAATTTGAAGCTCACAACTCACAAGTGACCCAGAAATAGAAAATATTTCATAGAAAATATTTCTATTCATATATTTATTTGGAAAAGTAAGAAATTCTAACGATTCTACATGCAAGTTAAACAACAGAACATATATAGTTTTTTTGCTAATTATCACCGCAAAAAAAAATATATATCATTTTAAAAAGTTGTTTTCTGAAAAATACATAATTTTTTTTTTTTAAATTCCATTGAAACAGCAAAGGATAAGAGTGTGTTTAGATACTGCTTATTTTGCTGAAACTGAAAAATTATTGCTGAAAATTCTGTAACTAAAGGCAAAAGTAAGTTGAAATAGTACAGTGTGGCCTATGAATAATGCCAAAAAGTGCAGTAAGACCCATGAATAGTAGCAAAAATAAACTGAATAGTGAAATAATTTTAATTTTTCATTTCAATCCAAACGCACACTAATTAATTAAAAAGGTTAAGATGAGAGAGACAGAGAGAGAGAGAGAGAGTCCCTTGAGTACACGGAGCAATTGGTAGGGATTTTCAAAAAGGATTTAAGTACATATATGAATAATAAGGGTTTAATAGTTTGCATAAAAAGATGAAAGGGTACTTTAATTTGAAATTGAGGTCCAGGAGTGGGGGAAGATGCCAAGAGTAGTGTACCAGGCAAGGGCATATCTTATCTTCATTTTTTTTTGTATTGTATGCACTATGCACCCAATATTGTTAATTAACATGTACAGTCGGTAGAGCTAGAAAGAAGATCCTTTGACATCACATACCCGTGTCTCAACTATGATCACTCATTTTTAAGAGGTTCTCAGCAAATCTCATCATCAAGGACAAATTAGAGCATTCGTAATATATGAAAATTGTGACTCTGATTTTTTATTTTTATGGTTCAGTTTTGCAGCAAGTTTAGAGTACTTTTTTTTTTTTTTAATCTGAGATATATATAAAAAAAAAAAAAAAAAAAAAATCTTACTCTAATCCTTTTTATTTTTTATTTTTTATTTTTATATAAATGATATATACTCTAACATAATCTAAGTGTATATGTGTGTAAAGCTCTCTTATAAATCTCATCCCAGAAGAACTTGTACTTATAAAGTTACCATCATGCCAAAGTACGCATGGTCTTGTATTGTTGTTATTATTACTATCATTATTTATGAAAGAGAGAGAGAGAGATAGAAGTTTTCAATTTCATCATTTTGCAAGAGTTTGGTTGCACACAATAAAATAGGGATTCAATAAATGAGCAGATGATTTATGGTAATATGAATATTTAGGTAACCTTTAAGTTAATGTAAGTACCCGTTTGGATACTGATTATTGTAGGAGCGTCTGCGTTTAACTTTTTTTTTTTGAAGAGTGTTAACTGAGTTTCAATGGGTCCCGTGCACTGTTCACGGAACCCACAAATCCCTTTTTCCAGCAAAATTTTCATTAAAAATAGGTCCCACAACACTATTTACATATTTAAAAATTATTTTGCTACAGTGTTTTCAATTTTCAGCAAAATAATCGGTATCCAAACGGATCCTAAATGAATCAAACACTTTAATATTGACAATGTTTGTCATTATGACAATCAAAACGTCCCATTGTGCTGAAAGTAAGTGTTGAAAAAAAAAAAAAAAAAAAAGTAGTGCCATATACACGGTCTTTGGCCAAAAAGAGACAAAAAGTTTCAAAAGTATAGTTCCAAACCAAATTTAGAACACTCAAACCAACAAGCATGAGCACTGGCATTGGGGTAAACCCCTCAAATTGCTATTTTAGCAACTGAGAACCCAAAAAAGCTCTCTAACCTGATATGTATATCTAAAAAACTTTGGCATTCGTGAACAGTAGGTACTTATATTTACAACCCATTGTTCACAAGTTTATAAACACAATAATATAATTTATTCACTTTTTTTTTTCTCTCTCTCTCACTTTTTTGGGGTAATTGAATTGTTTATATTAGTTAATTAATGTTGTAGTTTATATTATTTTAATAAGTTGTATATAAAAATAGAAATTAAAATATTGAGTGAGTTGTAAAATGAGATGCTAAAATAAATAAAATAAAATTTTAAGGTGTAAAATAGAGACCAATATGCATCCCAGTGCTAGCGCTTTAGTGCTAACTGTTGAGGCTCTTCAACGCAATGCATAATTCCTACAGCACATGCATTTGTACCGAACTTAGCTAATAGATAGCCTATTTATTATTTTTAAGCAGCCGAAAGCTCGTTTTAATCCTGATCTAAAAAGTCAAAAAAAGTGTGCTGTATGTTATTACATAGATCTTTTAGGTTGAAGTATTCCATAACATAGATAAGTTGAAAGTTAACTGATGATTTAATTGTCTACTTCTGCTGCCAAGTGCCAAGCGCCAAGAGTGCTATTGCTTAATTGGTTGGCACTTTCTCATATTCTCAACCTAAATATCTACGGTTTAAATCTTTTTTCCCCCTAATTAAAAATTATTAAAAATAATAATCTGCTTTTGCCTATAGATTATGAGAAACACGCTTCATGCAAAGGTCTCCTAAGATAATTTTTTCTTACATTTCAATTATTGTCTAAGAGGTTTACATCCAAATTACTGAGCATTTGGATTAACTTTTTGTGAGCAAATTAAAGTATATTTATGCCTAAAAAAAAAATTTAAAAAGTGTATAAATTTTAAAAAATTAAATTAAATGATTAAAAATAAATAAATCAAATACGCTCTATATAAGCACGATTAAATTCTTTTTAGTTTAGTTCTATATAGAGTAAAAACACCCACTACTCGATGTAAAAAAATTATCTTATGAAACAGTCCTATAAGATTTTTCGAGCTCCCACAACAAGTGTGCATGGGATCACATGTGTATGTCTAACATTTGGTACTCCTTTCTTTGATGCTATTATTAGTATGATGGGATTGCTTGTTATTTTGTTAGGTTTTGGTCCGAGCATACTTAAGTGGCCACTTGGTCTTTAGCTATACTCGGATTACATGGGGACTGGGTATGCAGGCTTGTCTTTTGTGTGAGACAATAGAAAGTTGGAAATGAACTACGTCCATGTCATGGCCACTTCGGCCTCACCTATCTCGTGTGTTTGTGTTGGAAAGCACAAACAAATATGGCAAACACATAGAAAATTGTTTTTTTTTTTTGGTTAATTCGATTGTTAGGAGAGGAAAATTGAAACCCTAAACATCTTTATATTAGAGGTACTAAGATGTGTCAATTAAGTTACGAGACTATTGATGAAATGGAGAGATTTTAGCTTCAAGGGAAAACAAAAACCTCCCGAACAAGCTTTTAAGCATATGTTTAAAATAATAGTAATTCAATTCTATTCATTATTTGAACACATGTCAAATATAAATGGTCATACACTTTATCAACTAATCCAATATCATTATTCAAATAAAAGGTATAGAAATCACAAAGACAATACGTTTCTAATCTCTAATTAATCTAATTTGAAAGGATAAGAAAAGATGTATATATCAATCTGCATATATCATTCCCTCCCCTAAAATCATCCTATATGTTGTCATTATTCATTAAAAGCACAAATCCTTGTCTCACTTCTCCTTAATTAAGCTCTGTCGTTTCTTGATAATCTTATTGATTCATAGAACGTAAGTTGTTAACAGATAGAGACGAAGGGCTCCTCATTCTCTTCGGTGGAAGTAGTTTATGTTGAGATTGGAACTTGTTGGATTATTTTAATAAAAATTGATATTTGTAATTGATTTCCCAGTTATTATTAAGTCAAAATTTGACCATAATATTTTTTTTTTTCATTTATGGAGTTTTATTTGAGAGTTTACTGTGAGTCTGAGATTGTATTTTGTAGTAGGTATTGAGTTAATGTGAATTTACATACTCTAACTACTAAGAATTTGAGATTGTATATCATCATCGACCCAAACCAACTGCACCAATCATACTGAGTCCGTCAAAGATGGCTGACTATGGACAGTCACACCATGCAATGCAATGCGGTGCAGTTGCTAATTTCATAAAACTAATATGAGGTTCAATCTAAGGTTCTTTATTCTTCAATAAAAAATTTAATTAATTGAACTAATTAGAACTCACAAACTAAAGTTACGTGTTCAAAACACAATTTTTAGTATATCATTAAACTTGAAATAATGTTTTAAAAGCTTAAAAGCATAAAACCCACTATACATCTTTCTTTCTTTTTTCCATTTTTTCTTTTGAGATAAAGCGACAGACCCACCACCATACATCCTTGGATGGTTTTAAAACTATCAACTTTTCATGTGAGTAATTAAAATAGTCTCTTATTCACAAAAGCCCCCAGTGGATAAGGCCTAATATATATGTATTCAAATAAATAATTAAAAAAAATTGGGTGAACGTCAGTGCCATACAGAGAATGTCTCATCGCTTAATTAAGGAGAAAAGCTTGTGCTTTATTAAAGAAAAATAAAGCTTCACTTACAAAACTGCTTTTTCATACTTTAAAACTCAACCGTAATGTCTAGTGATCAAAATTTTTATATATTTATATAAAATAAAATAAAAATAAAAAAAATAAAAAAAAAGAGCTTTAAATTACGTTATTATATGTCACAAAACTAGGGCACATCCAAAGCACAATTCTGGTTCCTTAAAAGGCAAATGATGATATTGGGCCAAATGTTGGATGGGATGTCCATCAAATATGCTACTTTCTTTCTCGATAAAATACTGTTCAAAATAATTGTGTTTTATTCCTTTTAGGCTTTAGATAACCTATCACAAGGGGAGAGATATGCCTTTAGATCAGGCATCTTTTAATATTCACAATTTGCTGCCTACAGTTTGCCAATATCTTTATAAAAATTCACTTTTCCTCTCTCTATGGGCAAATTTTCCCTGTATGAGGTGAAAACATCTTTTAACTAAATACGATAAGATAATTAAGATTTGAATATTTGACATCCGCTTTATGATAATTACTCTTTATCATTAAGTTAATATATCAATTAAGCACGATACAACTTATAATATTAATGTATCCCACTCATTTATTTCAAGTTTAGTAAATTCACTATCTTCTAATAATTTTTTGTTTCATTTTAAAAAGGACACCGGCTGGTTTTTTTATTTTATTTTATATGTAGAATTCAAATTTAGGTTCTTCTAAAAAAAAAAAAAGAGGATTCAAATTTAAGTTTGTTATTCGACGACAAAATATTTTACTAACAATCTTTTTATTATTCTGAGAAAAATTTCTTTGTTGTTTTATTATAGATAACATGTATTTAAAAAAAAAAAAAATCGTATGATAAATGAGACTTTAAAAAGAAAATACATCATTCTGTCAAGGTCTATCAACTATAAGCGATTATCTCAAAAAAAAAAAAAAAAACATATTCTTAATTATGGTATGGTTCAAGGTTAACTAATTTGAATGAATTATGCTAAAGATAAAACTATTTAACAAAATTTTTTACAAAGTGCTGATGTTATGAGTGATTATTAGTAAATGAAAATGTGATATTAAAGGTATGCCTAAATAAAAACCAATAAGAGGTTAGCCATATCAACATTTTGTAAAAATATTGTAAAATAGTTTATGGTTGTAGTATTACTCAATTTGAATAGATATATCAGTGATTCTAAAGTTAAGATCACTAATTAAGATTTTGATTCATAAAAACCAAATGATAGCGATTGAAAAGTTTTTTTTTTTTTTTTTTTTTAAGTTAAAGAGATCAAAAGTTTTTTTTTTCCTTTCTTTTTAAGTGATGAATTGGTGATATCATTATTTGATTTTTTTTTTTTTTTTTTTTGAGAAACATCATTATTTGAAAGTTGAAACTTGAAACTTGAAACATAGTTGTTGTTTTTTTTTCCCAAAGTGATATACTTTGACGTGTGATCATATAGCTTTGTTGACCTTAACGCACCTACTGCGAGCTATCCATTGGCAAAAATTATATGTTGTACCCGGCATATATGCCGGGTATCTCACACATAGGCGGGCCCCATAGTGTGTGGGACCCGCCAATCTGTTAGTGACCCGGCATATATGCCAGGTACACCATATACCTGCTCGTCCATTGGGGCCCAAATTGGAATACCTAAGCCTAATGTGGCCCCAAAGTAAATGTGAACGTGATAAATGTTAATGCAACTAAAAAAAAACAAAACAAAAGAAGAAAGAAGCATTAAAACACGGTTTTGTTAAAATTCAATCCAGACACGGTTCTGTTTTATTAAGTAGAATAGTAGATACTTGTTGGAGGAGGAGGAGATTAAACAACATAAAAGATATTATTACTAATTACTATTAACTTATTCCATCAAAAAAAATTACTATTAACTTTTCACTCGAAGTCTATCAAAATGCACCTCTTTGTCTAGGTTTAAATTAAATATTCAATAACCAGCCATAAAAAATTAGACAAAGATATGCCATCTTTCTTCCTTTACCATTGGATAATGAATAATACTACAACCTAGGCCAACATTTCTCAATCCATCACTGATTGAGTCTGCTATTTTTCATAATGTAATGAATTTATCTTCTTCTTAATAAAATTACAAGTTTTTCATAAAAAATAAAATAAAAAAATAAAGATCTCTCAATCAAACTTGTAGGCACCACACAATAGAAATGAGTTGTTATTGTCACACAAATTTAAGTGAAAAATATTCCTTAATTATGTTTAAAATTGTTAGAGTGCTGAGAGCCGACTGTTCTCTGCATTTTTTAGGTAAAATCCTTAACACAAGAAGAAGGGATTGATCCGTGTCATCCCGGCTTAGTTATGATTTCTTTGTGATAGAAATGAATGAACTTTCTAGTAAGATTATGACCTAATGTCGGAGGACACGTGCAGTCACACAGACGTGTGCTGGTCAAATTAACGTGTCATGACTCACGCTGGTCGAACCGTCCAAGTTCAACCTTAGCTAGGTTGAGAGCGACTGGTCGGGAGAACAAAATAAATGTTGCTTAAGTCGGCATCAAATGAGATTTTGAATATTAGTTCAGTAAAACTTGTTAGATGTTTAATCATGACACCCTTTTGTAGAAGAATTACATATGTCTAGTAAGTTCTGAAAAGTGTTTTATTTATGTGCTCCCAAGTCCCAACTAAAGCCCAATTTCTGTAATTCAGTGTTAAAACTCTTTTATAAGTAACACTTTTTATGCTAAACAATTCTAAAATACAAAACATTTTTGAAATATTCACACGTATACAAGTTTTTTTTTTTAATCATTTTGATTACCAAATATATAAGTAATGCTATAGACACAAACTATTTTACAACATTTTTACAAACTGCTAATATGAAAAATTCTTACTAGTTCTAATATGGACCCATCACTAACATCACATTGTTACTTGCAATAACTATTTGAAAAATACTAAAGCCACATTAGCAGTTTGTAAAAATATTGTAAAATAGTTTGTGTCTATAGCATTACTCATTATATAATAGCTTCAAAGTACCTTTCTATCTATAATTAATTAATTATCAAATTCTCTAAACATTAATTAAAAAGCTTTGAAGTTAAGGTCCTTTATCACAAAAGCTTAAAACAACTAAAACTCCACATCTAAAACTCTATCTTTACAGTAATAAGAGCATTCCCATTGGATGATGCAAAATGCATTATAGATGATATTGTAGTAAAAAACAAATACCGTTAACAGTTAGTTTATTTTTAAGTATAAATTATATGCTAAACTTAGCATTACTCTTAATTTAATTTTTTGCAAGTCAGGGTGTTCATGTGAACACCTTGACTTCAACATGGAGCCGCCAGTGCTTAGACTCTCTCTCTTTCTCTCTCATGTACATCCTCACCATTGGATGTTGCCGTTGTCGTCATAAAACCAATGTTGTCGGTCACGGTGTCATCGTCATTGTAACATGGTGATTTGGTTTTGATGCACCAATGGTGGGTTTGTACCATGGTGTTTGGGTTTGGTGGCTTCAGTAGTGGGTTTGTAGCAAGGTTTTTCAGTTTGGTTGCTCTAGTGGTGGTGTTAAGGAGGCCAATCTAACTGTAAGTGGAGTTGAGGAGGCCAATCTAGCCTTGGGTGGTGATGATGAGTCCGATTTGGCCTTAGGTGGCAAAGGAGGTGGTGGAGGAGACTAGCCAAAATGATTCAACTTCTTCTTCTTTATGATTTTTGTTTTCCTGTTGTTGTGGTTGTGTTTGTGGTGGTGGCAACGTTTGTGAGGTTGGGGGCAGATGCTGATTTTTTTTTAGTTTATTTTTCATAGAAAAAGAATTATTTTAGACTATTTTAATATGATGTATATAGAAAAATAAAGAATAGGATGTAAGGTATGTTGTATAAATAGTTATTTAAAAGAGATAAAAAGGTTTTTGGTGATACAAAATGCCTATTTTTCAAAGAACCGCATGGGAATGCTCTAATAGATTATTGTAATTTTGAATTTGACAATGCCCTTTGTAGGGACTGGGTTTGAGCACTATTCCTGAGAGATAAGTGAATTCAAGCCCAACAAGCCCAATACAATAAATTTATAGAGAGTGGGTAGAAGAACTGGGCTTTAATGAATGTAATAACAGTCAAAGATGATTTGAAAAAATGAATAAATAAAACCAATATGGACTTGTGCAAATAATTCAATCCTCGGCACCAGTCCGAGGAGCTTCAACTTGTTATTTCTTGAGTGACAATGAAAATGGTTACAAAGTTAGCTCAGATCGCTACAATGTCTTCTCTGGTAAAATCCCTCTCCCCTTTCCATAGAAGATTTCTTACATTATATAGTTCCCCTTGGACCATCTTGATCCTACATTTGTTGATTAGTTGAGCCACTACTTGAGTGCTTGTCCCATCAGCCATCTTCTCTGACCTTCTGTGAGTTGTGGTAGCCAAGACAGCACTGTTCAGAGGTCTTCTCCACATAAATGCGGCCAGAGTGTTAGTTGTGAAGCATTTAATGCGGAGGCAGCAACTTTTCTTGGAATTACTCTACCGCCATGCTTCAGCGTGCTTACTGGCTGTACTTATCTTTTTCCCTAGAGTGCTTTGGAAGATTGTCTTTGTCGGTAAATCACATTTTTTCAACCTCGGCTTTGGCTAGCCGAGGACGGAGTTGTCCTCGGCACGGTTACCACCGTCCTCTTCATATGCGATTATGAGCCTTGGCATGGGCCTCAGGCCCAGTACAAGAGGCAGATGCATATCACTGGGCCCTATGACCCCACACCCTTTCATAATAATTTCAATGAAAATTAAAATTTAGAGTATATTGGGATATTATTTATAGTAAAATTTACCATGATTTTTTTTATGGTACAAACTAACTTGATTATATTTAATGGTATTAAGTTTAATAAAAAAAAATGTTAACATATATATTGTAGGGGTCAAAAACAGTAAAGGAAAACCGAAGCCTCCCCTAATATCAAGAAAGTCACAACTAATTTATAAACAAAAGAGTAACCATAATGGGAGGGCTGAACAAGTAAAATCTGAGTTTGAATGAACACTTAAATGTTGGTTGAATACCAATACTCTCTTGTCGAGTTTATAGAAAACCTTGGGCAAATACAACACTCTCTAGAAATTCTTCCTCTCTCAATCCTAAATTTCTCCAATACTGCTTTAAGTATGGGGCAAGGCCTTATTTATACACTCAGGTTATCCCTTTAATAGTGGATTGTCATGGTGAATGTCACAAGATGCTTGTCCCATCAGGTGTCTCCTCCCTCCTTTTGATGATGAAAATGGACTTTTAAGGTGTAAAGCCTGTTTAGGCTAGTCATTCAGCATCAAATGCAGCTTGTGTTAAGTAGGAGACCCTAATTAATGCGGAGGTGACTATTGCTTGGGTTGCAAGCCTCCTTACCTGGCTCATCGGCTGGATTTATGGGAAGTGCCTTCTTCCTTAGTCGCCTCACCGGTCATCCTTTCTAGGGTGAGATTGCTCTGCGATACAGTGAGATTCGTTAGCTATTCTTGGCAACCGAAAGGGCCTTTCCCCATCAGGCCTTAGCCCCTTATTCGAATATGGGCCTTCTTTCCCATATGGTTTGGGCTAGGTTTGATACCTCGGGCCGTTGTGTTCACCCATTGAGCTTGCCATCCCCGGCCCAGGAAGCACATTCAGGGGGCCACCCCTCTACATATACCAAATTGATTTTTTCTTCTTCTTGAAGAAAAAAAAAACTTGATTTTTCCAATTTGCATATATAATATGGGATTATTGACAGACATGACAATTTTAGGCCAAAGTCCTCTTGGCCTAATAGAGTCTCATTTTTGAGATTTGTCAAGGTGCTCTGATTGATCCTAGTTGTCCCCCTCCTTGGAGAATTAGACTCATCCTTCATGATATGCAAAGTATGTTGCCTGTCTCTTCCAATCTTTATGTTTTTTGAGTTCCTAGGCTGGCAAATCCGGTTGCCCACATACTAGTTAGGCAATCTATTAATTGTAAAGCTTTTGGCTCTTTTGATTTGGGTGGCTTTCCCCCTATTTTGTTTCTATTATCAAGGGTACTGAAATTGGTTGTTCCTTTCAGTTTTTTTTTTTTTGTTTGAATAAAGTCTTTGTTCATAATAATAACTAGTCGCTAACCCGTGCAATGCACTGGGAAGTTTGAAAAAAAAAAGTTTAAAATTTCACTTTGCTTAAAGTTATGATCACTTGGAAAAAGAGAAAAAGAAAATATACATAAGAGATTACTACTACTAACAAAGCAAACGTGTTGTTTCTTTCAATCTTATGCTTGCAAATACTTGAATTAATTGCTTACTAAAAAAGAAAAATATATGGTGAGACCATGGACCTTATCCACCCACCCTAAAAGTTCTTATATATAAATCTCACAAAAATAGATAAAATGTAGGGAACACTCAAAATTTATAAAGCAACAGATGAACCATATCAATGGATATACCAACATAGTATCACATTTAACGTCCCAAGTCTCAAGCGCAGCAAGTTCATCATTGGTTGTTCAATCAAATTAGCAAAATGCAAAAACGCCATTTGTCTTTCTTGGATATTTATTAGAATTAAAAATAAAATCATTCTTAAAATTTGTAGACAATAACATTTTCTTTCTACATCAAATTAAAACTGACAAATAAGAAGTATAATAAGGATGGTTACATAAGTAGTCATCTTTGGCCATGGTCCTTCATCGATTGCCTTGTAAGCAACGACAACTTCTCAATTTATGTCTTTAGCATCCGTTTCAATAACATTTTTTTTTTTTTTTTTGCTATATACCTTCGACAACATGGGCATCACATCCCTGCCCTGGGATCCAATGTCGAAAAAGTTTTGCCTAAGGTCAAATGTAGTCATAGCATAACTTACAATAGTCAATTAGTTTTGAATACTAGGTGTACCTTCCATTCATCCATACGGAAGGAGGAATTTCCATTTGAGTAAGAATTTTTTTTGGATTGAGAAAATGATATATATCTGTCAAAATTGAAAATCCAATGAAAAATAAAAAAACTAAATTGCTGGTCTTCCAATGAGAGTAAGAATGAGAAAAGAAGGTACCCATATATATTGGTGGTGATTGTTGGGTAGGCCTTGAAATTGCTTCATTTCATGGTGTCAGCATTAAGTTTAGGGATCCAAAACCACAAACGCAATCAAAATTGACAGTAAAATTGGTCTTCCAAATTAGAACCCAATAAATAAAAATAAAGCTATGAACTACAAAATTATAAAACAAAGAGGTATGAGTTACAGACAATTATGGGGTGAACAAAAGCATAATTAGAATATACATTATTTATTAGAACAAAAGGCATAACTAGAATAAATATAACGGCCCATCCTTATGTGCTTTTGTTTCATAAGCATAATTAGAATATACATAACAACCCATTGTATGATTTCATTCCTTTTGGTTAGCACAAGCTGGCGGCTCCCTTAAACAAATACAAATCCATCTTAAAATTATTTGTGCATAAGAAAAAATTCTATACATACAAATCAAAAAGTGATGCTCTTCTCAGCTATATCATAAAATTGTTCATCACAAGTTCAAGTATTCAATTTTAGGATTTAATGGAACTCACTGCAACATAATATAGGCTGAATCTTGTTTCTTCGTTGCCACAGTACCCATGATAGCATGGTAGTGAGTTCACATGTTTTTTGGTCCCTATCCCAAGCCCAATCCATGAGTTCCGCGAAAGAAAGCTAGCTGTTGAATACACATTCCATCATGTCATGCTACCAGACCGATTGAATTTTGGAATAGCCCTAGATGGCAAGAAAAGCATCTTCCACTCAACCCCACGGAACCAGCTACACCTACAACCTTCTGCTTGAAAAGAGTTGAGCAAGTTGGCTACAATCCATTCATAGCCCTCAAAACAATTTGGGTGCAAGTTACCGCTACCTTGGTTGGGATTTCAAACGGCGTTATTTGGTAAGTTTCAATTTTGAGTGAGACTTTTTGTGAAACATGTGGTGTACATGTTCTAAATGGGGATGAAAAGAATATTTTACAGCATGAATACACCCAAAAAAATTCCACACTACAATTGAACATTGACAAAAGTGAAGCAAAAACTTCAAAATGATCCATAACGAAAATTGAACTGATTTCAAATTTCACTGTACCATTTTAGTTTAGGCTGACCATGCAATATCTTGCTAAAAAGCAAAATCCATTTGCTTTTCAAAAGCAATTAAACGTCTTCAAAAAACAATGGTGGAAAAAAAAGGGGCCAGCTTTTTCAAATTACACTATATCATATACAGCAAATTTAATCAAACAATTAACAGGAACATAAATCTATAATATGAAGAGGAAAGAAAACCTTGAATTTGTTGTGTAACCGCTGGTCATTGGAGGACTCGTACTTAGCCTTGCAGGAAATTAGACGAATCTCATCTTGTAGTTTTTGAATTGTTCAAAATGGTTATTCAAATATCTATTTCTATCACCAAGAATGCCTGTCAGAATTCCTCTACCTACCCAAATAAATAAATAAAGCAATAGAAATTCTGTTTGTTTCAAAGTTTTTTACTTTGCCTCTATAGTTTTGATTAAAATTAAATCTTTTTTTTATCACAGCAAAAACAATTAGAAAATAACCAAAAAAATCAAAGAAAAACTGACATCCTTATATAGATAAGCAGTGTTCATGCCATTAAACTAAACATAAAAACAATGGTAAACTTGAGATTACCGGTAATGTTTGCGGAGAGAATCTGGTCTGATGGTAAAGTCTCAAAATCAAAAACTTTCTGCCACTAAAGGAGTGGGAGGCCGGTGCCTGTGGACTATAGTTTAGGGGTTTGAGAAGAGAGGCAGAGAGAATGGAAGAGGCAAAGAAGGAGAGAAGTTTATCGGGTGAGGGTAGTCTGTCGGGTTAGCAAGTAAAAAACTTAATAAAATAATTTATTTTTTATTTTAAAAAATAATATTTTTATTTTAAAAAATAATAATTGCTGACGTGAAAAATTGTGGGAGTTTCAGAGGTTTCAGTTATATATATATATATATATATATATATATATGATAATAATAATAATTGTGGGGACGCAGACCCAAATATATATTGGGCTTTGGGCCTTTTCCAAGGAGACACAGTGGTCCGAGAATAAATCAATAGTGAGGAAGAAGTAAGATTTTGAACTTCACGAGCAAGCTATGACTGTAAAGGCTGAGAAAGGTAGGCCGAGAAGGAATATCTCCTCAGCTAAACGAAGAAGGGATCAGAAAGTGTGTTCTGTCGTCCAGAATGACGTTCCACAAAATTCTATTGATAAGGATATGCACAGCGAATGTACATGACAAATGGGAGCTAAGAAATATCTAAGAAAAAACTGCTACCATCACATTAAATACTTTGCAGCTAACTCTCTGGTTGATTTATGTGGAAAAGACCCCTGAACAGTGTTGTCTTGGTTGCCCCAACTCATAGAGGGCCTGTAAGGGTGTCCAATGGGACACGCACTCAAGTAGTGGCTTGGACGATCGACAAGTGGAGGGCCAAGATCATTCAAAGGGAGATATATAATGTAAGAGACCCCTGAGGAAAGAGGGATCAAGAAATTAAGAAAGAAACACTGTAGCAAACCAGAACTGAACCTGTAATCAAATCTGAGAATCAATATATAAGAACTGATCTCCTCGAACAGTACCGATGACGATTTTCTTTAGATTAAACCAGTCTACTTACATTTTCTTGTCATCTGGATCCACTTTATTTGTTGTCTAACTCACTAAAGCCCGGTTTTCCAACCCACTCTTTACAAATTCATTGTATTGGGCTCTTTGAGCCTAAGTTCATACATCCTTTGAGCTAGGGACCCAAATCCGGTCCTTATAATAATAATAATAATAATAACAATAACAATAACAATAACAATAACAATAACAACAACAATAATAATGTTACATCAATACATAAACAAAAACAAAAATGATGTTAGAAGAATTTCCAGAAAGGAAGCCTTAATTACGTATTGTATTGGCTTTCAAAATATTCCCAACAAAGATTTTCTCTAATCCTATAAAATTTATTTTAAAATATTCCCAACAAAGATTTCTCTAATACTATAAATTTCTTTGCAGTTCATATGTGATATATTATACCCTCTTAATAAGGAAAGTTTACGAATACCATTCACTTTGAATTCCATTACACTTCTTTTTAATAATTCGAGAATTCCATTCCACTACAATCTTGGATAGGAACTGAAAAATAATATTTTTCTTTTTACAATAATAGATTATACTTAAGTTGAAGTGAATTTTAATAATTGAATGTACTTTACACCTTACACATGCATGGATGCATGCTGATGCTGCTAGTATTCATTTATATAATTCCAATTCACTAATTATTGTATGTCCACTATGAGAGATTTTAAAATTATAACCTCTTATTTTCATTTGACTAAATATAAAGAAGAAAAAACTCAGCCTAAAAGTTAAAATATATATATATATGGAAAATTATTAAAATCTTCTGTAGATTGAAATTAGGATTTTCCTTTCCCTTGTGGTTGCCTCATGCAAGTGATAATCATATATATGGCAATTCAACAGGATCCCACTATTGATTTACCATATGAAAGGGTAGCTTGTCAAATGATTCTATACATGTCAAGTCCAATAAGGAACATTTCAATTTCCGTAGAAACTTCTTTAAAAATTCTAGTCATTGGATAGAGTCAAAATTTAATTAGACTAGATTCTTAAGGTAAATACATCATAGAATTTGGTTAATGTGAATTTTTGAAGAGATTTTGGTCATTTATGATTATACCATATCAACATCATCATGTATCATCATTTGAAGATTGACATTTGACTTTTAATTGACCCCTAATATTTTGTCACATAACCTTTTGTATTCTCATAATTTTACATGTCAATACTTTAATATTTTTTTTAAAAAAAAAATTGGCCTTCTTATATGCTATATTTAAACCCTCAATTAAATGATAGAATAGATCTTTCTCAAAAAAAAAAATGATAGAATAGATAGTTCAATATTCAAACACAATCATAATAAGTATTTATAAATACCACCGCGCATCCTTAGCGTGATTGTCACTCCACAAATATAAGTGCTTGTGGGTGTGGGGGGATAAGGGCCGGGGTTCAAGTTTCCAGGAGGGAGCTTCACACACATATATACTTAGATTGGGTTAGAGTAGAATTTCTATCTTATATAAAAAAATAAAAAGTATTAATCAATAATTATTACAATTATATATTTAATAATATCATATAAAATCACAATTATAATAAAGAGGAGTACCTATTAATAAATACTTTTCATATTTAATATTTCATATAAAAACACAACTAAATTAATGTCTATCAATAACTATTATAATTATCAAGTTTCATATTTATATACATAATATAAGAGAGAGAAAATCTTTTCCCATGTTCGAACTCCAATGGGCAAAACGTGGGATTTTCCTCCTGCAGCTAACCCAAGAGTACTAGTCTTCTCGTGGAGCTAGAGTGAGGCCTGTTGTCACCCCAGACAGCAGTAACTATGGCTTAATCCAACATTCTCTAGCGGGTGAGTGCCCTAATGATCACGCCCATAGAGGTCCGCCACAATGGTTACCCCCGCTCACCCATCGTGTTTATCGGGAAAAAAAAAGATATATAAAATCACCTCTTAAATTGTAAGGTCATTAGATATACTCATGAATGCTCAATAAACCATTTTTCAAGTCTAGATTGTTTTTATTTTTTGGCTAAACAATTTTAGATGGGTTGAATGGCATTACATTATACATCTAACAAAGAAATAATCTTTGGATCCTCCCATTATTGATTAGCCATACGAAAGAGTAGCTTGTCAAATAATTTAGATACGTTCAAGTCCAATAAAGAACATTTCAATTTCTATTGAAACTTCTATAAGAAAAATTCTTGTAATTGTAGAAGTCATTTTTTTATTTTATTTATTGGAAGATTGTCAAAATTTTATTAGACTAGATTCAGGTAAATTCATCATAGAACCTGGTTAATGTTAGTCTAATAAAATTTTGACTATCTCCAATGACTTTTTTTTTGGTTAGGAAAGACTGTCTCCAATGACTTTTTTTTTTTGGTTAGGAAAGACTGTCTCCAATGACTATCAGTTTCTCAAAAAAAAAAAAAAATCAATATAACGTAAAAGTCATATGTTCTTTTTTCAAAAAAAAAAAAGAAAAAAGAAAAAGGTAAATAGCATTCACCTTCTTTATTGGTTTAGTATATACTCAATCAATTAACATAGATTTACAGCTGACATTAGCTTAATTCTTATGTTAATTTAGTAATCTAGTGGATCCTAAGGCTTTATAAGATTCTTTGCTAAAAAAAAAAAGCTTTATAAGATTCATGAGGTCTTAGTTCAAAATCTCTAACGAACAACTTGGGCCAAGAGAATAACTCCATATAACACCTGCTAAAAAAAAAAAGGAAATGGAATTGGCTCCCAAATAAAGAGAAGGAAATTTATATTGATTATGATTTTGCTTTATTTCATTTCAATAAAATATTACCCTTTTTTTTAAAGTTACCTCAATCAATAAATTCTATTATTATCGGAAAAAAAATCTAGGTTTAAATTGTGTGTACACAAAAAAGAAATGACAAAGTTTAGCTACAAAATTAGTTATAACTTATAACCTTAAGTTATGACATTACTCAATATTTTTTTATTAGAAATGAAATTTGACAAATCTACTATTGGATTACATCTTCTTCTTATATTCTCTATGCTTGCAAAATTTCTAGAAAATCAAAACTCAATAGCTATGCCATCAATAAATTGTTTAAATTACAAGTTTTTGTAATTTAAAATTATGCATAAAATATAAGCTTAAAGATTATATAGTAACTAATATCCGATTAACACAAAATTTGACGTGTATTGAGAGCATAAAGAACATGCAATTTAATGGTTGGATTTTCAAAATATGAAGTAATATTTATTTTATTGAGTAAAACTGTAGTTTTAGGCTACAACCAATTTTGTAACTAAACTTTGTCCAAAAGGAAAACCATTAATATATGGGCTGATGATAAAAAACAATTATTATGGAATAGACACCATAAATTCCAAATCTTCCTATATCTATATATATTTATATAATTAAAAAAATCACTCTTTTTTATGCTAATTTATTATTTCAAATAGGAAAGAGTGCAAGCAGCAAAACATTCTCCCTATTTTCAAATAACTAAATTGAGTCCACTTATATTAACATTGTCATTACATAATACTCATAAATGCTCTATATACCTTTTTTTTCAAGTTTGGATGGGTTTTTTGGTTTTTTGGTCAAACAAGTTTAAAATGGTTAGATGACAATATTATGCATCTAGAAATTTTTTAGTTGAACCCCACGAGGGTAAATAATTTGGTGGCTTAGTGATATATTCAATTCTCTTATAAAAAATGCTTATTAAAAAATTCTCTTATAAAATAGAACTTTCAAATCCTCCTCCCCATCCTCTCAAAAAAAAAAAAAAAAAAAAATCCTCCTTCCCATTAATTATTAGGTTTAAAAAATTGAACCCCATTCCTTAGGATTCCTTTTTTTTTTTTTTTTTTGTTATGCAAGATTTCCCACAATTTGACATAAATGATAAAACAAAACAAACATGACTTATTGCTTCATATATATATATGAGAATTAAATACAAGTAATAAATTGATTTAATGAATCAAATTGCATATAGGTTGATTTAAATTTTTTTTTTTTCTTTTGACATTATAGTCATGTTGCAAACACAAACTATTTTACAATATTTTTTTACAAATTTTCGATGTGGTAAATTCTTACTAGTTCTCCTCTGAAGTCACTACTAACATCACTTTTTACTTACCAATAATCATCCACTGCATTTGAAATTTGTAAAATTTTTGTGGGTATAGCATTGTTGTTGATATTATGAAATGTACAAGAGTCTTACACATTGGAAATTGCTAGAGCTACAAACTGTTTTACAAATTTTTTTGTAAATTGCTGATGTGGTAAGTGGTTATAGGGTAAATGAAAAAGTAATGTTAGTGGGCCTTTCAAAAAAAAAAAAAAGTAATGTTAGTGGTGAACCCAGATAAGAACCAATAAAAAATTGACCACAACAATAGTTTGTAAAAATGTTGTAAAATAGTTTGTGGTTGTCATGCAACTCTTACACATTTGTAATTAAGAAGCACATCTACCTTGATTGCCAAAATTACCTAATACATTTTCATATTAATAGAAACAAAATCATAAATGGCAACTTATCACCTAGAATCAAGCTGTTATATCCTTCATAATTGTATCATCTTTTTAAAACCATTTATTTAGGGATTTATGAACAATATTTCTCCTTTGATGCCATCTCTTCGTATAAATATTGTAGTAGAAGTTAAGAAAGCCCCACAACCATATGTACATTTTAGGGTAAGGGGGGAGATCTGAAAAAATATAGGATTACATCATTTTGTGCCATAATTCTGTTGCAATTTTGATGTGGACAAGATCGGTCCAACACATTTTGTGGTCTCATGAGACAGTTTAAAGTGAGGCATTTTATGGTTTAGTATTGAACACTACTTTATAAAAAGCCATCAATTTGATTTTTTTTTTTTTTTTTTTAAATTTAGTCACTATTGAATTGGGGTTATTTGTACTAATACCACTATGCTCATACCAAAATCATGAAATATTAAATATGTTATTAGCATTTATATTTATTACATGCAAAATATGGCTACAGTTCTTTGAAGATTTGTAAATTTTAAGAGAAGTGCTACGTCCATAACCATTTCACAACAAATTATAAGTGATAAATTGTTATTGGTTTTAATTTAAACCTACTACTGAAATTACTTTGTTGTGAAAGTGTTGTCAACAAAAAATTTCTTAAATTTTAAGCGCTGACATTTCTATTAAATACCTTAATTCAGTTTCAAATACGTTTTTTTCAAACGTCACTCAAATTTATGGTTCACAAAAATAAGACCTAGTTTAGGGTTGACTCAACATATTTTAGGGTCAAACTTAAATGTAAAATGTATTGTTACTTAATATTTTATAAGTTATACATGAATTAGAAAAAGATAATCTAACATTTTTATATAATTTAATACATTAATTTAGAAAATATTTTTAAAATTTTGAAATTCTAAAAATATTGAAACAATTAGTATCTGAATAAATATCATTTTTTTTAGAAACAAACAAATATCAATTTTTAGATTGTCACTATCTCTCTTGGCAACGTTGAATTTCAACTATTCAATAATGAATTTGTCTAAAAAACTATTAATTCTAATTTTAATTTTGATAGAGAGAGAAAGGAAGAGTAAAATTTTTACAATCTTAAACTACTACAAACATAGTAAAACATATTAATAAAATGTTGAACATTCGAAAAGAGTATAATATTTAAAAAATAATTGTTTATTAAATTTTTGGGCCTTAATTAAATTTTTTATATCGTAAGACAAATAGATAAGACATTCTATTGACCAATAGAAGATGACTTTTTTTTTTCTTTTTTTCTTTCTTGGTGGGAGTCATTACTTTTTTAATAATTATTTTATACAATATTATAAGACAAATAGATATAATATATTATATTTTAGAGGCTTTAGGCCATTGGAATAGCCTAAATACTTAATGGTTGAGCCGCCATTGGATGTGGCAAACTAATGAGTGGCAGAGAAAAATGGGTGAGTCTATGTGAAATTGTTAGGTAATTAATCATAATCTGCCATCTGGGCCAGCTCTAGTATAAAAGCAAGTAAGGCTGTCGCCTAAGGCCCCCAAATAGAAAAATGCCCCAAAATTTTATCCAATAGAGTGATTTTTTTATTATAAAAGTATTCATTAAGCCCAAGTATTAGCCAATAAATAAAATAAAATATTTTTATCAAATGAAAAACAAGAAAAAAGAGAGAGAAAAACTTTGTGTCCACAATATTTTTCATAATAATTCCTAAGTGGCAAGTTGGTACTGGCTATTATTGGTGGGGGAAAAAGTAATTTCAGTGGTGGGTTCAAATTAGAACCAGTAACAACTTAATTCTTAGGAATTGTTGTGAAAATATTGTGAATATATCACTTTTTACAAAAAAAAAAAAAAAAAAAAAAAAAAAAAGAAAGAGCAATGCACAAAGAATTTCATAACATTTTTCATAACAATTGAGTTGACAAACTTTTACTAATTTTCATCTAGGTCTACCACTAACATTACATTTTTACTTACCACTACCAATCTGTCACAAAAACAACTGCAAAAAGTTTTGTCAAATTTTTTTTTTTTGTGTCTATAGATTTTCTAAAGAAAAAAATATTCTACATGGTTAATTAGTAAGTTTTCATCTAAAACAAATCAATAGAATTCAAGTAATATATATATATATATATATATTTTTTTTTTTTTCAAAAAAATTCATATTTAAATTATTAAATATATAAAAAGTCTCATATCAGTTTTGACCTAAAGCCCCCAAATGCATCAAGCTGCTCTTATCTGCCACATATGATAGTTATAAAAAAAATGGCGTGGGAAAGAGAATGGTCCTAAAATTACTCTATTTGGATCACCATCGGTCCTCCATACACGATAAAGTTAGGTGATTTGGTCATCATTTTTACCTTTTCGTAGCAGCCAAAAACGAGTTTGATAAGTGGGCTAGCTGATACATTCTCAACAAAACAACAAATTCAAATGACATAGGCAGTCATGACTTTTTACAGCTTGGGTCCCTATTAGCTTTGTTTGAACAGATGACAGTAACACTATATACTGCCAGTTTTCTCTTTTCTGTAACAAAAGGGGCAGTACTGGGATTTATTTTTTCCACACATTCTTGTTTAACCTATGATTGGTGCAATTTTACAACTGAGTGCTCAAATCATAAATCATCAGCTACTATTATATTGAACCCCAAAAAGCTTATCATTATGGCATCTCACTCATACTTTCATTTCAACTCCACCACCACCCCCATTACTGTGTTTATACACTGTAAAGTGTAAAAAAACAAAATCCCATCTCTCTCCCTCTCTCTCTCACAAAACATGAATAATGGAAAGTTCATTCATAATCAAATATTTCTTTATAAAAAAAAACATTCTGAGATCCCTATCATCATGGTCTCATCAATAGCCACACCACCAACACATGTAAATAATATTCTATCTTTAATTACCAAATACTAATATTCATATTCTTCTAAAAAAAAATTAAAAAAACGTACACATTCCTTTCTCTCTCTCTCTTATACAGTTGTCTATATATAATAGTAAATGAAGCAATTGAACAAAACAAAGACCAAAATCTGGGGAAAAATATTAAAGCCACAAAAGGACACCATCCACCTCCCATTCAGTGTTTGATTTTACCTTCCCTTCTCACAAACTAATAACCCCTTTTGTTTTGTTTTCTTTTTTTGGTTTTTGCTTTGTCATCAGCATTCAACACTCCTTTCTCTTTCTCTTCCTCTCCCTCTCTCACACGGCAGTCCCAGTGCGTGTTGCCAGCAAACAACAATTGCAAAGGTAGCAGCAGATAGATAGAGATATATATAGTTTATACAAAAACCAAAAAAAGAAACAGAGAAAAACCCTTTTTAATATTTTAGAGAAAGAAGAGGTGAGAGAGGACACGCACACACACTCTCTCTGTCTCTCTCTCAATTTCTCGACGTTTATATAGCTTACTTCATTCATCGTTATCGTTTTTTTTGGGATTGCTTAACTCTCTCTTAAAAAGAGTCAGAGGAGCTTGCTGTGTAAAACTTGTTCTCTCTCTCTCTCTCTCTGTTTAACAACAACAACATTCACAGACTTGCCTCGGCAATCTGCACCGGCTCACCAAACGAATATACAAGACACAACAAGGTTAGTCCTGTTTTTTGTTATTTCCTCTAATGGGTTTCGTTTAGATTTTGATTTCTCCTTCTTGGCTTTGTCCATTTCTATTCACCTCCAGATATCATATAATACACACAAAAACACACACACACACACACACGTTCAGAGAGAGAGAGAGAGAGAGAGAAGCAAAGTTGAAGCATTTCTCATTTTCTCTTACTTTGTTTTCCGTGCTGGTAAAAAATAAAAATCTGTTTGTTTTGATGTGCAATGTGTCCGCAGATTCTGTCTCCAAATACGCATTTGCTGCTGTCTCTCACAACCCAGATGGTGAAATGCCCTTCTTCACAATAGAATTTGATCTCTCTCGCTTAGCTCAACCACAAAAGCAACACCGACTCACTGTTCTCAATCGCCTCCTTCACCTATATGCCATTTTCAATAATGGGTATCTCTCTTTTGCTTAATAAAATCCCAGCTTTATCTTATTCATCACCAGAAGCACAATCACCGAATGCCCTTTTGAGTGATTTTCAAGGTGTTCCACTATTGGAACTTTCTTCAATATGTATCAATTTGACGCTCTTTCTTGTGTTCCTCTTCATTGTCTCCGCTAGGCAGATATTTGTGTGTGTCGGTAGGATTCAATTTGTTAAGGATGATTCGGCTGCTGCAAATGCCAGCCCAATTAGGCGTAGTGTAGACGGAGAAATCCGTGATGTTAGTATTGGTACTGGGTTTAAAGCTACAGTGCTTTGTTGTTTCTATGTGTTGTTTGTTCAAGTTTTCGTTTTGGGGTTTGATGGGGTTGCTTTAGTAAGAGAGAGTGTTAATGGGAAGGTTGTGAATTGGTTTGGTCTGCTGTTGCCAGCTGCACAAAGTTTAGCTTGGTTTGTGTTGAGCTTTTCGGCTTTGCATTGTAAATTCAAGGTGTCTGAGAAATTCCCATTGTTGTTGAGGGTGTGGTGGTTTTTTTCCTTTTTGATTTGTCTGTGCACTCTATATATTGATGGAAGACAATTCTTAGTAGAAGGTTCAAAGCACCTGTGTTCTCATGTTGTGGCAAATTTTGCTGTGACTCCAGTTCTTGCTTTCCTTTGTGTTGTTGCAATTAGGGGTGTTACTGGTATTCAAGTTTCTAGGAACTCTGATCTTCAAGAACCTTTGCTTCTTGAAGAAGAACAGGGGTGTCTTAAGGTTACCCCTTATACTGATGCTGGAATTTTTTCCTTGGCCACACTTTCTTGGTTGAACCCACTTCTTTCAATTGGTGCAAAGAGACCACTTGAGCTTAAGGACATTCCCCTTCTTGCACCAAAAGATAGATCCAAGACCAATTATAAGATTTTGAAGTCAAATTGGGAGAAATTGAAGGCTGAAAACTCTTCCAAGCAGCCTTCTTTAGCTTGGGCAATTCTCAAGTCATTTTGGAAAGATGCGGCTTGTAATGCTGTCTTTGCCGGTCTAAATACTCTTGTTTCATATGTGGGGCCGTACATGATTAGCTACTTTGTCGATTACTTAGGGGGGAAAAATACCTTCCCCCATGAGGGGTATATTCTTGCCGGAATATTCTTTTCAGCAAAGCTTGTGGAGACGTTAACAACCCGGCAGTGGTACCTTGGGGTAGACATTTTGGGTATGCATGTGAGATCAGCTTTAACAGCGATGGTGTATCGAAAGGGGCTCAGGCTCTCAAGCTTGGCAAAACAAAGTCACACCAGTGGAGAAATTGTAAACTACATGGCAGTCGATGTCCAGAGAGTGGGGGACTACTCTTGGTATCTCCATGATATATGGATGCTTCCTTTGCAAATCATTCTTGCCCTTGCAATTTTGTATAAGAATGTTGGAATTGCTTCTGTCGCAACATTGATTGCCACCATCATCTCCATTGTTGTTACTGTTCCTGTGGCAAAGATACAGGAGGATTATCAAGAAAAGTTAATGACTGCTAAGGATGAAAGAATGAGGAAAACCTCTGAGTGTCTAAGGAACATGAGGATTCTGAAGTTGCAAGCTTGGGAGGACAGGTATCAGGTTATGCTGGAGGAAATGCGGGATGTAGAGTTCAAGTGGCTACGGAAAGCCCTATATTCTCAAGCTTTTATTACATTTATTTTCTGGAGCTCCCCCATATTTGTTTCAGCTGTCACTTTTGGTACTTGCATATTGTTGGGTGGTCAGCTCACTGCAGGTAGTGTTCTTTCTGCTCTGGCCACTTTCAGGATCCTCCAAGAACCACTCAGGAATTTTCCTGATTTGGTGTCTATGATGGCTCAGACAAAAGTTTCTCTTGATCGAATTTCCAGTTTCCTGCTGGAGGAAGAGTTGCAGGAAGACGCCACCATAGTCATGCCGCGAGGCAGTACTAATGTGTCCATAGAAATTAAAGATGGTGTGTTCTGCTGGGACCCTTCATCTCCTACCTCAACATTATCAGGAATACAAATGAAAGTTGAGAGAGGAATGCGAGTTGCTGTTTGTGGTATGGTTGGTTCTGGGAAATCAAGCTTTCTCTCTTGCATCCTTGGGGAGATACCAAAAATCTCTGGTGAAGTACGTTTGTTTATCACATTTCTAATTCTGTTTTCTGTCTCA
This sequence comes from Notholithocarpus densiflorus, assembly GCA_030021035.2. Classification (NCBI taxonomy): domain Eukaryota; kingdom Viridiplantae; phylum Streptophyta; class Magnoliopsida; order Fagales; family Fagaceae; genus Notholithocarpus; species Notholithocarpus densiflorus. Next base: position 4,082,943 of record JARYZH020000033.1, on the reverse strand, counting down.
GTTTTTCTTGGCTGCTGTTTTGTATATCCTGTTATTAATAGCAATTGAATATTCATAGTACTTGTTACTTTGATGTTCTTTTCAGGTAAGAGTATGTGGTACTGCTGCCTATGTATCCCAGTCAGCATGGATACAGTCTGGAAATATAGAAGAAAACATTCTTTTTGGAAGCCCAATGGATAAAGCAAAGTACAAGAGTGTTTTACATGCTTGTTCACTGAAAAAGGATTTGGAACTTTTTTCACATGGAGATCAGACCATTATAGGTGATAGAGGTATAAATTTAAGTGGTGGCCAGAAGCAACGAGTGCAGCTTGCTAGAGCACTGTATCAAGATGCTGACATTTATTTACTTGATGATCCTTTTAGTGCGGTTGATGCACATACTGGTTCTGAATTATTTAAGGTTAGACAAATTTTGTCATTGTCATTAGTATTGCAGTTCATATGAATGAACTATGCCTAGAATAAAAATAATAATAATAATTGAACTGTGGCTAAATATATGATATGGAACTGCAGGAATACATATTGACAGCTCTAGCAACTAAAACTGTGATTTTTGTGACCCATCAAGTTGAATTTCTGCCTGCAGCAGATCTTATACTGGTATGAAATTGCCTTCACACTTCATTTTTATATGTTCCTTATGCATATAGAGTTCTGTGCTGGCATCTGTTTTGTGTCTGAGTGTGCGAGGTGGCATCTTGTGAAATTAATCTTGGAAGCTCCTCATGAGTGTCTACCCAGACTGGTAGTACATCAATTTGTTAGTTTTGAGGCTGCATGTCCATGTAGCTTCTGTTGCTAATTGCAAAATCCTCAGTTTATTTAATCTCTTCCCCCTTGTTTTAGTTTTCTTGTTTCTATTTTGCAAAACCCTATGTTTTGAGGTTTATGAGATGTATTTAATTTTTAACCTATAGTTTATTAAAAAAAAAAAACCTAAGAAATTCATTAAAGTAAGTAGCTCAAGTTTTCTTTAGCTGATGTTATTGGTTGTCTGATCAAATATATTATTGTTCAAAGAAAAGGTCAAGTGAAGGAGACTTGGCAGAGAATAATAATACACTTTGAACTAAAGTATAGAAGAAAATAATGACAGGACCATATCGCAAAGCTGGCACAAAGTTGCCAGAAGATGACTGACTAGATATATGTGATAAACTTGCATTTATATAGTGTTTTTAGCATTATTTTTTTAATAAAAATGGGACTGTTTCTGCTTGTGTATTGATCCAATGTGAAGTTGGAGTTGAATGATTATGTGAATGAGCATATAATTCTATTAGTGCGATTCTTTTTTTTTGTATAATGATTTTACTAAAACGGAAGTTAGTTTATCATGGTAAAAAAAATGGCTATTCCAACAATTATTCAATAGAAATTCAAGTGTTCAAGCTTATTTTGATTCTTTGACTAAAAGCTCTAGCCCTCAAATAACCTTTGATATTTTAGTATTTTGGTAAAAATATTGGAGCATGGTCAAAATCCAAGAGTTAAATAATTATTGGCATTTTAGTAGTTTACTCTTTTGAGTCACTAAGCCTTTGTGGTTGCTTGACTTTATTACTGAAAGTTTTTTTTTATTTTTTTTTATTTTTCTATTGTGGGTTTATAAATTAACACGAATGAGGTTTTGTATGCTTTAGCTTAAACATCCACCAGAGACTGTCATGTGATGGTACAGTCCTGAAAAAAGCTAACAAACAATTCTCTATATTTGTAGGTTCTTAAAGCAGGCCGCATTATACAAGCAGGAAAATATGATGACCTTTTACAAGCTGGAACTGATTTTAATACTTTGGTCTCAGCTCACCATGAAGCAATCGAAGCGATGGATATTCCTTGTCACTCAGAAGATTCAGATGAAAGCCCGTCTCTGTCTGAGTCCCTTGTACTTGGTAAAACATGTGTTACAGCTGGAAATGGTATTGGCAGTTTGTCAAAGGAAGTGCAAGAAGGTGTGTCGCCCTCGGACCAGATAGCAATAAAAGAGAAAAAGAAAGCAAAACGCTTAAGGAAAAAGCAGCTTGTTCAGGAAGAGGAAAGGGTAAGAGGAAGGGTCAGCATGAGTGTGTACTTCTCATATATGGCTGCAGCATATAAGGGCTTATTGATTCCACTCATAATAGTTGCACAAGCACTGTTTCAGTTCCTTCAAATTGCTAGTAATTGGTGGATGGCTTGGGCTAATCCCCAAACAGAAGGAGATCAACCTAAAGTTAGTCCTATGGTCCTATTAGTTGTTTATATGGCCCTTGCTTTTGGAAGCTCTTGGTTTGTATTTGTTAGAGCTGTTCTGGTAGCTACATTTGGTCTGGCAGCTGCACAGAAATTGTTTCTGAATATGCTTAGAAGTGTGTTTCGAGCACCAATGTCTTTCTTTGACTCTACTCCAGCTGGACGGATCTTGAATCGTGTAAGTTGCTTGATTTCACTGGAAAAACATATGCAACTTGAATTTTTTTTTCTCTTATGTATCTGTCTATCTCTCTATATAATATTTATTTCTATTTTTCTTTGATCTTCCTTTTGTTCACATTATCTAATGTCACAGATTATTCATGACATTGCAGGTGTCAGTTGATCAAAGTGTCGTGGATCTTGATATTCCTTTTAGACTTGGTGGGTTTGCTTCAACGACAATTCAGCTTATTGGCATTGTTGGTGTTATGACAACGGTTACCTGGCAAATTTTGCTTCTTGTTGTTCCTATGGCCATTGCCTGCTTGTGGATGCAGGTGAATTTTTCTCTTTTTGCTCCCATTTTTGTAATATCAGGCTCATTTTTCTTTTTGTTTCAAATGAAAGGGAAAGAAATTGCTAAATTTTTAGCTTCCTTCTCAAGCACTTTTCCATTCTCGTTATTTCCAATAACCAGTGTGTATATAGTTCAGTTTTCAAATTTTTAAACACATAATTTAAGTCCAAAGATGGTCTGCATCAATGTGCATTGAACATCTTATGCTATTAAAAAATCTCAAATATTATGCATCTTTTGATCAATTCACCTTACACCTTATTTCTTCTTCTTCTTCTTTTTTCCTTTTCCTTTTTCTGCTTTTATACACAATACTTACCGTGTTAATGGTCCATTCCGCCAATCTTGTGAAAGTTAATATTCCACTTAATTGTTAGGGAAGCACTTCTTTGATTTAATTTGAAGCAAATATGAACCCTCTCACTAATTACTTCGGACTTGGAAGTGGTGATTTGAAAATTCTGAATCTTATTTAATGCCATTTACCAAAAGGAGTACGTAACTTATATTAGTATATCTCTGGCATGGCAGAAATACTACATGGCTTCATCAAGGGAATTGGTTCGCATTGTCAGCATCCAGAAATCTCCAATTATCAATCTTTTTGGTGAATCTATTGCTGGAGCAGCAACAATAAGAGGCTTTGGACAAGAAAAAAGGTTCATGAAGAGGAACCTTTTCCTTCTTGATAGCTTTGCTCGCCCATTCTTCTGCAGTCTCGCAGCTATTGAATGGCTTTGCCTGCGAATGGAGTTACTCTCAACTTTTGTATTTGCTTTCTGCATGGTTTTACTTGTGAGCTTTCCACATGGGAGTATTGATCCAAGTAAGTATATTGCCTCTCCCATCCTCGAATTTCTCTGCCTATTCTTATGAGAAAAATTCTGTATTAGTGTGGAGTGACATGTCCAGTGAAATAATAAGGTGAAAATGTTTTGATGTGCCATTTCCTGCATTTAAAGCATACAGAAAAAACCTGCTTGGTAGTTGGTGTAATGGGACTATTAATTTCTGCGATGTGGTATTTTTTACCATTTGGACTTTACACTGCCAACCTATTGAGAGCCCTCAATTGTCAAAAACTAACTTTGCACATGATATTTCCTTTTCCTTTTCTAATTTATTCAGTTTGTGTTGACTTGTGTTTTCGGCATGCCACTTCAATGCTTTTTTAGTCACAAATTGTTCTTTGTGCACATGTATGGTATCTTAAGATTAGTGATTTGTGTTCGTCATATTTAACTTTGGTCCCGGGGAGGAAAGTGATGAAAAATTACTTGATTTTTGAAAATAATAATGGAAGAGTAAAATGTGAGATGGAAGTTCCAAAGTAGGCACCTGATCAAATGCCTTAATTTTTTATAATATACTTTTGCTAAGCATGGTTGCTTCTTCTCTGTAGGCATGGCAGGACTTGCTGTGACATATGGCCTTAATTTGAATGCACGCCTATCGCGATGGATACTTAGCTTTTGCAAGCTTGAAAACAAAATTATTTCCATAGAAAGGATTTATCAGTACAGCCAAATTCCAGGAGAAGCCCCAGCGATTATTGAGGACTCTCGACCTCCATCCTCATGGCCTGAGAATGGAGCAATTGAAATGAATGACTTAAAGGTATGCAGTTCAGTTTGACCTTGACATGCTTGTGCTTTTTCAAAATTGACAATAAAGGTTTCTTGGCATTTGAACTTTGTTGCTGATGTTTTTCCCTTTTCTATTCCTTCCTCTCTCTCCCTCTCTCCCCCCGACCCCCTTTTCCCTATGTAGGTTCGTTATAAGGAGAATCTGCCTGTGGTTCTTCATGACGTAACCTGTAAATTTCCAGGTGGAAAGAAGATTGGAATTGTTGGGCGTACTGGAAGTGGTAAATCTACTTTGATCCAGGCTTTGTTTCGATTAATTGAACCAGAAGGTGGGAGGATCATTATAGACAACATTGATATTTCAAAAATTGGCCTCCATGATCTTCGTAGCCGTCTGAGTATCATACCTCAGGATCCTACCTTATTTGAAGGTACCATTAGGAACAATCTTGATCCCCTTGAAGAGCATTCAGATCATGAAATTTGGCAGGTTAGTATCAACTTTAATTCACTTTCCCTTTTTTTTTTTTCTTTTTTCTTTTTTTCACCCTCTGAATTTCAGAGAGGTTCTAAGAAGTTTGGTAATCAAGAAAATTCCGTTGTGTTTTTTTTGTTGTTGAAGTTTATATTGTTTCATTCATCTATGAGGCACAGCTTAATCAAGAATCATATGTAAACAAAAGAAAATATTTCAATATAAAGGTCGTACCCAGTGCACAAAGCTCCCATTTTTGCGGGGTCTGGGAGAGGTGATTGATAAGCAGCCTTACCCCCAATTTTATTTTGGGAGAGGCTGATTCCTGGACTCAAACCCGCGAATGCACATTGTGTAAGACCAAGTTTATATAAGAAAACCAAAAATTATAACAGATTATAAAATAATTTAAAATAAATAGTGATTATGTATGATAATATGCCCCTGACTAATTGGTGTATTTTGATTTGGCACAGGCACTTGATAAGTCTCAACTTGGAGAGATAATCCGTGCTAAGGAGCAAAAGCTTGATGCACCGGGTATGTGGCAAGATATCACCTACTATAATTATGTTGTAAATTTCTCTCTTTCAATAAGCCTTTGGAGTTATGTGTGATTGATCGGCTGTACTTTGTTTTGCAGTGCTTGAAAATGGAGATAACTGGAGCGTGGGTCAGCGGCAACTTGTGTCCTTGGGTCGGGCTTTGCTTAAGCAGGCAAGGATACTGGTGCTTGATGAAGCAACAGCATCAGTTGATTCAGCCACTGACAATCTCATCCAGAAGATTCTTCGAACTGAGTTTAAGAATTGTACTGTATGCACAATTGCACATCGTATTCCAACTGTTATCGACAGCGATCTAGTTCTGGTACTCAGTGATGGTATGTAAAGTTTAACTCTGAACTCATTAATTCATTGCGACATATAGGTCTAGCCTCAGTGTGACATTTGTGATTAGTACTAATGAACTCAAGTGGTATTTCATATAGGTTAGGTTATATATCTAAATGTTCAGTTTTCATCATGGTTTTTATACATTCAATTGGTAGATGTATCTGTTAAGGAAGGGTTAAGAATGTTATATGGAAAATGTGGCTGGAAAAGGGAGCATACTTGGAAGTGTTTCAAGATCATTAAAAACTGTATCCATTACATTTGTTTCATTTTATACTACGATCTTCCAATTTGGTTGTAAGAGGGTTTTCCTAAAGAAATTTTTTTGAACTATCCATACATAAGAATGTAAAGCAAATTTTAGGCATATTGCTGTAGATTATGCCCCCACCAAGTCCACCACGCCCAGATTGTGATAGCCTTATTGGTGGTCTGGTTCACTTTATTCAATCATAATCCATGTATGTGAGATTTTATTCAGATAACTGAAAGTAACTTCAATAATATGAGTTTTGACGGGAGATTAATTTCAGAAAGTTGTCCATGTGCTTATGGCCTTTCAATGATTTGACTGTCCTTTTTTGCACTGGATGCAGCTATTATTGCTCCTATTACTGTAGATTCATGATCAATTGTTTATTTCCCAAATTGACACAGGAAACTAAAAGTAAATCTGAACTCCTTGAAACCCTTTGGAATTGGGTCTGACAGGGCATGATTCTGAATTAACTTAATATTAATTTCCACTACCTGATTTTTCTGTGGCTTCTGTTTTCTGTTTCTGGTTGGGATTTAAGGTTGGGGGGAATGCACACATGTTCTTTGCTCATGAAACTTGTTTTGAAAATTTCGCAGGCCAAGTTGCAGAGTTTGATACTCCAATGCGACTATTAGAGGATAAATCATCAATGTTTTTCAAATTGGTAACTGAGTATTCATCACGGTCAAGTGGCATACCAGATTTTTAAAATGGATGCCATGCATGCCTGAGAACCAAGTCAAAGCAGCAAGGACAGAGGACTACCCAAAACTGAACCAGCTGAGTCTGCTCCACTTATTGCTGCTCCATCCAGCACATTGATACACAGACACGTGGAACGAAGGTGCGTGTTGTGTGTTATCAAACCAGCAGGACCCCAAAGGAAAAAAATAAGTTATTAGTTCAAAGTGATTTTGAGTTAATTCATCCCCTTAAGCATAACTGGGGAATTCATGCATGGTTGGCATGCTTTGTAACACAAAAAATAAGTGGGGTTGGTAGAGGTAATAATAATTACACGAAAGAGAAAATGGGCAAGAAATTAGTGTTCAATAATGTAGTGTTTAGACTGAAGCAGGAGGTTGTTATTTAGTTAGGGAATTTGTAGAGCTGAACTAGTCAATGTCAATCCCACAATTTCTAGTGAAAATGCAATTTAGATCAAGATGTTAGACTCAGAATTCAATTCATTTTTTCTATCATGTTCGTTGTCTCTTGTTTTCATTTTCAAGTCCAGTAAATGTGGAAACGTTCTTCTTTTTTTCCGCAGAAAAGAAAAGAAAAAATGTAATAACTTTGTTACACTGAATCCCCCTTAATCCAACTACGAATTGCCTTCATAGTACAAGAGGGATGATATTCATTGTGTTTATGTTAAATAGAGTGATCCCTTTATTGTTCATGTGGTGGAGCATACTCTTACTCTTCCCCATTGCTTCTTGTATTCTCTTTATATTTTCTCAAATATATGGAAAAATAGAGAATATTTTTAAATATGCATCTGCAATAGGTTGACTATTTTTCTTGGATGTTCCTTCTAACTTCCAATCCCATCCCACAAGGAACAGCTTTGAACAATGTTTACGTGCTATCTTTGAATCTCATTGCTGAACTGATTCCTAAAAGCGTTTGCAGCTTCCTTTTAATAAAGGATTGTACCTCCGGATGCCCCTCTTTTTTCTTTTTTCTTTTCTTTTTTGTTTAATCTTATTTATATTTTCTTGGTTTCTTTCTTATCTTTTTCTTTTCTCAGAATATGGAAAGTATATAAAAATTTTAAATTTGCATTTGGAATAGGTAAATTTTCCAACTCACACACACACACCCAAAAGGCCCAGTTTATGGGTACATATGTGTGAGCTATGAAGTGAATATTTTCCAGTTTGATGTTTTTTGGGACAAGTACTATATTCTGATGCATAGAAGAACTTGAGGTTATAGTTGTAAAAAATCAGAGAGTTGTAAGTTTGAATAGTGGCAAGCGTGCTCAGGTGATCCCACGGCCCACGTGATGATGCAATTATAAGTGGTGCGAGAACAATGACCACACTAGCAAATCATTTTTTTAATTCACATTGAGAGAGAGGGAGAGGTTCTAGTTGTACCTACCCCCTTATAAGGGCATAGTACTAGAATTTCAATTTTCAACGTCTACTTTTCTTTGGATATGAAATTGGAAAAAAAAAAAAAAATAGTGGCTGATATGGAAGCTTGTTTGGATGGAGATGCATGCATATCTGATTAATAAACTTGGTTGTTTTACCTTTCATTCAAACCGTACTTGGTTTAAAATTCAAAATATGGGGATTGGGGAATGGGAGACGAATGTTTTGGGTTGGGATGGACAAGACTATGCCATTTGTAGAGCGGAGCCTACTCTTCTTACTAACAACAAATATGGATAGCAACGATTGGCACACACATATCCAACCTACCCTCCAAATATTTCATGACCGAAAAGTCATTTTCTTCTTCAAACTCATGACGTTTAAGAGAGAGAGACAGGAAAAAATAAACACGTTTCTTTCTCAAATCCAAATTTTGTTCCAGTGGCTTCCATTGATATACAGTCACTTTCATGTTGGCTTAATATGTGAAAGTTGTCGGTAATCATCTGAACACAAACCACCGTCGCTGCTGGTATCAGCACAATCGGCAGTCGACAACTCATGTATATATAATATAACAACAATTAAACTTGGTTTGTGTTTTTAGTTTCATTCCTAAAAATACTGCCAAAAAATATTTTCAAGTGTTTAGTTGTGTTTCTAAAAAAGCTATGGAAAACATTTTTTTCTACTATTTTCCCACATTTTCTCATCTCCTATATATATATATATATATATATATAAAAGGAGAATTTTAGATTTTAAAAAAGAAAGAAGCATGATCGGCTGCCAGGCGAGGTGGTTTGCGAACGGAGACAGGGGACATTAGTGGAGGAAGGAGGTTTGGTTGATGAATTTTTGATGAGACGATAAATGTTTTACGATAAATGAAAGTGTGAATCATTTTCTGCTAGAATTGCCTTTGTTTTACAGTCAACTAGAAATTATACAATTTCAATCACCCTGAACACCCGTAAATGCAGAAAATATTTTTCAGAAATTAATTTCAGTCAAATCAAACATAGCCTTAATTCCAAAATTTTATGACTGGATATAATTTCTTAAAGAATAGTCTCTCTTTTTTTTTTGGCAGAGATCTTAAAAGAATAGTCAAGAATCAAGATCAACTACATGTAATAAGGGACATTAACGTATATGTGTCTCTATAGTGAATTCATTTGTAATAAAGTAAATAAATTTTTTGCCAATGACAAGTTATGTATGGGTCAAATATCGGATCATTAAGAGAATTGGAAAAGAAAGATTCATCAAAAGAGAGATTCAAGATTCTGGAAGATTTAACCAAAGATTGGACCAATAATTTCATTATAAATAATTTTATAATTAATTAAATATAAATAAATAGATTAAATATGAAAAAAAAATAGCAAAAATTATAAAGATAAAGCATTTATGAATATTTTTCAAGTGAATTTCTTTAATATAGCATAATTTCATTCTCATTAATAGAGTTGCTAATTGCTATAGAAATGCTAATAAATTAAATTGCGCTAACATGATCAATATAGAGTAAATCCAAAGAAGAAAAATAGAGGATAAATAAAACACTACAAATTACAAAGACTGTCAAATCAAAATGTTCAAAAATGTAGGGTTCAATTTTAGATGCACTAAATTAATAATGTAAGCTAATTTAATCAAGTAAATTTAATAAAGACTGTCTTATCATATGCAATGTACATGACTTATTTGGTTTGTTGGGTTAAGTGAGTTATGTGCATTTCACATGATAAGAAAAAGTGCCATCTTTCTATTAGTGGTTGGAGTCCAAAGTTTCAAACATGTTTGGAGCCAAGCTTTATTCTTTGTATAAAACTATAATAGACGTGGAAGTGTTTGCGAGATCTTTCACAATTTCATACTAGTCTTTCCAATTAATGTGTGTGGAAGTGCCTTTCAGAGGCCCTTTCGTAACACCTAGGCCATCATCATAGATGTGGAGAAGTCAACATATTTTAGAAGTACAAGAGCTTTTAGATGATCTCCCATGAGATGAAAACCATCACTAACATTTCCTAGAGAGATTAGGCAAATATGCTTCAGAGAGGTTATAATAGTTTCAACAACAAACTGATTCCCCACTAGATTCAACAATTGGTAGGAGCAGTCACTAAACAAGACCTGAGTAGCAAACCGCATAATGCTCATGAACAGTGTCTGTTATTTATGGAACTTCTACATAATATCCAAGAATGATATTCAGATTAAGATTTTAACAGTCACATATGGCACAACTTGTTATCCTTTACCAAAATCTCGGTTCTAAAACCAAGCAGCAAGCTATCAGCAGAGGGGAGAGATTCTAATCTGAGACCGTTGTTTGAAGGGGCAGAGTGCTTACAACTTCCTTAGTTTCAGAACTCCTCTCTGCTACAATCTTTGACATTCCAAACATCTGAAATTGAATTTCAACTACATGATCAGTAACAAACACAAACAGTTGAAATTGAATTTCAACTAAACAATTAGTAACAAGCAAAGACGGGTAACACAAGGAGGATGAAGTTGAAAGAGGGGTAAAAATAAAAAGACCTTTTGGATAGTCTTCTTAAAGCAAGATTTGTGTTCATCCATAGATGCATTGATGAACTCATCAATGTGGTCCTTCACATCCTCAAGGAATGTGGCTTGCTCATTCTTCTTCTTTCGACATGAAGTGATAGGTGGTGGGGTTGTGGCAGCAGGTGAAGTCTGTTTTTCAGCTGGACTTTTCTGTGTTTCCATCCTCAATATTATACCTGACACCAAAGTGAAGTTACTATACCTGACACCAAAGTGAAGTTACTCCGGATTAACACACAGAATTTAGTTTAAGAGTTTAAAAAGATGTAACAAACAAGAAGCTTTGCTTAATAACCATCCATCACCCTAAACTAAACTGCAACCACATCAAGCCACCCTATTCTTTATACTCATTTCAATAAGAAAACATCACAGAAATCTTGTATTACACTATTAATCCATACTTCTCAATAAAAAAAGATTGTACCCAATGCACAAAACTCCTACTTTTACAGGGTTTAAGAGAGGTAATTAGTAGCCAATCTACCTCCAATTATTTTTTACAGAGGTGATTCCAGAGATTCGAAATCCCCACCATTTTGGATACAAGGCACTTGCTATCGAACCAAAGCCCAAACTCCATTCTAAGATGCACAAGTACAGGTACATTTATGGGTATAATATGATACGACAATTCCTAAAGGTTGTGTTTGGATGACAAAATTTGGATTTGGATTTGGATTTGAAATCCATTGATTTAAAATGCCTTGATTTGAAATCCCTTGATTTTGAAATTCTTTGTTTGGGTCTTTTTAAACAATGAAGGATTTGAAATTCATCATTTAAAATTCCATTGTTTGGATACCTAAATTTGGACTTGGATTTGGATTTAAGATCAATAAAATATATTTTTTAATTATTATTTTTATTAATCCTTCTACATTTTAATTTTAAATACATGAGGAAATATTGATAATCTAATTAACAAGATGATAACTAAATATTTTTAGTCATAGCCAACTAAAAAAATATTTTCTCCCTCCTCAACCATAACTTCAACTGCTTCGTTCATATGTTCTACACCAATGCCAATAGTTCTATCTCTCCCACACAAGATCTCAATGTCCTCCCAATTGTCAATAACTTTGTTTTTATAAGCACCTGCTTTTGAATTTTTCTAAAGAAGTAAAAAAAAAAAAAATACAAGCAGTGAGTTAACATAATTTTAAAAAAAACAACTAAGAGACTTTTTATTCCATTCATTAATAGGCAAACAAAGGGATTCTATTTGCAACTAAAACAAGACCTATTACTTTTCAAATTTCCTGAATAACTCAATTGGTAAGAGACCAACTAGGTCATAACTATATTTTTACTTTCAATCAACTACCCTATCAAGCACTTGCAAATTCTGCATATCTTGATAACCGTAGATAACCACTCAATATGTAGCAAGCCTAGGAAGATGAGTTTTACACATAAAACATACACAATGAATATCCAACTCTAGCAGAGCTGCAAACCTTACACATGTTTGCCTTAGTTTTTACACATAAAACATACACATGTTTGCCTCAGTTTTTTCTTCTCAATGACTACAGATTACTGAACTTGGGAACCTTGAGAAGAATCAGATACTATTTCCTCCAACTTCCAACACCAGAATCATGTTTTCAAAATTAGAAACGAACAGAAAAATTGAACATGGAAGAGAAGAAATTATGTATTCAAGTAATGCACAATTATAGATAATCAAGACACAAACAAAGTGTCTTGCATATGATTAGCAAAAAAAAAGTTTCTTGCATATGGAATTATGCATTTTTCTTGTTGGACAGGAAGGATCACAACAATTGACAGCATTGAAAAAGATTATGGAAAGATTACAAAGTTCACTATCAGGCCATGAGAAGAGTATTTATGAAACTTGAAGCTTTATAGACTTTTATAAGTGACTTCTAAATGATGTACCTCTCAATAGGCCCATTGTCACAATTTGGAACAAGCACATGAGTATGCATAATTTTTTAAGTAATTCTAGGACTATATATATCATCCACTACATCATTTTTTACAATTATCCTTGCTCATGATATAACTGTAAAGTAGCAAATGATATGATCTTCATGGCAATCCAATTAGGCCATTGAAGTTGTTGCTGACGCTGTACCACTCAAAAGGCCCATCGTCACAATTTCAAACAGTAGCATAAATCAGCCCAAACTCTATCAAAAAGTAGAAATTGAAGAAAGTGTTCATTTGTTACCATATATGATTGTGTGTGTGGTAGGTCTTGTGATTGTGCAATGGCTTTTTTCCTATTCATTAATCTGTAAAAAGTTGACGTGCAAGGTGTGTAAACAACAGGTTTTACAAAAACTCCTTATTGAATCTAAAAACTCTTGATCCAAACTCACTCTCTCATCCCCAATTGTCTATAAAAAGCTTACTCCCACATAAAAAATTCAACACCAGCAAAAAAAACTTAGAGATAGATAAATAAACGCATCCCATTTCACTGATCTCTCTCTTTCTCTCTCTGCAATTAATTAATGGCTAGTTCAACTTCTATTCTACCAAATACATCTATATCACTAGATGACCAGTGCTCCAACCACCAGCTGAACCAAAAAGATCAAGCTTCCTCCATAGTCGAATCATCTTTGGTACAACCAAACACACCATCACCACTACCCCCATCAAACTGGGGCTCAGCCCAGTTCATGATAGCTGAACCAGTACATCTGCCACAACAAAACCTTTCAACTCCACCACCAAACCATGAGTCATTCCATATCCCCATGGCTGAACCAAATGTGGCACAACCTCAAAACCATGTCCAAGCTCAAATACAGATGTTATGGTAAGTATTTCTTAATAACAATCATGTATTTTTCCCAAGTGTCTTCATCGTAGAAGAAAATGTTGGCAGTGCTACCACATTGTATGAAGTTAGAGAGATCATTACCTCTGTAAATTTTAGTCAAACAACGATACATAGTAGACATTATTTAGTCTTAAACTCAGCTAATAATTCCATCTTCCTCACTTTCCATCATCACAACATCATTATTTCAAATGAATATTCTCTCACTTATTATTTCACAACTCATAGACTGTTCATAGAAGCATTTCATCAAACACATAATTTGCATTACAAACCCACAAACGAAAATACATATAGAAAATAAAGAAAAATCCAAAACAAATCATTGAAAATACCATGAAACAAGATGCACAAACAAATCAAACAATACCCACAAACAAATCTAATGAAACCCAAACAAACCCACAAAAAAAAAAAAAATCAAATAAAACCCACAGGAAAAACCCACAGCCTTTGTGGACTTTAGATTTAGTTGAAAGAGAGAATTAGAGAGGTTAAAAAGGAAGATAAGAGTTGAGAGAAACAAACCTGAAGTTGCCGAGAGAGAGATGGAAATAGAGCACAATGCGTGAGAGATTTTCAAATTCCACCGTGTGTGTGTGGGTATTTGAAATCCATGGATTGCTTATCAAATTCTGGTTGGATTTGGGACCAAATCCAAATCCATTTCATTTAACTTACCCAAACAAAAGGATTTGGATTTGGGCCCCTTCAAATCCAAATCCAAGTCCAAGCGATCCAAATAGACCAGAAAAACTAGGATACGATACGGCGCGAATACGTTTATTAATTACTTATTAAATATTTTATTTATATTTTTTATATATTGTTAAGCATTTATTTTTCATATATTGTTAAACATATATCAATTTAATAGCAAAAATGGATAATAAAGCGATTTCATGGCCATTAAATGATGTTTAGAATATAAAGTAAAATCCAAAAGGGTAAATAAAAGATAATTAGATAAGTGTTCAATATTGAAACCAATATATAAAAAATTTAGATAAAAACTCTTACAAGTTTGGGCTCTCTCTCACCATCAAGGTTTGGGTTACAACCATATCCAAGCCGTATCACCGGCATATCATATCAGTGAATTGGGAAACACATGAAAAGTTACCCGTACGATACGTATCAGATATGGGTATTTGATCAAAAACGGAGTATCCGTGCATCCTAGCCTCTATTTTTCCATACTTCAAAAAAAAAAAAAAAAAAAAAAAAAACTACATTATGGCTTTTTTGTTTATAAGGAAATGGTACCCACTACCCAATATGATCAGTCTTTTCAAGTGTTTTATTAAACTTCATCATTCCTTCATGAATGTAAATAAAAAGTTATGATTAAAAACACTTCAAATAAACAATCTTGATCATAGTGGCTAGCACTATCATAGAACAACCTCAACAACAGTATCAGTAATACACGACACAAATAATATAAAACTTCCATATCTGCAAGAATGTTATCTATACGGATAATTCATCAAATATTGAAAATACGCAGATTAATTTAACTATATTGATGACAAAATATTTGTAAATAAATCATGATATATATATATATATATATATTAATTTTTTGATGTAGAAAGTAAATACAAACAATCATCAAAAGCCTTAGAAACATATTTGAAAACATGTTAAGAAAAACTAACTTGCGAAATCAGACACAGATGTCATAACATATGAAGTGTCGTAATATGGCAAAATATTCAACAGTTTCCATTCAGTTCAGTCCATAGGGATTTTAATTAATTAAGAGAGAGAGAGAGAGAGAGAGACCCACCGATAGGGTTTTTTGGCGACTGAGACGAGCTCCGGCGTCCGGCTGTGGTTTTTTTCTTTTGCTAAAATCTGTTATGCCCAAACTTCGTGAATATTCTTTTCGTTTTAAAGTTTAGCTTTTATAGTTTCGATAAATTGCGCAAAATACAACCCTTTAAGTTTAAGAGTATTTAAATTTTTCTTCCTAAAATTTCAAAATTTAAATTTTAACTCTTGAATTTAAATTTTGTTTGCATCAGCAGTCAGTTAGCCCTTCCGTCCATATTTAATTCTTCCAATAAAATGGTATCATGTCATTTAAAGCTCTTAACAGAAAATATAGATGGAAAAGCTGTTGATACAAACAGAATATAACTTTAAAGATAAAATTCAAATTCTGAAACTTTATGGAATAAAATCCTAGCCTTATAATTTTAGTTGTTATAGGTTGCAAGTTAGATTCTAAACTTAAATTTTGGGTTTTTTTTTTTAATTTTTTTACCCTTCACGTTTCAACAATTTCATTTTGATCATTCATGTTTGATTTTGTTTTCACATTGGTTATGCTATTAATTTCCATTAGTAATTTGATAACATTTGTCATTATATTTGGGTGACATGTTTTTTGATAGACAACACTTATCTGACACTTAACAATTAGATTATTAACAGAAATGGAAGATAAGAATAATATGAAAATGAAACCAAACATTTTTTAAGTAATTATGTGAATCATGTTGCACCTGGATTTCAGCCGTGTTCAACACCATCCCCCAAATCGTCAAGGGTTTTTTATTTGGCAACGCGTGTTTGGTGCAAAATGCAAAAAGTGTGTGCATGTGTGCAACACTAGGGTGGAGTGTGCGAGTGAACTTTCTTAATTATATTCATTTTAGGAATCGCCATCAACTATTGAGATTCTAAGATATGATTAGTCACCTAAGTCTAATCATATCCAACAGAATAGTACATCGTTTCGAATTTAATCTTAAATTTCACCATTTAAATAACAACTTAGGTATTTGACATTTGATTTTAAAATAATGGATGTTATGCATGTGCAATAAAAAAGAAGCAAGCCTATCTTAAGATGGCATGTGGATGTATGACATGTATGATATATATATCCTAAGATGACATGTGATATATCCTAGGATGACATGTAAAAAAGACGTGTAATCTATCTTAAAATAACATGTGAACAACGAATGACATGTATAATCTATCCTAAAATGACACGTGATCTATCCTAGGATTACATGTAAAAGAAAGACGTGCAAAATGCAAGGACATGTGAACAATTTATTTTAAAAAGAAAGAATAAAAAAATCATTACTAAGCATATGATAGCATGACATATACTAAGAAGGTAAATTGCATTATTGAATTAATTATAGCTAACCTCAACCCAAAGCATAGCCTAACAAATGCAATTTTGCAAATAATTTTTCCCAAAGTATTTATCTCATGCAAAAAGTCATAAAAAAGTAACAAGAACACAAATGTTAAATTCCTTTAAAGGCTAATAAAAATGTTATTTGACAAATTTATTAATTTTAAAGAAAAAAACCTTTATTTGGGAAATGTATTTCTATGGCCTAAAGGGCCTTTGTGCAATTTTTGGAAACTTTGGGTGTCAAAAGGTAATTTTGAGAAGAATGTTGAGGTAAAAATGAAATTTTGGGTAGTTTAGGGTCAAAAATGTAATTTTGGAAAATCTTGGGGTTAAAAATAAAATTTTGGAAAAGTTTGGGGTTGAAAAATATGATTTTGGAAAGTTTGGGTTTTATTTGTAATTTTGAAAAGTCATGTTTGTGGCCTGTGGACATACGGGTTGGACTTAGGTTTAACCGAGAAAAGATTTAAATTTCATGTTGGGCTTGGATTTAATTGTTTCAAGTTGGGCCAAAGAAGTTTTTGGAAGGGTTGAATTAAAGTAGCAAGGTTTTGGGTTTTTGGTGATGCTTTGGGAGTTTGCAGTGAGGTTGTTGTTCAAAGGAAATGGCTACAGAGGGTTGGGATTTTCAAGTAAGGAAGTAGAGGAGGTTTTTGCTATTGTTGGGACTTGGGAGTGAGGTATGCCTTAGGTTTTTTTTTTTTTTTGGGTGCCTCCAAGAGGCTGCTGTTGATTGTTCTCCTATCTTGGGGGAAGGGAGAAAGTAAGGGCTTTTATTGGGTTCATAGGGTTTTTTGGACCGTGGATAAAGAATGTGGCATGACTCATTGGATAAGAATGTGTGAGATGTGTCACTGAAATATTTTAGTAACTGTGATCAATGCTACAATTTACCTGTGTATGGATTAAAACTTGGACTACAGTGCAATCACATGTATGAACTAATAAAAATAAAGGACCAAATATGACAAAGTAATTGGATTTGGATAAAAAGAGGACACATCATTTATAAAAATTAGTTAAATTCCTTAATTAAATTGATGCTTAAGCCTCAATGGCATGTTTGATTAAAAAGTCCCAAAATGGTACCAATTTTCCATGAAAATCATACTAAGGTAGTGTTTGGATTGCATTGTGCGTTTTGCGTTTTAGCATTTTGCCTTTTTTTTTTTTCACCAGCGCCTCTTGCCATGAACAGTGTTTTCATTTGTAAACAGTAACCGTAAATTATTTTTTTATTATTTTCAGTTTTCAGCAAAATAAGCGGTATTCAAATGCACCCTAAAAATTTAACACGAATTACATAGAAAAATTATGTACTTTTTCATAGTTAAAATGCAAAGTGGTTAATTTCCTTAATTAAATGACATCTCACCTAATTCAAACTTGATCTTCGCTCATGAGCAATCCATTTACATGGGATTTCATGGTTATAGAATCGAAATTAATCCAATCATATGGTTAAATATGAATCAAACCTCAATTAAATTTAGCCAACTGCATAAAAATAGATGAAAATTAACAAAAAAAAGGGTTTAACAATTAAAACCATTAAATCCTTTAATTTAGGGCTAAAATCTCTATCAAAATTTTGAGTCAGTCAAAATACGATATCAACAAATCATATGACTGTTAAGAATCAAATAAGTGTTGCCCATTAAATTTTGTGAATGGACGGCGATACTAATTACTAACGGAAATGGATGGTAGGGTAAATACGAAAACGAAATCAAAATTTAGAAACATAAAGCGCCAAGATGAAAATAATCCAATCTTTAAGGACTAAAATTGTACTTAAATTTTTTTTTTTCTTTTTACAATTTCAAGTCAAGACAACCGTCGTACATTTCTATTAGTAATATAGTGATACCAAGCATATATATATATATATGGGTAATATGTCTTA
Organism: Notholithocarpus densiflorus; assembly: GCA_030021035.2. NCBI lineage: Eukaryota > Viridiplantae > Streptophyta > Magnoliopsida > Fagales > Fagaceae > Notholithocarpus > Notholithocarpus densiflorus. The sequence goes on along the minus strand of JARYZH020000033.1, from coordinate 4,064,373 downwards.
ATGATGTCACCTATTTGGTACTTAGCAATCTAATTTAACCAAAATATAAAGCAAGGCCAATCTAAATACGAAGTAAAACATAAATGGTCAAAATTAAAATTTTGGAATGTAAGAGCAACTGCACCAGTAAGTGTAAAAGTTTTCTTCTATTTTACACTAAAAACCTACTTTTTTCTATTTTACACATCCATTTTTACAAAACACCCACGTCAATCTCTATTTTACACATTTATTCAATAAAATATTCATTCTTTTACAATTTTTTATTATTTCCTCACTCACTACCCCTCTCTCTCACAAACCCAACACCACCAAAAAAATACTAAAATATTAAATGCACGAGCTACAGTAACCGTGCATATATGCACGGTTACTGTAGCACTTGTGCATTTATGCACAATTTTACACCCACTGATGTAAGTTTTTTTAGGTCAAAATGTGCATATCTCAACATTTTTTCTATTTTGCACTATTTGATGCAAGTGCTCTAAAGGGTCCAAATGAAAACAACACAAAGGGTCAAGGACCCATGCACTTGATTTGAGTAGATTGAGTGGTTGTTTAGCCCATACTTGACTCATTCCAATCCAGTGACAACCCTATTAAATTAAAGAGTAATTATAAATTATTACAAATTTTATCACACAAGTCTTACAAACTAAGGTATCACTAGTCACAAAAAGGTATTTAAAATATTTATTTTTTATTATGTTGTTGAACATTCATCAATCACATTTATTGTCATAAAAGTTAGTAGAACCTTTGGTTGTACAATTTATAGTAGGTTTATGATTTTATTAAAAAAGAATGTTAAAACTATTGTCAATTTTACTACAAAAATGCCTACAATTAAATATAGCAATGAATGGATTCTTAATATATATATAAATATATATATATTTATATAAAAGCAATGAATATAGCAATGATTATTGTCATATCAGCAACATAATAAATACTTATTGTTTAATTATTTTTTGTATTGTATTTAGATATATATGTGTGTGTATCAATTTTGTGGGGGGAAAAAATAAGTCAAACTTGCTTTTTTTCTCACACAATTAATTTATAGAAGTGGGATGCCAATCAACCTTTGATACCCCCGTTTAGTTGGACTAAGTTAAGCTAGAAATGAAAAAATAAGTGTTAAGTGTAAGCACGAGACACAAGAATTGGTTAAGGATAACTTCGGATTGCTTATATTATGTTCCTTGGATTTGGTCCGAGACACAGATTATACTTGTTCAAGGATTACAATTGATGCTTCCACAGAATCAATAGGCTGAATGCTCCGGCTTCGATAGGCTAATGGTTGTTGTGAAGGGCTGCAAATATGAACGCACTATCAAAGGGGATCGGGGTGGACCGGCCAAACACCCTCCGATGACTAAGTTAGTTTCTTCCAAGAAAAGAGTTTCAACTTTAGAAGAAAAATCTCAGAATGCACTTACTTTGGTTTGATTCAGACCGGTCCTTATATAGAGAACTTTGGGGCAGTTATTGGCTTAGTAACTTCCCCAAGATTTGTGGAAATCAGTGAGTTCGGACATAACTTCCTCAACGGCTATAGAAGTTACAACCGCTGGTGGAAGTTACATACTTAAGAGGAATTTATGGCGATGAACATGGGTTGGGTAACCGCTCCAAGATTTTGTGGCACGAATCCTCCACACGCATGAGTGGGTCTATACTTGAAGATTTCCCAAGTGTTATGTGATCGTCCATGTGCTTCATCCATGGATGACTCTTTTGTTCATAGATGGTGTTATGTGATCGTCCATGTGCTTTGCCCATGGACGATTCTTTTACTCAGACGGTCTCCATGAACATTTGGCTAACTGATGCTCATGGACAATCCCTTTGGACGAACTAGAGATGGTAATTTTTGCTATCCATCAGTTGCCCCCTTGTTCAGGGGTCGTCCAAGGATGTTGTGGAGATTTAATTCACGCCTTTATGGTTCTGACATAACTCCTTTTTTTATATATATATATATAGAGCCATGTGTCATGATTTAATTGGTTGACCTATTGCGTTGGTTGCGTTTTTCAAAGGGACTGCCACGTGTCATCTTCTTAATGGATGGTGTCGCTTCGTTGACCCTACATTCGGGCCCTATAAATAGGCACATTCTCTTTCTTGCCCCTCACATTTCTCATAATTTTCTTTTTGCCAACTCGTCCAAGATTCTCGTCTAGCCCTCCTTCTAGTTCTGTCAGGTATTTCCTCTTCCTTCTTAGGTTTTCGTCTTAATCTTTCTTCATTTTAGTCATGTCTTCGTCTAGTGGTAGTTTAGAGAAGGAGATAGACGAGTACCAGGACGTTTCTTCTGGGAGTGAGGGTAGTTATGAGAGTAGTGAGAGTAGTACAGCCAGTAGTAATTCTTCAAACGAACACTATTCGTCTGGGGTTCCTGGTATTCTCTTGGAGGAATTCCAGGAATTACAACGTAGGATGACTTCTGGATCTGGGGCTAGCTCGTCCAGGCAGCCACCTAACCCTTCTCAAGACGAGGAGGAGAATGAAGAAAATATTATTTATAGTTGTGCCCCTGAAGTGGCGTCCATTTTAGATGCTGCTAAGTTGAAAACCCTTGTAGATAGATATCAGATCCCTAAAGAGTTTAAGCCTCGTCTACCTATGGAAGGAGAATGGTGTTGTTCTCCTTCTTCTGGTTTAAGAGTATACACCTCTTATTTCTTAGCTGGCCTTAGGTTTCCTCTAAATTCTTTTTGTAGAGGCCTTCTCCATAGGTTGGGTATTGGACCTAACCAGCTCAACCCCAATTGATGGAGGACGGTAGCTGCCATGCAAGTGCTATGGCGTGAGGCATTGGAAGGGGACTGTCCTATCACAGTGGACGAGTTCCTTTATTGTTATAAGCCCTCTGAGATAAAGAAGTTTGCTGGTTTTTACCAGTTCTCGTCCAGGGGCTCTTACTATAGTTTAATAAAGGGCCGTAGCTCGTTTAACAAGCTCTGGAAAACAAATTTTTTTATTATTTCCAGAAATTGAGCTGGGGACCCAGTAGATGTGGGTAATGCCCCCTTCCCACCTTTCACAAGCCCTCTAGGTTGCCTTCGTCCTGAGGGTATGTTTCATTCCATTTTATTTCATTTCTCTATACATATTTTCAAACTTTCAGTCGTCTAACCTTTTTTCTTTATTTATACAGCTATTGTTCGTCCACGCTTGGACAAGCTTTACTTTGATAGAATTGACCAAGTACGTGCCTTCCCTGGGAGAACTTTTCATGATCTAATGACTCTCAGTCATCTAGCTACGTGGGGACTTGGCCCAGTATCTACTGCTGAAAATCTTGGTTACGAGGAAACCACTCGTCGAAGTAAGCATCGTCCGTTCTTCTTCTCTCTCTTTTTTTTTTTTTTTTTAATTTTTAAATTTGAGTTTTCCTCGTCATAGGGATGGCTACAATGAGGGAGAACAGAGAAAAAACCATTACTAGTGGGGACGAGGATGCCACTGCGCCTCCAGTCGTCCAGAAATCTTCCGTCCAGACAGGGAAGAGAAAATCTAAATCTATATCCAGTGCTGTGGATCTGGACGACCTTCCAAGTCGTCGAGGTCCTAAAAAGCAAAAACCTAGCAAGGCTTTTCTTCCTAAGGTTCCCAAGTTTACACCCCTGACGGTAGACCTGGACGACCCTCCAGTCGATGTGGAGCCTGTCCAAACAGTTCATCCCGTTCAGACTAATCCTACTCCCCCTCCAGCCAAGACTCCTCGCAAGCCTCATCCGTCAGAGCCATCTGAGCGTCCTTCTAACCTGGTGTTGGACGAGAGCTACGCATGGAGGACGTTCAAAGGGATAGTCACTGATAATGAAGTCAATGAATGCTACAATATGTTAGTGAAGGAGTTTGAACGCTCTGGTATCCATGACCTTTTTAAGGTATGAGATTTATTCGTCCTTGTGTGTTTTCAGTAAGTATTCAAAATAAAATGTTTTAACTTTTCTTCATCCATACAGGCTATGTCAAAGTTTTATACAGCGACGTGCTAGGCTAAAGAACTTTGTGCGGAGGTCAAGACGGCTAAGGAGCTAAACAGTGAAATTCTACTAAAAAAGGGGGAGGTGATTAGATTGACTAACGATTTCAATCGTCTGCAAGCAAGTGAGACGAAGTTGAAGAGCGAGGTGGAAGAGCTTAAAACAGATGCCCTTGAAAAAGACACTCGCATTGCTCACTTGGAAGGACAAGTCTCTGGGTTTGCCTCATCCTTGGAGAAAGCACGTGAGGAAGCCATATCAGCTTTCAAGAAGTCTGATGAGTACAAGAATCGTCTAAACAGTCACTACGCTGCTGGCTATGAGGACTTCCGTGCTGATGCCAAGGAGGCTTTTCCTGAGCTGAACTTTGATACCTTTAAGATTCCCCTTGCCACAGAGAGTTCCTTGCTTGCGACGAGTTCTGAGGACGTCAATGTGGTGGACGATGCCAACAACGAAGTAACGCAAGACGATCCAAAGTCTGGAGGCAATGCCCCTAGTGGTCTATCCAAATGAGGTTATTAGTTTAATTTTATTGAGGGTGCTCGTTGTTTTGGGCTTTGCTTCTTTTGTTTTTGTTGTTGTTTTTTTTTTTTTTAAAGTACAATTGTCTCATCCAAGTTTACGGACGAGCTTTATATACAATTAGTTCTATCGTCTTTCACATAACTTCAAGGGTTTTTGGACGTTGGTCGTCTACCCTTCTTTGAACTCTGAATGAATGAATGGTTTTCATATTCACTTTTCATTGTGTTTGAATATGTTTGACTTTACGGACAAACTTATGTCATCCATTTTATTTCTATGGTTGTGTGGTCTGTCCACTTAGGAAGACATTTTTCCTCGTCCTTAGCATGTGGACGAATTTCCGTTTACACCGCCCAAAATAGGGTAAAATGAATCCTTCATGTTTGCCCCAAGTGCAGCTCGTCTATAAACGACGTTCCTTTTAGCTAGCTGTATTTATTATTCAAACTGAGGACGATCATTTGTCCGTCCTTAGCTAAATTGTTCCCAGTAATTGCTCGTCCATGTACTGGATTGTTAGGCTGGTTAGACTCGTCTGTGGACTTGTGTTTTTATGCACGTTATTCATCCATGACTTAGACGATTATTCCTTAGGTTTAATCTCGTCTTAAACTTTAGACGGATATACCTTTGGTTTATTTTATTTGCTTTATCCTTATTTTGAGGAAAACTCATAGACAGCACATCCTTGCGTCCAAGGATTTTATTCGTCCTTGGCTGTTTGCCTTTGAATGAAATTGCAAAAAATGAAGGATTCCCATACAATTATGTATATACTTGAAAATACATTATATATTTATTTGGAAATCCAAACTATGCAAACATTCGGCTATAGGCATGGCACATGCTAGAGAGCTAGTGCCTTTAGGGAATTTAAAGATACTTATACAACACAAATTCGTCCATGAACAGCACAAAATACTTATACATATAAAACACATAGTAGTAGTAATAAGCAAATACGAGAAAATAACACTAAACAAACATTACTTCAAACGTCCAAGGATCTCGTCCGTGGCAATGTTCGTCCATGGTCACCCTTTATTAATAGTATCTTCTTAGGTGTTCAACATTCCAATGGTGCTCTAGCTTTCGTCCATCCAGGGCTTCCAAGTAGTAGGATCATTGCCTCTTGCAGTTGATGACCTTGTAAGGTCCTTCCCAGTTTGGTCCTAGCTTCCCATGGGCCGGGTTTTTGGTGGCCAAAGAAACCCTTTTAAGGACGAGATCCCTAATGTTGAAGCGCCTGGGTTTTATCATGGCATTATGTTGCTTTGCCATAAGATTTTTGTACCTTGTTGTTCTCTACTCCACGTCCATCCTCACCTCGTCTATAAGATCGAGGTTTAGACGAAACTGTTCTTCATTTTCTTCATCTTGATACTTCATCACCCTGTGGTTGGCCATGTGCACTTCTGCAGGTATAACTGCTTCACTTCCATAGGCTAGTTTAAAAGGAGTCTCCCTAGTGGGGGTCCTCACTGTTGTTCTATAAACCCACAAAACACCTGGTAATTCGTCTGGCCATACTCCTTTTGCCCCTTCAAGCCGAGTCTTAAGGATTTTCAATAAGGATCGGTTTGCTACTTCTGCCTGCCCGTTGGCCTGTGGGTGGGAGGGTGAGGAGTAATGATTCTTGATTCCCAATTGCTCACAAAAATTCCTGAAAGGTGTGTTGTCGAACTGTCGTCCATTGTCAGACACTAGCACCCTAGGTACCCCAAACTTGCATACAATGTTCTTCCAGACGAAGTTCTTGACATTCTGTTGTGTAATTTTTGCTAAGGGTTCAGTTTCCACCCATTTAGTGAAATAATCTATTCCTACCACCAAAAACTTCATTTGCCTAGTTCCAGTTGGAAAGGGGCCCAAAATATCCAATCCCCATTGTGCAAAAGGCCAAGGGGCCATCATTGGGGTAAGATACTCTGATGGCTGTCTAGGAATATTATTGAAACGTTGACATTGATCACATACCTTAACATATGCCTTAGCATCAGCTTGGATGGTTGGCCAGTAGTATCCTGCACGGACGATCTTGTAAATGAGTGATCTGGCTCTTGAGTGGTTACCACATGCTCCTTCGTAAGCCTCCCTCAATACGTAGTTCGTCTCGTCCGGAGCCAAACACCTTAGGAAAGGCTAGGAAAAACCTCTTTTGTATAACACTTCGTCCATAAAGATGTACCTGGCTGATTTTACCCTGAGCTTTCTGGCTTCGTCCTTCCCCTCTAGGAGCCTTCCATCCTTTAGGTATGATATTATCGGTGTCATCCAATTTTCCTCACCTTATATCTGCAACATTTCTGGGAAGTCAATGCTTGGCATGTATTGTATTTCATCAAACTCGTCCATTGCTTCATTAGCGGAGGCTTCCTTTGCTAGAGTATCTGCTTCTACGTTCTCTTTCCTTGGGATTTGAACGAAATCAGCTTCTTTGAATTTCTTCACAAGGCGTACCACATTCTTTAAATATTTCTTCATTCTGTCTTCCTTGGCTTCACATGTCCCATTTACTTGGCCTATAACCAACTGAGAATCTCCCAAGACAAGTATTGAGTTTGCTTCTATAGATTTAGCCAACTCCAACCCTTTAAGAAGGGCTTCATACTCCACTTCATTGTTAGTTGTTTGGTACTACAAGCGAACCTTGTGCCTTAATTTATCTCCCTCTGGTGATTGCAAAACAACTCCTATACCTCCTGCATGCAGTGTAGACGATCCATCTACATGGACAACCCATTTTTTATTGTCTTCTCTTCCGCCCAAGTCTTCATAACTTGGGGTGAACTTTGCAATGAAATCTGCTAGGGCTTGAGCTTTTATTGCATTTCTCGGTTGGTATCGAATGTCAAATTCACTGAGCTCGACTGCCCATTGAATCAGTCGTCCTGCAGCTTCCAGCTTCTTCATTGCCTTCTTGAGTGGATGATCCGTCATGACATTGATGACATGAACTTGGAAGTAATATCTTAACTTCCTAGAAGCTGTGATTAGCGCAAAAGATACAGTTCTTCTTCTTGCACAGACAGACTTAACAATGGAGCCGTGGTGAGATAGTTCTTTAGATCTTGGAAGGCCTTTTGACACTCGTCCGTCCATTCAAAGGCCTTCCTGAGGACTTTGAAGAAGGGTAAACACTTGTCTGTGGCTTTTGAAATAAACATGTTTAAAGCAGCAACTCGCCCAGTAAGGGATTGGACTTCCTTGATGTTTTTCGACGGTTCCATGTTCAATATGGCTTGGATTTTGTTTGGATTTGCTTCAATTCCTCTTTGTGAAACCATGAATCCTAGAAACTTTCCTGATGATACTCCGAATGCACATTTACTTGGGTTCAGTTTCATCTTATATCGAATAAGTGTTTCAAAGGTTTCTTGTAGATCGTCCAAATGGCTTCCCTCGTTTAAGCTCTTCACAAGCACGTCGTCAACGTACACCTCCACATTCCGTCCTATCTGTGGACGGAACATGTGATTCACCAACCTTTGATATGTTGCCCCTACGTTCTTTAGACCAAAGAACATCACCTTGTAACAAAACAAACCTTGACTGGTGATGAAGGAGGTCTTTTCTTGGTCAGCCTCGTCCATCTTTATTTGATTATATCCTGAGAAGGCGTTCATGAAGCTCAACAACTGATGGCCAGCTGTAGAATCCACCAATTGATCAATGCGTGGCAAATGATAACTATCCTTAGGGCAAGCCTTGTTCAAGTCAGTAAAGTCTACGCACATTCTCCACTTGCCATTTGCCTTCTTCACCATCATCACATTGGCTAACCAATCCGAGTAATAGACTTCTCAGATGAACTGTGCTGTGGTTAGTTTCTCAACCTCTTCCTTGATAGTCTTATCTCGTTTAGGAGCGAACACCCTTTTCTTCTGACGAACAGGCTTAGAAGAGGGATACACATTCAATCGATGAGTAATTACACTTGGATCGATTCTTGGCATGTCATCGTGACTCCACGCAAAAACATCGATACTCTTCCTCAGGAACTAAACGAGGTCTTTTTTGGTCTTCTCCTTTATATTTGTTCCAATTCTGGTGAATTTTTCAGGATCATCTTCTTTCAAAATAACATCTTCCAGTACTTTAGTGGGCTCTGCAACAACCCTTCTCTCCTCAATACTCATTGTCTGCACCTGCTCGTCCAAAGCCATCATGGCTAAATAACATTCTCTAGCTGCCAACTGATCTCTTTGTACTTGTCCTATCCCGTACTCCGCAGGGAATTTGACTGATAGATGGTAGGTAGATGTTACTGCCTTCCAACTGTTCAGAGTTGGTCTTCCAATAATAGCGTTGTATGAGGACGAACAATCCACCACGAGGAAATTGACTTCCTTGGTTATCTATTGTGGGTATGATCCCACCACTATAGGCAATGTAATGGTGCCCACAGGCTGCACCTTCATTCCTCCAAATCCTATCAATGGCGAACAAACTAGACGAAGTTGATCTCGTCCAAGTCTCATCTGCTAGAAGGCAGGATAGTATAATATATCCACTGAGCTTCCATTATCCACCAACACCCTCCTAGTTGTGTAATCTGCAATAAGTAAGGTAATGACAATTGCATCGTCACGTGGATGATGGATTCTTTCAGCTTCTTCGTCGGTGAATGAAATAGTTGGTTCGTCAATCCCTCTCGTCCTTGGGGATCGTCCAGAGAGTTGGACGTTTTGCACCACTTTGAGATACGTCTTCTTTGACTTGGAAGACTGTCCTGTCGAAGTCCCTCCTATGATAACCCTTATTTCTCCAAGTGGAGGCCGTGATGATTCTTCCATCTTTCCCTTCAACTTCTCGTCTTTATGATCCCTTCCAACGAAGTGCCTCAACTTTCCTTGTCTAATGAGATTCTCGATTTGTTGCTTCAAGTCATAACATTCGTCCGTGTCATGCCCATGATCTCTATGAAAGCAACAGTATATATTCTTATTGCGCTTGTTAGGATCTCTTTTCATCTTCTCTGGCCACTTCAAGGAAGGATTATCCTTAATCTACATGAGCACTTGATCAAGTGGGGCATTTAAGGGTGTATAATTCTAATTCCTCGCTAGGGGGCCTGTCTTCCTATTATCTCGATCCTTCTTATCTTCTGTTCGTCCCTTCTTTGGACGAGAACCTTGCTCAGCGTGTCGCACGGGGTTTGCTTCCATTCTCTCAGCTCTCTTCCTCTTCTTAGCTATGATTGCGTCTTCTGCATTCATAAAGTTTTGGGCAGAATGGACAAGTTCAGCCATAGATTGAGGCTCCTTCTCATAAAGCTTGTGAATGAATAAATCAGAATTAACCCCATTATGGAAGGTCGCCAAGAGTAGCTTGTCATCCACCTTGTCCACGCTTAGGGCTTCCTTGTTAAAGCGAGTGATAAAAGAGCGCAGGCTTTCATTCTCCCCTTGTTCTATGGTTAATAGGCTGGACAAAGAACGTTTGTGCCTTTGCCCTCCAATGAAGTTATTAATAAACAACTTACTCAACTCTTCAAAAGAATTGACTGTGTTTGGAGGTATCTTGCTGAACCACACTCGCATTGGTCCCTTAAGGGTGGTAGGGAAGGCTCTGCAGATAATCTCATCTGGAACCCCTTGGAGATGCATCGTAGTCTTGAAAGTAGCAATATGACCGAAAGGATCACGCGTCCCATCGTATGAATCTAAGGAAGGCATTTTGAACTTTGGGGGCAAGGGATGACCATTGATGGAAGCCGTGAAAGGGGAATCTGTTCGATGAACCAAATCTTCTACGGGATTTGCCCTTCTCATGTTCTTCCTCATCTCGTCCATAACCTTCCTCATCTGATCCATCTCTTTCTCCAAGTGTGGCACCCTTCGAGAAGTGGTGCCCTTTGATTGACTTTCGGGCTCAACATTTCCCCCTCTATCTTCTTGACTCTGGGCTTGTCTTTCAGCGTATCCTTCACGATGCTGTCTCAGATTAATCTCCCTAGTCAACTCTTGGTTCTAACGAGTTAACTCCGCTATGGATTGTATATGTTGGATGGAAGGCGGCTGCGCGACAGGCGCTGATTGGCGATCTCGGTGGAGATTACTAGAAGCATCCCTACTCTCTTGGTGGCCTGGGCTTGTGGCCCTTGATCTTGTTCGAACCATACAGCCTTTTGTCGGAGAAAGATAAACTGCAAAACTTGAAGTTTTCTCTATTCCCACAAACGGCGCCAACTGATGCTTCCACAGAATCAATAGGCTGAATGCTCCGGCTTCGATAGGCTAATGGTTGTTGTGAAGGGCTACAAATATGAACACACTATCAAAGGGGACCGGGGTGGACCGGCTAAACACCCTCTGATGACTAAGTTAGTTTCTTCCAAGAAAAGAGTTTCAATTTTAGAAGAAAAATCTCAGAATGCACTTACTTTGGTTTGATTCAGACCGGTCCTTATATAGAGAACCTTGGGGCAGTTATTGGCTTAGTAACTTCCCCAAGATTTGTGGAAATCAGTTAGTTCGGACATAACTTCCTTAACGGGTATAGAAGTTACAACCGCTGGTGGAAGTTACATACTTAAGAGGAATTTGTAGCGATGAACATGGGTTGGGTAACCACTCTAAGATTTTGTGGCACGAATCCTCCACACGCATGAGTGGGCCTATACTTGAAGATTTCCCAAGTGTTATGTGATCGTCCATGGACGACTCTTTTGTTCATAGATGGTGTTATGTGATCGTCCATGTGCTTTGCCCATGGACGATTCTTTTACTGAGACGGTCTCCATGAACATTTGGCTAACTGATGCTCATGGACGATCCCTATGGATGAACTAGAGATGGTAATTTTTGCTATCCATCAACAATGATAATTCTCTATTTCTCTCTTTTCTCAGATGTCCTTCCTTCCCTTTCTTTCTTCACAGAGGCTTCTCTGCCTTATATAGTCTCCTAGGTTGTATCTTGGCCTTCCACTTGGAGGATTAGGGTTCATTTTCCTTGATACTTGTCCCATTAGAGCTTCACTAGAAGGTTTTTGCCCCAGGCTATGAGCTGTGATGACACTGTTCAAGAGTCATTTACTCATTAATGCAGCCAGCTAAGTGGGTTCAGAGCATTGAATGCGGAGGTGATGGGTGATTTATCTGCATTCCTCCCTTTCTTGCTTGACGACAAATCTTCCTCCTCTTCCTTGGTTTGTGCCTGATGGTCTTCAAAACTGGTCCCCGGCCCTTCTGAGGACACGTTAGTATCCTCGAGTATTGTAGTTTCCTTATGCTTGTGATGAACTGTTTATATTTTCCCGAGGACTTGCTGTCAATGCTTTTCGAGGTTTGCTCTTCTGACTTTGGACTTCTCCCACTTGCCCCTACTCTTGGATTCTCGTCCTCCCACAAATTTGTAAGATGTATATAATAAATTTTGTAGTATCCCATATTTTGGTGAGAAGAGAGGAGAGTATTGGGAGGGAGATATGGTTTTAATTCTCATTACATAGATAGTTTTGAAAAGAGGATGTGAAAAAATTTGAGGTAACCTTCCAAATCCAAAACCCTTTTATTTTTTCATTTTTTTTTAATCAGAAATTCATTATTAATTAAAAAGCTATTAAAAAAAATCAAGTAAGTTGCATATAAGGTCTATCATGGGACTAAAAGATCTGTTACATAAACAACAAGTGGTATTTTATTAACCCAAAAAAAAAAAAACACTTCAATTGATCACAACTTCATTAATTTGAATTTATCTATTAAAGTTTTTTAAATTTATTTTGTAGCCTTTTTTCTTTATGTTTCATAACCTACGCATTCACCTAAAGTGAGAGTGTCCTTTATACGAACTCAAGAAAAAAAGAGTGTTAAAAAATAAATTGAATACTTCTTTAAAAGATAGAAGACAATGGTTTAGGGTGCGTTTGGTAGAGTTGTTAAATAACTCATTTTTAGTTTTTAAACAACATTACACACATTTTCACACGCTTTTTCACCCACACGTATTTCAAAAAATTACAAACAATATTACTCAAACTCTTCTACCAAACAGGTTCTTAATTATTGCATTTACAAAAACCTTTAAGGGATATTATCATTTTTATAATTCTGTACAAACATATTATCATATATGTTATTGGGTCAGCCCAAAATCCCAAAAAGTTTAGAGCAAAGCCCACTAGGAACCCAGCCCGTAGTCACCCAAGCCTGATGGACCGAAATCCAAACTTCACACAAAATGCGCAAGTTAGCACTTTCCAAAACTTCTTCTTCCCAATTCATACACTCTCTCTCTCTGTCACTGAGGTGTAGCAAAGATGCAAGCCATTTCGAGGCGTATAGTGCAGCAGCAATCTCTGAAGTCATCGTCCGCTTCAACCTCATCCCTCAAGTCCCTCTACTCCGTCTCCACCTCCGATCACCGTAATTTCACATTCTCCTCCCATTTCCCGATTGTAATTTCTGCTCTCATTCACAAGGTCAAATTGGACATTATCAAAATTTTTTTTCTTGCTTGCAGGTTATGGAGCTGATAATCCACGTTACGGATCTACTTTGGCCACCAAAGGCGTCGGCCACCTCGTTCGCAAAGGCACTGGGGGAAGATCTTCCGTTAGGTTTGCTTTTTCGATTTCTATAATGTGTTTGGCTGCTCGGAAAATGTAGGAACATTGAGAGAAATCGTGTTTGTCATTCTGAGATTTCTGCCTAATGAACATTTTCTTTTGGGGGGTTTTTTGGGGACCTTAGGAAGCAAAATTCAATAATTTTTACTCTTTTTTCCTTTCATTTCTCAGTAACCAAACAAGGATTAAACTTGTTAATCTTTTTTTTTTCTACTCCTCGGAATGCAGCTTGTGGGAGATTTTGGTCTTGTTTTTTGTTTTTGGTTGAATTAGTAAAATATTGAGTTAGTAATGTGATTGTTTATATAAATTCGAAACGAAGAATGCTGTGTTTGGTTGCTCTGAAAATGTAGGAAAAAGTTGTTATTCTGAGATTTCTAGCAAATGATTTGTTTTTTCCTCTCTTTTTGTGATTGTTTTTTGGTAATTTATGGACCTAAGAAAGAAAATTTCAATAAATTAAAAAAAAAAATCATTTTCTCAGCAACCAAACTAAGATTAAGCTTTTTTTTTTTTTTTTTTTTCCGGGAAAAAATTGTCACGTCTTTGTTTCTGGTTGAATATAAAATTAACAGATCAGATTCTGCAGAAAACGGTTGAGTTCATAATGTGATTGCTTATATAAATTTGAAAAGGATAATGCTGGGTTTTGCAGTGGTATAGTTGCTACAGTGTTTGGAGCTACAGGGTTCCTTGGTCGTTATGTGGTTCAACAGCTAGGTCAGTTGGTGAATGTAACCATTATTAACTTGAGTGCAATCAATGAAATGGGAACTCAAGTGTTAGTTCTTATGGTGATTTGTGCTGATAGCCTGATACTTTACTTTTCTTCCACAGCTAAAGTAGGAACTCAAGTGTTAGTTCCTTTCCGAGGTTCTGAGGATAATCCTCGCCATCTCAAGTTGATGGGAGATTTGGGACAGGTAAAATATTTCGTAATATTTTCATATGCTTGAAAATACAATTTGTGGTTGTTTGACCATTCATTTATTTAGTCTACTGCATTGCTTGTTTGTCTCATTGTTCAATTGCTCAGATTGTACCAATGAAATACGACCCAAGAGATGAAAACTCGATTAAGGCTGTTATGGCAAAGGCTAATGTCGTTCTCAATCTGATTGGTAGACTTTCTTCACTTGTTGTTTTTTCAGTTTTGGAGGTTGTGAATGTACTTACCTGAGTAACTACCCTCATTGACAGGAAGGGAGTATGAGACAAGGAACTACAGCTTTGAGGAAGTGAACTATTCCATGGCTGAACAACTTGCAATGGTAGGTTCCTATGTGTACATTGTCTTTATTTTGTAGTTCCTGTATGCTCCCAAAACTATTGCTGCTCTTCTTCTCTTCTGTATTGGCTTGAAGAAGCATCATCAATAACAAGTAAGAAAAATGCAAACTTATTCACTGTATGTCTATGATTTCATCACTCATATCATGAAAAATATATAATTTGGGATAAATAGGGTTGAGGGATACCTTTTATTATGGATTTTAATCTTACCTTATGTATATAAATTAAGAAGATTGTCTTTTTTTTTTCTCTGTTTATTTATTTTTTGGGGGGGGGGGGGGGGGGGGGGATGTTACTCTATAAGCTCTTTGTGATGCTTTATATCATGTTGATACTTCATCTCAAGTAATTTAGTACTAAATGCAAGTAAGTTGAGTGTGATTTACTTTAGAGTAGCATTGTGGGAACTGAACTATCTGGTATACCACATTTAATGAATTCCAGCTAGAGAGGCAACTTAATTTTCTTACCAACATAACCAAAAGACTTTGCTGAATCGGTGTTTCATGATATGTTTTTCCAGGAGACTTATTAGTTTGTAGTTTTCTTTTCCTCCGTAGTCATTTCACTCTTTAGTCTTTAACTTGTGCAGATTGCCAAAGAACATGGTGGTATCGCAAGATTCATTCAAGTTTCTTGTTTGGGGGCATCTCCATCATCTCCGTCCAGACTGCTAAGAGCTAAAGCTGCTGCAGAGGAAGCTGTTTTGAGAGAGATACCTGAAGTAAACTCTTTTCTTTCCTTAAGCCTAAGCTGATAATGACACTTGTTGTGAGTTTTACATACATTACTGCTAGGAATATGATTAGTGACCTTAACCCAATATGCTTGCAGGTTTAATGCTAGCTATATCCCCATTTTTGTATATAAAAGAAAAGATTGAAACAGTATCAATCAAGTCAGAGCAATCTTAACTAATAAAGCTATGTAGTAGTCTAGCTAAACATAGGATGGACTATTATCTTTATATTGCACCACCCATTAGGGTGCAGCCTAGTGGTTGGAGGCTTGGGATGAGCTGTAGATCCAGACATCTTGGGTTTGATCCCCACTAGAAGTTCCCTAAAATTACCTATACACAGTTTTGGTCAGTGAGGTTGTGTATCCATGGTTTAATTCTTAGGGGTGAGTCTAAAGGGTACTACCTTGATGAGGTTCCACGTCATTAAAAAAAAAAAAAATTTATATTGCACCTTTACTCTAAGGTTGATTTGCAGTCTTGGGTACAAAGGAGATAATGGACCTAGGATCAAGGTGCTTAGTTTAAATCCATGGCTGAGCCAAAGAATAATACCTAATACATTTAAGATCCATTTGGAAGGGTGGTTTAAAGATAGTAGTGACCCTTATTGATGAAAAGATGAGAGAGAATCACATGAGATAGTTTGTGTTCATAGGAGAGCGGTTAATGCACCAGTGAAACAGAGTGACTTGATTTAAGTTGAGGGAACAAAAAAGGTTAGGAAGACCAAAAATAACATTGATAGTAGTAAAAAAGGACATGTCAATTAAAAATGTAATAGATAATAGGGTAAATTCCACAAACCACCCTTGAGGTTTGTGATAATACCAACTAAGTCCAAAACATTTTAAAACTTACCAATTTCGTCCTAAAAGACAATTTTGTCCCTGAACTTAAAAAAAAAAAAAAACGCCGTTACTTTTTTTATTTTATTTTCTTCCTCTGTCTTCTGTCTCTTTCCTCTCCCCCTCTCTTCTCTGAGTTCTCTCTATCTCAGAACTCTCTCTCTAATGGAACCTTGCCATGGCAAAGCCCATGACTTGGTCACCGGCATCAACAACACCACCAATAGAAATCTCTTTCAAAACCAATAGAAACCCAAAAAAAACAGCAAAAATCCAAGCCAAACAACACACATAAATCCCTTTGAAAATTCCCAATGAAATCTCCTAAAA
This sequence comes from Notholithocarpus densiflorus, assembly GCA_030021035.2. NCBI lineage: Eukaryota > Viridiplantae > Streptophyta > Magnoliopsida > Fagales > Fagaceae > Notholithocarpus > Notholithocarpus densiflorus. The sequence goes on along the minus strand of JARYZH020000033.1, from coordinate 4,048,051 downwards.
ATCCCAACAGAAAATTCGAAAAGTGTCTGAAACAAAAGCTGACCTGTGGAAATAAGAAGGTCAACGGTTTTGTTGTCGGAATTTTCCGGTGACGGTGAAGTACCAGCGCTGTACGGTCTCCCGATACTCCGACGAGATCTGCTGCCGGAGATTATTGAAACTCTCCATCGAATCTTTCAGCTTCTTCCTTAGCTCGTTCACCACGGAGGTCCTGGTCCGGTCTGAAGACAAACCGGGTCCACAGCCAAGCAGGCTCCGATTTGATGCGTTGGACCAGTCTAGCGCCTCGAGCTTGACTTTGATCAGCTTGGCCTTCTTGAGAGCGAGGGACACTTCGATGTCCATGCGGGATCGGAGGTCCTTCACGGCCTTGGCGTTGTGGAGAGTTTGGGAATTGTCGTGCGAGGAGCGCAGCGTTTGGTTGAACCGGTCGAGCTCTTTGAGCTCGTCTTTGATGGAAGAAGAGAAAATGAAAAAAGTAACGGCGTTTTTTTTTTTTTTTTTAGTTCAGGGACAAAATTGTCTTTTAGGACGAAATTAGTAGGTTTTAAAATGTTTTGGATTTAGTTGGTATTATCACAAACCTCAGGAGTGGTTTGTGGAATTTACCCTAGATAATATAACTTCAGATAAAACAGAATGGTGGAAAAGAATACATGGGGTCAACTTTGACTAATGTATTGAGGATCCATATTCCATAACCAACCCCAAAATTTTGGGGCTAATGCTTGGTCGTTATTGTTGTTGGGAGGATGGTTTAAAACGCACCTTTTAGAATCACAACTTTTTAATAGCTCACTTTCTTTTTTCTAGATACAACCTTTGCAAAAGAACAATTTTAAAAAACCTACAAAAATAGCTTGTACCAAACCTAGGAAGCAGGGACACGGAGAAAAGCTCAGTGTCCATGTTGGACATGGCTCCGATGTCCAGTGATGAAAAAATTATTTATTTATTTATTTTGGACACCTCTGGGACACAGTTGTGCCGTAGGGATAAAAAAAAAATTGAAAAAGAAAAAAGAAGTGGGATTTTCCACCTAGACGGTGCTGGTCTCAGCCCATTGCTCTCTTTTTCTCTGTCTCTATCTCTCTCTCTTGATTTGGTTGCTGTCGTTCTCCGGCGAAGTCATTGGCACTTGCCTCAGCCCATCAGCACTGCTCTTATTGATACTACTTATTGATACAATGCTGCTCTCCTCGCGTCAATGTTCTTGCCGTTATCTGCCGTCATATGTTCTTTAAGGGTTTTTTTTCCTCTTTAGTTTGATGGTTTGAGAGTCCGATTCAGTGGCAAATAGGGAATTTTTGCCGTTATTATGGAGTATTTGCATTATACTATTTTTTTAAAAGTATATTTGCATTTCATTGTTCTCATTAATTATTATTACCAAGTCAAGTTACAATATTTTGCTTATTATCACTAGGGCCTTAATAATTTATTAAATTGTACGCACAAATTTATTGTGTTTGTTTGTTATTTTCTAAATTTTTGGGTATAGTTTGACTTTATCTTTCCAAAATTGTATAAATATAAAATTTAATGGAGTATTAAATGCACATTAATTTATGCTCTTAGAAAAATCATTAAAAAAATTCTAACATATAGCATGTTTAAAAATATAAATTTTACATAAGATATTAATTAATATTAATATATTAATAAATATTATTTTACATAAAAATATTAATTAATTAATTGCTATGTCATGTTCTAGTTTTTTGTAAGAATTGCCATGTTGCCATGTCTCGTGTCTTATTATGTCAGTGTTTGTCTTTGTGTTTGTTCTTCATTGTACCAAAAAGGCACTTAAGCTTTGTTTGGTACTCCAATAAAATAATACATACTACTACCAAAAAAACACCACAAATGGCACAATCCACAACCACTGCCAAAGAACAACCACCCAACAACAACTACACAAACGGCACAATCCACTTTTCCATTGCCAAAGAACAACCACCCACCAACAACTACACAAACCCAGACCACCAAGAAAGTAAGAAAAGAAAATGTAAGCAGGTTGGCCTCCAAAACTAACGATAAGGTTGGCTACTAACCACGTCTTCTAGATCCTGTAAAAGTGGGAGCTTTGGATGTTGGGTACAACTTTTTATTTTTTAACTAGATGTCCTGCGCATCATACTTTACAATTTCATTTGAAATAATTTTTATGTATATTAAGACCTACATATAATACTTATTTTGTTGTATATTATTTATGTTTGCCTACAATATTGTTGAATGCTTTGAAACTTGATTATCTTAATTCATATTTTATTTAAAAAAAATTGTATAACACTATAAGACTATAACATATTATAATATTTGCTGTTAAAAGACTTTATTTTTTAAACTAATTAAATGATTTTCTATAAATAAGAATTTAAAGCATAAAATACTTTTATATCCTAAAATTATATAAATTTAAGGAACCACATGACTTGAGATGGAGCCAGGACTTGGAACTTGGGGGCGGCTTTGCTGCTGGTGTGGCGGCTCCGGCCTCTGGCTCTACTGTGGATTTGTTTAAAAATGTCTTTGATGTGTACTGCTGGGTAAGGACAAAATTATTTTGTTTAAAATTTTTCAAAGGGCCAGGTTGTTTGTTTTTGGATAAAATTGGTTGATTGGGCTTAATATTTTTAAAATTTTTGCTATTGGTAATTTTTGTTGCTAGGCTACTTTTTCTGGGCTTGTATATTTTATTTTTTGTTTTAGATTTTAGATCTATAAATTTTTTATAGCCTTTAAAAGGAGGAAAATACTAGAGCTAAAAATGTTTTTATGACTTGCTAATGTGTTCAATGGTTATTATTATGTAAAATAGTGATGTAAGTGGTGGCCCTATTGTCCAAGAGTGGCTCCATCCCTAACCTAAACAATTCCTCGACCACTCTATTCTCACAACCAAATATGGAGATCTGAATCTCAAACATCCAATTCATTGTCTCAATGAAATTTAAGGAAATCATTTATAAGTTTTAGCATAAAGAGAATGTGATTAAACAAAGAGAAACTGGCCAAAAACACAAAAAACTCTTTGACTTCATCATTGATTTTTATTTTATCACTATGGCTCATACTGCACAAAATAGCAGTGAAAAATATACAAATTATGTGTTCTATAACAAAACAAAAAATAGCTAAATTCATAAATAATCACAATTAGAGCCAATCACAGCCTTCACAAAATCCAAACAAAATCCACAACGTCCGACTTCAACATCAAAACCATAAGCTATTGTCATTGAATAAAAAACGCAAACCCCCTTCCTTGGTCACAGCCTATACATACGAGTTACGATCAAGTGGTACAACAATGTTGGAGTTATGTAGATGTCATCGAAAGGTTTAAGGTAAATGACATCGTTCTTGGTCTGGGTGTATTTGAGATGGGATGGCATCAAGGGCTGTGGGCATGTGTATATAAAGGAGTAGAAGTGCAAGGGGTGAAAAGGGTGAATGAAAATGCAGAGTTTTGTGTATGTGAGAGAGGAAAAGTCTTGAAGCATTGAATCAAAGGAAACTGATAGTAGTCTTGAAACATTGAACCAAAGGAAATAAAGAGTCCTTATTTTTAAATTTGTTCTTATCTCTGATGTGGCTTAAGAGTAATTCAAATTTTATTTTATTTTTGATAAGTAATAATGATATATATTCAAGAACACTACCTTATGCAAAAAAAACATAGGATAGAGAGAAAATTACAAAGGGAAAAGAAAGAGAAGAAGGAAAAAAAGAAAAGAAAAGATACTAATTATACAGGAGCGAGCTAAGGAACATAGGGAGAGAATGCCTTTGTTCTTAGTAGGCAGATTCTTGACTCCGTTCTTATTGCTAACGAATGTCTTGATAGTAGATTGAAGTTTGGTCAGCCAGGGTTGTTACGTAAATTGGACATAGAGAAAGCCTTTGATCATGTGAACTGGGGATTTCTTATTCAGGTGCTTGAGCGTTGTGGATTTTCTGATAAGTGGAGGCGATGGATTTCTTTTTGTTTATCTACGGTTCATTTTTCTATCCTTATTAATGGTACTCCCCATGGGTTTTTTGGAAGTTCAAGGGGGTTGCGGCAAGGTGATCCTTTGTCCCCTTTATTATTTGTGTTGGTTATGGAAGCCATTGGTAAAATGTTGGATAAGGTTGTCCATGAAGGTCGTTTGACAGGTTTTAATGTAGGTGTTTCTGCTGGTAGATCTTTGATGGTTTTCCATCTCCTTTTCGCTGATGATACTCTAATTTTTTGTGATGCTAATATTGATCAAATGCTGATTCTCCGTATGGTGCTCATTTGGTTTGAGGCTGTGTCTGGTCTGAAGGTAAATTTGGGTAAGTCTGAGTTGGTGGCTGTGGGAGCAGTTCATAACAGGGATCTTTTGGTGGCTGTCTTAGGCTGCAAGCAAGGGTCTCTCCCAATGAAATATTTGGGTCTTCCTCTGGGGGCAAAATTTAAGGACAAGTCAATTTGGAATCCAATTCTAAAAGCACTCTCTCAAATCTTCCTACTTACTTTCTTTCTTTATTCCTTATTCCTGCTTCGGTGGCCAATCGAATTGCTAGACTTCAGCAGGATTTTCTGTGGGGTGGCCTAGGAGATGAGCCTAAATTTCATCTGGTTGATTGGTCTACGGTGTGTACTCCGCTTGCTTCAGGTGGGTTGGGGATTAGGAACCTGAGAACTTTCAATGTAGCTTTATTAGGGAAGTGGTTATGGAGATTTGGGCAAGAAAGGGATGCTCTATGGCGTCAAGTGATAGAGGTGAAGTATGGTTGTGATTGGGGTGGTTGGTGTTCTAGCTCTTCCTCTGGTCCATATGGAGTTGGTTTGTGGAAAAATATTAGAAGGGGGTGGCACTCTTTATTTCGGTTGATTTTGTATGAAATTGGAGATGGATCAAAAGTGCAGTTTTGGCTAGATTGTTGGTGTGGTTCTTCTTCTCTCGCTGACCGCTATTTTGAATTATTTAGGATTTGTCGTAGAAAAGAGGCAAGTGTGGCGGAACTAATGAGGTACCCCAATGGTGTCCTCCATTGGGAGATACATTTTTGTAGGGATGTGCATAATCGGGAATTGGAAGCTTTCAGGAGCTTCATCAATACCATTTATAGCACTCCTGTAAGGGGGATCGGGGAGGATAAGAGATGTTGGCTGCCTTGTAAGAGTAAGGGGTTCATGGTTAGTGCATACTACCATCTTCTAGTTGGCCATAGTGAGCAGTTTTTCCCTTGGAAAGCATTTGGAAGCAGAAGATTCCCTCTAGAGTGGCTTTCTTTTTTTGGATCGCTGCCTTGGGGAAATGTTTGACAATTGACAATTTAAGGAAAAGAAAGGTTTGCATTTTGGATTGGTGTTATATGTGCAAGTGTAATTGTGAAACTGTTGACCATCTTTTCCTTCATTGCCTGGTTGCTTTGGAGTTGTGGGATATGGTGTTTGGTTTATTTGGAGTTTATTGGGTTATGCCAATGTTTGTTGTTTGGCTATTTGCTTGCTGGCAAGGTCGATTTGGTCGCCATCGTAATGGAGATATATGGATGGTTGTTTCTCATTGTTTGATGTGGTGCATTTGGAAGGAGAGAAATAGTAGGTGTTTTGAAGACAATGAGCGTTCCATGCCTGACCTCAAGCTTCTATTTTTCAGAACTTTATTGGACTGGTTCTCTGTGTGGAGGAACCATCCTTTTTCTTCTATTTTGGATTTACCTGATTTTTGTAATGTTCGTTCTTGATTTGTTCACCCCTGTATACTCCCTGTGTACTTGGGTGTCTTTCTCTTTTTAATATCAATGAATCTTTATTACTTATAAAAAAAAAAAAGGAACATAGGGAGAGAATCACTAGAGGTGAGTCCCTAAGCCCTAGACCAGTCAAACAGGGAGCCACTAAAAGAAGCCAATAGTTGGTCATTCGAGCTATCCATGTCCTCAAAAGTCCTCCTGTTTCGCTCCCTCCAAAGGCACCACATTAAGCACAATGGAGCTAAATTCCAGATACTAAACAAATGCTTTCTAGGCCAATTCCACCACCCAAAAAGAGTATCCGCAACCGATCTTGGCAAGACCCAAGAGATCCCAAAAGATCTGAACACCAAACTCCACAACCGATAAACCTTGCCACAATGAAGTAACAAATGATCCACCGTCTCCCCATTGTAGTGGCACATGATGCAATAGTCAACAAAATCCATCCCTCTACCTCTCAAATTGTCACTTGTAAGGATCCTATCCCATATAGCAGTCCACACAAAGAAGGAAACACGCCGAGGAACCTTAACCTTCCAAACACCTTTCCAAGGAAAAATAATGGGCAAGGGACTTCTCAACTTATTGTAAAACGATCGGATATCAAAATCCCCATTCTTTGTCAACTTCCACCTCATACGATCTCCATTCTCAGTGGGAGGTAGATTTGAACCCAAGGTACGGAGAAAACCATCCACCCCACCCATTTCCCAATCATTTGGTCTCCGAATAAAATGAACATTCCAACTTCTCTGATCCTCTATCCCCAACCGCTGAAGAGAAGAGGCCACCGATGCCTCTTTATAGGAAGCAATCCCATAAACCCTCGGAAAAGTCAATTGAAGAGGAGAATCCCCACACCATTGATCTGTCCAAAGCTTAACTCTATCTCCCACCCCTACCTCAAAGCGAATATTTTTGCTAAACTCCTCCCAACCCATGCGAATGCTTCTCCACAAGCCACACCCATGCACCCCTCTACCTAGCTTGGATGTCCATCCCCCCATTCTTCCCCAAATTTTAGAGTTACAACCCTTCTCCAAAGCCTTGTCTCCTCAATCCCAAACTGCCATAGCCACTTCCCTAGTAAGGCTTTATTAAAAGTAATTACTTTCCTTACTCCTAACCTACCATTTTCCAAAGGTGCACACACCTTGTCCCATCCCACCAAATGAGTCTTGGAGTCCCCCAACAAGAAATCCCTTTGCAACCTCCCAATTTTATTGGCCACATGTGTAGGGATGGTAAAAAGAGATAAATAATAAGTGGGAAGACTAGATAACGTGCTATTAAGCAACGTTAGTCTTCCACCTTTAGACAAATACATCTTCCAACCGGCCAACTTACGCTCAATTTTCTCCAAGATCGGATTCCAAACAGTGGGAGACTTATGGGACGCCCCCAATGGCATACCAAGATAGGTCATAGGCAAAGACCCAATCCGGCATCCCAAAATCTCTGCCAAGACATAGACATTAGGGACCTCCCCAATGGGAACCATCTCACTTTTCAACGCATTAACCGTTAAACTTGTCACTGCCTGGAAACAAAGAAGAAGCATCCGAACATGTAGAATCTGCTCCTCATCTGCATCGCAAAACAGAATCGTATCATCCACAAACAAAAGATGCGAGACACATTCCCCTCCACCCCGACTACCAGTAGCCCTAAACCCTCGAATCAAACCAGCCCCTTTAGCTCTTTTCATCATCTTACTGAAGACTTCCATCATAACCAGAAACATGGGAGATAGCGGGTCCCCTTGTCTCAAACCCCTCGAACTCCCAAAAAAATCAGCTCGAGACCCGTTAAACAAGACAGAGAATTGGACTGTAGAGATGCAGGTGCGAATCCACCTACACCACCTCACCCCAAATCCCATTCTCTTCAACAAATCAAGGAGCACCTCCCAGTTCACATGATTATAGGCTTTCTCAATATCTAATTTACAAATAACCCCCGGAATCTTACTCTTCACCCTACTATCAACACATTCATTAGCAATAAGAACTGAATCAAGTATCTGTCTACCTCCCACAAAACTGTTCTGAGACTTGGATATCAGCTGATCCAAAACCTCTTTCAGGCGGTTTGCCAACACCTTAGCCAGAATCTTGTAAACACTCCCTACCAAACTAATAGGTCTAAAATCTCGAATATTGGAGGCACCATTCTTTTTAGGGATTAAAGCTATGAAAGTTGCATTAAGAGATTTTCAAACTTATGGTGTTGATAAAACTCTTCAAACACAGCTAAGACATCTCTTTCCACAACTCCCCAACAATGGTGGTAGAAAGCCAAAGAGAAACCATCTGGACCTGGAGCTTTATCTCCTTCCAATTCCTTGACCACTCGAAGAACCTCCTCCTTTTCAAACCTCCGTTCGAGCCAGTCCCTCTCCAACCCCTCTATCTAATCAAACTCCAGGCTTTCCACAAAAGGCCTCCACTCCTCTGTCTCCTTGTACATGTTTTTATAAAACTGTATAGCTTGGTCTGCCATCTCGGATTCTTTTCAAAGAGTGCGCTATATGGCAGAACCTCATGCTCTCCTACATGAGGTCTCTGCTTTTATTTATATATATATATATATATATATATATATTTTGATTGATGATTAGTCTTTGTCTGAAGGAATAGAAAAGTGGAAGCAGAAACCCTTTTGAAAGAAGCTATACAAGGACAAATGGAACACTTTCTACTTAAAAAGAAAAGAAAGCATTTTTTTATCATGTCCTTGTATGACTCCTTTTTAATCAACTAGAAGGATCATATTGTCAAATCACCTATGTAAGACTATTTCTCATATTTCCCCTTAGTTTAGGAAGATTAAAAATGATGGGTTCAAATAGAACTCTTCTACTCTACAAACGAGAAAATATCAATCCTTCTTCCATTTTCTTTATACCCTCTTATATACTTTTACTTTTCTCACCCTAACAAATGTACTGTACATATGGCATTTTTGTGGAATTATAATGTGTCATTTGTCTTGTAATATGCTAGCCTTTTACAAAGTTCTTACATGCTCCGTCTTTCTTCGTGATGGAGGTGTGAAAGTCTTTGTAAAACATATGATTTTTTTTGGTCCCTCATTCTCTCTCTTTTGTTTCCAAAAAAAAAATTACATGATTATTGTAACTTATCAAGGATAAATAAAAAAGAAAAGAAAAGAAGAGACTTTATGATTATTTTAGCTTTAATGGACAGCATAGCTTACGACTATATAGGAAAATTTTGACAAACACTAGGTAATTTATTAAAATGAAATGAAATCAACTTCAAGCTAAATGTTAATGTATTTGTGGTTTGATTATGTAGTCGGCTGTGGACTCTGCATTAAAATTTGATATTTCTTGTTGATATGAGGTTGGATGATGCAAAAAAGTCTGTATTATGTGCTTTCTTAATTTTAAATCTGACCACACTGCTTTTGAGAGTAGAATTTCTGACATGCAGTTCCTTGTGCAGGCCACAATTATGAGACCTGCTGTAATGGTTGGAACGGAGGATAGGATTATGAATACTTGGGCACGTTCTGCAAAAAACTATGGCTTCCTTCCACTCATTGGTGGTGGATCTACCAAGTATGTCTTGAATCTATCATTTGCAATCTGGTAGTAAAATAATGTAATGGTTAAATTTTAAAAATTTTCATTGTAACTCATGGCAGTTCTATAAGTTCTAATTTTTTGGGGGTGCTGTTATTGTGAACCATTATTTGCTGCTTCTGCACCCTCATTGATGAGGGCAGCAGCTTTTTGTCAAAATAGCTGTTATATTACCATAATAATCTGTGACTATAAGCTCCTTCCTGACAGTGCTTGGTCCTAAAAAATAATCTCTTGGGTCTAAATTGGCTACTACTTGCGGGTAAAGATCAAAAACTTGGTGGCACATTCAATTTGGGTTTTGTTCGAAGAGATGGTTAGATTGACATTGCTTGAGGAAAGACCTGACTGGTATGTTATTGCTGCAATGTCCTTCATGTGTTTTCCTGGCTTCACCTATTCATCATCAAAATCTGATCCAATTGTGCAGAAAGAGAGAGAGAGGAATTGGATGGTTGGGAGTGTGGTGGGAAACCCTAATTGGAAAGGGAAATAAAACCCTAGCTTGCTGGAGTGGGGGTTATCTTTTGGGGTGTGTATCTTATATATTTGTGTTAGGTTGGTGATGTGGGGACCATAGGTTCATGTGAGGTTGGTGCGTTGGTCCTATCTTCTATAAAATAGTAAGATTAGAAGGATGCAAATTTGAAGCTACAACCATTGTGACATTGAGAACAAATGAAAAAAACTAATGCCCTTTGTTTGGTGCCACTCGATCGCAGGCACCTAAGAGATCCGACTTTACCCAACACTGGCGATCAACCTCATTGTCCCCCAATCTTCCTTCGGCTCTCCACAAAAAACCGCAATTTCTTGATGACAAAATACTAGGTGTTCGTTTGGGAATTGCTTATTTTTGTTAGCTTTTTTTTTTGATAAGTAAAGGAAATTTTATTCAAGAACTTAATAATGAGTCACCTGTTTTATGTTTATTAAAATATATAGTTTTTGGACTTTTATGTTAAATGTGTTACAAAAAGCTAAAAGCTTGATTATTTGCAAAAAAGCTAACAAAAAGCAAAAGGCTAAACTTTTTTCAACAATTCCCAAATGCACACCAGTTGTGGAGTTGTAACTTTCTTGTGGGCTCACCAACGAGCACTTGCCAATATAAACCCAAGAAATTTTTTTTTGTAAAGCTGAGCAATGTCAGGTAGGGGGTTTTAGTCTGGGGAATTTTCAGTAATATAATTGATATTTTTACCTTAATATCACCGTCATTAATGAGGGTGCAGAATCAACAAATTATGCTGCAGAAATGACGGCATCCATTTTTATGGACATTTTTCTGATAAATGCTTATATGCAGAATCCAACCAGTATATGTTATTGATGTTGCTGGTGCAATTGTTGCGGCCTTGAAAGATGATGGCACCAGCATGGGAAAAATTTATGAACTTGGTGGGCCAGATATCTTTACCATACGTGAATTGGTAATTCTCTTTCTAATCTTTCCTGTTTTCCTGTTGATATGATCTGATTTTAACTGAGATCTTTGCACACTCCAGGCAGAAATTATGTATGATGTGATCCGGGAATGGCCTCGCTATGTCAAAGTTCCTTTCCCTATTGCAAAGGTAAATAGATAAACTGTCAATATTTTAGGGAGAATGGAAACGAATCTTTTTGAATCTTCTGTTTTTAGTGCCACTGATAAGCTCATTTTAGCTTCTGTTACTTTAGATGGTTGGGTTTATTTGCCTTTGGAAAACCTTATTTGAAGTATCTATAAGTGAATATTTATCAGACATCTGAATTTTGTGTCACACATCTGAATAGATCATGATGTATGAGGAGGCTTCTTGATTTTATTTTCATTGAAATACCTCCTCTAAAATCTGAATTTTCGCCAATGACTTCTAGCTCAAATGGCACTTCCTGTGTAACTCTCAGGTTTTGTTTAACTTCTCTTTGTTTTCTGGAAGCCAAAAATATATTTGATGATTGACTAGCAGGGTGAAGTCTGCTTCAAATGTACTAATGAATGATGCTGTAACAAAAACTCAATCAGACATGTATACTGGAACTCATATTCTGTGTTCTTGCATGTCAAATGAGACTGGTTTCCTTATATGACATTTCTTTTTGTAGCCCTAATTCTGAAAATATAGAAGGATGTCACATGTTCCAATAATCATCACACATTGTGCGTGTTTATATGTGCCTGACAGTTGTTTCTTAATGAGGCTCTCATGTGTTATGACTTACCTTTTGGCTATCATGTCTTTTTAAGTTGTTGGCATCTATGTTGCTGTATATGATTGTATCTTGCTTTGTTAGCTGGTAGACGCTGAGCAATTGGATTACTATATGTTTGTGTATGTGTTTATTTTATTTTATTATTTTTTATGTGAATCTTAATTACAAATGGTTGTAAATGCTTTCAGGCTATTGCAATGCCACGAGAATTTTTACTTAATAAAGTTCCCTTTCCATTACCCGTTCCCTTCATGTTCAACCTGGATCAGATCCTTGCATTAACTAAAGACACAGTCGTATCAGAGAATGGTGAGTTTAGCTTTGGCCTGTTATTCTTTTTGCATGTTTGTTGTCTGAAGTTTTCCTTTCTTCTTCTTTGTTTTGGTGAACTATAAGTCTTCCATTTCAGTCATACTATTCTATCATTTCTCTTGATTTTGGTGGTGGAATTTGCAGCTTTGACTTTTAATGATCTTGGGCTTGTGCCTCATAAGCTGAAAGGATACCCTATTGAGTTTCTTATTGCATTTCGTAAGGGTGGTCCCCAATTTGGTTCTACTGTAAGTGAAAAAGTCTCTACTGATGATTATGCTTGAGGTTCTGTGGATTTTTTGGTCCCAAATGTTTTTTAGTTCACCCAGTTGAAGACTTTGAAACAGGCGTGTAAGGCCTCCATTTCTTTTAGCAAATGGTAAAAAGATTTTTGAGTGCATGACTATTGTATCTTTTTCATTCATATGTAGAATTCACAATGATGTTCAATAACAATGATTAATAAAAGCTGGGATACTTGTTCATATCTAATGGCAATCACTATTCACTACAAGAGTTTACGTGGGGTAAATGTTGGTGAAGCCTGTTGAACATATTAGTTAATATTCCTGGTGATTGAAAGTTATTGTTGCATTCAAGTTCAAAATTGCATTAAAAAGAAGAATGCCACCACCTTTACTTGCTTAGGTGGAACGCTCTTCCGAAAAATGAATGCTTATGAAGAATTCTATTGCCGTCCAAAGAAATTAATGGTAGAGAAACAAAAGTATAAGCTAAAAGTAAGAATATTTTGATTTGGTTGAACAAGAACAAATTTATCCTACCAAAATTACTGTCTTCCAATACGCTGGAAGAGTTTTTATGATGCAATACTTTCCTAAATAATTTTGTACTTAATGCAAATTCATTAGAAATATATGGCCAATGGCAATTAACACTAAAAAAGTAGTTTGTTATTATTCAATTACTTGAACAACACAAGTATAGATGCACTTAAGACTTTGCACCAACAAACCATGGTGAGTCTCATCCAATTAATGTTTTAGATTCATCTCATTGTACTATCTATAAAGTTCTTGAATAAAAATTTCAGTGAAAATCCTTAGAAACTAGAGTCAAGAAACCCTCTATTTTGTAATTTAAAAGATCCCAATGTCATTATTATAGTCAAACCCATAATATACAGTAGATAAGATATGAGTTTGACCTTCAAATTTAGAAACTTTATAAAAAAGTGATAGAAGAAACAAAAAATCTTCACTCTAGTGCCACTTTTATGGTAAGGAACCATAGTGAGAATAAAACAGGAAAAGCTCACATGTTAAACACCTATAAGAAGCTTAATGAACAATTACAATTTATTGGAAAATTTTAATTTCTCAAAAAGATGTTTATGATTAATCAAGGATCAAAGATATTTGGTATATATATATATATAAATATATTTATATATATATATGATAATCTTAGTAAATATGACTATAAGTCAGGATTCTAGCAACTATAATTAACCGAAGAGTCTAAATTTTCACTCAAAGGTGGGGTACTCTTTTATCATCTGTCATTTATTACCTCGTGTTTCAGAAGCCATCATTTTATTTTTCCCAGTTCTCAACAATATTTTATCATTACACTTTTTGTCCATTGATCGGCAACAATTGTGAGTTTCATTAACATGAGTTGTGGCATGTAATGAATAATAGTTATGTCAACCATAGTTGCAATAATATGTTGTCCTCATGTCGCAACATTGTGGCCTCAATCAAGTAATCAACTCAGAGTTCAGGGGAACAAAAATAAAAGTCCACTTAATCAATTACTAGTATGTCTGACTTGTTCATTCATAAAAAAAAAAAGTATGTCTGACTTGTTCTATTTTTACTTGAGGCCTATAAATTTTCTCTAATTTCTAGACCAACTATTATATGATTTTTTCTCTACTAACATGTCATTTTGAAATGGTGATATATCATATTTCTAGAAGCACCTATCGATTGTCGGAAATTTGTCCAAAATAATTTATAGCTATTGTCACTCATGATAGGTGCAAGAGGTGTCTAAGAGTCCCAGTAGTATCGAACTGTTCAATAGGGTGGTGTCTGTGTTGAAGTCTTATGTAAAAATTAACTTTGGGATTAGGATTGAAAATTATCTTCATTTTCTAACAAATAATTATTGCAACAGTTTTGAAAGAGTGAGATTAGGATTACTTATCAAGAAACATGAGAGAGAGAGAGAGAGAGAGGATTAAAAGGATGCATCTTGTTTGATCTTTTAAATAATTTCACATTGCTTCTTTGACAAACTATTTCTGTTTTCGAAATGTAAGTAGAAATTTCCATTTATCTTTACCAATTTAGAGATTCTCCAAAAAAAAAAAAAAAAAAAAAAAAAAACTTTACCAACCAAGTTTAATAAACTAAAAGTATCTAAGATTTTTAGAGTATGGGTAAAATACACAATACGTTAGATGTAGTACAAATTAAATTCCTTTTAGTATTTGGTAGATTAGCTACTTTTGTGAGAGTTCTATTGACTATTTTTTAACTCTTTATTCTTGCCCAAAAATGTGATTGTACCCTTTCTCTCCTTAATAATTTTTGGATCATTGGATTTTGTTAGTGCTAAGTGCTGGTGAGTTTGAGATAGTCACAGAAAAGATGATGAAGAGAAAGAAAAAGCAATACCAAAGAAGCCAATTGGTAATAAGGATCTTAAGCAATACTAGATTCTTTGTGTTGGAAAGTGACTTAAGCCATATTCCAATAGGATTGGCTTACCTTGTAGGAGAGGCAAACAACCTTACTCATAAAACAAGTTAGGAATCATAAAGAGAGAGAGAAAAAAATCAACCACTAAAAATGTTCATGCACTTCAAACATGAAGAAAAAAAAAAATAGAAATCTCGAACCACCAACAGAAACAATCAAATATCTCATGGACCCAGAAGCCAGCCAAGAGGCCCAAGACTACTTCTTTGAACACCCCAGCTTGGAAGGAAGGAACGTTGGGGCAGCAATGTTCATGCGCAGTAGACCTAGAGGTGAGTCCCATGATTCTTGTTGCATTAACATTTATGTAAACAACAATGTTCAAGGTGCAAACAATTCCACTTTGTACGGGAATGAGCTCAGAATGAGAGACCCAGGAGTTAGCTTGTGTTTTGGGGATGTCAAGTTGAGTAGAAGATCTCAAACTATCAACAAAATAATGTACAATGATACGTTAGGGATTGGACTAGGGTTTTGTTTAAAGTTTTTATCTGTGATTATCATACTATTTTTGTTGCTATCATTGATATAAAAAACTCGGCTTGTATTGAAGACTGGTTCAATAGTAGGCCAAGTCAAAAACTCAGCAAATTTACAATTATTTCCTGTTTTAATTTACACTCCAATAATTTCTTGGATTCAAGATTTAATATTTAAAAAGTGGACCAATCTTGCATTTCCTTTGATTTTTTAAATGATTGAAGTTTTCATTTTCTTTCAAGTGTGTTGTAATTGTATTATATATCACCGAAATAATGGGGAATCTAATGCTAACCACGAAGTCCTATGATACATACACATGGAAAACATCCAGGTCCTACGTGCTAAAAATACTACAAATACACAGACTTCCAACTCCACATGCAGATCTATCAATCACAAAGTCCAAGAGTTCTTATTTCATTTTTGTTTCTTTAATCCCTTAATAAACTATCACCACAAGTTACATTGTCAACATTGCTATGTCACAATGTCCATTTCGACTCAAATAATAGTTTAGTGGTTGCCCACTCTTTCTACCCATCAAATGTGTGATGCCCAACCCCCAGGCAGAAAGCTTCACAACAAGCAGAGTTGTAGGCAGGTAGGGGAAGCATCTCAAATGGGTACATAGGAGTTGAGATTAATTCTCATTCTTCAATTTTTTAATGAAAAAGCACATAGTATGTATATGTAATATATAGTGATAATTATATAAAAATATACATTCATCACTCACCACAGTAATTATGTTGTTGTTAAGTGTCCCTCGATTCTCCCTATCTCTCCCCTAATTTTTTCTTTTCTCTAATCTCTAATAATTTTAATGGCTATCTTCCTATGTATGTGTAATGATTTGAAGCTCCTCATAATCTTCCTAATCAAGTTATAATTGGAGCTCCTCATAATCTAATAACACCCGATGTGAAACTTGGCACACGCTTACACAATACACACTCAATCTAATTCAATCCAATCCAATCCAAGATCCACTGATTGTGTGTGCCTATTTTGTTTCTTGGCTGCTAGATCGACTATTTAACCCTAGCAAACAGTGTTGTGATTTGGATGGCATTAATACTAGATCAATGAAATTAGCCATATTTGTTCCAGCAGCTCTTGTGACTTTTGAGAATACCGTAGTTTCTTCCCACACATGTTGTATATATCAAAATTCCACAAAGCATAGGGAGTTAGGGGCCATCTTCAACGTTATCACCACACATTTTACACATTGCCACATTGGGTCCTTTTAAGACCTCTTTCTTCATTAAATTTTTATGAGCTGTTCGAATATTGGAGAAACTTTATCACCAGAGTCTTCCTTAGCAAACTGGACTTCTTTGTTTGCATCTAGATTAGAGAAACTTCTTGGTGCTTAATTAATTGGAGAATTTATAGCATTATTGGATTCACCAATATGATTGGTTTGATTACGAGCCTATCACTCTTTTAAGTTAAGGGCAAATAGTTGACTATAAAGTGCAGATTGCGCTTTTGATGGTGGAAAGAGCATACCATACATATGGCCTTAATAATGAGGCAAAAGGCATTCATAACTAGAGCATTATGTCCCGGAACTTTAGGATCTTGGAATCATATAAAGGGGTCTAACTTGGCTATTCAAAAAAGTGAGAAAAAAGTGAATATAACAATAATATTAAAATTACACTTGAACATTGTTTACTCGAGCTGGGGGATAATAGATAATTAGATACTACCATGTAAAGGTCCAATTTTGATTTTAGTTTTATATGGATAGTTTGCTTTTACTTGGTAGTTGGTGTCCATTCTTGTCTTAGTTTATGGTCTGTATTAAGTATTCCTAAGTTTTGTTTAACATATTTTAACAAAAAGACTATTAAAAAAAATCATCGAAAGACCCCTTTTACAGAGTAACAAGTGAGATTATAATTATGTCAAGAGTTTTGTAGTTCAATAGGTTAATACCTCATAATGTTTTCATAACATTCAGATTCAAATCTTCCCTCCCGTTGTATTTAACTATTGAAATTATAAAAAATGAGAGATTATAAACCTATCTTTGTACTTTCATTTCATACACGTGGAGCTATCCTATTGAGTATTCATATGAAGTAAAAGGTCATGGTGTAACTGCATTCACTTTCCACACCCTAATTGGATCATGCTCCTCACATGCGTTTAGAACAGTCAAACCTCAATTTATCAAAAAAAAAAAAAAAAGAACAGTAAAACCTCAAGACCCCCACTAATTTCGCCCAAAGCCTGTAACTCCTTTCATTGGAAATGGAGCTGGTAAAACATGCATGTTCCCTGCAGGGTTTTTTTTTTTTTTCTTTTCTTGCTGTAGACTGGTGATGGTGGTGGTGTTGGTGTTGGTGGTGGTTGTGGGTGTGGCTGATGGTAGAGGTGGTTGTGGTTGGTGTTGTGGATGTTTTTTTGGTAGTGAAATATATTATTTTATTGTAGTAGTTATATTATTTTATTGTGATGTTTATATTATTTTATTGTATTGAAAGATAAAATAGATCCACTGCTGCAGTATGTGTGTAGGTAAAATAGATAAAGTAACTTTTGGTAGAGCTAAATAGCTAAATTTTTAGCTCCACTACTGTGGATGCTCTTATATGGCACATAACAAGATAACCTACCAAAGTTGGTTTCATGCAGCAAAATTTTAACAGTTCCTATAAATAATTAACATGATTCGCATTGCAAAACATTATTCCGTAAAACCCCTCTTTGCTGATTTTAGTTCTATGGGTGCCTATGGAAAATTATTATGTATTTTTAAAGTAGAAGTGGTTTTCATCTTTTCGCATGAATGATAGATCCTATCATAAATTTAATTAATATAATCCACAATTATGTAAGAAAATAGAGTTTCATATTACTATATTGAATAATTATTCTTCTCAAAAAAATATTGAATAATTATTGAAGGGTCAACAGAGTTAATGAAAATTAGGGAAACAAACACACAAAATTATATGGATAATTCGAGTGTAAAATAAATGTAAAAAGCAAAGTGAGAGATCCACATTATGCACTACTCCTTTAATTATGTTATTAATACTTTTTTTTTGAGAAAGGTTTTTATTTTTATTTTTAATGTTATTAATACTTGATACAAACATAGATATTTTTTTTAGAGATAGTTTCAACATATGACGTCTGCTCTTAATGATTGCTCTTTATAATCAGATCAAGATACCAATTAGTTTTGGGTGTAAGTGGAGATTGAACCATAGATCTCTTATTCGGCAACAAAAAATTTTACTAGTTGAGCTAATTAGAACCTACAAACATAGATAAAAATTAGGTGTGAAGTTTTAGGTTTTTTATTTTTAGTTATTTACTTATTTTTATTTTTTGCCTTTTTGTATTTAATTGTTTTTTTTTCCCTTCTTATTGTGTCTGTAAACACAAAATCTCAAGTTTGGAAATCAAACAATCGAAATAGTTTAACAAATTTAAATTTGTATTGATGAATGTGTGAGGAAAATTCTCTATATTTTGATTCTATTATAATAGAATAACAATAGAATAATCATCTGATTTAATCTCATTGGAAAAATCTTCAATTCAAGAATTGTCTTGATTCAAACACAAATTGTCCTCTCTTTGATTGGAAAGTGGATTGAAAGATCTTTGGAATAAAATTGCAATGAATCTATGGCTGTGTGCTTGTTAGAAATTTTGTGTTCTTTGTGTTTTTCATGTTCTTTGTGTGTTGTTCGAATGCTCTTGATCTTCAAAGATTTGTAGTGAAAGTTTCTCAGGGCTTTAAAGCTTAAATCCAATGAAGCTTTGATTGATTAGAGTTTTTGAAGTTTCTGGAGGCTTTGAAACTTGATTCCAATAGAACTTTGAGACTTGGAAGGATGGTTTGGATGAATGTTCTTCGCACTTGAAGATTTGTGGTGGAAGTTCTTCAGGGCTTCAGGCTTAAATTTGTAGGTCTTCACTAATTTATAGTCTCTTAGAGCTTGTAGAGACTTTTGAATTTGATTCTAGTGAACTTTGAGATCTAGGAGGATAATTTAAATGATTTCTCTTCGAATATTTTTTGTATTTGAAGGTTGAAATTCTTGGAATTCTTGGAAGGCTTTAGAGCTTGATTTTGGCATAGTTTCGAAACTTTTGAATGTGCTTGAATCTCCTCCATAAGATTGATGGGAGTCTTTATTTATAGGAGTCTTGAGGAGATTTGAAGGCACATGATTAGCTTTCATTGGTGACATGTGTCATGATTTAAATGGAGAAATTTTATGTCTTGTTTTCCGAGGGACACATGACATTATTATTATTATTATTATTTTTTTTGAGAAGGAACACATGACATTATTTGATTAGTCAAATTGTTCTAATATAAAATACCACATGATAGCTTTTAATTAGACTACTCATATTACTTTAAATTAAATATCAACATATGTCGACGTATGATTGGCTCTTGGACATCTTTTGTAATTTTTATTCATTGACACTTTAAATATTTTTCATTGGTCTTTGAATAATAAAAGTGGACGCATCATCAATGTCTAAAAACAATGTTTTTTTCCCCCACAAATGTTGTAATGATTGGTGTTTGATAAAGAGGTCAACTTGTCTTAATAGATTTTACCACTAATGAGAATTTTTTTTCTTTCCAAACACGGCTAAACTTCTAACAAAGTTAATAAAAATGATTCTTTTTTAGAATCTAATAAAAATTGTGTTAGTAGCTAAGAGTCTTGTAGATCAATTTATAGTTATTGTTATTTCCAACGAAAACACCTAAGGAATAAATTCCTCCATCCCTATTATAATTATTAAATTATTTGAATTATCAAAAATAAAAAATAGTATTAGTAATGGTTCCATAAAAAAGTAAAGTTGTTGTGAAAAACATTTTAACATCAACATTTACTGTGAAAAACATATATTTTTTATGTTATTGTTTGATTGCGAATGCAAGCAAAATTGGAAACAGACCATGCATGTTGGTCCTTGCATTTCAATAAGTGATGAAAGTGACCGGATCAACTATTTTCACTTTTGTTAAATTAATTAACTGTAGCATGTATTTGTTTTTGCTGTCTTTTGATTTTATTATGTCAACAACATCATTTTCTTAATCAAAGCTGTGCTAGCAAAGTATAAAAAAAAACTCCGGGATATTAACAAAGGAGTGAAGGACAATGACACAAGTTGTGTAAAGTGAATAACTCATGAATTCACACCTTTTAAGGTTCCTTCTAAAGACAGATCAGATTGTTGAAATGTCAAACATAAATAAATAAACTGTTCCTGGAGCCTCACCATATACCATGAATGGATGTGAAGAATCAAACTTTAGACAAATTGATTGCTTTTCCTAATTTTTACATCATGAATAATAGACAATTTTTTTGAGAAGCCAAGAATAATACACAATCTTATTCGATGGACTGTTCCCTGACCCCTATATAAAACTAAACATGGATGGCAGTGCCATCAGCAATCCAGGGTTGGCTGGCGTAGGGGGTATATTGCGTGACAGCTTTGACTGGTGGCTTTCAGAATTTTCATTAAATTTGGGCATAATAACCAATAATATGGCCAAATTGGCAGCAGTTCGACAAGGACTTTTACTAGCATGGGATTTGGGCTTTAAGTTTATCCAGATTGAGATTGATTCTATTACAGTATCATGGATAACTAATAGAAATGCCACTTACCCCTCTTGATATAATGTCTTTAATATATGATTGCAGGAGCCTCATGGAGCAGGAATGGGAGGTGCAGGCGCGTCATATATACCGTGAAGCAAACGGATGCACGGATGCACTAGCGAAGCGGGGAACCCACCAACAACATTTTTTTGTCTTTTTATAGTACTTGTCCTAGTTTTGTATACCACTATTTTGTAAGGGATTTGCCGGCCTCGGGAGTAATAGACTGTGTGCCCCACGGCCGGATTATGATGTTGTTGTATGAACTCTATATTAAATAAATAAGACATCCCCTTTTTATCAAAAAAAAAAAAAAAAAAAAGAATAATACACAATTAGATGTACTGTGATAATAAACATCAAATCTACTACTAGTAGTCGATTGAATTATTCTAAAACCATAATTTTTATACCACAACTCTAATATAGTAAATAAATTATAATTAACTACTTATCACTTTTATATGAATCTATTACTTATAATTAGCGGTCATAATACAAAAATTGTGTCACCAAATTTTGTGATTAAACCCGAATTATCTCGACATAAGTGGGACCCACTTAGTTTCACCATATGTCCTACACGTGTAATAGCCAAGGTGTAACTTCTAGTACCGCCACCTCCTAGAATTTTCTTGGGACTTCCTATAATAAATAATGGAAATGGAATAACCTTAAAAATTGACATTTCTCCGGGATATTAACAAAGGAGTGAAGGACAATGACACAAGTTGTGTAAAGTGAATAACTCATGAATTCACACCTTTTAAGGTTCCTTCTAAAGACAGATCAGATTGTTGAATTGTCAAACATAAATAAATAAACTGTTCCTGGAGCCTCACCATATACCATGAATGGATGTGAAGAATCTTTAACCCAAAAAAAAAAAGAAAAAAAAATGGATGTGAAGAATCAAACTTTAGACAAATTGATTGCTTTTCCTAATTTTTACATCATGAATTATAGACAATTTTTTTGAGAAGCCAAGAATAATACACAATCTTATTCGATGGACCCCTATATAAAACTAAACACGGATGGCAGTGCCATCGGCAATCCAGGGTTGGCTAGCGTAGGGGGTATATTGCGTGACAGCTCTAGCTGGTGGCTTTCAGGATTTTCGTTAAATTTGAGCATAGTAACCAATAATATGGCCGAATTGGTAGCAGTCCGACATGGACTTTTACTAGCATGGGATTTGGGCTTTAAGTTTATCCAGATTGAGATTGATTCTATTACAGTATTATCATGGATAACTAATAGAAATGCTACTTACCCTCCTGATATGATGTCTTTAATATATGATTGCAGGAGTCTCATGGAGCAGGAATGGGAGGTGCAGGCGTGTCATATATACCGTGAAGCAAACGGATGCACGAATGCACTAGCAAAGCAGGGAACCCACCAACAACATCTTTTATCTTTTTATAGTACTTGTCCCAGTTTTGTATACCACTATTTTGTAAGGGATTTGGCCGACCTCGTGAATAATTGACTGTGTGCCCGACAACCGGATTATGATGTTGTTGTTGTATGAACTCTATATTAAATAAATAAGACATCCTGTTTCTAAAAAAAAAAAAAAAAAGAGAATAATACACAATTACATGTACCATGATAGTAAACATCAAATCTACTAGTAGTAGTTGATTGAATTATTCTAGAACCACAATTTTTATACCACAACTCTAATATAGTAAATTATAATTAACTACTTGTTACTTTCATATGAATCTATTACTTATAATTAGCGGTCATAATACAAAAATTGTGTCACCAAATTTTGTTGAGTTTTATTTTAGGAAAGCTGTGATTAAACCCGAATTATCCCGACGTAAGTGGGACCCACCTAGTTTCACAATATGTCTTACACGTGTAATAGCCAAGGTGTAACTTCTAGTACCGCCACCTCCTAGAATTTTCATTGGACTTCCTTAATAAATAATGGAAATGGAATAACCTTAAATTTTGACATTTCTCACAAAAACAAAACCACCATTTTCCTTTTATAACATCATGATTCAAGAATTCATGCAAATTGCAAACGTAATTTCAGGAAGCCCCCCCACCCCATCGGTTTCAGCACACCGACACGTTAACCCCACTAAGTCCACGCGTCGAAATCTCACCGGCTACCGACATCAAGACAAACCTCAGCGCACGTCGCTAACGTGCGCCTGCGCCATCCCAAACCTCAGTGACTCTCAGTCATATAAAATAAAACTCTCCCTCTGTTCTCTTTTCTCATTAAATCAATCAAAAAATTATTTATTAAAAAAAAAAAAAAATTGTCGATCTTGCGCAGAAAATCAAAACCCAGTAAGTCTCTCTCTTTCTTTCAATTCTCTTTGTTCTGTTAATTTCTGTTTGTGAAAATCTTCATTTCTAGCTCTCCTGGAGATCCGCCAACTGATTCAACAAACACTTTGTTTGTGATTTGTTTTTGTTGAGAAAATAGTTTATTGGGGATGTGTGTGAAATGGGATTTTCTTTGTTTGATTGTTACTGTTAGATAATTTTGGGATTGATTTCAAGAGGTGATGCGACGCCGTACGGCGTCGAGTGTTCCCATTGAGCAAATGGAGAAGGGAACCGGAAAGAATCACAACACTAGGCTTTGTTTCTTGGCATCTTTGTCAGCTTTCTTTTGGATTTTGTTGTTGTATTTCCATTTCGTTGTGCTTGGAACTAGTAATAGTAAAGCCATTGGTGATTCTCTTAAATTACAACCCAGTAATGTCAACACCGATTCAATCAATACCCATTTGCCCGATCCCCATCAAATTCAATCTGACACCCATTTGGAAACTGCCCGGGTTCGCGAACCCGAGAATTACCCTGAATCTGACACCCATTTGAAAAATATTCCGGCCCGTGAACCCAAGAAACCTGGAAATTATCCCAAATCTAGGCAGGGTGGGAGTGGTGAGGCTAAGAAGGAAACTAAGAAGGAGACTAAGGAGAAGGAGTATCCTTCGTTTATGAGGGCGTTGAGGACGGTAGAGAACAAGAGTGATCCGTGTGGTGGGAGGTATATCTATGTTCACGATCTTCCTCCGAGGTTTAATGAGGATATGCTTAGGGAGTGTAGGTCTTTGAGTCTTTGGACGAATATGTGTAAGTTTACGACGAATGCAGGGCTTGGTCCACCGCTTGAGAATGTTGAAGGGGTGTTTTCGGATACTGGTTGGTATGCAACAAATCAGTTTGCAGTTGATGTGATATTTAGTAATCGGATGAAACAGTATGAGTGCTTGACGCGTGATTCATCTCTTGCTGCGGCTATTTTTGTACCCTTTTATGCAGGGTTTGATATTGCACGGTATCTTTGGGGGCACAATATCTCGAGGAGGGATGCAGCTTCGCTTGATCTGGTTGATTGGCTTATGAAGAGGCCAGAATGGGGAATTATGGGTGGGAAAGACCATTTTCTTGTTGCAGGGAGGATCACATGGGATTTTAGGAGGTTATCGGATGAAGAGAAGGATTGGGGTAACAAGCTTCTGTTCTTGCCTGCTGCTAAGAATATGTCAATGCTTGTGGTTGAATCAAGTCCATGGAATGCTAATGATTTTGGTATTCCATATCCCACGTACTTCCATCCAGCAAGGGATGCTGATGTGTTCAATTGGCAGGAGCGGATGAGGAATTTAGAAAGGAAGTGGCTCTTCTCTTTTGCTGGTGCCCCACGTCCTGGCAATCCTAAGTCAATTAGAGGACAGCTTATTAATCAATGCAAGAGCTCAAACCGCGGCAAGCTGTTGGAATGCGATTTTGGGGAGAGCAAGTGTCATTCTCCAAGCAGTATAATGCAGATGTTCCAGAGCTCTCTCTTCTGCCTTCAACCTCAGGGCGATTCATACACCAGAAGATCAGCTTTTGACTCTATGTTAGCTGGTTGCATACCTGTCTTTTTCCATCCCGGGTCAGCATACACACAATATACTTGGCATCTTCCAAAGGATTATACAAAGTATTCTGTGTTCATTCCTGAGGATGACATCCGAAAGAGGAATATTAGCATAGAGGAAAGGCTGCTTCAAATTTCTCCTGAGCAGGTGAAAATCATGAGGGAGGAGGTTATAAGTCTTATTCCAAGGCTGGTGTATGCAGATCCTCGCTCTAAACTGGAGACTCTCAAAGACGCCTTTGATGTTTCTGTACAAGCAGTTATTGACAAAGTTACCAAGTTGAGGAGGGACATCATTGAAGGTCATACAGATGATAACTTTATTGAGGAAAACAGTTGGAAATATGCTTTGTTGGAAGAGGGACAGCGCAAGGTGGGACCTCATGAATGGGATCCTTTTTTCTCAAAACCAAAGGATGGCAATGGGGATTCTGTTGATTCATCTGCAGAAGCTGCTAAAAATTCTTGGAAGAATGAGCAGCGATCTCAATCATGACACAGAGGTAATGGTCCATCAATATAATTTACGGTAATGTCTAAAGCAAGGAGAATGCAGCTTAGAAGAACACTGCCCACCTTAAGCCCGGAAGATTGCTGGTATAAACCCTTCTCAGGGCATGCCACGAACTCATTGTAGAACTTATTGATTGGCCCATATCCTTGTTTAGAATCAAAAGATAGACATAGTTTCTGCTTCTTATATGTTTTTATATAGGACATTTTACTTTCTGCATTTTTGAATCTGTTTAGTGATTCTTTTTGTAATGTATTGTAGCTGAGTTTTCATCATATCATCAACTTTATGTTATTTTCCAATCAATGCATACAGGAAATAATAATGAGTGATTAAAGATAATTTTTTGTGCTTTAATATAGGGAGTGAGGTTTGATTGCAACTTCACTCCATGCATTCATTTTAGCCTAATTTACACTACTACATTTTTCGTCCTTGAAATTTGGTCTGAAGTTTAGTTTCTGTATGTGATAGTCTCAGTTCTGAAAATTTATTTATAAAAAAAAAATGCTTCAAATTTGAAGATAGATGGCAAGCAAGGGTATTAATATGGTCCATTAAAACACAAAAGTGAACTGAAGTATGTTTACTGGCAGATGAATGGGTAGAAAAAATTGATTAGTACTCTCTAAATTCTTTGGTGACAAAATCGCAATGATTTCAATTTAAGCGATGAAAATTATTTGTGGATTTAATACTTAAAATTATTTTTTATTTTTTATTTTCAGAGGTGTGATGCCTTAATACTACAATATCATTTTTGATGTTTAGTTTGTGATAATTTTGACACTGCTCCATACATGCTGATCTAGAGTTGTTGGTTTTTAAGCTTCATAAGCTGCACACAAATGGTGTTCTTAGTTCTTAAAACTCTAGCCCCTCTGCAAAATTGTTGGCTCTGCAATTTGAATGTAACTGTGGTTATCGATACATGTCTTATGTGGGGTACTATTTTTCTTGATGTTACTGCATGAAGCAAAGTTGGTTAAACACATCGCGTTACGCATGTTGGGAGCAAGATTATATTCTGCTATTTTGCGTGTTCTGTAACCATATCTTGCCAAAAAGAACAAAAACAAGCAGCAAATTAGTAAATTACCCTATGTAAAATTTCTGGCATTGCGATTTGCATGTCTCTATGGGGCAAGTGTTGTCTAAAAGTACCATATTTCATGATGTTATTACTCATATAGGGCAAGTGTTGTCTAAAGTCTAAATCCATAATATTCTACCATGTGTGGAGCAAATTTATCTTATGCTATTTGGCGCATTCTATGACTATTGGCAATTTGCAGCCAAAATGAACAAGAACAAGTGAACAGAAAATTCACTGCCTTATTTTTGCTTAGCGACCAACTTAAAAGGGTTTCGTGTAGGGTCGACCAAACCAGTCTAGGGAAGTGTTTATTACTGTGATGGTGATACTGCAATGTGTCATCCCAAATCCTTTATTTCAAAAACCTTCCCAGATTCTTTATTATTATGATTTTTTAATTAAAAAAAAAAGAGATTTGCATAACAGGAAAATATCATATATCATATCATATGTTATATTATAAAATAAAAATTGGGACTTAGAAGTTGTGGTGGCTCTTAACGCTCAATTGGCAATTTTTAGTATTTTTAAAAGAGACATCTAAGATTCAAATTATCAGTGCTTAACTATCGAATTATCCACACAAAAAAAGTGTTTGCGCCAAGTGGTGACATACAAAAGGTTTTTATTGTGTGATTTTTTGTTATTATGATAATAATTTATTTAGATGAAACTCTATTAACCAAAATATTGAGTGACTAATTAATTACTAGGATAGTATACTGTCCAAGTTTAGATGAAACTTTATTGTCCAAGTTTTAAGAAATTTAAAATGTTAGTCTAACTAAAATTCTGTTACCAAAAGCTTCTAGAAGATTGTGCATGGTGGGTGTTGAACATCTTCTCACTCCGTAACTCAATCTTCAATTTTAGATTAATGATTTGTACATTAAGCTTTATCATATAATTTTAACTCTTTTAGAATGTAATTAGGAATCAAATCCATGTACTTTCTTAGATTGTATCTAAGACTAATGCAATGTATTTTTTTCCTATCAAATATAAATTCAAAATTTCAATTAATAAAGTGATGAATTCATTTATTATATGGTTTTTTTTTAACCTTAAATTAAAATAAGTTGTAATTCCAAATGTAAAACCCTCAATTTAGGGCAATATCATCAATCGAAGCACCACTTTGGAAGACAATAACACAATTTTATCCATTCATGTGAGTTTGGTCCAATGAAACAAATGGGTTAAAGTCACAGTTTCTCATGGACCCATAAGTTAACATTATGTAGCATTGGGATTCAAGCTCTTTTGTATATGTCCATTAATGAGATGGCTGTTAAAGGCCATTTCAACTTGTAGTTTGAAAAACTACAAGTCATTTGGTAATTTTTACTCTCTCTCAGAAACAAAAATAAAATACAAAATAAAGGTAACTACGATAGTTGTAAGGACTCGATTTGGGTACCTATGCCCAAATGATGGATGGACTCAGGCCCAAGAAGCCCAAAACAATGAATTTGTAGAGAGTGGGTTGGAAAATTGGGCTTTAACGAGTTGGACAACAAATATAATAGATTCAGGAGACAGGCAAAAGAAGATAAACTTACTTAAGCTAAAGAAAATTGTCCTCGGTACAGCCCGAGGAGATCAGTTCTTATGTATATTTCTTTCAAGTATGATTACAAAGTTAGTTCTTGATGGCTACAGTGTTTTTCTCTTGGTTTCTTGATCCCCCATTCCCTAGGGGTCTCTTACATTATATATCTCCCTTTTAATGATCTTGACCCTCCAGTTGTTGATCATCTAGGGAACTACTTGAGTGACTGTCCCATCGGACGCCCCCTTTGACCCTCTGTGAGTTGGGGTAGCCAAGGCAGCACTATTTAGGGGTCTTCTCCACATAAATGCGGCCAGAAAGTTAGCTGCAAAGCATTCAATGCGGTGACAGTAGCTTTTCCTTAGATATTTCCTAGCTCCCATTCCTCCAGCACGTTCGTAGTGCATGTCTTTATCAATAGAACCTCTCAGAATGTAACCCTGGATGGCAGGAGGTATATCTTGATCTTTGTTGTGTTTAGCCGATGGGATATTCCTCCTTGGAAAATCTCTCCCAGCCATTACGGTCATAGTTTACTCATGAAGTTCGAAGTATTACGTCTCTCTTGCTATTGATCTATTCTCGGACCATTGTGCCTCCTCGGACAAGGCCCAAGGCCCAATATATATTTGGGCCCATGTCCCTATAATAGCCCCTCAAAACTCTAGTTTTCCCTTCCCATTTGAGGAGAAAAGTGGGGGTTTGATGTTGACTAAACAAATCTCACACGTTCCCCTTATTTCTGCATGTGAGAGTGTCGTTTCGCGTGTCCCATAACCGTTCCTAACGCTTCGTAGCCCGCGATACCTCATTAAATGCTCTAGGCGGCGCTCTGTTCCCCGTATCCTACGGTGAGAAGTAGATCCTACGGCTGACATTTCCCCTAGAATTTTGAATGGGATAACTCCCATTCAATTTTGCCTCCTATATAAGACGCCTGAAGGGCTCATTCTTTTTACTTTACAAAATCCTCAAACTCTCAAGAACTCTCAAACTCTCAAGAACTCTCAGACTCTCAAACTCTCCTAACTTTCAAGAAGTTTCTGCAGTGTCACTTCTTTTTTTGTAAGTTTTCATTTTTCTAGGTTCTTTTCTTCTTAGCCCTCTATTCTTCGCTTCCTTTTCCTACAGACTTCTTTCTCTCCCCTTTAGTTTGCCGAGATGGGTAGATTTAAGCACCTTGTAGACTCTCTTGCCTGTATGGAGGGCTTTAGAGCTAAGTACCACATTCCGTAGGGAGTAGCCCTGTGGTATTGTCCCCTAAACCGGATAGACTTTGATAGGAGAGAAAGGGAGGTTGTCATTCCTATGATCACTTTTATAAAAGGAGGAATGACACTTCCCATGGGTAGGGTGACTTGAGACTACCTACTCAACCATAGGTTGTGTCCCCACCAGTGCGCTCCCAACTTGTTTAGAATTTTAGGTTGCGTAGATGCTTTTAATGAGCATATGAGTTTGGGACTCACCTGGCATGATGTTGTCCATATGTACGAGTGCCACTCGCTCACTGACTCGGGGTATTACCTCAAGTCCAGATTGCCCGTTGTTAGGCTCATCTCGTGCCTCCCCAAATCCAATAAGGTTATGAAGGACGAATTTCTGATAGCCTCAGAGGCATGGCATGATGGTCTTCACTGCCCAGTCTAAGAGGGAGAGCCAGGTGGGATACCCTAGGGTTAGGTCCCTTAGTATGAAATTTAGATCTTTTAGCCTTACTATTTTTTTTTTTTTTTACTCTCCTTCGATGATGGGTTTTAGTAGTCTGACCATTACCTACTCCTCGGTTTGTTTTTGCAGATAAGAGTCACGTAGCGCCCCGCCTCAGCTTGGTCAACGTCAACGACCTCAACAGAGTCCTCAGATCCGAGGTGTTCGTAAATGAGGATAGGCAGCTGAGGGCGGTGCACCTGATTTTGGACTTCCAGCCAATCTTAGACATTTTCCAGGAAATGGGTCACGCAATCAGGGTAGGCGACCTTAGACTCCACAGAATAGACGTCTCCATTCCTGAATTTCTAGCCCGAGAAGACATCGTGCCTGCTGGGATTCCTTTTGTCCCCACTCTCCCTAAAGCAGCAGCTCCGAGGGAAGGAACTGCCTCTTCGCGCCTATCACTCGAGGAGGAGATAAACCAGTTTTACCTCGAAGAATAGAAAGAGGACCAGGGAGCACAAGTCATTCCCTTATCGGACGCCGAGGACGAATTTGACAGACTATCAGGTGTTTGCACCCCAGTCATTGTAGTAGCTCGTCCGGATAGCAGCTCCTAGGAAGAGGAAGACATGGCCTTGAACCCGAGGAGAGGCCTGAAAGATCTTGTTGCTGGTAGGAATAAGGGGTCCTCATCCAAGGAGGTTCCTAAGTCTCGGGTTACCGACAATCTCCCCCATCCCCCTCCTCCTCCCACAACCTCACTTGGTCTGATCCCTCTCCCCGATCTGAAGAAGAAGAGAAAGGAGCAGGAATTGGAGGAGGGTGAGGTGGTCCCTCAAAAGGGGACTAAGCAGTAGAAAACTACTAAAAATAGATGGGCCTCCTCTGTGGATAGCAAGGAGGACCCTGTTGGGGCCGAGGTGTGCCGACAGCAACGCACTTGGGCTCCTTGGCTGGAGCTTGATGGCGCTGCCATCCCTTGGGACGCTTCAGTTCGGGAGTTCTAGAGAGGGCAATCAGCCTACATTGCTGAAGCCCTAGAGCAGCCTCTTCTCCTCCCCAAAGACATGGAGGCTCTCAGGTGCATGAGGCAGCCCGACCTCTTCCTGTCCCTGAAGAGGGACCTTGCCATGGTAAGTTACCCAACACATCTTTGAATTAAATGCTAAACTGCGCTTTCAATCTTTCTCTTTTTTACATATGAGATTCTTTCGTTATTTTTATGCAGGTTACCCAGCAAGTTTTTGTGGCCGAAGAGTGGGTCCGGGGCGCTCGTAATGAGGCTAGGGCTAAGGCCCACCCCCGCGCTAAGACTGAGAAGTCCCTAGGAGCCCTTAAGTAAGAGCAAATGGAGTTGGCCAACAAGCTAACCACTGCGGAGAGGGCACGTCCGAGTGCTGAGGCTGGCTTGAAGAGCGTGGAGACCCAGGCCGAGGACCAGCGCAAGAAGCTTCACATGACTGAGACAGAGCTGGCCACCCAGAGACAGTTGGTCCTGGACCTTAAGGCTGAGTTGCAGAAAGCTAAGGATGCAGCTCGGGTGGCCAGGGAAGCTTTTGAGGCCGCGGAGACGGCATCCTATAAACATGGGGTGCTGGAAACGGAGACGCAGTTGGCAGAAGAGGTGGCAGGAGTGTGCAGGGATTACTGCACTAAGGTATGGGCAGAAGCGCACAATTGGGTAGGAGTCCCTGCTACCTTCGAGCTGAGGAGCGCCGAGAACATTTTCTTTCCTGAGGACATCCGAGAAGCTCCAGTGACGCTCTCCCCTCTCGCTGTCCTTCCACCCCCTCCTCCTGAGTAGCTCCCTACCATCCAAGCCCCTTCTCCTGATGCTGAAGTCTCAACAGGGGTTGGCAAGAGCAAGGAGGATGTTAAGGGGGGCCCTCAGCCTAAGGATAAGGGCAAGGATAAGGAGGATGTTAAGAGGGGCCCTCAACCCGAGGATAAGGGCAAGGTCAAGGAGGTCCAGCCACCGTCCAAGGCCAACCGCTCTGAGGATTCTCTCACGATTAGGGATGTGGTCTCCAAGGTTAAGGATGCTGAGTCCAAGTCCAAGTCCAAGGCCGGGGACACCAAATCCAAAGGCAGTTGAACCTAAGGTGGATTTTTTTTTTTTTTTTTTTGCTTCATCTCTGTATTATCCTTTTTTTTTCCTTTTTTTTTTTTTTTTTTTTTTTTTGTGGTTGTTGGCCACTGATTATAATGTACCCTTTTTTGGATCAATGAAAAGACTTCACTTTTTACTTTATGAACCATTCTTTTTCCTTGTAACCTTTATTTTCTTATTGGTGTTGATACTATTCTACCCCTTAATGAGACTTGGGATTGATAAGATCGCTAACAATAGTGGATTGTTATTATTCATACTTTAATAGAAGCTAATAGTAGTGCATTACTGCCAATTTAAATAAATTGAACAAGTGCCAGCATTAAAGAGAATTATCATATACTTGTACTGAGAGTTAGGCCTTCTGCAAGGAAGGCTGAATATTATGGAGATGAGTAATATATCTTGTAAAAAAAAAAAAAAAAAAAAACAGGCAGACAAACCTTATTCCGCTCAACACTTATATAAATATCCAAGAACATTAATTTACTTAAAGCCACTGATCCGAGAAGTTGGATATAACCTGAGATCTATTTTGACACTTAGGAAAATAAATAGGTTGTGTTGATTTACCCAAGGCGTGTAGTTTGAGGAGTCAGACATACCCGAGGTTCTGTCCAACACTTGGAAAGATGTGGTAGAGTGTTAATTTACCCAAAGCATGTGGTCTGAGGAGCCAGGCATGACTAAGGTTCTATTTAATACTTAGAAAGATGTCGTAGAGTGTTAATTTACTCAAAGCATGTGGTCCGAGGAGCGAAGCATGACTAAGGTTCTATTTAACACTTAGAAAGATGTCATAGAGTGTTAATTTACCCAAAGCATGTGGTTCGAGGAGCCAGACATGACTAAGGTTTTGTTTAACACTTAGAAAGATGTCATAGAGTGTTAATTTACCCAAAGCATGTGGTCCGAGGAGTTAGGCATGACTAAGGTTCTATTT
The DNA here is from genome assembly GCA_030021035.2 of Notholithocarpus densiflorus. Lineage (NCBI taxonomy): Eukaryota > Viridiplantae > Streptophyta > Magnoliopsida > Fagales > Fagaceae > Notholithocarpus > Notholithocarpus densiflorus. The sequence continues at coordinate 4,015,514 of JARYZH020000033.1, read as the reverse complement.
AACACTTAGAAAGATGTCATAGAGTGTTAATTTACCCAAAGCATGTGGTTCGAGGAGCTAGGCATGACTAAGGTTCTATTTAACATTTAGAAAGATGTCATTAAGATATCAATTTACTCAATGTATGTGGTCCGAGGATCCAGGCATGACCAAGATTTTGTTTGATATCCAAGAAGTAGTAGAGCGGATGACATATAATATGATAAACCAGAAATATGGTAAAGATTGCTTTCATTAATAGTAATACATTTTCAGATTGTTTACATTCCAGGGACGGAGTATAGTATTTTCATCTAGATCTTCCAGATAATATGCACCTATTCCTGCCACTGATGTGATGCGATATGGTCCTTCCCAATTAGGTCCCAGCTTTACCCATGCTGGGTTCTTAGCAGTACCCAAAATTTTTCATAACACCAAGTCCCCCGGTGCTAGTGGTCTCAGCTTCACGTTGGTATCATACCCTTGCTTGAGTTTGTGTTGATAATAGGCCAATTGGACCATAGCATTTTCTCTTTGTTCTTCAACTAAGTCTAGGCTCTTTCCTAACAACTCATCATTGTTGCTCGGAATGAAAGAACTTGTTCTTAGTGTCGGGAATCCAGTCTCCAGAGGGATAACAGCCTCGGCTCCATAGGTCATTGAAAAGGGGGTCTCCCCAGCGGACCTACAAGGTGTAGTCCGGTATGTCCAGAGGACGTGTGGCAATTCTTCTACCCATTTTCCCTTTGCGTCGTCCAGCCTCTTTTGAAGCTCACTCACTATGACCTTATTGACAGCTTCAGCCTGTCCATTCCCCTGAGGATATGTAGGGGTGGAATATCTATTCGTTATACCCAGGTCACAACAATATCTCTTGAAAGTTTTGCTATCAAACTGAAGTCCGTTATCCGAGATGAGGGTACTAGGGATTCCAAACCGAGTGACAATATTTTTTCAAACGAATCTCTTGGCATCTACGTCCCTGATGTTTGCCAATGGTTCAGCTTCGACCCACTTGGTGAAGTAGTCCGTGCCAACCAACAAATATCTCTTGTTCCCTACCGCCTTAGGGAAATGTCCAACAATATCCAAGCCCTATTGAGCAAAAGGTCAAGGTTTGGACAGAGGATTAAGGACCTTTCCTGATTGATGGATATTTGGGGCGAATCTCTGGCACTAGTCGCACTTTTTCACATATTCTTATGCTTCCTTCTGCATGTTCGGCCACCAGTATCCTTGTGTAAGAGCTCTGTGAGATAAGGATCTGCCTCTTGTGTGGCTTCCACAAATCTATTCATGCAACTCCTCTAGAAGCAGCTCTGATGCCTCAGGGTGTATGCACAGCAAGTACGGCCTAGAGAAAGAGCATTTGTACAATTTTTTGTCCTCGGACAGCCAAAACTGAGGAGCCTTCCTTCGCACCTTGTCAGCTTCTAACTTATCCTCGGGTAAGATATTTTTCTCAAGGAATAGCACTATAGGGTCCATCCAGCTAGGCCCCACCCTGATCTGATAGATATGGACCGCCTCATTCGTCATCTTAGTAGGTTTACACAAATCTTCAACAAGGATGACTCGAGGTAGGTTCTGTGCCGAGGAGGTTGCGAGTGTGGCTAGAGAATCGGCATGGGTGTTTCCACTTCTATGAATGTGCTGTAAATTGAAAGACTCAAAACTCGACTGTAAATGCCTAACCTGACTTAAGTACTCTTGCATTCTCGTGTCTCTGGCCTTCAATTCTCCCCGAATTTGGCCCACCACTAGCCTTGAATTAGAGAATATCTCTACTGCCTTTCCACCCATTTTCTGAACCATAGTGATTCCTACTAGTGGAGCTTCATATTCAACTTTATTGACTTCTTAATTATGATCTTTTCTGGAGATATCAGAATTAGCCCAACTCCAGATCCTCTGTGATTCGCTGCACCATCAACGTACACCTTCCAAGACAAAGGTTCTTACAAGGAGACCAACCCAACTGATTTTCCATCCACGTTCTGCTTCTTTACTTTCTCTTTTAATGGGGTTTCAGCAAACTCGGCCACTAGATCGGCGAGGACCTGACCCTTAACAGAGGTGCGAGGCATGTACTTGATATCAAAAGCCCCTAGGATTGTACCCCACTTGGCAATCATTCCTATATAATCAGTACTTCGGAGTAGAGATCTAAGCGGAAGCTGGGTCAGGACAACAACTGTGTGTGATTGAAAGTAGTGGGGCAGCTTACGTGTAGCATGTACAACTACCAAAATGGCTTTCTCCAGTGATAGGTAACGGACCTCGGCCTCATGTAGTGACTTGCTCACATAATAAACTGGCCTCTGTACACCACTATCAACCTGTACCAGCACCAAGCTCACCACGTGTTGGACCACTGCAATATAAGCAAATAAAACCTCATCCACCTCGGGTCTGGACATAATAGGCGGGCGGGAAAGATACTCCTTCAATTGCTGGAAAGCCAGGATGCACTCCTCGGTCCATTCGAATCCCTTCCACTTGTTTAACAACTGAAAGAAAGGCCTACACCTATCTGCTGACCGAGATATGAATCGGTTTAGAGCAGCGGTCATCCCTGTTAGCTTCTGGACCTCTTTGGGATTCCGAGGTGGCTGTAAATTGTTGATTTCCTTAATCTAGTCGGGGTTGACCTCAATTCCGCGATGTACAACCATGTACCCCAAGAATTTCCTTGATCTGACACCAAAAGAACATTTGGAAGCGTTAAGTCGTAGCTTGTGTCTCCTCAAGATCTTAAAGATACTCCCGAGGTCGCTAACGTGCTCAGATTCCAACTTGCTCTTGACCACCATGTCGTCTATATAAATCTCAATGTTTTTCCCTAGCTGCGATTCAAACATCCTGGTCATCATCCTCTAATAAGTGGATCCCGCATTCTTCAGACCGAAGGGCATCACATTGTAGTGGTAATTCCCAGTAGGAGTGACAAAAGCTGTCTTCTCCTGATCACCCAAGGCTAAAGGTATCTGATGATACCCTTAAAAGGCATCCAAAAAGCTCATCTGAGGATGACCTACAGTTGCGTTCACTAGCTGATCAATTCGAGGCATGGGAAAGGGGTCCTTTGGACAGGCTTTGTTCAAATCTGTGAAGTCTACACACACCCACCACTTCCCATTCTTCTTCTTCACTACCACTGTATTAGCTAACCATTCAGGGTAGAATACCTCTTTGATAACCCCAGTCTGCTTGAGCTTCATCACCTTGTCTTTGACAGCATTAGAGTGATCCTTAGATGAGCGCTGAGGAGGTTGCTTTTTGGGGGTAACAGATGGATTGACGTTCAAATGATGACAGATGAAGCTCAGATCTACCCCTGGAGCTTCGTAAGCACTCCATGCGAACACATTGACGTTCTTCCTGAGAAATTCTATCAACTCTTCCTTCTCCTGAGGAGGCAGCTGAGCTCTCACTTGAAAAAACTTCTCCAGATCATCCCCCACAACAATCTTTTCCAAATCCTCACACTTCGCCTCCTCAGCCGGCCCCATTGACAGATAAGACCGGGGTCTTTGATTGCTATGAGCCCTCCTCAGCAGAAGCCGAGGACTCAGCCCCAGGTTGATGCAGAATGGCGACCACTAGACACTGCCTAGTCATGGATTGACTCCCAACAAGCTCTTCGATTTGGTCCTCGGACGGATATTTCGCCTTCAAATGTCCAAATGACTCCTAATTGTAAGGACCCGATTTGGGTACCTATGCCCAAATGATGGATGGACTCAGGCCCAAGAAGCCCAAAATAATGAATTTGTAGAGAGTGGGTTGGAAAACTGGGCTTTAACGAGTTGGACAACAAATATAATAGATTCAGGAGATAGGCAAAAGAAGATAAACTGATTTAAGCTAAAGAAAATTGTCCTCGGCACAGTCCAAGGAGATCAGTTCTTATGTATATTGCTTTCAAGTATGATTACAAAGTCAGTTCTTGATGGCAACAGTGTTTTTCTCTTGGTTTCTCGATCCCCCATTGCCCAGGGGTCTCTTACATTATATATCTCACTTTCAATGATCTTGGCCCTCTTGTTATTGATTATCCAGGGCACTACTTGAGTGCCTGTCCCATCGGACGACCCCTCTGGCCCTTTATGAGTTGGGGTAGCCAAGACAGCACTGTTCATGGGTCTTCTCCACATAAATGCGGTTAGAAAGTTAGTTGCAGAGCATTCAATGCGGTGGTAGTAGCTTTTCCTTAGATATTTCCTAGCTTCCATTCCTCCAGCACGTTCGTAGTGCATGTCTTTATCAATAGAACCTCCCAGAATGTAACCCTGGATGACAGGAGGTATATCTTGATCTTTGTTGTGTTTAGTTGAGGGGATATTCCTCCTCGGACAACCTCTCCCAGCCATTACGGTCATAGTTTACTCATGAAGTTTGAAGTATTACGTTTCTCTTGCTATTGATCTATTCTTGGACCATTGTGCCTCCTCGGACAAGGCCCAAGGCCCAATATATATTTGGGCCCATGTCCCCACAATAGTTCTCTCCAATTAGCCAAATATGCGACACGTTCATTTAATTTTTTAAATATCACATGTCTTACATCTAAATATAACTTAAAGAGAATTGGAGGATTCAATGAGAGAGGATCTTGTCCCAATTTGTTAAACAATAATTTTCAAAAAGTTTGATATGTCTTGGTATTAGACCATGACTTAAATTAGAGGTCATATTTTAGGGGTACATATGTGCAAAATGGCAAGCTATATAATATTTTGTTAAACATTTTGTGAATTCTGTAGGCTTACTCAGTATTTAATTATCAATGGTGATTAAATTATCTATGATCCATAGTTTATTAATGAATATTAATAAAAAAAATTAAAATTGAGAATTAGAACAAAATAGCATAACTAATTTAATTGTATTTGGTTTAGAGAATATTATATTGGGTTCTCATTAGACCAGTAAGAGTTTAATTCTTAATAACAAAAAATTGTCACATCATTTAAAAGGTTGTCATGTCATTACTTCATTAGTTACGTAGTTGAAGATTAATAGTAGTTAAAAGGAAATATAGCACTTATTCTTGAAATGAAATTTTTTTAGTTTACATTGTATTAACAATGTAGACTTATATTATAGCTAGACACACAAAATGTGTATAATGTTGTACACATTTGCAAACAACGATACAACCAACATGATAGAATAGCCACTCTACACTAAATCACTAATCTCCAAAGATGCCTTCTTCAAGAAAACTTTCCAGTCCTCTCAATGATGACCAAAGACAAACAGACTAGACATGAATTTAGAAACTGTTAAGTTATGACTTTTCTCATAACATTAGTGTTGGCTTATTCCATGACAAATAGTATTGTAATTGCACAAATTTATTTCCTTGTATTTTTGTGGGATTTATTTGTAATGGGTTTAGTATTAAATGATGAAGATTTGATTAAGACAGCTGAAGGTCACATGAGAAGCACATGCAGGAAGGTGAACAGCTCAGTACAGCCTGTCCAGGAGGTTAACTCGCGACTTGAACCAGTCGCGAGTGACCCGTGAAGTTCCCCTATTTTACTGAAAATAGTGACTTTTCGTATTCCCATCACTCATACTATATATACTCTCATTACCCACAAAAATTGTAAGGAGCCTATTGAGAGAAAAACCCTAAGAGAGGTTTCTATAACACACCCACCTTATTAGAGAGAGAGCTACTCATTCTTAGAGAGAAATCTTTGTAGTCTCTTCTCCTTTCCTCGCCCATTGTTATACCCATTGAGATGAGATTTGTACCCAAACACAACTCACACCCATTTAGAGTGTTGAGAGTGTTTTTGGAGCTTTGGAAAGCATTGGAAGATGCCAAGGATGGCGGGAGCAATATGGTGCTTATTGCGGGATCCGGAAAGTTAGAGAAGACATGGTTAGGCTTAACCTTGTTGGAGCAAAAAGCTTGGAGGGCTTAGGTGCATCGGGTAGATTAGGCTTGAAGGGTCTATTACTATTCATGTATATCAACTAATTTTCTAGTGGATCATTTTACCGCTTGGAGGGCGGCGAAGAGGTTTTTCGCCGAGTTCTTCGATTTCCTTTTCGATAACACATGTCGGTGTTATCTTTGTGTTTTCTTCTCTCTTCCCTACTATTTTCCTTTTAATTGTTGATGTTATCTTTGTGTTATCTTTAACAAGCTCTTGTGTTTTTTAACACAATTTCGAGCTTTCATTTGTGATTAATTATGGTTTAGAGTGTTTTGTCAATTTTGGTATTGCTTATATTTATCATTCCGGACATATATTGTTTGAGTATAAGCTTGTGTTGGTAATTTTGTAATTGGGGGTCTAAACATTCACTAGTGTTTTACACACTAAGTGAGCTTTCGGAAACATTGTACACATTTCGTGTGTCTACGATGTAAGTTTATATTGCTAATATAATACCTATAATAACATTCTCGTTAAAGGTGCTAAAAATGCTAAATGCTATTTTTTAGCATTTTTAGCACCTCAAATGATAAAAATCCACTTCCATCAAACATGCTAAATCTTAAAAGATTTAGCACCAAGCTACAGCGAGCTTGTATTAATACAAGCTCACTGTAGCTGGATTGTAAAAAAAAAAAGTTTTTTATTCCCCCAACGGATCTATTTCTTTTCTATCTCTGTTTCCTCTCTCACTTCTTTCTTCCCTCTTCTCTCTTATCTCTCCGGTGTTTCATGGTCTGTTGTGGTCTGACATTGTCTCTTCTTCCAAAACTCGATCTCTGCTCGTTGCCGATCACTGCTCGTCGCCGATCATTGCTTGTCGTCGATCACTAACAGCTCTTCGTCTACAACGTTGCTAGCTCATCAATGGATGGACCAGTGGTGGATAGGTATGGTTTGGACGGGTATGGTTTGTGGTTTTGGATGGTATGGTTTTGTGGTGGACTGGTGGTGGTGGATGGTTATGGTTTGGATGGGTATGGTTTTGTGGTGGACTGGTGGTGGTGGATGGGTATGGTTTGTGGTTTTGGATGGGTATGATTTTGTGGTGGACCGGTGGTGGTGGGTATATGTTTGATGGGTTTTTGCGGTGGACCGGTGGTGGTTGATGGTGGGTGGGTATGAGTTTTATGGTTTGGTTTTGGATTTGTGATTTGATTTTGGGTTTGTTTTTGTTTGTAATTTTGGTGGTTGGGGGTTGAGGGTGTGGGCGGTGGTGGCTGTGGCAGTAGGTGTGGGTAGTGGGTTTGAGAGAAGACATACACGAAGGACAGAGGAAGAGAGAGGAAGAGATAGATTGAGAATAAAAAAGAATTAAAAAAGAATAAATAAATAATATTTTAATGAAGTGGTAAAAAATATAAAACATTTGATGTTGGGTGTATTGTAAAGTGGTATGTTAAAATAGATAAAGTAGGATTTTGAGATGGTAAATGCTAAATTTTTTAGAAGTTTTGATGGGAATGCTCTAAAGTCCTTTTAAAATTTCAAATGGATGCTATAAAGCCCTTCTTAAATTTCAAATGGGCGGAAGCGCCGATTTCGCAAACTTTAGAGAACAATAAGTTTGTTTTTTTTGAGAATCACTTTTGAGACGAAATTAGTAGTTCAGCACAAAGCCACTCTACACTAATCTTCAAATGAGCCTTCTTCAAGGAAATTTTCTAGTTCTTTCAATAATGCATATCTCCAAAGATAAACAGATTATACCTGAACCTAGAAACGTTGTATACATTTTGTGTGTCTACAATATAAGTTTACATTATTAATATAATGTAAACCAATAAAAATTGTCAAATGGACTCTATAAAAGCCCTTTTTAAATTTCAAATGGGCGAAAGCGCACATTTCACAAACTTTAGAGAACAATAGGTTTTGTTTTTTTGTGTTTGTTTTTTGAGAATCACTTTTGAGATGAAGTTGATAGTTTAGCGCAAAGTCACTCTACACTAATCTCCAAAGAAGCCTTCTTCAAGGAAATTTTCTAGTTCTTTCAATAATGTCCAAAAACAAACAGATTAAACTTGAATTTAAAAATATTGTATAAATTTTGTGGGTCTATAATGTAAGTTTACATTGCTGATATAATGTAAACTTATAAAAGTTGTCAAATGGACTCTATAAAAGAGCTTTTTAAATTTCAAATGAGCGAAAGCCCCCATTTCACAAACTTTAGAAAACAATAGGTTTTGTTTTTATTTTTTAAGAATCACTTTTGAGATGAAATTGGTAGTCCAGTGCAAAGCCACTCTACACTAATCTCCAAAGAAGCCTTCTTCAACGAAATTTCCCAGTCCTCTCAATGATGTCCAAAGACAAACAGACTAGACAGGAACGCAGAAATCATACGATAAGAACACTTTAAATCTTTGTTTTTTTAATTTGATAATTAAGAATACTTTAAATCTGATAGCTGAAAACAGCACCTTCAAAGGCAAACAAGACATTGAAACCAAAGCTGATTGAAGAAAAACTACAGGACCACGTAACTTAGGAAGACAAGAACAAACTTAAAAAAGAAAAGAACCTCACTTTCTGAGAGTAAAGGATAATAATTTATTAGTTATTTGGTTTCAACTTTCAAGTTTTAACTTCAACGCATAGATATCTTATTCTTATATATAGGCTTATATATTATTCTTCAAATCCTGCAAGGAATCTTAAAGCTTCCAAGTAGCAAGATACTCATGAAGATACCTACCAGCAGAAATGCTTTTTCTCTTTTCTTCTTCTTCATTATTCTTTCCGAAACTAATTTCTTGGCCAAGACACAAAACACGACAATCCCAGTTAATGTGGGTGTCATTCTTAACGATGATACATGGAATGGGAAGATGGGTTTCAGTTGCATCAACATGTCCCTTGAAGACTACTATGCCTCCAATAGTCACTACAGAACCAGGGTAGTTCTTAACTCAAGGGACTCCAAAAGTGCTGTTGTTGGAGCAGCTGCTGCAGGTTATCTCTCTCTCTACCTTATTCTTCTTTGCTGTGAATTCATTCCGGACTGTAGTTAAGTCTCGTGGTAGATGATAAGTCTATGGGCCGGGATTAATGGATTAAGTGATTAACAATACTATAAAAATCTGATTTTGAGCTGATCAATAGAAGTAGCGGATTAATGAATTTATTGTGATTGAATTATTGATTAAGTGTGCGTTTGATACCAACTTATTTAGCATTTTGTTGAAAATTTGTGAAAATATATTTGTGTTTTGAAAAGGTGAAAAAATATAGTTTTAAAAAACTATACATAATTGTTAAAAACTAAAAACTAACAAAATAAATTGGACACAAATAGACACTAAGCTATGAGTTAAGGACTATACATGACTTAAAAACTCAGAATTTTCAAGAAATATACCATTCTTTAAATTTAGGCCAAAATACCATATTGTTTCCTAAAGTTTACTTTTTAAGCGATTTTCATTCCTAAAGTTTCAAATAAAGGTCCCTGAATTTTAAAAAATGAGGGCTATTGATACTTTCGTTGACTTCCGTTAGTTTCTTTGCCTATGTATCTAATGGAGCAATGATGTGACAAATTTTTTGTTAAAAAATATTTGGAAAAAAAACTTTCCCCCTTTATGTTTGGGATAGTTTTCAATTCTCCTCCTTATCTTTGAAACCAACCAATTTTCCCCATTATGTTTTGGAAATGGGCAAATACCCCAAATTTGTTACTTTTTTTTCAGTTAAATCCAACGAAACCTTTTAAAAAATTATTAGTCTTCCACTGCAAGGAAGAGAAAAAGTTGAGAATTGCATTATTATTTTTTTGGATTGCATTTGTAATCATTTTGATTCCATTAGATTTAATTATAAAAGTATAGGATTGAGGAAATTTGCTCATTTTCCAAACATAAATGAGGAAATTAGTTGGTTTCAAAGATAAGAGAGAGAATTGTGAACTACCCCAAATATAAAGGAGGGGAGGGGGGGGGGGGGGGGGAATACTTTTTCCCCAAAAAAATTACACATGTAATCTAGACCCAAAACCATTTCTTTTTTCCAAATTCAAACCCAAATCTAGAAAACGTTCATACTTTCCCAAATTTAAACCCATACCCGTTTGAGAGAGCGTCCCTTGTCCTTCTCCAAAATGAACATTTTGTTTACTTATTTTTTTTTAAATGGTTAATTGATAGTGCTCATTTGAAACTTTAAGGGCAATTAACACCCATTAAATAAACTTTAACTAGGTAAACTTTATTAATCAATAGTGTATTTTGGCCTAATATTAATCTACAATTTAGAGTAAACGAGTGTCCATGGGCTAAAATGAAAATCACAATACATACATGACTTTTATATATTGACCATATCAATAATATTCTCATTTACCTTAAGTTAATCTTACATTAACACTATCCAAATTTCTCCACAACAAAACTTTCTCCTAAGAGTTATCTTCATGTTCATGCTCATTATTTAAACTTGTTTATGGAAAGAATGACGTCATAGCAAAAGGAGGAAGAGTTGTCACGGCTCAAACATACTCTTTGTTAGGGGGATAACATTTTGGGAAGCTTTTAATTGAGTAGTTAATATAACATATTAGGACACCACTAATATTTGAAAAGAAAGAAATATACCAATTTCAATGGTAGCATCGCTTTTGTCTTCTCCTAATTAATCTTATTTATTGGATAAACTTAAGAATTTATCAAAGGAAAAAAAAAAAATAACACAATGGAAAAAAGGAAAGAAGTAGTTAATAATAGGCAATTAAAATTGAAGAATATATTGCCTAAAAAATTTCGAAGACTATTAACGGAAATTGAAATTCTTAAAAGAAACTGGACAATTGTACATAGAGTCATGAAGCATGGGAAGAAGAAAAATTTCAAAGGTGATACTGAATTCAAGCCCATAAAGCCATTCAATGGCTTCAGAACAACAACTATTTCTCTCCCTCCACCTCAAACTCTCACCTTATTCTTCATCTATGTCGTAGAAGTTACCTATTGTCACTTTGATACTGCATTGTATGTAACCAAAAATGAAAATACACAATTGCTTAGTGTTTTTAAATGTAAACGTGGTATAAATTTGTGTAGCCACGTGGTGCAATGAGAAGTGGTCAATAAAAAATTAAACATTTCGTTTATTATTATTATTATATATAGATATCTGTGTGTGTATGTGCACACGCTTGTGTGTGCATGTGAGTGTCTGATACTAAATGTGTGTGTTATTATTTGTTTAATTTCATTATAATATTATTTTTGTAAATTGTGATGTGTGTGAATATGTGCATGTATAGTATAAATATAATATAACTTTATATAATTTAATAATTAGGAAATATAAAGGGTTTGTTACATGTGTGTCCATTGTTTTCATGTTATAATAACTTTTTGTTAAATAGTTAGTGATTCAAGAAAAAGAATAGTAAAGTTAGTCATTGTTCAAACATTTGATTGGTTAAATAAACACTTAGTGTATTATCTATGTATTGATGAGTGTAGTTGTGTGGGTCAATAAGTAATATAGTGCAAGTGTGTTGAGTTTTGTCATTTAATTTAAAATAGCTTAGGTCCTCAAAAAAAAAAAAAAAAAAAAAAATTAAAATAGCTTTATAAAAACAATAGCAAATAGACAATAACAAATGCGTAAAAATATAAATGTTAGACAAACTTAATAAAATAAAATGGTCACACCCACCCACATTAACAATAGATAATGTGATAGGCCAAGAATGTATTGACCTCTTATGATAAATTAATCAATTAATTAGCCAAGTTAATTAATTAATCCGATTAACATGCAATACGCGTGGTAGCACAAACAAATCACCAACTAAGTTAATATGCAGCGGAAAATAAAGTTGACACAGTGATTTGTTTACGAATGGGGAAAACCTCCAAGGCAAAAACCCCACCGGGTGATTTTAAGGTCACCACTCCCGAGAATTCACTATTATCACAACAAGCGGTTACAAGTAAAGGAATCCTAGTAACTTATACCAACCTACAGTTGAACCCTTACCCCAATATTCAATTGAACTTGTTCTGTAGTGACAATCTCTCCTTTCAATGCACGGCTCCCAGTACGTGACTAACCAATTGATGCACGGATCCAAGTACGTGACTAACCACCAACTTGAGAATGATGTTGGCTGCAAAGTTCTTCGAGTCATCAACACGATGAAGATCATGAAGCTCCTTGGTTACAAAACCCTACAGCATACAAACATAGCAACTTCTTGAAGAGAAATATGAACTAGGGCAAATTGTCTCCGGTCACAATATGCTTGTGAAAAACCTTTGCATCAAGTTGTACTCACTTGCATCAGCTGTGACAGCCCTTAAAATAATCTTTATATATGTTTAGGGTTGTGAGAAAAGAAAGTCCAAACATGTATACACGGATTGGATGAAAATCAGAACTGAAAATCTGATTTTCATAAATCTCGATAGATAGGGTATTTATTGAGCAGCTGTTGAGCATCGGGCAAAAGCTACCTTTTAAACCTCGATAGATGCTATCTGTTGAGCTTTAAAATCTAGCACTTTTTCACTTGATTCTTGGATAGATTTGCATGGCTTTAACACTTGGACTTGAAACCTTGTTCCTTGAAGTATTAAACATATCCTAGATCTACCCAATTACAAGTAAAATGCGTTTTGTCAAAGGATTAGCCAATTCTATATTAACATATGTTCCTAACATTAGGGGTGTGCATAAAACCGAAGAACCGAATGAAACCGATCGAACCGTGTCCAAAATTTCAGTTCGGTTTTGGTTTGGTTTGGTTTCGGTTTCTATTTCTCACAAACCGAAGTTTCGATTTTGGTTTCGGTTTTCGGTATGTATGCACTGAACCGGCCGAAACCGAACCGAATAATATATAATATATTTTATATTATATATATTATATATATAATATGAAATCAGATTGGGCCGGCCCTAGGCCTTTCAAATACATTAAGCATTAAGGCACTAGGCCTCGGGCCTTGCAAATAATCAAGCCCATTAACCCATTAAACTAATTAAATATCTAATTAAACTTAAATTAATTAGGTAAACTAATTAAACTAAAACAAAAAGTTAAAAACCCTAGAAGACGTTTCACTCTCATCTCATTCTCACTCTCACACACAGAACACAGCCTCCACAGTCATAGCTGCACCTTCTCTTACTCTGCTCAACTCTTCTCCAAGGTTCTCACACCCACAAACAAATGGGCAACGAAAGTTGTGCTTGTTGATGAAATTGTCCTCATCTGCAAGAGCAATAGCTTCGCTCTCGTCGATGTAATCGACCCCAATGGCTTCAAGAATCTGGGCCTTGACGAAATGGCCGACACGGGCTCTAACCATTATGGGGATCGAAACGACGTGCTTGATTTCCTTGATGAGAGACGGGTCTGGCATGCGAGAAATGCCTCGTTGAGATGGGTTCAAGACAATGAGACAACATGCACCAGCTTGTTCGACGATCTTGGTATGATTCTTCTTTTTTCTTTCTCTCTTCTCTTTTCTTTCTCTGTCGCTTTGTATCAACTTCATTCATCAGCTTTGTTCAACTGCTCTATTGCTTAATTGCTTTTTGTATTTTTTTTTTATGTGATTAAAATTAGGGTTTTGTAAATCTTAACAACCCTCTCTTTGGAAAACCGAAACCCGACCGAAACTGACTGAAACCGAAAGAAAAGAAAATACATAATAACCTCACTACATCCCTCAAAATATAAACACTCCCCCTATCACAAAAATGTCCTATGCTAACTCTCCCTCTAAATACATGACTACTTTCATCTCAAAACTACTTCCCCCTTTTGTCACAATGACAAAGGGTAAGTAACTCAAGTAGTCATCATGTTGTCACCGGAAGAGCTAGCAACCTTATCATCATCATCGTCGTCGGAGTTACTATCATCGTCCTCGTCCTCAAATGCCTCTAGAGAAGGAGAGGGAGACTTTACGAAGCCACCAAGGCGAGCCTGCCGTCGAGCAATATGGCCGACACGGGTGTTCACCTAACACAACTCATCACTGAGTGTGTTAAGGCGAGCATCCATGCGCTGAAGTTGCACCATGACCACCTCGAGGGTCACACCACCCGCCGATGAAGAAGGAGCGGATGAAAAAGAAGCGGAAGAAGCCGGAGGAGTCGCCGTCTCACTCCGTGGCAGCGTTTATAGCACACATAGGGGAGAAGTGTATAGACTCGAGATAGGAAATAGAAAAATAGAGGAGAATCCGCGTGAAAGCCGAAGGGAAAATGAGCTTATCACGGGTCGTCGTATCCCTATATACATTTATGAGGGAGAGAATGAAGTGAGAGGGAAAATCTATAGTAAGTCCCTTAAGAAGGGATAACAAAAATTGAGCATGAGACTCTATGATAGAGTTATAGTGAGACAATGGATGAAGAACGAATGTCATCACCATGTTAATGAATCTCGGACCTTTTGTAAAGCCCGAGCAAGGGGTGTTTTGACGGTCACCCCAAGAAGAAGGTGTCTCACAGAAGCGAGATGAGAGTTCGTCTTTGGACACAATCTGAATATGATCACAACCGGGGTAGTTAGCAAACTCTACTCTCAGTACGTGTAGCACCTTGGATATAAGATCTGGAATGACTACAATGCGTGTACCTTAAACGCGAGTGACAAAATGAGGTACAGAATAGTCGAATTCGTGCATGTTAGAGTAAAACTCCTGTATGATCACGGAAGGATAGGTGACCGAGATGCCACACAGTGATTCCCAACCCCTACTGTAGATGACAGTGGGAAGGTCAGTATCAGAAAAGTCCAATAGAACGACTTGGCGTTCCGAATGAATGCCGCATCGTGAGAAGTTCTTTGAAAAGTCCTTACGGGCTTTATCATCACAGAACCGGACGTGAGATGGAGTGGAATCAGCGGGACGGAGTAGAGGGTTCTGGAACGGAGTAGATTTTCGTTTAGGTACCATAGAGCAACTAATTGAAAGAAAGAGAGAGGGAGAGAGAGACACACACAGAAAAGCACCAACATAGATCAATATCAAAATAAAGATAAATAAAGGTACGATGCATGAAAAATACATGAACATATGACATGCAACAGTAAAAATATCGTGGGCTCAGCCCAATCCAATCCTACCAACACATATGAATTCAACATATAACACACATCTATAATGCATGAAACATTGTTAAAATGCAAATGTGATGCAATGCATGAACATTTAGAATCATTTAAACAAAACCCATCCAAAAAATTTTGCAAAAACCTCATCAATTTTGAAAAACCCCAAAAAATTTTCAAAAACCCAAAAACCTAGATCTATATGAATGAAAATGCATGGAAAAGAGGGAAAACAAGATCTTACCAGTGAAGGAAGAATCAATCTAGGCCAAAAATCACTTGGGAATGAGGTTTAAGGTGATAGAGAAGTGTTTGGGAAGGTGATGAGACAAGTTCTGTCGAGAGAGATCGAGGAGAAATGAGAGAAATATCGCGCTGACCATATATATAGAAACATATGCAGCTCGATGGATCGAGAGGTGTCGAGGGCTGTCGAGAATTAAAATATGCCAGAAGGAGCTATCGAGAGGTGTCCACAGCAAAGTGACCTCAATGGATCGAGAAGCTATCGAGCATACAGAAACTTCCTCGATGGATCAAGAAGCTATTGAGCCTGATTCTCAAAGCCCCCGATGGATCGAAATTGTGATAAGAGATATCGAGAAAAGAAGCTCAAGAGGCTCGATAGATAGCCTAACTGTCGAGAGGTGTCGAGATTGCTCAAAAGTAGTTTTTCATAGAAGAAAAAAACACAGACATGAATGCAATCAAACATGTTACTTAACCAAAGATCAATTTAAGCTCTCAAAAACATCTCTCAACAAGAAAATGTCAAGCATTTAGATCCAAACACACACACACACACACACACACACACACACACACACACACACACACACACAATATTCTATTAAATAGGGAAGTCAACAATCAAACCAAATCAAACATGCTAGAAAAGATCTTATTCAGGTAACGAATTAAAATTAAAACTACTATGGAAATGTTGACTAATCAAAGCATGGAAAGTAATTAGTTGCCATTTATTACTTAGTCTTAAGAATTTAGAGTCAAACAAATCACAAGGAATATATAAAATACTCAATTTAATCAAAACATCATTTTTTATCTATCCTGAGTTCGAGCGCATAATCGAACATGCATACATAGGTGTAGGTATTATGTCTGTATACATACTTTTCAATGGTGTGTACACATCCTAGCATAGAAACATAAATTATACATTTTAAATTTAATTGCCCAAAGTTTAAGTATACAAATAAAGAAAAATATGAAGAAAACACCCAAAACTAAACAAAACCAAACTATTGTTAGCTTAAACACATATCAAAGAAAGATCATAATCATCAAACAAATTAAATATGCATACTCAGACTAACATCAAATAAAGAATCATGTTGATCCTATCTAGTAGAGTAGAAAATCATAGAATAGAAGCTTACCTTGCTTATGAATCACTATTTTAAAGCTTTAAAGTGACCTCTTAGTGCCTACAATAACAATGTTGGATTGAAATTACAAGGAAAGATGAAAAACACTATAGAACTTTGAAACTAAAAAAACAAAAGATTTGAAAAAAAAAATGTTTTGAAAACATGATTGAAACCACTTTATGCCTACTAGTGACTCTTAGAGAGAGGTTTTGAAGATTAAAAACATGCAAGTATGCTTGTGAGAGAGACTAGAGAAAGAAATTTTTGGAAGTATAGTAGCTAAAAAAGAAAAGAAAAAAAACTCTCCTTAAAAGTGATTTAGAATGGGGGCATAAGGTAATAATTTATAGGTTGAACACTAGAATTTTGAAGGTTGTTGGAGGTTTCTACAACCTCCTATACTTATGGGCGTCATACCATTGAAGATTGAAGTGTTTGACACTCAAATATGAAAAAAAAAAAAAAAAAGGTTCTGGGACATAGTTACATACGAAGCCTCAAAGCTTGTATTTGTAGCCTTAAGCTTGCACAACAACCTCACGCAAAATCATACTTTCTTGACAACACTATTGTCCTAACTTCAAATGAGACTTACTTACTTATTCTAAATCCAAATTGAGTCAAATTTCTATCCATTTTAAAGCTCTAGATGTCTACCTTCCAATGGAAAAAAAAAAAAAAAAAAAAAGCTTACTTAAAATTGTGAGAAACGTTTATCATTTTCAAAGAAATTTTGAGCATTTTTTTTAGTTGTAATTACTTCCAAACTATTGAGTTGTACACTTTTGACTTGCATATGAAGCTTGGTCACATATGCAAAACTCCAAAGACAAGTAAAACCATCATTGACAAATTGTGCCCCTAAAGGAAAGTGTGAAAATCAAAACTTAAAATCTCCATTCACAGAAGTCAAGAGCCAGAAGTTATAATCTCACCAACTATAGGGCTAATTCTTGAATCTTACCCATGATAACGACATCAACACCCATTAAGACCACAACCAAGATAATGACTACAATTAAGGAGCAATTAGACAAGTCATTGTCACCTTTTGCATGAAAATTGTTATAATTCAAATCAATGTATGCGAGATGCAAAAATAAATTTAACAAACCCCAACAATCATTCGAGATAACGATCATGAAACAACAATTGAAAAGTATGGTAAAAATTATACGAGAGCTAAGATAGATATTGGAAGTAATGCAATGGCTCTTACCTCAATAGGTACTACTCTAAGGAGAACCGTCATAGTAGGAAGAGGAAGTCCATTATCCTACAAGTAGATATTGGTCAAAAGAATTTTCAAAAGTTTCCTCCAAGTCAGGAAAGATTAATTACTCTTTAAGATGGAACAGAGAAATGAAACACATGAATTTCAAACTAGACAAAGTGATAAGGGCTTCGAAAGTGGGAAGACAATGACCTCGATGGATGGTTTGGTCCACAAAATTGATTCCTATTTTTTCAATAGACATTGTCGTTTGTTCTTTGTCATTGTAGTTCAAGTTGTTGTAGTTGGAAGTCTCAAATATGTCTCAAACCGTTGTATTTCCTTGATACCAAGTAGACCTTTCACCTTATTGTATTTTAGTTAAATAGTATTGCCGTAGAAAAATACTTAAGATTTCTCCAGATTGATACATTAACCTAAAGCTTCAGCATGAAGTTGAAGGACTATGGCAAACTATTCTATCTTCGTTTAGTGTTTATTGAAAAAATAACAAATAATATAACTTGATGTCTTATATATATTGTGGATGGTATATGTGGCTTAGTAACATCGATTTCAGTCGATGAGTTCGGCGGTGTTTACCCTTTTATATAAGTAATGTGAAGTTCAAAATTGTTAGGATTTTCAAAGGATTTCCAACTTATTTTGTGCACTAAAACACTTTCTTTCATTTAAAATAACAATAAAAAAAAATCATCGTAAAGAACAAAGAATGTCAAAATTATAGTGTTTTTGCATGATTGATAACAATGTGTGAAATATACTCTTAAAAAATCTTAATACTTATCCACTATCCCAGAGTTCTCTATTGGAATAATGTTGAAATTGGGAGCAGGTAGTCTTGGGGAGAGAAAACAGGTCAAGAAGCCTACATAGGCAAGTTCAAGAAAGAATGCATGAAAGGGAAAGGAAGTTTAGAGAATTCTAGTATACCTACAAAGGTGTTCGTCAAATAATTTAGGGCAAATTGTGGTGCATGCCTTTGGTTAGGAACATTTGACATTTCTTATGAGGTTGCTATGGCATATGATGTTGTTGCACCTAAACTTTATGTCATAGACGCAAAAATCAATACACACACACACACACACACACACACACACACACACACACACACACAACAAGTCTAACCAATTTTATATTTAAAAAACAAGTCAAGACAGTTTAGTGAGCATACATTAACACATGCATTCCTTGTGATGGCCAAATCACATTGTACCTGCACATGTATCAAGAGTAGCAAAGAATATTGCGTGTTGTGTGTGAAAAACATCGCAAGATTGCAAAAGTGTCTATATGTTATGACGATTTGAGATATGAAAAAATCACTTTAACTCACACACAATCATAACTACTTGATATGGACTATCACCTTCGAGGTACATCCTATAACTCCCACATCTCCTAGAAGACACGCTTGCAATCATATATAAAGCATTTTGATTCTTTTTGCTTTTATTTTCTTTGCATATTTTTCTTTTAAGCAAACCATGCATGGGCATATAAGAGAAAGAAAAGAAATACCCAATTATGTTAAGCTTTTGACATTGCACTTTGCTATGCCGAAGCATACAGATGTCATTTCATGATTGGCGGGCAAAGTGGTGAAATGGTTATTTATGCATTTCTCTTAGGATTTTCTAGTCATTCCCATCAAAAAGAGTGATACGAGTGTTAGGTACAAGAGATTACTTAATCTTACTCATCACAAACACGAGCCACAAAGCTCACTTGCTTAGTTGTACATAGAGATGCTCATCTAAGCTACAAAAGACACAAAGTTTAGAAAACTTTGTTTCAATGGCCATCCAAGGTACACAAGTACCAATGTACATAAAACACATACTGTTTTTGTATTTTTCTGATTTTTCAATTTTTTATTTTTTTATTTTTATGAAAAGCAAAATAAAACAAAACTGAAAATAAACAAACAAAAACATGTTAAATAAAGCAAAGCATAAAACTAGACTGACTCAAAAAGAAGAAAGCAAAACACACAAATAATGCATACTCAAAAACAAGAAAAGGGAGAGAGAGAAAAAAATGACTAAATCACTTGGAGCCTTCTTCCTTCCACACCTTGGAAGAACCTTTTCGTTTAGGAAACTCTTGATCCGGCGGTGAGGGGGAAGAATTGAAACCGTTCAAGTTTGAAAGAAACATAAGGGCTTTGAGTAGATCTCCAAGAGGAGCAAAGGAGAATGGAAACTGATTCTGGTTTCCAGATGAGATCATATTGTTGCTCTGTTGAGTGGCTAACCACTTATAGCAATTTGGTTGAGTATGTCCAGTCGCTTCACAGTGATGACAGAGATGCTGCTTCTTCTGTTTAGGCTTTTGAGTGTTTCCTTTCTTAGCCCTGGGGTTTTTAATCTCTTTCTTATCAAGTTTAGGGGGTGCTCCTAAGGAAGATTTACCTTTAACTATGTTTTCACTAGCTAAAATAGTTTTCACATGATTGTTCTCAGATTCAACATTATTAGCAGGTGAAACAAAAACAGTAGTACTAGTAGAAGCAATATTAGGAGAAGTGAAATCATACCCTAAACCGGTTCAATCGGAAGCAGATTTCTGAAGGCTTAGTATCTCGTCAAGCTTTGCACTTGAAGTCCTCTCCAACTAAGCTCTCACTTGGAATAGCTCTGTCTTAAGTTTCTTGGTCTTCTCAGCCAAGAAGTTGTTCTCAAATCGCAGTGCTCCAATGGTCTGATTGGCTTTATCAAACTTCGTGGAGATTTCTTCTCATTCAAGCTCCACATCACTGAGCTTCTTGGTGGCCAACCTATACAACTTCTCATGCTTTTCCAAGACCTTGTATAATTTTGCATAGGCTGTATGGATGTTATCTTGTTCATTCATCTTCTCAAATTTAGACTCTGCCAAGTCCTCTTCTTCATCCACATTTTCAACAATCCCTCAGTAGGATTTACAGTGGCAGTGAAGGCATTTAGGATTCCATTATCCTCATTATTAGAATCATCATCAGACTCGGTGTCGCTCAAAGTAGTAGCAAGTGCCTTGCTTTTCCCAATGGTCTTGAGATACGTAGGACACTCTTGTTTCATGTGACCGAAGCCTTAACACCCAAAACACTTTGGTCTTGAGGGAACAGTGTACTGACCGCCATCCCTAGCATCCTTCTTTCCTTTGTCTTGGTTCTTGAACTGAGACAAACTGGATTGCTTGCGGTCTTTGTCAAATCCTTTGGCATTGGCATTCTTCATAAACTTTTGAACTGCCTTGTAATGTAGGATTTCATTTTAGAATTTTCATCGTCTGAAGACTCATCAATGTCACTGCTTTTGACCTTCAGTGTCATGCTCTTACTCTTGCTTGTTTTCCCGATCCTTGTCAAACCCAACTCATAAGTCTGCAAATTTTCAACTAGCTCTGTCAAAGGAATTTTATCAAATCCTTTGATTCCTAAATTGCGGTGATCTTGGCATGAAATCTCTCGGGTAGAGATCTGAGCACCTTTCTAACAATCTTGGGTTCGGGAATGGTTTCCCCAAAATTAAAGGCTGAGTTCACTATGTCCTTGAGCTCGTGGTAAGCCTCTGAAGTTTTGAATTCTTGACAGCCTTAGTTCCTTCATAGGTTGCCTGGAGGATGGTCCATGCTTCCTTTGCAGTTTCAGTAGATGATATCTTCTTGAACTCCTCATTCGTGACCACACTGAATAACGCATTCAATGCCCTGCTGTTGAAATTTACCGCCTTGATCTTAGCATCATCCCAATTGGCCGGTGCTTCCTTAGGCTTGGTCCAGCCTATCTCCATAGCTTGCCACACTTTCTTATCTAATGATTGCAAGAAAGCTTTCATGCATACTTTCCAGTATGCATAGTTAATGCCATCAAATAAAGGAGGTATAATAAGAGACTATCCTCTATCCATGACAAACAAGGGTCAATGGATCACACAACAAAGATTAAAACCTAATCAGAGTGTGTCTGCTCTGATACCCTTGATAGGCCAAGAATGTATTGACCCCTTGTGATAAATTAATCAATTAATCAGTTAAGTTAATTAATTAATCCGATTAACATGCAATATGCGTGGTAGCACAAACAAATCACCAACTAAGTTAATATGCAGCAGAAAATAAAGTTGACACAGTGATTTGTTTACGAATGAGGAAAACCTTCAAGGAAAAAATTCCACCGGGTGATTTTAAGGTCACCACTCCCGAGAATCTACTATTATCACAACAAGTGGTTACAAGTAAAGGAATCCCAGTACCTTATACCAACCTACAGTTGAACCCTTATCCCAATACCCAATTGGACTTGTTCTGTAGTGACAATCTCTCATTTCAATGCACGGCTCCCAGTACGTGACTAACCAATTGATGCACGGATTCAAGTACGTGACTAACCACCAACTTGAGAAGGATGTTGGTTGCAAAGTTCTTCAATTCATCAACATGATGAAGATCACGAAGCTCCTTGGTTACAAAACCCTACGGCGTACAAACGCAGCAGCTTCTTGAAGAGAAATGTGAACTATTTTCCAAGTGTTGGTAGTGTAATTTCCCTGACTAAACCACCAAGGCCAAAATCCATCCTGTTAATTCGAGTCCATGTAGTTTTGGGCTTAGAAGTAGACGGACCAGATCCATGTAGTGGAGAGGTCTTGAATGCCATCTGACACCTTATCCAAATCAATATGTGATAATTCCTTCCCAATACTCGGGTTTAAATCAACCTTGCCATTTAGAGATAGCTTAATATCCGGGTTTGGATTTGCTGCCATAGAATTACACTCCTTTATGTTAGTATGGCTTGCGCAAAACACTCTATTAGCATGCATGAAATTCATAGCAACTCCTAGATTCTCGGCTTCAACCTTATCACTCGTCCTAGGGTTTTTGTGCCCTACCTAGCTTTTTGCCACCGTCGTCTTCATTGATTGTACCACCGGGACTAGATCTTGTACCAAACCACTGCCTGCACCCTCCTCTGTAAAGGATTTGGGACTAGTATATTGATTAACTAGAACCCTAGCTCGACCACCTGCTGCCCTTAGGAAATCTCCATATTAATACTCAATATTTCCACCATTTTTCTCCACCGCATAGTGTGCTGCACAGTGTTTCAAATCATGCCCTAATATCCCACAATAATGGCAGAACATGGGGAGCCTTTCATATTTAAATGACACCCAGAAACGCTCTCCATCAGACCTAGCCAGGAACCCTCCTCGTCTAAGAGGCTTCGATATAGGCAATGCAACCCTAACACGTATAAAAAAATTAATATCATCCTTCCTTTTCTTCCATTCCACCTTTTCAACCTCACCCAATCTACCCCCAACTTCTTTAGCAACCTGGGGTGAAATCATGTCAAAGGGAGCACCCCATATTTGAACCCATAACGAAGCTGTCTCCATAATTATATTGCCCACTGTCATACCTTTCTTCCATCGTTGGAGCATGAGAAGTTGGTTATCAAATGACCAAGGACCACCCTTGAAAATCCTATTCATCTTGAACTCAGGTTGGAACTTAAATTGGAACAAGTTCGACCCCACCTCTAAAATTTGCATAGTATCATCAACTCCCCAAGCCCTTCGTATTGTATTCTTGGCTGCCATCTTATTGAAGGGTTTGCACGTTAGGAATTTACCAATCAGACTCAGATGACAACTCTCAATAGCTTCTAATCTTCCTTCATCCGAAATAGCTATGATTTCTTCTTCCTCTGATGTTAGCTTCATTTTTTCCATACTGTCAACGACCTCATCAGCCATGATTTTGAGAAAAAAACAAGAACAATACCCTTCGTACTAGACCAAGGGAGGGAGGAACTCGTGCTATCAAGAGAGAGAGAACTCCAAATACAAATGTTTCAATAAAATAAAACATTTGTATTTCTCTACAATACTATGAATATCAAATGAAATGCTTTTTTTTTTTTTTTTTTTTCTTTATACAAGATATAAATTCTACTTTAACTTAATCTAAGTTATATGTGTGAGAAAACTCCCTCCTGGAAACTTGAATTTCGGCCCTTGCCCCCTACACCCCACAAATACTTATATTTATGAAGTGACCATCGCACCAAGGGTGTGCAGTGGTGAAATGCTCTTTTTTCAAATGGGCGATATTGTGTCACCATTAGAAAGACCTTTGGTAAAAAATTTGTGGGGAGGTTTGGGGAGTTGGAGGAGGGAAATGAAAAAAATAAAATAACTCAAGCTAAGATACTAATTTAGCTCCTAAACTTAACTAAAAGTTTGTTTTTTGTCTCTAAAATTTAAAAAATTTGTGTTTCATCCTTAAATTATTGAAAAATTCATCTTTCGTCCCTAAATTATTGGAAATGTTTTAATTTATGTCCTTAAACTTTAAGAATTATCTTTTTTTCCCCGCCTAAACTATTGAAAAAAGTTTTTTTTTTTTTCCCATCCCCATTTTTGTCTCTAAATTATTTTAACAATTGTTTACAAAGTTTATGAATGAAAAACAAATTTTTGGTGAAGTTTAAAAACCAAAATAATATTTTACTTAAGAAATCATATATGATTGTGGGTGTTAAACATGGAGTCTATCTCAAAAAAAAAAAAAAAAAGTGATATTAAAAATTGAGAAGTGCTACGTCCACAACATTTTCACAACAAATTTTAGTTGGCAAGTTATTACAAGTTTTTAATTTGAATTCACAACTGAAATTATTTTCTTACCTACTAGTAGCAAGTAATAAACTGACACATAAAATTTGTTATGAAAATATTGTGAACATAAATATAGCATTTCTCTTAAAATTTTGAATGAGAAATTTTAGAGAACTCCATCTCTTTGTGGGTGTTACAGTGTTAGAATTCAAATGAAAAATGTAACAGCAATATTCATCACAACTAAAATTACTTTCTTACCTACTAGTAGCAAGTAATAAACTGACATATAAAATTTGTTATGAAAATATTGTGAACATAAATATAGCATTTCTCTTAAAATTTTGAACGAGAAATTTTAGAGAACTCCATCTCTACGTGGGTGTTACAGTGTTAGAATTCAAATGAAAAATGTAACAGCAATATTCATAAATCCAATATTATTGGACAAACATGTAAAACTTGAATTAGAATTTTGGAAAAATTGTAACACTAAATTCATTTTAGGAAAATTATAACATTAAACCTTAAAGGCTGGCAGATAGATTATAGCTTCACCTTCAGTGTAACCCAAAGATTGTTTGTCCCTACAAAACTTGACCGAAGGTGGCCAACAAATAGAATAGCAGAAGATACCAAAACGGTACACCTGGGCAGAAAGGAGGGTCTAGAGTGAAAGAGAACCCCAAAGGCAGCGCGAGCCCCTGAGATTTTCAGCATCTTGCTCATGTTCACAGCTGAGATTCTCTTTTATAAAGTGAGTTATTTCTTTCATTTCAGCACAGCTTAATATGTTTAATTTTCTCTATAAAGCTATTATCCAAGGAACTAGTTGTACCATTAGAGGCAGAGCCCCTCAGAACTTGTATACTTTAGAAACCCACGTAGCATTATTAGTTAGATGCATTTCAATTTCAAGCACTTCAAATTCAAACCAACACTCATTCACACTCTCATACCTCATAAAATCATGTGGGTTCTCATTGGAAGCTGCTGTTTCAGCCTCCAAATATGTTAATTTCGAAAACCCAGATAAAGCAGACTTAGTCGTTAGCTTTTTCAAGAAAAATGGTTTCTCACAATCTCAAATCTCAAAAATCATCACTGGATTCCCTCCAGTTCTGGTATCTGATCCTCACAAGACCCTTTTTCCCAAATTGCTGTTTTTTCAATCCAAAGGCTTTACAAGCTCTGACATTGCTACAGTCTTGTGTAGACAACCACAAATATTGAAA
Organism: Notholithocarpus densiflorus; assembly: GCA_030021035.2. NCBI lineage: Eukaryota > Viridiplantae > Streptophyta > Magnoliopsida > Fagales > Fagaceae > Notholithocarpus > Notholithocarpus densiflorus. The sequence goes on along the minus strand of JARYZH020000033.1, from coordinate 3,990,016 downwards.
CGGAGCTTGAAAAACCACATAATCCCTTCTTTTGATTTCCTTACGAATTGGCTTGGAACTGTTCAGAACAGTAGCATAGCTATTAAACGTTGTCCGGCTATTTTAATCGCGAAACTTGATACTTGTGTGGTTCATAATGTCAATCTTCTGCAAGAACATGGAGTTCCTGAATTGAATATACGGGCCTTACTTAAACAGAATCCTAGAGTTATTGTGTCATATCGATTGAAAGAAATTTTAGAGAAAGTAAAGGAAATAGGATTCAATCCTTTGAAGTTTCGTTTCGTTCATGCTGTTTATGCAATGGTGGGAGTGAATAAATCCAAATGGGAGAGGAAGGTAAAAGCTTATAAGAGGTGGGGTTTGTCTGAGGAAGAGATTCTCTTAGCATTTAGAACGAGCCCCCACTGTATTCTAGCATCTGAGGATAAGATCATGCGGATGATGGATTTTTTAGTCAACAAGATGGGTTTGGAGGCTTCCCTTATTGTCAAACGCCCAGAACTCGTTTCTAATAGCTCGGAAAAGCGACTTATTCCTAGGGCTTCGGTCATTGAAGTTTTGCTATCAAAAGGTTTGGTGGTAAAGAAGAATATATACTTTCCTACAACGTTTCAGTCTTCAGAGAAGTCATTCCTGCAGAAGTTCGTGACACCATATAGGGAGGAAGTGTCTGACCTGTTGAAGCTATACAAGGAAAAATTGGATCTTTCAAAAATGACTACAAAACAAAATATGTATCGGTCAAGGAGTGGGATGAAATAATTATAGGCTATATAGCTCACATTATGAATCAATTTTCCCTTGTTTTGAGTTACTTTATCCGATAGAATTTATTGGTATTAATCCTTGGGTAACAGACTTCTGTTCTTGCCTTCTGCAAAGAATATGTCCATGCTTGTGGTTGAATCTAATCCATGGATGCTACTGATTTTGGTATTCCATATCCCACATACTTACATTTGGCAAAGGACGTTGATGTGTTCATTTGGCAAGACCGGATGAGGAAATTAGAAAGGAAGTGGCTCTTCTCCTTTGTTGGTGCCTTGAGTCCTGCCAATGCCAAGTCAATTAGAGAGCAATTTGTTAATCAATGCAAGAACTCCAATGGCTGCAAGCTGTTGGAATGTGATTTTGGGGAGAGAAAGTGTCATTCTCCAACCAGGATATGCAGATCATACTGAGCTCCTTTTTTCTGCCTGCAACCTCAGGCTGAATCATACGCTAGAAGATCAGCTTTTAAGTCTTGTCTCCATGTTAGCTGGTTGCTTATCTGTCTTCTTCAACACAATAGACTTAGCCTCTTCCAAAGAATTATACAAAGTATTCGGTGTTCATTCCAAAGGATTGCATCCGTAAGAGGAATGTTAGCATAGAGTAAAGGCTTCTTCAAATTTCTCTTGAGCAGGTAAAAATCATGAGGGAGGAGGTTATATGTCTTATTCTGCGGCTGGTGTATGCAGATCCTCACTCTAAATTGGAAACTCTTATAGATACATAATGCATTTGATGTTTCTGTACAACAGTCATTGACAAAATTACCAAGCTGAGGAGGGACGTCATTGAAGGTCGTACAGATGATATTTTATTGAGGAGAAAAGTTGGAAATATGCTCTGTTGGAAGGGGGGCTGCATGAAGCGGGGCCTCATTGGTGGGATCCTTTCCTTTTGAAGCCATAGAATGGCAATGAGGGTTCTAGTGATGCATCTGCACAAGCTACAAAAAATTCATGGAAGAATGAGTGGAGATCTCAATCATGAAAGAGGTAATGATCTGTCAATATAATTATGGTAATGTCTAAAGCACAGAGAATGCAGCTTAGAAGAACACTGCCCACCTTAAGTCAGGAAGATTACTGGTATGAACCCTTCTCAGGGCTTGACATGAACCCATTGTAGAGCTTATCGTCAAGTTTATCAGCCCATATCCTTGTTTAGGACCAAAACAAAGACATAGTCGCTGCTTATATGTTTTTTTATATGACATTTTACTTTTTGCAATTTCGAATCTGTTTGTGATTCTTTGTAAAGCTGAGGTTTCATCATATTATCAACTTTATGTTAATTTCCCATCAATGCATACAGTAAATAGTAAGGAGTGATTAATGATCATTTCAAAGTTTTAATATAGGGATTTAGAGGTTTGATTGTAACTTTACCTGGATGCAGTAATCTTAGCCTAAATTACACCACTACATATTTCATCCTTGAAATTTGGTTTGAAGTTTTATTTTTGTAAGTTGTGGTCTCAATTCTGAAATTTTAGAAAATATTGCTTTCAGTCTTCGGTCCATCTGTAATTCAAGAAATTTAATAGATATCAGACAGAGTATTGATATAGCATATTAAGACACAGATGTGACCTGAAATAAATTAACTGCAGATGAACGCAAAGACAAGTTTGATGCATTTAAATTTTTTAGTGAGAAAATTGTAACCTTCTCAATCTAAGGGATGGAAGTTATTTGTGTTACGATACTTTACTACTCCAGCATCTTACTCCACCGTTGTTTTTCCTCCCCTCTTGTCTAGTTTATGATGAGTTTTGACGCTACTCCATGTTGTATATATAGGTATATACATGAATATGTTGTAATAATGATATTTGAGTTTGCAGAATATTGTTTCATAAAGTCGATAAAGTGAAAATTCAAGTTTTGAAATTTGCTAAGTGAAAAATTGAAATTTAGTATTTTTGATCGGTCGAAACTTTTACTCGATCAATCGAAATGGTAAGGAAATCTATCTTGGAGTCTTTGGATAATTCGATTGTTATTCGATTCTTGTTCGATTGATCGAAAAAAGCATTCGATCGATTGAAAATAATTCTCAACCGATCGAAACTTGTAAAACTGAGTTTTCTGCAGAATTTTTTGGTTACTGTTCTGAATGTCTGAAGAAGTTTCAAGCCTTGTGAATGGTTTTATGAAATATTTTGACTCTCCATACGTGCCTTCTGATGAAATATAACCTTATGGGTATAAATAGAGGCTTATATTCACTTGAAATCCTGTGGTCATTTTCCAAAATTGCTAGAGAGAAACACAAAAAATTCTATGATCATTCTCCAGAATTGCTATCTGTAGAACCCAACAACTTGGTTGTATCTTGGAGACAAGCTTGCAATAACTCTTTAGCAACAAGAGTGAGGGGGGGAGGGAGAGGGGGGGGGGGGGGGAATATTGTCTAAGGATAACAATTTTGTGCCTCTAAGTTATCCACTTCTGTTTGTCTTTGTGTTATCCTTGTTCTTCCTTCATTACTTTTTGTATTATCCCCATCACTCCATATCTGTTGTCTGTTGATCTGGAGCTGATTCTTTAAGTTTCATAATTCATAAGTTGCACACTAATGATGTTCTTAGTTCTTAAAGCTCTAGCCCCTCCGCAAAATTGCTGGCTGTGCAATTTGAATCTCTATGGCTACAGAGACATGTCCAAGTAGGTTAGGATATTTCGTGATGATATTGCATGGAGAAAAGTTCGCTTAAACACATCACGCTCTACATGTTGGCTGCAAGATTATCTTATGCTATTTAAGTGTTACAAAAACAGGCAGCAATTACGCTATGCCAAATTGCTGGCCTTGCAATTTGCACGCCTCTATAATGATACGTCTAAATTAAAGTATCATATTTAATGCTGTTATTACTCATATGAGGCAAGTGTTTTATCTTCTGCTATTTGGCGCATTCTGTGACTATTTGTAGCCAAAAACAAAAACAAAACAACCCATCAAAAAAAAACAAAAACAAAAACAAATGAAGAAAAATTCATTGCCTTAGCGACCAACTTTAAAGATCACACGTAGATTGGGTCAAACCAGTCTATCAGATGCCATCGACCATCATATAAGAGGTTTCACTAATCTTATCTTCACCTTCACCCCAAAAGAATGGTAAAAGAAAAGCTAGTAGCGGTTGACCAAATCAAGTTATCAACCTTCTAAAATGTACCTGTCGTGCATAAAATATGAAATAAATAACTAAATATATGAACTTTTAAAAATAAAATATAACATATTTTTGAGGGAAAAAAACTAGGTGCCATTGATCATATGAAGTTATCAACCTCCTTAAGTATACCTGTCACTTGTAAAATAAGAAATAAAGTTAATTTACCTACAAAGATAATATATAAACATATAAGATAAAATATAACATAATAACATGTTAGATAAAGGAAAATACGTTAATAATTAATACTAACCTATTGAGTGCGTGTTCAAAGGCCTTTTTTTCTCTTTTTCTTTTTTAATTTTCATGTGGTACTCTTTTTTCAAAAAGAAAATTTCAAAGTGTCCCGATTCCAGGTTGATATAATTATCCGAGGAGAGAATTGCTTTCTAGTATACCCAAAAAAGAAAATTAATTAAAACCCTTAGATGCCCTCATTTTGGGAGATTGAGATCAGGTGCAATATCTAGTGATACAATTCCTATGAATGGTTGAGATTGATAATTGCAAAAAGTAACTTTCAATCTCAACCATTAATTAAAAAAGTTAAGAAAAAAAGTGAAGAGAAGTAAAAAGCATTTTTTTTTTTTTTTGGTGAGAGATGGTAGGATGAATTGCACCGAATCCTAATCCTATTTTGGGATAATACAATTAAAATGGATAATTTCATGTTGACATGAATAAATATCTATGTATAATTGTGTTAATTGTAGGTCAACACGCAACACGTTGCTTATCGTGTCAATTGTGGGTTGACCTGATTTTGGCTCAAACCTATTAAAGTTAAACCCTAACCCTCCAAAACATGAGTCGTGTTCATGTCGTATTCAAGGGTTGTATCAAGCATTACCACCCTAACATTTTGAGGTAAAACTTAGGTACAATTCCTTAAATGCAATACATTAAGTTCCCCAATAAAATTCAAATACAAGTCTGCATTGCATTTAAGTTTTCTTGGAAAAGAAAAAATTGGGTTTGCTTCATTAGTCAACACACCATGTGTTATAATTTGTTAGAAACTTAATATATTGTACATAAGGAATTGTATCTAAGTTTAGTCCCACATTTTGATTTCTTATTAGAGACAGAGAGCACTTAGTGGTAAAAAAAATACAAATTTTACTACATAAAACTTATAAACTGATATGATAATGAGTATAATTGATAGGCTTCAACTATTTAAAAATAAATGTTATTATTATTATTATTATTTTGGTATAATCAATAACACATTAGTTTGTAAGTTCTATACAGTAAAATTTGTAATACTTTTAGGCTCTAGCAGATTGCAGGGGAGCTTGAGAATTGAGATTATTAAGGGGTTCAATAAACGGTGTGGAGTGAAGACTAAACTAAAGGCAAGCAGTGCCGCACGAGGAAAGGGAAGTAAAGAAGCAAACTTAGAGCGTGTGTATAAATGCACTCACTCAGAACCATGCATTTATTGAATGCAACCATTATAATATATTCTCTCTTTCTTAGTACACTTTATCAGGAAAAAGAAAACCCATCTGAAAAAAATTCCAAAACAACCAACAAAGATTCACAGAATTTGAATCTAACGGATTTATACTATATTAAATGTATTAAATCTAACCAAAACATCTCGTGAAGCTTCTTAGAGCAAGAGCAAGAGCAAGAAGTTCTATTAGTTTTAGCTCCCCCAGTGAACCACACAGAGAGCCTCACTGTCTGTCTCTTAACAAAGGATCCTCGTGATGGAGAGCTCTTAACTTAAGTTTCACGAGTTTCATATTTCACACTCAGAACTCAGAAATGCCTCTCAAACTCAAACCCAGTTTTGAATTCTCTCCTTCTTCTTCTTCTCCTTCAAATACCTCACAATTCTTCCACAAAATCCTTCATCAAACTCCAACCACCTTTGTCTTTGTCTTACTTATCTCTTACTATGGAATTCATAACCGTAACTCAGCTATTCTTCTCCACCCTTTTTGTCTGCCTAGTTTGCCTCAATGCTAACACTCTCCAAACCTACATAGTTCACCTCCACCCACATGGTATGACCAGCTCTTTGTTCACTTCCAAGCTTCACTGGCATCTCTCATTTCTTGAACAAACTGTTGCTTCTCAAGAAGACCCTTCACTTCGCCTTCTCTATTCGTACCATACAGCCATGGAAGGTTTTGCAGCTCAGCTATCTGAGGCCGAGGTCAAGTCCCTGAAAAAGTTGCCTGATGTTATTGCAATAAGACCTGACCGGCGGCTCCAGATTCACACTACCTATTCTTACAAATTCTTAGGCCTAAACCCCACAAGAGGAGGTGCTTGGTACAAGTCTGGATTTGGTCGTGGAACAATAATTGGGGTCCTTGACACTGGAGTTTGGCCCGAGAGTCCAAGCTTTGTTGATCATGGAATGCCTCCAGTTCCCAAGAAATGGAGGGGCATTTGTCAAGAAGGGCAAAGCTTCAGTTCCTCAAGTTGCAACCGGAAACTCATTGGTGCAAGGTTCTTTACCGAGGGTCACCGAGTGGCTTCCAAGTCATCAGCACCAAATATTGTTCAGGAATATGTGTCCCCAAGGGATTCCCATGGGCATGGAACTCACACATCATCAACAGCTGGGGGAACTTCAGTTCCAATGGCAAGTGTGTTTGGTAATGGAGCTGGTGTGGCTCGAGGAATGGCTCCCGGTGCCCACATTGCCATGTATAAAGTTTGCTGGTACAGTGGCTGCTATAGCTCCGATATAATGGCTGCAATGGATGCTGCAATTCGCGATGGAGTTGACATCCTCTCCCTCTCTCTAGGTGGCTTCCCACTGCCAATTTATGAGGATAGCATTGCAATTGGCAGTTTTCGAGCAATGGAGCATGGAATATCAGTTATATGTGCAGCAGGAAACAACGGTCCAATTGAAAGCTCAGTTTCCAATGAAGCTCCTTGGATTTCTACCATTGGTGCAAGCACGCTTGACCGGAGATTTCCAGCTATAGTTCGAATGGGTAATGGACAAACCGTCTATGGGGAATCCATGTACCCTGGGAACCATTTCATGACAACTGGAAGAGACCTTGAACTGGTTTATGTGACCGGTGGGGACAGGGGAAGTGAGTTTTGCTTCAAAGGGTCTCTCCCAAGAGACAAAGTTCGCGGTAAATTGGTAATTTGTGACCGAGGTGCCAATGGAAGAGCAGAGAAAGGACAAGTTGTGAAGGAAGCTGGTGGTGCTGCAATGATATTGGCAAATACAGCAATAAACCTGGAGGAGGATTCAGTTGATGTCCATGTTCTGCCTGCAACATCAGTCGGTTTTGATGAATCAGTTCGCTTGAAGGCATACATAAACTCTACAATGAAGCCTATGGCTCGGATAGAATTTGAGGGAACTGAGATAGGCAAATCCAGAGGTCCAGCAGTAGCTCAGTTTTCATCAAGAGGGCCAAGTTTTACTAACCCTTCAATCCTCAAACCAGATGTGATTGCTCCTGGGGTCAACATTATTGCTGCTTGGCCTCAAAACTTAGGTCCTACTGGCCTTCCAGAGGATTCTAGAAGAGTGAATTTCACCGTCATGTCTGGGACTTCAATGGCTTGTCCCCATGTCAGTGGAATTGCTGCTCTTATCCACTCAGTTCACCCCAAATGGACCCCTGCTGCCATTAAATCAGCACTAATGACAACTGCTGATATAACTGACCATTCAGGAAAACCAATCATGGATGGGGACATACCAGCCAGAGTTTTCGCTATTGGAGCTGGACATGTGAACCCTGGAAAGGCCATTGATCCAGGGTTAATCTATGATATCAGGCCAGATGAGTATGTCACTCATCTATGCACACTTGGTTACACAACAACAGAAATATTCTCCATCACTCACAGGAATGTCAGCTGCCATGAAGTTTTGCTGATGAACAGAGGTTTTAGCCTTAATTACCCCTCAATTTCTGTGACCTTTAAGCATGGAATGAGAATTAAGATGATCCAAAGGCGACTAACTAACGTGGGAAGTCCTAATTCAATTTACTCATTGGAAGTGACAGCACCTGAGGGTGTCAAAGTGAGGGTTAAACCTCATCGGCTTATTTTCAAACACATAAACCAAAGTCTGAGTTATAAAGTATGGTTTATATCACGGAAGAGCACAGGAACAGAGATGACAAGGTTTGCACAGGGGGATTTGACATGGGTGCACCATAACAACAGTTTTTATAGGGTTAGGAGCCCCATTTCAGTCACATGGAAGGGTAAGGAGTACTAGTAGATTACAATAGCTATGATCATTTAGGTCGAATAACATATTGTTATTACTCAGAACCATAGAGACTTGCTGTTGGAATTGTATTCTGAATTGGAGTAGAAATTTTCAGAACAATATCTAAAATGCCTTTTTGTCATCCCAAAAAGGAAAGATGAATTAATTATATAAACTTCTAGTTTTCTCAAAATCTACAGATTGTTTGGAACTTGAATGTTTTCACTTTAATTATCTCTTTATTCTGATTATCGTCCTCTCTCCTAGTTAAGCAAAGAGGCAGATATAAACTTGCAGAAATCTGCAAAATTAAAATGTATTTATTCCTATCATCTTTGTTTTCCATCACATACAAACACAAAAAAAAAAATAATAATAAATATAAAAGATGAAAATATATATAAATATAAGCTGACATATTGAGCATCAGGGATGCATTTGGAAGGTATAAGATGATTGTCAATAAATTTTTTGATTCAGTTGCTTAATCTGCAGCACATTAAACAAGCTACACAGGGTTTACAACTACCATTTCATTGACATAAAAGGCTATAACAGATTACTTAAATTTGAAACATGAGCTATATCCAACCCATGTATAAGAAACAATAAATGAATTAAACATTGCCAAATTCATTGAATGAGAAGGAGCATGCGGTATGTTCATATTCACATGAACCAAGTCTTCCAAAGTTTCACTTGACTAAATTACAAAAATCCAACATGACAGATGAAAGAGCAAAACAAGAGAGACAAATATTGACTCATTTTTTTATGAATTGCAAGCCATTCGCATCGGAGTATCTCTCCATGAATCTCATGAATCTGTCCCAATCTCGAGGAGTCCGCATCACATACTTAGCTTCAATTCCTGCAGGCTTTCCGTTGACAAATTTGGCATTTACATCAACTGACTGAAGAACCCCTTCCTCATCAATCATGTAAAAACCAGTGATATCACCAACTTCACCGGATGAATCAAAAACTGAGGGCTGATCAAACCTGAAGATAGCCATACCATTTGTGCCATCTCTGGACTTGGTTAGCCTCACATCTGGTACTGTCTGTTCATCAGTTCCTTGGATGAACTGAATTGTTGGTTTGACCATCATTATAATGGATCCATGGGAGTTCTGTCTTAGCGGAGCTACCCTCAGACGAGGCAAGTGAAGAGGTAGGCCATTGAATAATGACTTAGCACTTCTATGGACAGCAGCCCAAGATACTACGCCTAAAAATAGAACAAACATGTATGGAATTTATCATTCATGGATAGCCATCTCTATTATTTCATTTATGCTAGCATTTTAATGACATCTCTGAATCTCTCAATTGAAACATTTTCATAACCTACTCAGCATTTGTGCCCAAAGAGTGATCTGGCAAAGAGATATTACGATAATGCTCATTGTTAAACATGAAATTTGGGTGTAAATGATGCTCCCCAATAAGGCTGATCAACCATATTACCGTGACACAATCAATTACATATATTGAAAATGTTTGATAGAAGGGTCCTAAATCCCCTTTGAAACTTTTATGTCCTAGTCCTAGCTTCGTTCCTTGGATTTTGTCCTTACCATGAGAGAGGTCCATTCTTCTTTTGCATGTAATAGTTATTTTAATGTTAAGTTCATTACAAAGTATTTTTACATAGATACCTCAACATATAGAGCCAGACATTTATGTGATGTGTGCATTCCATGTATACTAAGACAAATACAAAACACCAAAAATCTTTAGAACAAATATTACCGTGAAATTTGCAAGCCTGTTAAATGAAAAAATCTTCCCAAATGAAATGATATTTCATTTTTTTCAATTTGTCTTGGAAAGAAGGGAGAGTATGAGAACTAAATTCCAACTGTTTGGCATTGCAAAATGATACCGTTAATTTTGGAGAACGCATATTGTCCTTTCTACATTTCATTTGGAAGATTTGTCTTGGAAAGAAGGGAGAGTATGAGAACTAAATTCCGACTATTCGGCATTGCAAAATGCTACCGTTAATTTTGGAGAACGAATATTGTCCTTTCTACTCCTCTTTAATATAATTTCCATACTCTCCACCACACCCCTCCCCCCCCCCCCCCCCCCTAAAAATTGGTAAAATTACATTACCCTCCCTTGAGTTTATTGAAATGACACTTCCCCCAAACATTCATACAAATGACAACCCCCTTCCCCTTTTGCGGTTTTCATAAATGCAACAAATAAGTCCATGCCCTTTCAAATTGTGGTTTCACTCACAAAATGTTCCATTTAATATATATATATATATATATATAAATATATATTCTTACCAAGTTATGTCATTTTAAAAAAAAAAAATCCTTACCAAAATTATGGACAAAACAACACTCCCTTTCTTGAGGTTTGTGGATGAATAACATCCCCTCTATTAGGTATGTATAAATTAATAGGATTTTTTTTTATAATAAAAAAAAAATAAAAAAAAATAAAAAAAAGAAAAAAAGAAAAAGAGAGAGAATATTCTAGTAATGAAAAAATAATTGTTTCATTTATATAAACCTCAAGGGGGAGAGTGTCATTTCATGAAAAGTTTTTTTTGGGGGGGGGGGGGGGGAGAGGGAGGAGTGTCGTTCCAATAAACCGTAAGGGAGGTTGGTATAATTCACCAAAAAAAAGGAGAAAGAAAGTACCATCTTATTTTCAAATTGTACTAGCAATCTAGCATCATAAATTCATTTGGATATTTTCCCATTTGAAATTTCATATTACTCCCTTTGTCTAATGTAGTTTCAGGAATCCAGAACTCTCTACCAAGCCTATGAGAAAAATTTTGTCAAAGAAAGAAGTCTTATGTAGGAATAGTGGAAGTCCTTACTTCCTCTCACAGAAGGAGAAGAATGAGAGGGAGAGAACAACAACAATTATATATCCCACGTCATATCCAGCATTATTCTTGTTCCTTCTTCCTGATTTGGTCTTTAGAAATGGTAACTGTTTTTCACAGAAACAGAATTCACTAATCTACCAATCTAAAATGTTCCAGAAATTCACAATTTCACTATAATAATTGAGTGCCATACTCAAATTGATGTTCAACCATCTTCATATTTACCAATAACCAGTAACATTTCTTAATAAACAGTTTTCAAAATCATAAGGACCCCATGTTACATAAACCATTAATTTTCCATATTACATTCTTCTACAATTATATACTATCAAATTCTTGAACAATTTCAAGTAAACCCATATACCCATTTCACATATAAATATCCTTTCACCTATGGCTTCCACCATCCCTCCAACAAAAATGAGGAAAATAGCATAAAAATGCAAAATTTTAAGTAGAGAAGTAACAAACAATCCAGCATTGATAAAACCCACTTGCTGAAAAGTGAGAATCACTTACTTTTCAGTTGACATGAACTAGCAAGAAAGAAAATGTTACAAATTTCTGAAGAGAGAAAGAAGAGGAGTACCTGAGGAAGAGCGTGGCTGCTGCAAATGGTGTGAGACTGGAGAGGCCAAAGCAAGAGAATGCAGGGTTGCCATTGAGAGAGAGAGAGAGAGAGAGAGAGAGAGAGAAGTTATAAAAAGAGAGTTGGTGAGGTTTGTAGGGAGTGTGGTGTGTAAAAAGGACAGCCATTCACTTGGAAACAATCTTAGCTTTGCAAAATGGATTGGTCAGAGAGAGAGAGAGACTCTTGAGTTTCTTTCTTGTATGCACCATGCAGAGTCTGGCAATTCACTACAATAGGACACGTGGCACTTTGTTATGGGTTGGCCCAACCCTATGAAAGTGTTGCCCACTGCCCACTAAATATTGCTTGACACTTGTCGCTTTACTGTTACTAACTTTTCATTAGCTACAGCAAGAACATTCACTTCAGCTGCTGCAAAAATTTATATTTATTTTATTATAGGAATTACTTTTTTATTTTATTTCTATATTCACTTCTCAAAACAATCCAATGTGAAATTATTTATTTTAAATAATATTTTATTAAAATATTATTTTAAAAAAAAAAATTTATTTGTCTTTTTCTTCACGCATCAATTACTTTCTTCATTTATTCTTACATAAGAAAAAAAAAAAGTGCAAATGAATAGTATTAGTATAAATTTACATAATTATTATAGTAATCATATAATTTTACAAAATTTTGTATGGTGGTAAATTTTGAGCTTGATTAGCTAAAACGGATTAGAGCATACATTAAGACCCTTATACAATGAGTTTTACTACTTTTTTATGGAAAAATTAAAAAAATTATTAATTTTTTTAACAGTTTTTTCAATTTTCAATAAAGAATTTTCTGTGGGTTTCAGTTAACTCAACTGGTAAAGTCTTTGATGGTTGTATAAGAGATTTGGGATTCAATCTCCGCCTACACCAAAAACTGATTGGTGTCTTGGTCTGATGATAAAGAGCTATCATCAAGAGCGGATGACATAGGTTAAAACTCTCTCAAAAAATAAAAATAAATAAAGAATTTTCTAAATTGAATAGTTATTAAGCAGAACCTTATACAATAACTAATAAGAGTGCTCAAAGACTAACACAGCAAATTCACAACATTTTTTAAATTGTTGAGATGATTTAGTTTACACGGATTCACATTTATAAGAATTTGCTGATTTATTTTATATGAATATTAGTCAATTTATTCTTGACCATAACTAAAAATCAGTCAATGAATAACAATTAGGTTGCGTTTCCCTCCAGCTTTATGACTTGGAATTTCTCATATACTAATGTAAGTTTTGAATTTCAGGTTCGGTGTACTCCGAATTCATGCATATATTTATACAAAATATTTTGGCTAAACTATACGGATCAGAATCAGGAGCGGCTCTACATGTATCTCAGGTGGTCAGATTTGCCAAGAAAAAAATGTAAATATATACTTACAAAAATATATATATACACTAAACTAATCTATTTTGACCACCCGAATTGAAAATTACAAGAATTTTGATTTAATAAAAATAAAAATAATGCTACATTCACAATATTGACATCACTTTTTAAACTATTTCACAACATACTTTTATAACAAATCTTATGTGATAAGCGAAAATCAGTTACTAATTTTAATTTAGGTTCAATATTGACATCACTTTTTAAACTATTAATAACAAATTGTTGTGTAAGATTTGTTTTAAAAATGTAGTAGATGTAACATTACTCCAAAAATAATTCTGGCCCCTTAAGAAAAATATTGTAGTCAAGAGTTCTCATTGACAGTGCCGGCAGTTATGCTCTTTTTGGTTTTGCGGTGGTAATAATTTTGCTTTCCTTAGCGACTCAGCTTACAGTTATAGCAAACATCATCCGTTTTTTTTCTATTCTCTATTATCATTTCAATTCTCTTACATTATTATTCTCATATTAGCATTCTCAATTCTCACTTTGTCTCTTATCAATCCTTTTTTTTTTCCTTTCTCTTTGTTAGTAGAAAAAAATGGTAACACTTCATGTATATTAGTGTTTTTTTTTTTTTGTGATATTGATATATTCAAGTTATTTCTTTATTAAATTTTGTATAATTTAAGATTCTTAGTGACCACTCAAAAATAATTCTTAAAGCCGCCATTTATCTGGATCATCTGATCTCCTAAACAATCACAAAAAAAAAAAAAAAAAAACATATTCAACAGATATAATATGTGCTTAATAAATTTTTTTTTAACATCTCACATTTGATAGCATTCAGGGTCTGCTCATGGCCTAGGCCTAACTCCTAAGTTCCCTATGCCCCAAAATTTTATAAAACGACTCTAACACCGCCCATTGAAGAAAAAAAAAAAAGTCTTAAAATAGTAGGGTGGAATTTTAATTTTTTTTAAAGGAAAAAAAAAAAAAAAAAGTAGTGCAGCCGACTTTCCTCCACTTCCAACAAGGCCCCCAAAATATTGGGTAAATAAAAATTCAATCCAATTGAAACCCAAAATTATTTCACTAAAAGAAAATTGTTATGAGTGTGTTGATTAAGTGGATAAGCTTTTTTTAAAAAGGATTAAGTGGATAAGCTATTATCAATTATAAAAGAAATGTTAATAGAACCTAAATACAAAAACTTATTTAGTAATTTTGAATCTCAAAAGGCAAGAAAATTATTATTTTTAAACGCATATATAATATAGAAAGTTAAATAAAAAATTATTTCATTTATATTAAATATTAAAAAAATTTCACTTAAAATTATTGCTTTAAGCCTATAAAATTATATTAGGATGGACCTCATAGCATTCATGTGCGATAGCGACTAGTCTGTGTATATAGCGACTAGTGTGTGTATATAAGATAATTCTGAAACAATACATCTGTATTAATTGGTATCAAAATATTTCTTCGATTTACTTAACTGAAATGACTTTTGATATAATATTGAAAACTTTAGTTATATATAACCTAAAAGTTTAAAGTTTAAAAGAATGGCCAAAAATAAATATCAAAATACTAAATCCATTGCCCTTTTGTTTATGGAGAAAATGAGTCTCACCTCTCAATCCCTTCTTTTTTTTTTTTTTTGAGAAACAAACTCTCAATCCATGTCTAATAATATTAGAGAAAGTTTAGAGTATCCTTGACGTGATGATCATTCTATAAGTACAAATTCTTGTAGAGTGAGAGGTATGGGCTGGGGTTCAAGTCTATAAAAAAGAGTTTCACACACATACATTTGGATTAAGGCTAAAGTGAGATTTTTATCTCAAGATTAAAAAAAAAATTAAGTTGTGGTGAGCCTCAATCTAATTTTTTTTTTTTAAATTTTATTTTGACCAACGAGAGACTGACACCTTAATATTATGACAATTTGTTATGTCGTCCAAACAACTAATTATAAGATGGCCATAAACTTGAGGAGACTATAGAATAGCATACCGGAGGCAAACCTAAACCGGGTTCAACCTTATAGTTTTTTTTTTATTATTAAGGGTTGACTTTGTTTTTTTAGAAGAAATTAAGGGTTGACCTATGTCCCAATTAAGTTTAATACGTGTAATCATAATCAAGCAAGATTTCAATTTTTTTTTTATTACGTACATATTTCGTGTAAAGAATATCTTGCTAGACAATGTAAACCATGCAATAATGAGGTGTCAATATTTTTTTTCTTTCTTTTAAATCAAGGTGTTAATATTCACTCTAATGGGAAATTATTTTGTACTCCCCGGAGTACCATAAATGCGTACTCCCTCCTCTCACATGAATGGTGGGTCCCATTAATTAAATTCATGGTGAGACCCACCATTCATGTGAGAGGGGGGAGTACGCATTTATGGTTCTCCGAGAATACCTAATAATTTTCCTTATGTTTTGTCTCACAAAGTAATTGTTATTTCCCTATAATTGTGTTACACCTCTGACTTAATTTTGGAAATATATATAGCAAGAATTAGGGTGAATAAAATCTAAGATTTTGTATTAATAATGCAATTATTATGGCAGATCTCTGAGAATAAAGATCAGTAATTTGAAAATTAGGTTGATCTCCTTCTCCTTTTTATATATACCAAGCCCGTGGAAAACTCCATCATTACTTGTGCGTACGTTACATCTTCAGAAAGAGCTCTGAGAAGCCATTAAAATTAGGTACGTTTTTCTTTTATTATACTCTTCTGTATTAGTAAAACCTATATGTAATTCATTGTTTTTTTCTTTTTTTGGTTATTAAATATTGAAAGTTGCACTTTGTGTTTGCTTTACTACATTTAGGTCTCCCTCTAAATTGGTAGAAACCGTTAAATTTTCTCTTTCTAAAAGAGTTGATTTTTTTTCCGGTTTTAAGCTAAATAATTTGTTGAGTTCTTAGGCTTATGTATGCCAGAATAAGACTTTTATTTAACAATATATAATAAAACTGTGGCATGAAAAGAGTCTGGAAGGATTTGTGTGGTGTGGAAAGAGTGAGAGAGAGAGAGAGAAAGAACTAGCTGTGAGTTTGGTATTTGGGAGAGTTTTCCTTAGTTTATTCTTGGATTTTGATTTGGTTTTGGTTTTTATTTTTAATGTTATCTGTATTCTCAAAAAAATTGTCTGCTAAACTAAGTTGAACTTGGACTCTCTTCTTAAATAGAAAAGATGTACCACTCAACCATAAAACTTTGTTTGATTTTTCTTGAATAAAATTTTATGCTAAGTTTTTTAAGTTCAAATTTGCAATTTATGACTATTGAAGTAAAATCAGCAAAAACCACCAATACAGATTTGGACTAAAAACAAAAACACAGAAAATAAAACAAAATAAATTTCCCGGCTGCTAATTTGAATTGAATGCTTTAAGCCAATTATATAAGTTTTATTCTTTCACTTAAATTTACAATTTTAAACTATTAATGCTTTAACTTGGTCGTTTTTAACTCTTTAATGTCCAAAATTAAGAACCGTACTAAATTCTAAATACACTAATCTTTGTTTGTTAGTTCAGAAAATGGGACGTGGAAAACTACCAATGGAACTCATTAAGAGTGAGAAATCTCGTAACATGACTTTTCAAAAGAGAAAGAAGGGTCTAATGAAGAAGGCTTATGAGTTCTCCACCCTTTGTGGAGTTCAAACTTGTATGATTATCTATGGTCCTAAACTTCAAGAACGGCCAATGGAGCTTGAGACTTGGCCCCAAAATCGTGACGAAGTTGTCGAAAGGATCAAAAAGTACAATGAAAATATAGTGCATAAACGTCCTAGGGGAAGCACTACTTTGTCCGATTTTTTCCTAGAGAGGAACAAGAAGGTTGAAATTGAGATTTTAAGACTACGCAAGAACATTTTCAAGGCCAAGTACCCAACATGTGATGACCGCATTGAAACATTGCCTGAGGATCAACTAGCTGTTGTTCTTGATGTTTTGGATGCAAAGTTTGAAGCTGTGACAAGGGCGATGAAGATGTTGCAAGGAAAGCACCTTATGATTGAAAATTCATCAACATCAGGGAATATGTTAGGTGGTCATGTTCCTCATCACCCTGAATTAATGAGAAACCATTATGATAGTCTGCAAATGCAAGCTTTACAGTGTCAAGACTCTTCAATAAAGCCACTTGATATTCAGTTTACAACTCAGTTCCAAAGTCCCCAAGGATCTCAAATGGTACCAATTAATACAAGTCATTATGGTGATCATATGGACAATTCTTTCATGAATCTTTTGTATGCTGCTGAATGGACTCAGTTCAATACAGTTTCTTCTAATAATATTGTTCCATATGCTCCACTGAATGATACGTCTAATTACAATATCATGCCTGGGATGTTGGAGAACACAGTCTTGAACAATCCTAGTGCCTCAATGAATTACTATGACCTAACCAAACGATTCAGTATTCCACAACATGTGCCATATCCGATGCTGCCAAGTATTTCATCTCAAACACCTAGCTTTCAAGTGAATGAGTTATATGATATCAGCCAGTTTGATATGAAGAACAAGAATGCCATGATTTAGATTTGCTAATCTCGAAGGTTAGGACTCTAGACTAGTTAGTTTAACTTTGGCTTTTATGTACTTTGTTGTTAACCTTGGTTCTTATTTTAGGTCCTTGTTAAGGATTTGAATTTATCGTTGGTTTTTTTTTTTTTTTTTTTGAATTCTGAGGCTTGTCTCAAAAATTTATGACTCCATAATCCTGTTGGATCTTCTACCTTTTATATATTATAGTTGTATGATTGAATGTTATTTATTCTAGTTGTATGATGACTTAAAACATATTCCAGGTACAATAACCTTCTTATTTATTTCTTGGTTTGGATATGATAAAAGTAAGAAGCAAAATTCATATATAAAATGGCTATTATATGATGGGAAACTATAATGTTGATTTATGGTAACAGAGGCAGTGATAACTGAAAAATAATTTGCTTGTATCGTTCTTTTCTTTTCTTTTTTCCTTTTCAATTTCTGCTCTATACACCAAAAATAAGTATACTTTTCTTTCTTTATATGAAGTTCTTTATATATATAAACAGTTCTATAAAAGTAAAACCATTGCTATTTTCTTTACTGAAGTCTGTAATTATTTATTTGACCATCCATTGTGACATCAATGCACAACCTGACTTGAGATTGCCATGTGAGTGACTTTCTTTTGGGGTGGCAAGAGCTGGGTGAATACTACATTGATCATGTGTATAGGTTAGGTGGCCAATGGGCATTTTTCTTTGGGAACCAGTGACACCACTTTTGGACTGCAAATTAACATGCATGGATTCTTATTCTTAAGTTAAACCTAGTTTCATCTGCCAATCTTCCAACCAACAGTCCATAAATTTTGTGTTATCCAGAAACTTTTCCTACACCAAATTATTTTTACAACTATTTCCTATATAAACCAGTCCAATTCTTGACCTTAGGTCTCCACAACCTGACCTTATGCACACCATGTTACTAACATGCACACATTTCAGTTGGAACTCTGTTTTTGGACAGAGTTTTCCTAGATAGAAATTTTCCTCCAATTTATTATGTGGCGACTTAAATCTGTATCCACATATAATTTTAATTACATAAAATATTTTAATATTCATATAACTTATTTAAATAATTTAATATTCATATATAACTTATTTAAATAATTTAATAAATTATGTGATTTTATACAAGACCTTATGAAGTGTTTTGTTTTGAAAAAAATACTTTATCGGTAAATGTTTGAATGAGAAGTGAGGTTGAACTCTTAATAGTAATCGAAAAGGAAAGAACAATTTAGGACATCTTCGGACTTTAATCAAGAACCCGTATCTTGAAAGTAACCATGTGGTACCAAATCTATGTAAGTACGTAACTGGTGGCATAACCTTTCCACATTACACTACCCCATACTATATATATTTGTTCATTGACGTATACAATTTTGTTGAGTAAGAAGAAGTATGTGATCTTGTTGCCAAATTTTGCTTATGGCTAAACCATAAGCAATAGCTAAAATATATTTTATACTAAAATATAATAAAAATATGTCATTAATGAAAATTATAACCTAAAATATTTTAAAGAAACCTCAAACACATAAATTTTATATTTTTTTGATAAATTATAAATATTTATATCATTGATTTGATTCAATAACAGAGCGTAATATAAAAAGATTATATACAAATCTAACATAATTATATATAGAGGTATGCATAATTGTAGATCATATATATATATATATATATATATATATATATTAGTTCCTGAGATCTTATAATATTCATAAGATTCTAAGTTCAAAACTTCTTGCCAGCATTTTCGGACTACTCCCAAGGAATTTCTCTCTGTAATAACTTGAACTATATTTTTTCTTCTCAAAAAATAAAATATATCAATCACAAAAAAAAAAAAAAATGTTGAATAGTTTATTTTAATAATCACAAAAGCGTCTTAGTTTGTTGGATGCCTAAAAGCAATATAATTATGCTTCTCACTCTCTAGCTAGATGGTCTTTACTTTATAATTTTTTTGATTCCTAGCTTTAATGTCAATAGCCCCCTTATTTTGTTTATGTTGTGAGGGGTGAGGCAGGCCGGTCTCTGTAGTTTGGTTTCTCTTAGCTTATTAATAAAATTTTATGATTATCACAACCAAAAAAAAAAAAAAAACCTTGTACTTGAATAGGTAGTATGTACTACGTAGTGGTTGAATGGTTTGAATAGTGACAATATAAAATACTAGTTAAGAGAGATTTTTTCATGCGCGCAGCAACCAGTGAATGAATAAAGTGAATATGATTCTGTAATTTTGAAGTGATTGACTAATGGAGAAGGTAAGTGGGGAAGTAATTTCTGAATGGGTATTAGAACAAAAATGGTAATTTTTATTAAATAAAAAATGTTGTAATGAAATAATTAAATATATTCATATGATTTGGTTGTAAACTGTAATCTTATAATAAAACTTAAATTTTATATTTATGAAATATCTTACTTAAACAATTATATTATTTTTTAAGAAAAATGAGAGAGAGGTTATTTTTTATGATTTTTTATTTTTATAATTGTTATGTACATATGGAAATTTTGTATATTTGTAAGGGTTTTACTAATGAATGCCCTTAAGCTTAGGGCATCAATTAATAAACCATTTTAAAAAACCTTTTATGAGAAAATAAAAAAGTATCTAACTTTTTTGACGGTTTTTTCAATTTTCCATAAAAAGTTCTCTAAAATAAATTATTAGCAGGGGTGGCGTTACTAATGCTTTGGGGGTTCAAATGAACCCCCTGACTTGATTAAAAAAAATTATACTTATAAAATATTATTTTAATTTACTTTTGAAAATATTTTTGGCACATCTTGACTTAAATCTTACACACTCTAACATATAGATTAGTTCAGCCCAAAACTAAACAACATAAATCAGTCCATCCCAAAGCCAACCAATAATGTAAATCATAGATCTCTCTCTCTCATGAATCTCTTTTCTCTATTTGACTATTGGTATAGTAAATAGTGAGTGTTTGTGAGTTGTAAGTGAATCTCTTTTTATTATAAATTTTTATACTATTTGTATGAGTGTATTTCTGATACTGATTGTGTACGTTATTTATTTATTTATTTTTGTTATAATGTTATCTGTGTAAATGTGTGTGTGTATAGTATACATATAATATAACTTTATATAATTCAATAATTAGGAAATATAGAGGGTTTGTTACATATGTGTGTATTGTTATAATGTTATGATAACATTTTGTTATAAAGTTAGTGATTAAAAAAAATATATTAAAATTAATGATTCTTCAAACATTTGATTGGATAAGTAGACACATAGTATATTGTTTATATACGTATGAATGAGTGTGACTCTTTGGTTCAATAATTAATACAATGCATGTGGGTTGAGTTTTGTTATTCAATTTAAAATATTTTTATAAAAACAATGACAAATAGATAATAACAGTTGCATAAAAATACAAAATGTTATATACAAACTTTACAAAATAAAATGATTACACCTATTACAGAATATCTATTGCACTCATCTTAGAGAGAAATATATATTCATGCAATTTACCAAACATGCCCTTAATATTAGAAGGGTAGAGTGTTTGGTGAATTTACTTAAAATTATTTTATGTGGATTACAGTTAGGTAAAATCTCTTTTCGTCAATTCTCTTTTATTGTGTTTTGTCCACATGTCAACAAGTGAATCGGTACTTTTTGCTGTTTTTCACCGTCTAAAACCAAATAATTGCATAAACAGTACAAAACTCGAAACCGTTCCATATTTTGTTCCAAAACAAGGTTTTTGCGATTTAACTGGTGGCACAGTACATTGGTCTATTGTTGAGAGAAATTTGGATAAGTTTCGGATAGTTGGGATAAATTAGATTACGAATATCTCAAGAAAAAGAAAATTAGATTTAGGAAACTTGAAACTACAGCACGAAGAAAAGGTTGTGAAGTTGTTTCATTATTTTGTTCAGTATCCTAAACCTTGATCTTAAGGAACTCTAGAGTCTAGACTTCAATGTCCTGAAACACTCAATACTTTGATCATTTAAGACTTTTAACTATTCTCTAACCTTTTCCTGACCCAAAAAAGTTTGATTTATACTATTATTTATGTATATGAAAACTCAAAATTAAATATTATTAATCTCCTTCCTCAAAAAAAATATATATATTATTAATCTCATGGGATAACTCAATTGATAAAGAACTACTACATCTATTGAAGTTAAGGCTACTAATCTTAAACCCTCAGTCCCTGTGTTCTTGGGGCTAAATTTTCTCATGGAAAAAAAATTACAAAATTACATATTTTTCTCAAACTAAAAACATGAAGGTAATTTCTATTATTAATTTTTTTTTTTTTTTTTTAACAAGAGCTATCGATAACGCTAGCTTGTTACCAAGTGGGGCATTAAAGTAATTGAATGTGTGTAAAATTACTTAGGTTAGATGCGGGTCCCCAAAGCTCTCGGCCGTGGATAGCCATCATCTTTGACGTCAAATAATAATAATAAAATTATTAATTTTTTTTGTTTAGCAATTACAATCTCTCTAATAGGTGGATAAAAAGTGATCCAAAGGTTCAACCCAACACAAAAGTTGGTTTGTCATTTTCTTTTTGGTTAAATGTGATTTGTAATTAATAGATGGTTGTCTGCAGTTTAGATAGTGATGTTGTGGGTTTATCCCTGCGTCTTCTATTATCTTTTGAAAGATACAAATCACATTTCCCTTTTACTCTATTGTGTTTGTAGTTTAGATATTCAGTTCTGTTTTATTCCTCCAACTTCTCTTTTTTGAAGTATTTTGTATATGGCATATAGTTTGCCGGATGAAGATCTTTTTAGGATAATTTCACCGTTAAAATTTTAAAATCATATTAATCTATTTTTTGGGTCATGAAATTTTGAATATATAGCTGGTAGAAATTGAAAAAGCTCAATGGATTATTATTATTATTATTATTGATAGAAGTTTTGATCTTTTTGGATGTTATTAGAGGTTCTGGAATGGGTTTTGTTTGTGGATATACAACATCCAAAAATATAAAAGAAGGAAACTTTGTTTTTTTATATGTCAAGTCAAACATTGAAAAAGTGATTATCAAAATATTTTTATGAACGCAACACAACACTGAAAAACAAAATGACTTTTTACAATAAAACAACGGAAACCTATAAAAGGGAAAAATATTTGTTTTAAGTTTTCATATATATATAAAAAATTCCTGGCTGTATATTTACTATAATTTTTTTAATAGAAGTATTTTTTTTTTTTTTTGAGAAACATTTTAATAGAATTAGAAAGTACAAATTCATGGTTCAAATAATTAAGGGGCTGTTTGGTATGACATTTTAAGCAACATTTTTCAATTTTTAAACAATATTACACGTATTTCTACACACTTTTTTACTTACATATATTTTTTAAAAATACAAATAACATTACTAAAACAATGTTAACAAACGGGCCCATTGAAGCCGAACACACTTTTTTGGTTGGGAGTTGAGTTGTATGATTTGGAAAAGCACTGAGAATTGAATTGAATTGAATATGAATCAATCGTGGTGGCCACGTAAGGCGCGTTGACAAAGCGCACCCCTCGCGTACGCACTTTATCCAAGCCAGCAGTCACGCCCAGTCATCCTACGTGGCCTCTAACATCCCTCTCTTGTACAGTGCATGTTTTACATACATAAATACCCTCACCCTTTTTGTATAATACCGAATTTAGCCCTGCCCCTCAATGCCCTTGCACTTTTTTGGGAGAGTAATTCCACCGTTGTAACCAGAGATTTTAACTTTGAATTTTGTAAACATTAAGATGGTATACAAATTTTTTGTACCAATTTTTTTATTTCACTTTACATTCTATCAATCATAACTTTTTATGTGTTTATTTTTTTATTTTTAGACTTTGATTATTTTATAAGGAAATTTAAATAAATATATGGTAAATTGTAATTGGTGGAACATAAAATAAAACACAATAAGTGATAAAGAGGATTTGTATTCATTATGATGTGCTAACTACTTGAGCTATATGAGCAATTAGTATCAACTTACCAAAATATGTGTCTTCTTATTTTAAGATAAAAACTTACTTTTCCCATTTAACCATATCAAATTTCTTAACTTGAATCTTATTTCATTTAAATATTCATTTTTATTCATTTTTTTAATTAATTCTCACTTTTTAAAGTGCCTACTTATTTCATCACAGTTACTAAGACACAAGAACAACAAAATACTAATTTGGGAAATAAACAATGCAACCCTAAATATAGGGAACATTGTTGCTAAATTCAAAAATAGAGACAGGTGAGTAATCTAATGTGGGTTATATTTTGGGTTTTTTTTTTTTTTTTTTTTTTTTAACTTACCTATATTCACGACTTACCCTATTTTACGGAAGCTGCTATCAATACTAGCTTAAAAATAGTAAAACTTGTAGTACTTGTTACACTACACTTAAAAATACTAAGAAGTATAGGTGGAGTCACAAAACTGTTAACCATGTCCTTACTCTATTCCAAAGAGAGTCAGTCATTGGTCATTACTCAATACACATTTTATTTGTGTTGACCGCCGGCCCTTTCTCTCTCTCTTTCCGTATATATTAAAAATACATATTTCCCGCAAAATTGGACTGGTATAAAAGCACAAAAAAAGAAAAGAAAAAAAATCAAAAAACGTGAATAACAATCCAATTCACCAAACTCGTAGTCTCTTTCTGTTTCAGTTTTTGTTGCAGTTGTTTTTTATTTTATTTTTTTTCTCTCTAAGAAAGTGTGCGAGTGTGAGAGCCCAGTCAGTTAACAAGTCCATTTTCTCTTTCTTTTCTTGAATCTCTGGGAGATCGCAGCGAAGCCATCGCTGCGATCGCCGATACGACGACGTCGTCGATGGTAGGAGGAGTCGGAGTAGGAGTGGGACCAGTCGTGGCGGTGGTTGACGAAGGAGGATTGGGAAAGCGGTTCTGGATCAAGGTCCGAAACGACACCGCTGCGGTTCTCTACTCGCCGTTCTTCGTTTCTTTGGCTTCCGGTCACTTGCTCCCCGAAACGTTTCGCCATTGCATCTCTCAGGACGTCCATTTCCTTCGAGCCTACGCTCAAGCGTGAGTACAAAACCGAAACGTTTCGCTCTCTCGCTCGCTCTATGTAATATAAGCGGTTTTTCTTGAATCTGGAAATCTGAGGGTTTGTGAATTGGTTTTTTTGTTTGTTTGTTTTGTTTTGGTAGATATGAAATGGCGGAGAATTGTGCAGACGATGATGAAGACAAGAGCGCAATACGGAGCTTGAGGAAACGCGTGCTCGAGAAGCTTAAAGCGCATCCTACTCTTGTCCAAGTAAGCTAAGCAAAGTTCTTTACTTTACTTTTTCATTAGGTCCTGTTTGTCTCCTGAGAAAAATAATTATTTCACAATTAAAGTTTTTTTTTTTTTTTTTTTTTTGGATGATTAGAAAAGCGATCGGAGATTTCAATTTTTCTTGTGTCTTTCTTGATGTTTAATCTTTAGTGAATTATATCAAATTGATCTTTCTTAATTATTTATATATTTGGTTCTTGGATGTTACTGATTGCGTGAAAGATAAGCAACGTTGTCTATTAGAAAAATAATTAATATTAGTTTTGATCTTTGTTACTGAAATCATGGATGTGACTGAATTATTGTTATCATCATTGTATTCATGTTCAGATTAATAAATAATAAAAAAGAATTATCTTGAGTCTTGACATCTAAGTACGTTTTTTAAGAATTAAATCAATGGTTTATTGCATTGATTAGACAAGTTTCATTCTTTTTCTTTTTCTATTTGTTGATCATGTAAAGTTTCGGATTGATCTTTTACTCGAGTAATTTTCATATTATAAATAAAATCTATCTTTTACTTATCACTAAAAAAAAAAAACTAATCAATGGATGGAAGTGTAACTTTGGCATTGATCTCTGCTATATTGATTGTTTTAGCTAATCAATCAACGTAAAACTAATCATTGTCCTTTATTTTCTGACTATGGTGATGGTATTGGTGAGAGAATATTTTTCTTATGTTTGTGAGATTAGTTTTCCAGGAATCAGTGTCCCAAAAAATATATATTTATATGGGGGGTGAGTTTACCTATCATCACGTCTCCCAGGCCCTGCTAAAGTGGGATATTTGTGTATTGGTTGGGTACGACGTTTTGTTTCTTGTAAGATTAATTCTATGTTGATTAGCCAGTCTCTATAGGCACCCTAAGAATCTGAGACCCTGTCCCTCCCTTTTATCACATTTGTAACATGGGTATTCAGGAGATTGTTTTTTTCTTGTAGACAAGTTATTAGTATTTAGTAGGGTTGAGAAATTCTGAACTTTATTCATTTATTGTGATGATTATTTTATGCCTATATTTTGTACTCTTGTTGGCTTTTATCATCAATATAATACTTACAGGATTATCATACAGGAATGGGGTTTTGAACTCCCAGATGAGAGCATTCCCATCAGTGCAACAGTCAAATTCACTGATTTCTTACTGGCAGCGGCCTCAGGGAGAATTGAAGGAGAAAAAGTTCCTGGTAAAATTGCAACTCCTTTTGAGAGGACAAAAATTGCTGCTTATACTCTTGCTGCTTTGGGACCTTGCACGAGGCTCTATGCCTATATTAGTAGTGAGATCCAGGCTCTTCTAAAACCAGATGATAGCAATCACCTGTACAAAAAATGGATTGACAGCTATTCTTCTCAAAATTTTGAGGTCCGTCATATTTTCAGTTGCATTTACTATACACTTTTGTTCAAACCTTTTGTGTGTTAGAAAAAAATGTGTTGAAGTTGTAGGGGAAATATGTGTCATTAGTACTCAATAATCTTCTTTCTGAATTCAGGCATCAGCTTTGCAAATCGAAGAAATGCTGGATAAACTAAGCATTTCTTTAACAGGTGAAGAGCTTGAGGTCATAGAAAAGCTTTACCATCAAGCTATGAAACTAGAAGTTGATTTTTTCAGTACTCTACCAATTTCTCAGAAAACTGTGGTCCCTTTGGCTCACGTGCATGACCCTGCAGAGCATCATCTTACCATATTTTGTGACTTCGACTTAACATGCACTGCGTTTGATTCCTCTGCTATATTAGCAGAGATGGCAATTATAACAGCACCAAAGGCCGACTCAGATGTATCTGAAACCCAACTTGCTCGGATGTCATCAGCGGACTTGAGGAACTCATGGGGTGCTCTTTCCGCCCAGTATACTGAAGAGTTTGAACAATGCGTAGATAGCATGATGGATAGCAAAAGAGGTTTGCTAACTGACTGGATTGCCTCTCTTTTTATACTTATCAAAGAATAATAAATTTATGCTTGTACTTTGAGTTTAATATCCTGAAAAGTTTAGAAGTTAGTCAGATGAGAATTTTCTGTATAATGACTACACTTGTGTTGTTCCAGCGGAAAAATTCGATTATGAAGGTCTGCATAAAGCCCTTGAACAAGTTGCAGAGTTTGAGAAAAGAGCAAATACACGGGTGATTGAGTCAGGAGTACTCAAGGGTTTAAATCTAGAGGATATGAAACGGGCTGGCCAGCGTCTCATTCTTCAAGATGGTTGTAGAAGTTTCTTTCAAAAGATTGTGAAAAATGATACCCTGAACACTGATGTTCATGTGCTTTCATACTGCTGGTGTGGTGATCTCATTAGGTCAGCTTTTTCATCAGGTATAATTTTCATACACACACACACACACACACACACATACGGGGGGAGTGGTGTTTCTGTATAATTATCACTATGTAGAGAAATCTCTATGTAAGTTAAGAAAAATATTTCAAACAAATGTCAAAAAGAAAATATTTACTAATCTTCTTGATTCACTCTTCTAGATTCATTTGTATATGAGGGTTGTCAATCAGCCTATGTTGCTTCTATCAATAATGTGCTGTTTAACATACTCAAGATTGATAACAAGAAAATATATTTAGGTATCAAAATGATAAAATCTAGATTTATCAACATTGAGGTTTAGAGAAGGAATGGTGATGATGATGGTAGTGGTTTTGTACTTGAGCACTTTTTGCTGATTGACAAACATGTGCTGAGTCGAAGAAAAGTGTGATATTTGATAGATAAAAGAAGAGGAATATGATATTTGATAGATAATGTGTTTGTGATTAATCACCAATTGATCAACTGTAAAGCACAAAATATTTCCTGGATATTAAAGTTAAAAAATGATAGAAGGAAAGCAGATATATGAAGCCCTGACCTGGTTTGAAGCGAAGCATAGACAGTGTTCAATTAACTAAAATACAGAAAAATGAGGGCTATCTGAGGGAAACCAGGCTATATGAAGTTCAGTTTGGTTACGATCTAGTCAAAATGTTATCTCAGACCTTGTGAAGCTTTCTGATTGGGGGCTGATATTAAATAAGTAATTGATTCATTAGTTGTTGCTACACACACATTCATACCCTTGGCAATATCGATTTTCTACAAGTTTGTTTAACACGTCATCTGGTTGATAAGGAGATGGAGATGCTTCAAGCTTGATTTGAAAGATGGTTCTTGAATCATTACTCAGGACTAGATTAGATTGGCATGCTTCAGAACTCCAATTTTCTAGCTAGAGAATAATTGGCAGTCTCAGTTGCTTTCATTAATCTAAATGCGCGGCTTTGCTGCTTTCTTTCTAGTTTGTGGTTGGCTCTGGAATGCAGATTCATGCAGTAAATCCGCAAATTCTAAAGTTTGGTCCACTGTCTTATGGTGGAATTACATTCTTGAACTTGATAGCCACTCTTTTTTTCTTTGTACTTTTTTTGCTACAATAAAGACAGGACACACACCAAGAGGGACACAACCCAGACTCTTCCCCTTGGGAGAGAAACGGAGGTACCACCTGGACTAGAGGTTGGGTGGTGATACCCACTCCCTTGTAAATTAGAATAATTTGACATCATAATACTTATACTGATGGGGTTTCATGTTGAATGAGGTGTCTTTTTACTTTTTTTAAGAGTATGCGTGTAACAATTTTAGAGGTGATGTGAATGAATGTACCTTTCCTGTTTTTCCTTGTCTTCTTTAATGTTGGCATAGATGATTTAAGTTTCTTTTCTATTTTACCAAGCAGGGGATTTAGATGAGTTAAAAGTGCATTCGAATGAGCTTACTTATGAAGAATCTGTCACTACGGGTGGCATTGATAAGAAGGTGGAGTCTCCCATGGAAAAGCTTCAAGGCTTCAATGAAATTCTAAACAACTGCAACAGCAAAGGCAAGCAGTTGACTGTCTACATTGGAGGCGCAGTGGGTGACTTGCTTTGTCTGCTTCAAGCAGATGTAGGCATTGTATTTGGTTCAAGTTCAAGCCTAAGGAAACTGGGAGATCACTTTGGTGTTTCTTTTGTCCCGTTGTTCTCTGGTTTAGTGAAGAAGCAGAGAGAACTTGTTGAAGATGGCTGCGGTAATTGGAAAGGGCTCTCTGGTATTCTCTATACAGTCTCTAGTTGGGCAGAGATACATGCATTCATTTTGGGGTCATAAGTACCTCTCTCTTTCTCTCTTGTGTCTTCTCGTTAGAAAAACTCTCAAGTGAAAATACATTACACAGTAGGATATATAGAGTACAAATGGTGGCTATTTTTAACTAAGGGCCACGGGTCAGCCCTCATTCTTTTTTTCTTAGGGTCTGCCACCCAGAAATATATAGAAATTTTACTAGAGTCAAAAAATGTTAGTTAGAGTCAGATACAGTCTATTCTTTTGATTGATCTCCTGTATTCAGCTTCAGTTTTTCTTCAATGTTTGTCATTTGATATGTGAATTTGAAGTTTCAAACGTGTTCATCACGATAAAGATTTCAGTGGCAACTTAAATTCGAGGCAGAGATCTATCAATTTGTTTGTCTAATGAGTTTTTATGTCAATAGATGCTTTATTTATGAAAATTGTTGCAAGTAAATTATAATATTTTTGAAGCTCCTCTACAGCCTAATAATTGCATATACATGCACAAACTGGCTTGAATGTTCGCTAGTATAAGTTACAGGTATTATTTATGTAATTGAGTTTGGAGTTATCAATGGGAACTCGTTCCTTCAGGGACACTTGGGTGGTGGGCTGAAATAGACTTAAAGAACATGTTGTAAATTTGGAGGTCTCAACTTCCTTCTACTACGTTATTTTTTAGCCTAAATGGAAAATAGAATTAAAGCTCAATCTCTGAACTCCTTCGCTAATGAGAGGAGAGTTGGTAGTCTGTATTTGGTGGTCAATTAGTAAGAGTTGATGAGGAGTTGACTTGACACTGTTCAATGACAAAAGGTCAAGTTAATTGGCTTGTGACTTGTGAGTTGTGATGACTCCCCACGTTCCCAGGAGACAAAGCAATCTAACGTTGCAGTCATAACACGTGAGACTAGTTGATTGGCTTGTGATGACTCCCCAGCTTCCTAGGAGCCAAAATAAAAGTAAATCCAACCTAGTACTCATCACGTGTAAAGACTTGTTCCATCAATGAGTTCTGAATCTCATCCCATCCCATCCATAAAAAGGGGTGGAGGATAATAGTCTTCAAAATGCCACTAATATGTCAACTTACCAATAAAATAGGCTATATCTCAAAATTGATTGGAACGGAACACTACAAGTACAAGGTAGTATTTCACAAATCTCTTGCATTAACCCCAAAAAAAAAAAAAAATTCCAATAGGACTACAAAAGACATAATAATAATAATAATAGGATTTTAATAATGTGTGCCCTAAAGGCATACAATAATAAACTAATTTTGAAAAAAGTTTATCGGGAATTGAAAAAATATTAACAACTTTTTCAATTCACAATAAAATTTTTTCAAAAATAAATTTGTTAATGTATGTCCTAAGAAAACACATTAACCGAACTCATAATAATAAATCAAAATGAAAATGAAATTTCTTTGTATAAATTCAAGAATAGTTATAATGACTAGATGGTAATGATAAGGCTGAAAGAGACAGACATCAAAACTAGGTCCTCCTAGTGTCGGTATTGTTTTTTGATGAATCCTAGTGTCGGTATTGGTAGCACCTGCGATAAGGGCGTGCATTGTTTTCTTAGCCACCCTAAGCTAAATAAAGGTTGTCTAGGACATTGCAAGATTAATGGTTCACAATCTCTATCCCCTTCTCTTTTTACTTTATGGTTTAGGGAGGATTTTATAACAATTTCTGAATTTTAAAAGTTTCTATTAAAATTTTAAACTTTCTAAACTGTCTATTCTCATCTTCAATGAGTCACTTTTAATTAGTAACTGAAACAAATTGAACTTACATCTGTTGCATAAAGACCCTGTCGTATTTTAGTGCCCAAAAAAAAAAAAAAAAAAAAAAAAACTCACAAATTGATTGTATCTTCATTAAAATGTGTTTAGTTATTAGGATTTTTCAAGTCGTTTTGTAGATTTATTTTAGTACCAAAATCCTATTAGAGATTATATGAAATGTTTTCGGTGTTCAAATAAGTAGAGTTTATGTGGAGTTTTGTTATTTTTAGTTCAAAGAGCCTTATAAAGGATTTAATTGTGATAATTTTAATACTATATAGTTGATATTGATGCATTTAAAAATTCAGAGTTTAATTTATAAATAAGGTCAAATTTTGAGGTTCCTTATGTAATTAACCCTTTGTTTATTTGTGGGGGTAGTTAGTTTAACTGGGATATCGGGTTCAAATCTTGCTTATACCAAAAACCAATTGGTATCTTGATATGATAATAAAGAGCAATCATTATCAAATAAACATCATAAGTTTGAAATTCTATCTTATCTAAACAAATCTTTCTTAAAAAAATCCATTTATTAATTGTTATTGTTATTTTAAACAAAAATAATATTTTCATCCATAAAATAGAGATCATGTTCCTTTTTTGTGCTTCAAACTTAAAATTTTTAAAAATTTCATTTTTGCTCCTGAAAATTTAAAATGTTATATTTCTTCTTTTTGTCCACTTTTGTTAACTTTTAAAGACAAAAACAAAACCCACTAGATGAATTAAACCTCATGGTATCTCCCTAGACATGGGGGAACCCAAGGAGGGAGGGGTGGGGTATTTATGTAGTGTGGTGGGCCTTTTTTGCGTCTTGGGCTGGATTGCTCCTGCCGTATTGCTCTTGTCGTATTGCGGCCCTATGATTCTGAGTAGGAGAGTCAGGACTGGCCTAATTGAAACACTCCCTAAGCTAGCTTGTGCGCAAGTTAGAGCCCTGGCAGCAATCTTGGGTGCGTCATGTGTCTACGGCAAAAAACACTGTTACAAAACGTTATAGCAAAAAAAACATAATACAGCAGGATAATTAAAATACTTTTAACTAAAATATTTTTCTACTGACAACGATAATACTTGAACAATCTCACATAAGAGAAGTTTGATGACGTGATTACAGCAGGAATAGATTAATAACAAGAAAGTTATGTTAGTCCTTGATCAACCATGACAAAAGAAGGGAAGAGTAATCTGCTAAAGGAACAGAGTTAACCCCTTGGCAAATTCAAGTCCAAGAAGGGAACCAATCTCCAATGTGGGTAAGCTCAGAGGAGAATCCTGCTGTAGAAGTTACTCACTTTGGAAAAATTGACCTAAGTGGCTTGATCTCAGATTCTTGACTTGCTAGAGAGTGGGCTATTGAGAGGGAGAGAAATGGGTAGCCTATTGGTGCATGCTTTTACCCCTATCACTCCTATTTTCTTTCTTACTCTCGGATTATCTTGTTTTCTCTGTTTCCTCACTTGTTTTCTTTCTTTTTCCTCTTTTTTTTTTTTTTTTTCCATGCTCCTTAGTTGTTGTTTACTATGCATGTTTATGGCCTTTTATACTGTTTGCTATGACAAGATTTACCGTTGTTACCCCTTAACTACTTTTGGCTTGTTGTGGGTGTCCTTCCAGGACTGCCCACTAGTCTGCTAGCTGCCCAGCCACCACCACTACACTGTGTTGGCCGTGCCATGCCTCATTCCCAGACAAGAGTAGTTTTTGTTCATTTGCACTCTCATCCAGATAAGGGCCGGGTTTCTCTCTTACCAAACCCTATAGCATGCACCTAGTGATTCCAGCTCATGTTTGTCTCTTTTGTGTAGTATGTCATCCCAGCAGGACATTTTCCCCAAAAGAGCTTGAGCAGGAATCCTAAAATAGGCTTACCCCTTCTTCCCACCGCCAAACCACACCCTCTCTTACCTCAGACCTATGGCTAGAGATGGCAATTTATATCTAACCCGCAGATACCCGGCCCGATAAAGAATAGGGTCGGGTATGGGTTTTAAAAAAAAAAACCCGAACCGGGTCCAGGTCGGGTCCAGGTTTTATCAAAACCGGGTTCGGGTTTTATCAAAACCCGCCCGAAACTCGGCCCGAATCCGGACCCGGTTACACTGAAATTACAAAAAAAAACCCCTTATATATATATTGGTAAGCCCTAACCCACCCACCTCTCATTTCAGCTCACGCCTCACACAAGAGCACACTCATTCTCTCTGTCACTCACTCAGTCACTCACGAGCACGCACAAGAGCACTCTATCACTCATTCTCAATCTCACACTCACACGGCCTCCGTCTCACTCACTCTTAAGCACCGCCGCCCAAGCTCTCTGCCTCTCACAGCCGATCCCGTCCCCAGCTGTCATTGCCGGTCTGTTTTCTGTTGTCACCGTCGATCCATTGATCCAATTTTGGCTGTATCAACGTCAGTAATCGGCTTGCAAAATATTGTGTCAAGGGAGATAGACCCTTTAGATCCTCACGTGCTAATTGTAATTTTATAGTCTGAACCCCCATGAAATGAAGTTGATCATTTGGTTTACACTTTAGTCTACAATGGAGTTGAGTTTCGTCATGTATTTTATTACAAAAAATGTAATATTTTATTACAAAAATTTGTGTTTCTGAGCTGGATTTTGCTTTAGATTACTGTAATTAGCTCTTGAATAGGTTTGGTTTTGATAAACAGTGGGTTCTTTGAAGAAATTGGGTTGATTCATACGATTTTCCGTCAGATCGAACTTACTTCGTAGATGTCTTGGTTTCTGACTAAATTTTTTTCAGTGTTTTGTATAATTTACTTAGTGGGTGATCTTTATATTTGGTTAAGATTGCTTTTTGGATAATTATAACATGTAAAAAAAAAAAAAAAAAAAAAAAAAAAAAAAAAAAAAAGAAAAAGAAGAAGCTTTTGGAGGTTAGTGGATTTTGATCCCCTTATTTAGCAACAATTTCAAGTTTTAAAGCATTTGGCTTTTTTAGCTGTTTGATTTGTGGTTTTTGTTGCCATAATCCAAGGAGGGACAATGTTTAACATCATCCCAGAGTCTGCTACAATAGCTGGGACTTTTAGGGCTTTCAGCAAGATTCCTTTCTGCTACCCAAATCTTGTTGGGCTAAACAGGGCTCGCAGGGCCCGCGGAGCCCCACGGGGCAGGTCTGGGCCCCGTAAAAAAAATCTGTTTATTAATCAGGCCGGGTTCAGGTCGCAGGTCCAGGCCCGCGGGTCGGGTCCGGGTATGCAAAAACTCGGCCCGAACCCGGCCCGTTGCCATTCCTACCTATGGCCCACCTCCTCTGTATTAGCTGGGTACAGGTAGGTGGTGCATGAGCCTCGCGTGCTCCACTTCCATATGAGTCCATTGCTTTTCGATCATTCATGTATTTGCCATTGCCTACAGGTTTGTCAGACTTCGCTGCACGTTCTGGTGTTTGTTTAACTTTTGTGGCGTGGATGAGTTCTTGGGTTTTCGTTCTTTGCATCTCATTTCTTCTTCAGGCTGAGCATTGCCTGGGTGTGGGTTTTCTTCTTTAATTCGACCCATGTCTCCTTCCACTTCTTGTATATGGGCTGGCTCATGCTCTTGCCACACCACTGCATTGTTTCTGCTGTGATATCATTTACCTTTGCTTACTGTACTACTTCTGGGCTTGTGAGCTGAAATGCCTGCCATGCTGGTTTCATATGTTATTCTTTCTTTTAGTTTACACTACCCAGTATTCCTACTGAGCTAATTCATATAACATCTTGGGTTTTCCCGGCCCATTTTATTCCTTGGGCATCCACGGCCCGTTTCATTCTTTGGGACATCCTTGGCCCATTTCATTCTTTCCTACTTCTTACATTCTCATGAGCTTTTGCTAAGTCTTTTGAGTTTCCTCGGCCTGATTACCACATCCTTTACCTTTGGATTTATTGATCTTTGAACCAATCCCATTTACTAATTCCTTTCTTTGGGCTCCTCCAGCCCGATTTTGCTTTCTTTCTATTTCTTATGATTCTCATGGGCTTACTACTTCATTCTTTGGGGCTCCCTTTGGCCCATTTGCTTTCTTTGGGGCAATTTTACTATTTTGTAGGCTTGTGGACCATTATTCATGTCATTCTGGCCCAATGGTCTTTACTTTGCTGTTTTCTTTCTCCATCTCTTTCATATTATTGGACTTCTTCTGCCATTGGACCCTTTTTGCCAAAAAAATGAGCATCAACATGTAGTCAAGGGCAGAGTTAGGATTTTTTGTTTGGGAAGGCCAAATTTTGGTACTAATATGTCAGTCAAGAGTCAAGACAAATCCCCCACACACATGCATAAACACACATATATAAACCTTAATATTTTAATACTTGAGTAGGTCATAATTTATAGATATATTGTATACAAAAAGATTAACTTTGATATATGTATTTTCACAAAATATTTTTTTTAGGAAAATTTATCATCTTTTAAGCCCCAAATTGATTTTACAAAATATATCTAGAATGATATTAGACATGTACGAAAAATATCAACAAAAAGAACTTAGTATCTCATATAAAAATTATGCTAGATGATGATTTATCATAGAATAAAATTCATCTTTTCATTGCAAAATTTTTACTTCAATATAAATTACAAAATTATCTAACAAAATGAATAAAAAAAAATAATAGGACCACTGAAGTTTCCAAAGACATAAATGATCTAAATTTTAATAAATACAAGAGCAAATTTTATAAAAACTAAATTGAGAAAAAAAAAAGTACATTGTCCCCAAGCAAAAGTGTAACTCCGCCCTGTATGTAATAGTATTTCTAACCAATTAAAAAAAAATACCCAAATAATATTTCATGGAAAAAAATAGAACCCAAACTATATCCTTTTTGTCCAAAAAAATATAATTTAGGTTCTATTTTCGTTCCTAGAAAATGTATCCTAATAGAACACTGATGACAAGAAAGTAATGAAAGTAAATAGAAGGACAAAAATAAATAAATAAATTTTTGGACCGGAAATAGAATATACATACTACACTTTAAGAACGAAATTAAAACATATATTATACTTCAAAAACTATTTAAATTGTGTAGTTGTCATGATCATTGTCTTTTTATTTCCTTCTCTTCGACCTCCAATTTCTAGTGTGACCCTTTTTCTTCTTCTATTTTTAATAATTTGATAGTTGGAAAAAGGAGAGGGTTTGATTTTTGGAAATAGTAGAAAATGCCATTTTTTTTTTTTTTTGAGTTACAAAATTCTTAGGCCCCGTTTGGTAATGGTGTTTAAACAACGAAAACTGTTATTTAAACATCACAACACATATTTCCACACACTTTTTCACCCACACGTTGTAGGGACTGGGTCCGAGCACTTCTGCTATTGGAAAAGCGGGCTCAGACCCAACTAGCCCAATACAATAAATTTGTAGAGAATGAGTTTAAGAAATAGGCCTTGGTGAGGATAGCAACGAATAAACATGGTTGGGGGATGACTAAGTAATAAGAAAATGGGCCTGGAGTGCAGAAATCTGTCCTGGACACTGGTCCAAGGAGCTATCTTGTTCTTATTATTTCTTCAGTGCTTGGTTACAGAGGTTACAAAGATGATGCAGGTTGCTACAGTGTTTTCTACTTCCAATCTCTCTCCCTCTTTCTGGAGGAGTTCTTTACATTATATACCCTTTTTCGGTTGATCTTGGCCCTCCATTTGTTGATCATGCAGGTCACTACTTGAGCGCTTGTCCTATCAGCCGCAGTCCCAAGCCTTCTGTGAGTTGCAACAACCAAAGCAGCACTGTTCAAGGGTCATTTCCTCATTAATGCGGCCAGAATGTTAGTTGTGGGCATTTAATGTGAAGGTGACAGCTTCTCCTTGAATTGCTCCTCCTCCAGGCTCCCATGGCTGACCCGCTATACTTGTCCTTTTTCTTGGGACGCTCTACGAGACTGCCCTTGATGGCGTGCTGCTCTTCCCTTCTATGTCCTCAGTTTGCCGAGAACATGATTGTCCTCAGCGATATTTCTTGGTAATTAGGACTTCCTTCATTCGTCCTCGGGCATTTCTTCTTCCTTGGCATGGGCCTTGGGCCTAGTATAAAGTGGGCCGAGGTGGCCAGATTCTTTGACCCCATAATAGCCCCTCAAAATCCTGCTGTCCGGATCCTCGGACGGAGAGGAGGGTTTTGATGTCCTCGGGCCTTCCATCATGGCTCATCAAGTCTTGTCCTCCGTCAACGCTAAAGTCTTTTCATTTGTCCAAGGCACGCTCCTGGCGCTTTGATATACGGAACGCTCCCTCATTAAATTCTGGCGGCTCAGTGCTCCACGTGTTCAACGGTGTGATGGTAATCTAATGGTGAAGGGCTTTTTGTTTTGCGAGCGGTAATTTTCCCGCTTGTACCTTCTGCGCCACCATAAATAGCTTCTCAAGTCGATTCCTCTTTCTACTTTCAACGATTATACAGTTCTAGAACTCATACACTGAACCTGCTTCTCTCTCTTTCATCTCCCTGTGCGTCTACAAATATTAGAAATTTGTCCGAGGACCCTCTTTCGAACCTGTAAGTCTTCTTAAACCATCTTTGGCTTTCATTTTAAACTTATTAATCTTTCTTCAAATCCTCTTAGGAAAAATGGGTAAGTTCAAATGTTTAATTAAGTCCGAGGAGGGTATGAGAAGTTTCAGGGTTAAGTATAGGATCCTATCAACAGTGGGCATGAGGTACGCTGCTCAGGGGGAGTGGTTCAATGATAAGAAAACCGGAGAGGTGGTCATTCCCATGATCGCCTTCATAGAGGGAGGGATGACCATTCCCATGGGTACCATCACTAGGAATTACCTTAGGTTTTTTAGGTTATCTCTCACACAGTGCGCCCCAAACATGTTCAGGGTCTTGGGAAGTATAAAGGTTTTGAACGATAGAATGAATCTAAACCTGACCTACCACGATGTGAATTGGGTATACAATCTTCACCATTTGAAAGGGCAGGGATATTACCTCAAATCTAGGTATCCCGAAGTAAGGCTGATCCAGTGCCTTCCTACTTCAAAAAAAAAAAATCTAAAAGAGGATTTCCTGATCTTTTTGGGAGCGTGGCATGATGGCCTACCCTATCCGACTGAGGAGGGAGAACCAAGTGGGGGAATAGCCATAGATCTCAGATTTTAGTTTACATTTCTCTTTTGCGTCTAAATGTCCTTGTTTCTAATGAAACCCCCTTCTATTTCAATGAATTTGCAGATAAGCGCACTACCAAACCCAGACTCAGCTTAGTTAACAAGGTGAGTTTAGACAAGGTCCTGCAAGCCGAGGTGTATGTGAACGAGACTGATGGTCAACTCCGAGCAGCTTATTTGATCCTTGGATACACTCCCCTCTTACTCGCCTTCCAAGCCCCCAAGTGCGTAATCAGAGCTCGCGACTGTCGACTCCACCGTATCAGTGTTACCTACCCAGGGTTTGTTGTTCCAGAGGGTATCCCACTCCCTAAAAATACTTCTCGCCCTCAACCACTTTCTGTGATCGCCCCTTTGGTAGGAACATCCTTATCCCAACCCGTTCCTCAAGAAGAGGAGGAAGGAAAAGAAGTAGGAGAGGAAAAAGAAGAAGAAGAAGAAGATTTTGTGGACTTAACAGATTCCTTGGACGAGTTCGAAGTATTCAATCGGCCACTATCTCCCGAGGACTTACTAGAAGAAATGGGTATCCAAAGAAAGCCCCAGAAAAGTTTGATGGAGCTAATAGAGGACCAACCAGGTAGAGGTGCACCTGGGAAGTCCGCCCAATCTAAGCTTCCTCCTCCTCCCTCGAAGTCTCCTCCCCCCGCTCCTCAGCCACTCCAACCGACGAGACCGAAACTTGCTGATCCAAAAAGGAGAAGGGAGCAGACAGGGAAGGATGTGATTGAGGCTGGAAAGCTCTGCCCGACTCGTGAAGATGAGGCCCAACGAACTGCGAAGTAGTAAAAGGTCATCCATGCACCACAAAAAGGCTTGGAGAGAGTAGGCATTCAGCGCCCATGCATGGCGGGGAGCCCCTGAGGGATGATGCATCACTTAGGAACTTCAACAGGGGCATTGGATGCCATGTTACCTTGTCTGTGGAAGAGGCCTTGCTGCTCCCAAGGGACATAGCTGACCTGCGGAGTATGAGGAAGAATGAAGTCTTCCTCAATTGTAAAAGATATCTGAGCATGGTATACTATTAAACCCCTTTTCTTTTTACTTATACTTATTTCTTATAGACATATACTGTTTGTTGGCTATGATACTAATCCCTTTCTTTTAGGCGGTCCAAGCCACTTTCAGACTTGAGGAAATTACAAATAACTGTTGCCAACAACTGGAGGATGAGAGGAAAAGGCGGTCAACAGCTGTGCAAACGTTGACCATTGCTGAAAATAACAATGCTGAGTTAAAGAAAAAGTTGGCCAATGAAGAACATGCTCGCCGCAGTGCTGACTCGGCCTTGGAGGGTGTGCAGAGGCAAGCCGAGGACCAGAGGAAGCGTCTACGTGAGACAACTGACCAACTGAAGGCTTCAAAGGAAGAGATGGCAGCCCTCAAGGCACAGCTGGAGGAGGCCCAAAAGCTTAAGGATCAGGCCGAAAAGGCAAAGGCTGAGGCTGAGAAGGCAAAGGACAAGGCCGAGAAGGAAAGGGACGAGGCCGAATAGCATGGCTACGACGTTGGCATAGCTGAGACCGAAGATGCCCTACGGGCAGAGGTCCCCGCCGTATGTCGAGCCTACTGTGCTCAAACTTGGGAAGAAGCCTTCAATCGAGCTCGGGTGGAGGCTTCTTCTAAGCTGAGAAGGCTAGGAAATGTCTTCTTCTCCCCAGCCATACGAGCCCCAGACCTTTCTTCCAATCAAAAGGAGGTAGCTATTACAGCTGCCAAGCCAGCCGAGGAAGCCCCAATTTAGAATCCTCCACCCCCCAGTCAACAGGAGCAAGCCAAAAAGCCTGAAACTCCACAAGATACCTCCTCGGACAAGGCGGCAGAGGTGCCTAAGGGTGGGGCAGCTTCTCAAAGTTTTGAGCAAGCTTTAGCCTTAACTGCCTTGTCCGCTGGAGGAGCTTCTAAAGAAAAAGACAAGGAGGCTCTCCCTGAAGAGGTTGACAAAGCTCCCAAGGCCAAGCCACAGACAAAATTGAAGCCGTAGTTCTTTTACTTTTGTAGAATAGTTAAAATTAACGTAATGAGGGAGACAAGTACGATTGAGATGTGTACTTTACCCCTTTTTTTTTTTTTTAACTGATATATACGTTATGATTACTTTATCGTTCATTTGTGTGTTTCTTATCTTGACTGTTATTTGTTCATACATGACCATATGCCATAAAAGAACGAAGTTTGCTGATAAAAGGGAAGGCACAGTTTTTTACATCTAAACTAAAAATCCAAGTAGATTATGGTTGCCAACTCGCAGCATTATCAAGGCATACTTATAACCTATCAATTCTTAATAAGCTTCTAAGTCTGAGGCATTACTTAGGCATTAAAGAGCAGGCAAGTCCTGAGTACCTTAAAACGCTTTAAGTGATGCTCATGTAATTTACTTTGACTTATAAATTGGATCATAATACAATTTGAAGTAGTTAGTTTCCCCATAGGTTTGAGTCCGAAGACTGTGCAAGACCTTGGTTCTGTCTAACACTTAGGACTTTCTAGAAGTAACTAGTTTCCCCATAGGTTTGAGTCCGAGGACCATGCAAGACTTTAGTTCTGTCTAGTACTCAGGTTTTTCTGGAAGTAATTAGTTTCCCCATAGGTTTGAGTCCGAGGACCACGCAAGACCTTGGTTAAAAAAAAAAACTTTGCATCCTTGCATATGCAGGGGAAGAGTGTTGACCTACAACCATCAATGAAATAACCCCTACGTACTCTAAGGACCTACCAGAATATTGGAACCATCAAATATGTCATTCTGATGTGTCACTAATGTGGTAAAAATGAAGTATAATAAGAACCATGGCCAAGGATCACTTTGGTGTGTTTTATTTCCCATGAACAAAGCTCTTCTAGGGAAAATAGAAGCAGTGATGGCAGCTGGGTGGGTGATGAGGGAAGTAGCTCAATTGGCAATCTGGACTGGGCTAAGGAACATTATTATAAAGGTGATAATCAAAGAGTAGTCCAGGCTTTCGATAGCAATCTCTCGAATCTCACTTACCTTGGTTTGGTTGTTCAATTCTCAGTTTAGAACTTTTGCTTTTGTATACATCATCAGGTCATGCGCAAATATGGTTGACAAAGTGGAGGTTGTTTGGATGGGTTGCCCTCCTTTCTTAGCACATTTGTTTGAACCATTGTACATTGTTATTTACATAATAAAAATCTATCATTTTCAATAAATAAAAAAGAAAGGTTTAATATAGTATGTAGTTCAAAGCTTTCACCTCCATGCTTATTTATATATATATATATATATATATCCATGCTTATATATATATATATATATATTATTCTTTTCAACAATGCATCAATTCCGATATTACTAAATGTAAAATTTTAATATTATTTTGTAGGAGTTGTGTTTCAAATGATCATTCTTTAATTGTTTTACAAGCATCCTTTCTCATTATATTTTATTAAACTCCAATTCTTCAGCCTTTTTTTTTTCCCCCTTTGAAGTCAATTGATGGGTTGACTTGATTCTTTGTTTTTCTATCAACTCATTAATTTCTCTTCCTGAATTGGCATGTAAAATTTGAAGCTAGAGAGCTTTCAGGCGGAACTTAGTCAAGCTTCCTCTTATCCATCTTAATTAAAAATTTTATTAATTTTATTATAATATTGACAATGATAAGGTTTGCATTATGCCCGTTATTATATGATTTAGCTCATTAGTGTTGTCTAAAACAATAAAACTACATTCTTGAAAAATATATATTAAAATTGAAACTCATATTTTCTCTCAATGTTTGTAGCTATTCTTACTTTATTTATTAAAATTTTGCCTTTGTTGTTTTGTGATATAAGGCAATAGGTTATTGACTTAGAGAAAAGCTGAAGCAAAAAATCTTCTAAAAATGTTTCCTTTTATTTATTTATTTTTTCTAACTCTCTAAATTTAATTGAAGCAGATGATTAAATGGTTTAAATATTTTCTAGGCAATTTCACACTTCACAAGAGAAAAAAAAAACCATGTAATGTCTAATTTCTAATATATCAATAGTATCATACATTTAAAAATTGAGTTCAATTTGAGTTGGAAAACTATAAATTCAATGTTGTAAGAGCAAACTTTAATGTGCAGTGTTCTTTAAAGAAGTCCTGGAGTAATTATCCGAGATGCAAAGGGAGCAACATAATTGAAAATTTTTCTCGAACTCCAACTGCCACTGCTGTATTGAACTCTATTTAACATAATTAAAAAATTTTCTCTTCAAAAAAAGAATCAATATTTTTCAAGTTCTTTATTTAATTTCCATTTGCATCAACTTGCTTTTACCAGAAGAGGAAGTGTCATTTGAGCTAAAGCCTAAAACTCATTGGCTCATTATATGATTTTTTTCCCTTTGTAAATATTATATATTCTTTAATTTTTTTCCCATTGTAAATATAATATAATCTTAATTTAAACTATGATAAAAAGGGAAAGAGGTGACTAGGGTTGACAAGAGAAAAACAAAAAGACAAGGAAAATGGAAATATGACATTCATCTAGATCATTTGGTCCAACATCTATTTCTTGGAGGCAAGAGTTGCGATAGAACAAGAAAAATGAGTGATTACATTTTCTTCAACATATAATTGATTATTTCAAGACTTATGCTTTGTGTAGGAAATTTTTTTTTGTTGATTGTATTCTTGAAGAAAAAGACTTCTCCCATACCAACATTAGATGATGTTATGTTCAAAGGTTAAAAGTTGTTTCTAATTTATGCCAAGACTACAGATATACATATATTTTGGATGAGAATAGGTGATGTCGTGTTCATAGGCTAAAAGTTGTCTATAATTTTTGTGTTAAATAAACACATGTCGTGTGGAACTAGAATCTTTACACAAGTTAAATTCAAGGCATATTGTCTAACAATTAAGAGAGCCTAATAGTTTGCATTGTATAAATTGATTAGTTTTTCACATATTTCAGATTTTTAAAAGGAATAAATATCAAAAGATTTATCAAGAAGAAATATTTTTGTAAAATTTGATTCTGTTGCATTTGTTTAGTAATTATCAAAATACAAATTGTTACACTTGATGGAAGTCAAAAGTAGATAAGACGTTACATGTTGCTTGTAGTATAGAAAATAATACTTGGAAATTCTTTGGAATTAGTGAATTTGAATTGAGTGTGTTTAATGGACTTTGTTTGTAATTTGAGGACATAGAGAGTGGTAGAGTGGCTTAATAAAATATTTAATTGGTCTAGGATCATTACTTTACTCTTAAATTCAATCTCTTTTTAAATCATGTGGTATTCAAATCCTATAAATGTATAATAGCTCATTGTTGTGATTTATAATTTTGTTAGTATTTATCCACCATTATTTTCAGTCATATCATTTTTATTGTGATAATTGGTAATAATCTCTAAGTAGTATGGAGTTTGCTTATTTTTTTATTTTTTTTTTATCTGGATAATTTAAAAAAGAGAAAGTATTACAATGTTTGATGTGGATAGCTCATTATTTCTTGGGGACGAGGTTTCATTCTAGAAATTGTTATGTTGTAATTATTTGAAATGGTTTTTTATTGGAACATGCTTGAACCATATCATTGTGGCTTTTACATGAATGTTGTTTATTTGACTAATCTATTTATACATATTTTCAACGATTGTTTTGAATTAGAATTATCAAATTTGATTGGTTTCACCAATAAAAGTGAATGTGTATAACTTTCGTTCAAATATCCCGTGCATCGCACGGGTTAGCGACTAGTATTTGATAAAAAATGAAATTGGTAAAAAACTAAAATCAACTATAAGCTTTGAAGAAACTTTGGAAAGATTTAACAAAAAAAAATCCGAAGAATTAACTATTAATGATCTTCAACATGAAATCACTGTTGTTAAA
This sequence comes from Notholithocarpus densiflorus, assembly GCA_030021035.2. Taxonomy (NCBI): domain Eukaryota; kingdom Viridiplantae; phylum Streptophyta; class Magnoliopsida; order Fagales; family Fagaceae; genus Notholithocarpus; species Notholithocarpus densiflorus. Next base: position 3,946,129 of record JARYZH020000033.1, on the reverse strand, counting down.
CAAGAAATAATTGAACTAAAAAATGAATTTAAAAGCATTAAAAGTGATAAAATTAATCTTAAACAAGAATTGTTATTGTTAAAAATTGATCAAAATCAATCTGATAATGAACAAGATGAGCATAAAGATGGAGATGAATCCTGTCAACAGGCTCTTCTTTCTGATAAAGGTATTGTTGATAATTCTCAACTTAATCTTGTCAATAAAATGCTTCCTCCAAAATGGTTTACAAAAGTTAAAATTGTTGTTTCCCATGATTATCATTTCACTGTTATTGCTATGATTGATTTTGGTGCGGATATGAACTGTATCCAAGAAGGATTAATTCCTTCAAAATATTTTGAAAAGTCAACTGAAAGATTGGTTTCTACTAATGGCACTCAAATGAAGATTAAATATGAATTAAATAATGCTCATGTTTGCCACGGTAATGTCTGTTTTAAGATTCCTTCTGTTCTTGTAAAAACTATGACTAATAAAGTGATTCTTGGTCTGCCATTTATAAATGCTTTGTATCCTTTTCTTGTTGAACATGATGGCATTACTACTGATCCTTTTGGATAGAAAGTTAAATTCAAATTTGCTTCTAAGTTTGAAATTGATACTGATGATGCTTTAAATTTGATTCATGCTAAAACCAAACATCTTAACTTCCTTCAGCAAGAAGTGAGATACAAGAAAATTGCTGAACAACTTTTTGATAAATTGTTGCAATCAAAAATTGATAATTTTCAAAAAATTCTAATTGGTGATGTTTGCTCTAATATTCCAAATGCTTTCTAGCGTAGAAAAAAACATTTTGTTGACCTACCCTATGTTAAACGTTTTGATGAGAAAAACATTCCCACTAAAGCTCACCCTATTCAGATGAATGCTGAAACTGTTGAATTTTGCAAAAAAGAAATACATGATTTGTTAGAGAAAAAATTGATTAGGAATAGCAAGTCTCCTTGGTCTTGTTCTGCTTTCTATGTTCAAAAAAATGCTGAGATTGAGAGAGGAACCCCTCGCCTGGTTATTAATTATAAACCCTTGAACAAGGTTTTAGAGTGGATTAGGTATCCTATTCCCAATAAGAATGACCTGGTCCATAGGTTGAATGAGGCTGTGGTGTCTTCAAATTTTGACATGAAATCTGGGTTTTGGCAAAACCAGATTAGTGAGAATGATAGGTATAAAACTACTTTTACCACTCCTTTTGGGCATTATGAGTGGAATGTTATGCCTTTTGGTCTTAAGAATGCGCCCAGTGAGTTCCAAAACATTATGAATGATATTTTCAATTCCTTCAGTCATTTTACCATTGTTTATATTGATGATGTTCTTGTTTACTCTAGCTCCATTGATGAACACTCGAAACATTTGTATTCGTTTCTGGATACTATCAAAAGAAATGGTCTTGTTGTCTCTGCTAAGAAAATCAAATTGTTTCAAACAAAAGTTCGATTCCTTGGCTATGACATCTCTGAAGGACAAATTCATCCTATTGATAGAGCCATTCAGTTTGCTGATAAATTTCCTGATGTCATCACTAATAAAACCCAGCTTCAAAGGTTTCTTGGATCATTGAATTATGTTGCTGATTTCTACAAAGATATGAGGAAACAATGTAAACCCCTTTTTGACAAGTTACAAAACAATCCTCCACCTTGGTCTGATGTCCATACTTTCCTAGTTAAACAAATCAAATCTCATGTTAAGACACTGCCGTGTCTTGGTATTCCCATTGTTAATGCTTTCAAAATTGTTGAGACCGATGCCTCTGACATTGGTTATGGTGATATTCTGAAACAAAGAGTTTCCCCATATTCATTTGAACAAATTATTCGTTTCTATTCTGAAATCTGGAATACTGCACAGTTAAACTATAGTACTATTAAAAAAGAGATTTTATCTATAGTAGTATGTATTTCAAAGTTTCAAAGTGATTTATTAAACCAAAAGTTTTTGTTGCGTATTGATTGCAAAAGTGCTAAGTATGTTATTGAAAAAGATGTTGAAAACATTGCTTCAAAACATATTTTTGCCAGATGGCAAGCTATTTTAAGTGTTTTTTATTTTGATATCAAATATATCAAAGGATCTCAGAATGTTATCCCTGATTTTCTTACCCGTGAATTTCTGCAGTGTCACCATGGCAAGTAGGCGATCTAAAGACAAAAGCCCAGCCACTGATAAACCACTTGTTAAAAAAGAACCTGTTTCTTCCCTAGAAATTGTCAACCGATTCACTCCCTTAGGTACTATCCCTAAGCCCAACTATTCCTCTGTCTTAGCCTCCTCCTATGATCCTTATGCCTTAACCAGTGTTTCCCAACCTGTTAAAATTGTTTACTCCAGGGCTTCCAATATTATGTTCTTTGTTAAAATAAACAAAGTGGAACCAGCCAAGAAGGCGGTATTGCAGATATAATCAAAGTAATTTAAAACAATAGTAAGGCGGTAAAATCAGCCAAGCAATATAGATCAAAACAACAATAATAAGGCAGTAGAACCAGCCAAGCAGTATAGATCAAAACAATATAAAGTATAGAACAAAGTGAAAGCTAAAAGTAGTTAATATTGAAAATAAGTAGCAGAACTTACAGTAGTAGTTACAAGGTCTCAATAGGTTAACAGTTACAAGGCTTGAACTAGTTCTAGTTACAAGGTTTTGTAGGGAAATAGTGGTAATAGTGAAAATTCTAGGGAGAAGTTCTAAAGGAGAGAAGTAGTCCTAAAGAGAAATTCTGGCTCTAGAGCAAAACTTGGTTTAACATAAGAGACATCCCCCTTTAAATAGGCATAAAAAGTGTAGTGAACAGTACCGATGAACAGTAAAAAGTGAACAGTAATCGGTGAACAGTAATCAGTGAACAATAATCCATGAGCAGTAATCAGTGAACAATAAAAAGTGAATAGTGATTTTTTCACTTTTTGTCTTAAATCAACAGCAGCAGGGGCCTTGTCTAATTCTTCAATCCAAAGAACCAAAACTTGCTGAAAGTAAGCTTGAAATGACTAAAAGCATGAAGAATCTCTTTTTTCAAAACATCATCATTTGCATGGGGCAGTGGTGTGATACAATAGTGGGAATTTCACCAGGGGGTAAACATTGTAGCATTTTGGCCATTATGCAGGCCAGACAAATAGGGAAATCAATCTTCCAATCAATCACCCGAAATATCGTCAATAGAACTTATCAGGGAGCTTAACAGGCTTGAAACAAGTGCATTGGCTAGTTCAATTGTCTGTACTGAGAGGACTTAATCAGTGTCAGGGGCATCAGATGGATAACCATCATAAGGATCCCATGGGGAATCATCATTACATGCATACTCATGATATACAGCATACTGGTTGCAAAATCCACAATATAGAAGTGGCTCATAAACAGGACTTTTTCCTGGTATAAGGAACTTTCTTGGATCATCATGGCCAGTTCTTTCTAAATGGCGGACTACAGAGATGTAAGGTTTAATACCAAAAATATGAATTCTATGTGTTTCCTATGAAATGGTAGTCCTTCCATAGGTCTTGGATGACCTCAAGAATTTGATTATTGAAATAGTTTCTCCAACATTCAACAAGAGCAAAAGGGTCCTTAAAGGATAGGCGGGAATCTCCTTCATACCATTGACCTTGATGGGTGAACCCATTAATGAGTACAAGATGTTTGGAAGGCTGGACATCCATCCAATTATCTCTTTCCCATTTTGGCAAAGTGCTCCAAAATTTGATAGAAACAGAAGGACTATTAATCTGTGAAACAGCCCTTTGGATAATTTGCGGGAACTGGCTAATCTGGTCATGGCTTGTTAGCTTGATAAACCTGATAAAGCCATATTCAAAGATCTAGGACAGCCAGTCAGGGTCCCTGTCATCATCATGGTTTGTTAATTTTGATAAGGATTTCAATTCTAATTTCCCCCTATGGTTCATACGTTGGTGGGCTCAGTTTGGCTCAATTGTTGAAATATTCCCAGAACCATTAATGAATTCTTTTACATATTTCAAAAGTGTGTTCAAAGTTGATTCATATGGTGCTAAATTCCCTCCTTTGCTCCATTTCATTAAGAAATACAAGGTTCCTTGGATCCTGAAATGGCAATATGATAAGGAATGTGATATTCTCACTCGCTGTTGGTATGTTCAATGGTGGGATAAGTTTCCTCACACACAATCAATTATTAACAATGTTACCAGAGAATTCCCATCCCCAAGTGCTTCTCCAGCATTAAGAATCACTACCCTAGTGCAAAAAGCTGATCTGGCTAATGCACCTACTTCTACATCTGCTAAAATCATTAAACCCCCTGCTAAGCCTAGGAAAAAGGGTTCTCCTTTGGATGAGATTCGCAAGGACCGTGATGCCTTATATGCCCTCGTCAAGATGATATCAAAAGAAAAAGAAGCTGCTGATTCAGAAGATGAACGGTCCTCTAAAACTTCTGTTACAAAAGACCCTTACTACCCCTACAATCAGGAGTGGTTTGGTCATGATGAAGAAGAAACTCAGGATTTAGCGGAAGATTGATTCCTTCCCCTATTTGTCTGGCCTGCACAACGGCCAAAATGCTACAATGTCCAAAATGCTACAATGTTTACCCCCTAGTGAAATTCCCACTATTGTTTCACACCACTGCCCCATGCAAATGATGATGTTTTAAAAAAGAGATTCTTCATGCTTTTAGTCATTTCAAGCTTACTTCGGCAAGTTTTGGTTCTTTGAATTGAAGAATCAGACAAGGTCCCTACTACTGATGATTTGAGACAAAAAGTGAAAAAATCACTATTTACTTTTTACTGTTCACTGATTACTATTCACCGTTTACTGTTCACTTTTCACTGTTCATCGGTACTGTTCACTACGCTTTTTATGCCTATTTAAGAGGGAATGTCCCTTATGTTAAACCAAGTTTTGCTCTAGAGCCAGAATCTCTTTAGGACTACTTCTCTCCTTTAGAACTTCTCTCTAGAATTTCCACTATTACCACTATTTCCCTACAAATCCTTGTAACTAGAACTAGTTCAAGCCTTGTAACTGTTAACCTGTTGAGACCTTGTAACTACTACTGTAAGTTCTGCTACTTATTTTCAATATTAACTACTTTCAGCTTTCAGTTTGTTCTATACTTTATATTGTTTTGATCTATATTGCTTACTTTGATTATATCTGCAATACCACCTTCTTGGCTGATTCTACTTTGTTTATTTTAACATAATATTACTGTGCTTCCGCCTTTAACGCTGTGTCCCTTCCCCTGGCTCTAGAGCAAAACTTGGTTTAACATAAGGGGCATCCCCCCTTAAATAGGCATAAAAAGTGTAGTAAACAGTACTGATGAACAGTAAAAAGTGAACAGTAATCGGTGAACAGTAATCAGTGAACAGTAAAAAGTGAATAGTGATTTTTTTCACTTTGTCTTAAATCAACAGCAGCAGGGGCCTTGTCTGATTCTTCAATCCAAAAAACCAAAACTTGCCGAAAGTAAGCTTGAAATGACTAAAAGTATGAAGAATCTCTTTTTTCAAAACATCATCATTTGCATGGGACAGTGGTGTGAAACAATAGTGGAAATTTCACCAGAGGGTAAAATTAGGATCATCCAAAGCAAGAGTAATATCAGGATAACAAGTGAAATAAACAAGACCATCATACAAAGAAGCAGTAATCATACCAAGAATGCTATAAGTTCCCACTATTGTTTCACACTTCTGCCTAATGATGATGTTTTGAAAAGAAGATTCCCCATGCTTTTGGTCATTCCAAGTTCACTTTCGGCAAGCTTTGGATAAGGCTCTTTAGATGAAAATTTGAAGACAAAAAGTGAAATTTCACTATTCACTGTACTGTTCACTTTTACTGTTCATGGCACTGTTCACTCCGAATTTTTGCCTATTTAAGGGGGTTGTCCCTTAAGTTTAGGTCAGAACTATTTCCCTAGAACTTGTTCTCGGAACTTCTTTCTTTTATAAGCCTTTTCTAAAGCCTTTCTTTGAGAGAGAGTTCCTTGTTTCCTACTACCTTTCCCTACAATCTTGTAACTAGAACATATACACATATATTTATATTTATATAAATATATTTATATATATACCTCAGAGAAGAAAACTTTTAGTTGTAGAGAAGAAAGCTACTGCTCTTAGGTGCGTAGAGAAATGCGAGCAAAAGCTTTCTTCTCTACACACACACACACACACACACACACACACATATATATAAGTTGCCTTGAAGCCTACATTAGTCAACTCTTTGGTAAAGAGGAAATCCATTCTATGGATAAAAAGACTATAATGGGCACTGATTAAGAAGTGTTTTTGCCAACTTGCCAACAGATATACAATCTCGTATACTGAAAAGCAAGGCTATGTTTAGGTCTTTTGACCTATGGTTCAAATATTTCAAGAAACTTGTTACAGCTACTATTCCTGATCCTGATGAATTGGATGAATCTGATAATGTATTTATCCAACTAGAATGGGAAGAACACTTTGGGAGTAGTCTCAGAGTGTATGAAAAGAAACATCTATTTCCTGGTCTCCTGATTGATTATGATGATGGTTCATATGTTGCTGATGATGATTCAGATGATGATGATGATAGGAATCCTAACTTGCTTTCCCAAATGTTTGAATATGGTTTTATCAGGTTCATAAAATTAACAAGCCATAAACAGGCCAGTCAACTTCCATAAATTATTCAGACTGCTAGTAAAGGATTTGAAAGTTCTTTTGTTTCCATTAGATGCTGGAGCACTTTGCCAAAATGGGAAAGAGATAACTGGATGAATGTCCAACCCTCAAAGCATCTCATTCTCATTAATGGTTACACTCACCAAGGACAATGGCTTGAAGGAAATTCCCACTTGTCCTTCAATGATCCTTTTGCTCTTGCAGAATGTTGGAGAAATTATTTCAATAATCAAATTTTTGATGTTGCTCAGAATCTATGGAAAGATTATCATTTTATAGGTTGCACAGATAGAATTTCTATTTTTGGTCCCAGACCCTATGCTACTGCCCTTGTTCACTTGCGGATAGAAGGTCATCCTAATCCAAGAAGTCTTCTCACCCCTGGAAAAACTCTAGAGTTTGAGCCACTTCTATATTGTGGATTTTGTAACAAGTATGCTATTTATCATGAGCATGAATGTGATGATTATCCTCCAAAAGATCCTTATGATGGTTATCCATCCGATGCTCCTTCCACTGATTGATGAAAGGCCTCCTTAGGCTACTACTATTTAGAGGCCACTACTACTTTCCCCTGTTTGTCTGACTTGCACAAAGACCAAAATCCTACAATGTTTTTGAAGAATATATTGCTAAAAGCCCTTACAATCCGAAACTGTTTGAAGATACCCCGAATTTGGCGGAAGATTGGTATTGATTCTCCTATTTGTCTGGCCTGCACAACAGCCAAAACACTTCAATACTTACCACTGCTAAAAGCCTGTTTCCCACCAATACAATGCTTCTGAAGATTCCCAATAATGGTGTTCATTTGATTTCTTTTGACACAAAAAGACAACAATGATGAGGTCTAGACCCTTGAATTGAAGGCTTCTGAATTCTACATATCCTCTGTATGATTCCCCAAAAATTTGACTTAAAAAGTAGAAAAATTCACTTTTTACTATTCATCTATCACTATTCACATGTCATTGTTCATCCGTTACTGTTCGCCTGTTACTATTCATGACACTGTTCACTCCGAATTTTGCCTATTTAAGGAGGGTTGTCCCTTAAGAAAAAAGCTTGCTTAAACTTAAGGAACAACCCCCCTTAAATAGGCAAAATTTGGAGTGAACAGTGTCATGAATAATAACAGGTGAACAGTAACAGATAAACGGTAACAGGTGAATAGTGACAGATGAATAGTAAAAAATGAAATTTCCAACTTTTTTACTCAAATTTTTGGGGAATACGAAAGATATGTAGAGTTCAGAAGCCTTCAATTCAAGGGTCTAGACCTCATCATTGTTTTCCTCATATATTTATATACATAAATAAATACATATATATTTATATACATATATATATACATATATATTTATATACATATATATATACATATATATTTATGTATATAAATATATATATCCACATTTATATATTTATGTGTATATATATATATTTATAAATATATCTATATATATATTTAAAATACATATATATTTATATATATACACATAAATATTCACTTGTAGACTTTGAAATTGGTTTTCTAATTGTTCTATTTCTTCTTCAGATTCTAAAGAGGTTTTGTTGAAACTGCATTTATATATGTATATATTTATTTTTATATATATATACAAATATATTTATAAATATATAAATACCTTATATATCCTTTCTTTGAGAGAGTTCTTTGTTTCCTACTACCTTTCCCTACAATCTTGTAACTAAAACATATACACATATATTTATATTTATATAAATATATTTATATATATATCTCAGAGAAGAAAACTTTTAGTTATAGAGAAGAAAGCTACTGCTCTTAGGTGCTTAGAGAAATGCGAGCAAAAGCTTTCTTCTCTATGAAAATGAGAGCGCTCATCTCTTTCTCCTTTCATATATATATATATATATATATATTTATTTATATTTATATTTATGTGTATATATTTATTTATATATATACATATACATATATATTTCTATACATAAATATATATATATATATACACATTTATATATTTGTGTGTATATATATATTTAAAATACATATATATTTATATACATGTGTATATATATATATATATACATATACACATATTTATATACATATATGTATATATTTATGTATATATATAAATATATACACATATAAATATATATACCACACACACATATATACACATATTTATATATTTACGTGTATATATATATATATTTATATATTTATAAATATATATATTTAAAATACATATTTTTTTTATAAACAAATACATATATATTTATACACGTGTGTATATATATATATATATACACACATATATTCATAAATATTCACCTGTAGACTTTCAAACTGGTTTTCTAATTGTTCTATTTCTTCTTCAGATTCTAAAGAGGTTTTGCTGAAACTGCTATATGCTGTATGGATGTCTAGGGTGGCTAATCTGGGGTCTCTGCTAGTCGAAGAGATAATTGGTTTCTTTTTTACTAGTTCTTCTAACTTCTGGTTGACTATTTATAATTCTGTCTTGTATTTAGACCTGAGACTGATTTTTCGGGTTACCCGCAGCTTGACTAAAGGTTTTTCTAGAGCCGAGATAGGCTTAACAAGGTTCCCTAAATGGGGAATGACTATATATGTTTATATATTTATATTAATATTTATAAATATATTTATATCTATACCTCAAGTGCGTAGAGAAGAAAACTTTTACACATTCGAGAGCTCTCATCTCCTTCTCCTTTCTCCTCCTTTATATATATATATATATATATATATATATACATATATATATAAATACCCAGGAGAAAGCGCAGCAGTATTATAGAAGCATAAAACAAAGATATAATAGCAAATAGAGAAGATATAGCAAAATAAATATATTCAAAATAAGATTAAAACGGAGTATAAAATATCAAAACAAAAACTAGTAAAATCTTACTTCAACTGAAAAACTCCTGTCTTTGATACAAAGCTTGGAATAAACTTCTGTCTTTGAAATATAGGATTACAAATAGAAGTCTGTCTGAAAGTATAAAAGATTACAAGGCTATGTCGGTGAGGTCTGGGAGGGAGAAGGTTACAAGCGTCTGTCTTGGCTAAGAGAGGGAGAAAGGGTTCTGTAATTGGATCTAAAACTTAGACCTGTGAGTCTGTCCTTTTATAGAGAAAATAAACCATGTCTGTCTTAAAAAGTAACTCAAGCATGTAAAGTTAGCTTGAGTTAATATGTTGGTGTAAACCTGTATAATCATGGAGAAATTACTATTAATGAACAGTAAAAGTTTTTACTATTCATAAACAGTAATCTGTCGGTGTACTGGTGAGCAGTAGTCTGTCGTGATCTGTCTAGGCACTATTCACGCATGCTGATAAACAGTAAATGTTTGATAATGGTGAATAGTAGCCGCTTTGTCTGCAGTTTTCTTGTTGAGTCTGTCAGCAATCTTTTAGTCGTACATCTGTCACGGTGTCTGTTTTTGGGTCTCATTATTTTCCACATGAATACATTGCGTCTGCCAGCATTGTATTCTGAAAGGATAGTGTCTCTGACGAGACGCCTTCGTACTTTTTTCTAAAATCTTCGCTGAAGATTTCTGGTAGTGGATTGGCAATAATTCTTTTCCTCTGCTGAGGTTAAGAATCTTTTTGGTCTGGGATTTTAGCTTTTGGCTATCTTACTTGCCAGGCAATTGACCGTTAACCTTGGAATTAAGACTAACAAAGTGCAAGTACGCCTTAAAGGCCTTCATGCTATTGTCTAATAAAGTTGAAATGGTGTAGCATGAATGCTACCTTTTCTTTTTCTATCAGGATTTCAACAATCTCACAATGAGATTGTCTATCTGGGTTTCTATTTCATCTGTATTGCCTTGTCTTGCAAAGGGCTTAAAATTCTTTAGGGGACAGTTTTTAAAGGGGAATACAATAAAGTAGCAAAACATCTTTTGAAAGGAAGAAAACAAAAAGGTATTAAGTAATAAATACATCCATTAGTGCTTTTGGGCAAGATCAATGGTATCCCTTATATCATCTGTTACTGGCTCAACTCTGTCAGTGCTTCCTTCTTTAAAAATGGAAATTTCTTTTAACAAGTATGTCTTTGGGGATTGGGGGTAAGATGAACTTGAAGAAAACTTCTGTTTCACATATATTAGTACTAATCCCATTATCTGTCGTGGAAAAAGAATAGAGTTAAGCCAAAAAAAGATTTCCTATAATAACTTCAGAAGATAATCTGTCAGTTAAAAGGAAAGGTGCGTAGAGAAGAAAACTTTTAGTCGTAGAGCTAAGAGCAGTAGTTTTCTTCTCTACGCAACTGAGAGCTCTCATCTCCTTCTCCTTTCTCCCTTCACACACACACACACAAAAAAGAGAAAAGAAAGGAGTGCATTGTTGCTAAGGTAAATACCTAAATTTTATTTTTATATTTATATATATATATAAATATATATTTATATATATACACATATATATGAGTCACACCCTAATAGTACTGGCATTTCTAAAAATAAGTATTTCTCAAATTTTTAACTCTTAGTGCACAGTATCTATAGTTGTGCAATGTAACAGCAAAAAAAAAAAAAAAGTTTATATATTGACAATTATCCAAGATATTTGTTGTGATGAAGTTTACGCGGGCTCTGTTTTCTCACACACTTTCTCTCTCTCACAGGAGAGCTTAATGGACGATCTGATCAGAGGTTTTTGGGTTATTATTTCTATATTGAGCTAACCATTGCTCTGGTTTTTCGATTTAAACTATTTATTTTCTTCTAGTGGCTAGTTGGATTTGAATTCTAAGAGCATTTATATATGGGGTGCTGAAAAATTATTATTTATTACCTTAAAAAAAATTATTTTATCTATTTTAAAACTTCTTTTAACAATACACTCAATATCTCATTTCTTATTTTAATATACAACCTATTATAATAATATAAATAATTTCAACCAATTTAACATACAACCAATTAAAATAAATATTAAATAAAAACTCATATACCTTTCTCTCTTCCCCACATATCGGTCTCTCTTCCTCAACCAAATGGATCAAAGCCTTTTAACCAAAATCGAACGACCCAACCACCACAGCACAACGAGAAGAAGCTTAAAACTAGGGTTTAGAATACTGGCTTTAATTTTAATAACAGCATTGAAGTAATATCTTACTTCATATAAGATCACTTTGAAGATTATACTTCTCAGTAATTTTGATGCTGAAGCAGAGCTACTGCAGACTCTGCAACCAAAATAAAAAGGACGAGTGTGCCACATAAGATAACATGTAAAACTAGCCAAAGTTTTGAGGCATTTAATATGCAAGTGATGAGCATGACTTGCAGAAAAACTAGTGATGCTGTGAAGGCTATAATAATCATGTTATTCTGTATTGTAAATGGACTAGTTTGAGTTCCAAAAATTTCCAGGCCAGATTTAGAACATGGGCATGGATCTTCATTAGAAAAAACATTTAACTTATCCTCATCTACACCTAAGATGAAATATGGTACAATGCTGCATATCTAGTCATAAAATGGTAATTCCCTCGTCAATAACTTCATCAATCATTCAAACTACAATTCTTTTGTTAGAATTCTGTATTCTCTCATTTATAAGGTCCATGTAAACAAAGCATGGATCAAGTATTCTTAGAAAACTTCTTGATTACAGGGATTCCTGTGTACCTACTTTTATAATGCACTCCTTTTGCCAACTTCTATTTGGTCAACATGCATCATTGGGACAACTTTTATATTCAAAGCAGAAAGCCAAAGCAATTGGTTTCACCACAGCGGAAAGCCAAAGCAATTCAACATAATACACACATACAATATGGCAAAAATTGATTGAAAAGATCCATAACTAATACCCAAGTTCAAACATATACAATGTAGCAAACATTGATTGAAAAAATTTATAACTAATATTATAAATTCCTAGTTATTGAATGGAAAGCACATTTCCCAGACAACCAATACTAACAATCCCTTGGATTGAGCCTTGCAATCTCGTTGTGCCTGTACTCACAATAAAATAAAATAAAAAATCAATCAATCAATATTTGTATGAAAACTGTAAAGGAAACAGAGATTATGATTAGAACTTGAATAATGAAATCACAAAAGTCGAACAATTAGAACTCGAAATAGGGAAATCGATGATGAGCTCAGTTTACAGAGAAATGTGAAACGAAAATCATGGGGAAATCAATGAAAAAGTGTGGGTAAACCAAAAAAAAAAAAAAAATCAAAGACGAAATTAGGGTTTGTGACTTCCATGATCAAATCGTACCTAATGATCGTCGAGTCGAGCTGAGTTTGGATTTGTGCTTTCTCAATTTCTGTGAGAGAGTGAACTAAAGTAGAATTTTTTGCTTTGTGGCTATCTTTTTTTAAAAAATTTTGTGGGCTTTTTCAAGGGCTGAAAATTTTGTCATATTTTATCATGGGTTTCGGTTTCATTCGGTCGGGTTTCGGTGTTTGGGAGGGGAGAAAACAAAAGCAAGAAAAAACAGAGAAGAAGATCTGAAGAGAGAGAGAGAATTGGGGGAGGGGGTCGGCGTCGAAGAAGAGAAAATAATAAGTTGCTAGAGTGTGACTGTGTGAGAGAGAAAAAATGGGAGCGGCGGCTGAAGAAAAAAGAATAAAATGCGGCTGGAATATAACTAGGTTTAAAAAACTTAGAGTATCCGTCGCAGCTAGTGCAAAAATTATGCCATTTTGCTATACTAAATGCCTACTTTATTATTTTACCACATCATTTTGCAACATCTCATTTATCAGATGTTTTATAATTCAATTCTATACATTAAAATAATATTTACTACACATTAAAATACATTATTTTGGTTTACCACATCTGTCCGTACCGTTGCAAATTTGCAACGGTATGGACACAAAATGATATATGTGCCAAATATATGCAACATCTGCTAGGGAGCTATTTTTTGTGTTTGGTGTGGGATATGTGCCAAATGCTAAGCATTTGGCTCATATCCCACATCTACTGTGGGTGCTCTTACAGCCCGTTTGGTAGAGATGATAAGGAGCATTTGGTACATGTGTTTAAATAACAGTTTTCAGTTTTTTTGAAAATATGTGTGGGTGAAAAAGTGTGTAGAAATATGTGTAATATTGTTTAAAAACTAAAAATATGTGTTTAAGTTTATGTACCAAACGGACCCTAAACAACTCATTTTCAGTTTTTAAACAACATTACATACTTTTTCATCCACACGTATTTCAAAAAACTACAAACAATATTACTCAAACTCTTTTACCAAACGAGCCCTTAAAAACTTTTAAAACCCGAACTCCTAGCCAGCACACTCACATTATACCACCAAGCTACACACTCATACATGTTTTAATATTACATATATATCTATATATCGGTTCGGTTCGGTTCGGTCGTGCGGTGAAAAAGAATAAGTCTGGTACCACACATTTTGGCACAACAAATGCCACAACTCGCCACATGGCGAGTTGTGGTTGGTGGAGGGATGATGGAGTTGTGGCATTTGTTGTGCCAAAATGTGTGGCACTAGACTTACTCGGTGAAAAAATCCAACACCGCCACTAAACCGAAAACCGAAAAAATTATATATCTCAAACCGAAACCGAATCAAAGTAACAGAAAACCAACTGAAACTCTAAAATTTTGATTGGTTTCGATCAGTACAATCAGTTGGTCAGTTATTCTTACACCCCTAGTTGCTTAGGAGAAGTCGATAAAACACTAGTTCCAAGTTCTCCCAACTCAAAAAACAAATCAGTCTACATTATCATGAAAGTGAGCAAGTCATTTTGGAGTTTGATTTGTGTCCTGTCCTCAAAAGAACATCAACAAGCTAGATCCCTTTTTGTAATAAGGCAGTCTTACAAGATTAGATGATAAATCATCTTACTCTATTTTTCGATGTTCAACTCTACCTAAAATTTCACTAGCTTTCATGGCTTCTAATCTAAATGTCCGTTCCTACGTCAATACAATATAGTAATTGATGCCACTTGTCCAAGTTTGAATTTTGTTACGCCAACCCTAATAAATTTCTAGGGTTTTAAAAAACTAGTCTAAGTAATACACTAGTCTAAGAAAAATTTCAGTTAGTTCAACTGGTAAAATTTCTTGTCTTGAATTTCAAGTAATAAACTAGTCCAAGTAATAAATAAATAAAAACCTTATAGCCACAAAGAAATAATTTTTCTAAATGTTTTATATACTGAGCAAACAACCTTTTATTTTTTATTTTTTTGAGAATCTAAGTGAACAACTTAACACATACTTATTATGATTAATATGCAGGTTAGCATGACAATTCATATAGATTTGGTTTGCACTTAAATAGCAGTGAACCACCACGCATTATTGACGCAATGGTCACTCTATAAGTATAAGTGCTTGTGGAATGTGGGGGTAAGGGTCGAGATTCAAGTCTCTAAGAGGGAGACTCGCACATATATACACTTAGATTAGACTAGAGTATAATTTCTATCTTATAAAAATAAATAAAAATAAAAATTCATTGAAGACCACTCTTCTAGTGTGTGTGTTTTTTATTATTTTTTTTTAACTTTCTTTACTTTGTCGTGTAATGCAATGGAAAACAATTGAACTAATATTGTTCATGTCCGAATTCCAAAAGATATGAAATGGTTTTGTAGACTGATTATTAAGGGCCCGTTTGGTAGAAGAGTCTGAGTAATGTTGTTTGTGTGTTTTTGATATACGTGTGGGTAAAAAAGTGTGTAATGTTATTTAAAATGTGAAAATATGTGTTAGAACTAGGCTACCAAACAGGTTGCCAAATATTTTGAGGAAATATATAAAAGATTTTAACTACATTGTTGCGTTGTGTAACATTGTTAGGTAAATGATAGTCTCAAACCCCCCGGCCCAAAAAAAAAAGTAGATCTATATTCTCTGTTGAGAAATATCCAAAACAAAACTGAGAGTTGGAACTTTACTTACCAGTTCATTGTGTAGCATTGCTTCGTAACATTACTTCATGAACTTTGCTACATGTTGTCAAGTTCAAAACTGGGCAAGTTACTTCGATTCACTAAAATGGTTTGATTTCTTAAAGTGTGTTTCATTTCCATCATCTAAAGGCTATCGCATCTAGCTTTTCTAGCCGGAAAAAAAATAACAGGAGCTAATTATTCAGTAGTCATACATTATACACAAAAAGATTTAATTAGGAAGCAGATTTTTTCTCTCTACCCTTTTCTTTTTCATTAGTAATTCAGAGGCACATATCTCAATACCATGATTGCTAGAGGAACAATTCTCGGAACAAGGGAAATAAAGAAGAATAGTCGTCAGAACAAAAGTCATTATTTTCTCATTAGGACATCATCTAGAATGTAGCTGCAATCTGATGGAAGGAACCCACCTACATACCCCTAAAATAAACAAAACCATCCACCCCAAATTAAATCTGAAACTAAACATGGTGTCGAGGTCCAGAAACTTCATAAATTAAACTCCCATTCAAGTGGCAAAAAGAAAAGGGGTTACACAAACTGTGTGCAAAAATACTAAATGGGCTTCTTCATCTTATTTGTCTAATTACAAATGGATGATAAAAATTAATAAATACGGTGTTTATTCTTCACTCATCCTATCCATATCCACTTAAACTTCTTTGTTCTTCTTCTGGTTGCGGATCTAATTTTAAGACCTTGTGTGATCAACTCACTGAGACTTTACAGCACTTGGTTGGTCAGGCTCAGGATGGCTGGTTTACCTTCAAGGTCTTGAACCTTTAACATTTATGTTTAATGATTACAGTTGTATAGTTGTCTACCTTTGTCAAAGGTGAGAAAGATAAGGAGTTTTTTGAAGATAAAATATCAGGAAGTTTATTCACTCTTAATGGTTTAAATCAATAAATGCAGTCTGTCCCTAAAGTTAAGAGTCTGCAGAAGAAACTATTAGAATTCGTGAATGTTATCATCCAAAATATTTTCCTGTAAAATCTGTTCAGTTTCTAAATGAGGATCATTTGGGTTATATTACTAAGATAGAACTTAATTATAGATTTATTCGCAGAATTGTGTGTTAGCACCATGTTAATCTGACATTCTCTATTGTGATTGAATCCTGCTTATAGATGGAAAAGAACTGGAGGAACTCAAAATTGGGAGCAAGGAAAAAGATAAACTTTATAGAGATGAAATGTGCAGGACCGCCAATCTCATAGAGGAAAAAGGTAAACATTTTTCTTGGCAGATTTTTAGGTGGCATTTGTCATTTTTATTGCTAAAGGCTGACAGCTTGCTCCTCCTATGGACTGCTGGTTCATATGGAAAAATGATAAAATATAACCGAATAAATTTAGATCACAGCAATTATAGAAGAACTTCATTAGGCTTTGATTTCACTATCTATTTATTACTTTGGAAGACATTTGAAGTTCAAGCATCAAAGCACCATAAGATTTGCATATGCTAGGTTCACCTTCACGGCTCAAAGAATAATAAAGTAGATGGCCTTTGGAGCTATGCAGTTATAATCAGTTTTGGAAACAAAGCCAAATTCCTCACCATATGATCTATACATCTTAAAATCTCCAATTTTTAGAAAGGGTTGCATTGAGGGGTTACAGAACAAAATAATACCACTTTAAACAGGCTTAGACACAGAAAATTACCACAAAAGACTGAACTTCTGATGGAACCGTTGATTTGAGAACTCCCACTTCTAAGAAACCCGCCAACAGTTTAAGAGCAGAGTTTATCTGTAACAAAATCCTATTAAAATCTAACAAGTCAAACTAATTTCATATAATCACAAAACTTCAAACTCATTACCTTATCTGTTTCCCCCATAGTAGACTGAGGATTCTTATGAATTAGGATTGTCCCACCAGGCTTCAATACTCTTAATATTTCCTCAAACAACCAGTCAGTGGGAAATTCAACTGATCTACAGATACAAATAACAGTCTCAAAAGAGGAAGACTCCACAGGCAGCTGATCTGTTGTAATTCAAGACCATAATCGGAAGAGAAATGAGAACAGAATATTTGAATTAGAACTACTATGGAAACATTCTTTAAAAAAAAAAAAAGGAGGCTTGAATTTAAAAGACCCTGTAAGAAGGTCAGGTAAAAAAATATAATCATGGCACCTGAATAAAAGGGCTAATAGACTTATAAAATTATGTATCTTGTTAGTAGGGGCTTGTAAAACCAAGCTATTTATAATCTGAAATTATACAATAAACAGCACAAAGACTTCCCTATAATAAGAAGCATAAGAAACGGCTATAAATAATAATCATGATCCAAAATTTTCTATAATTAAATTAAGAGAAAAATAAATAAGGAATAATATAATTACTGGTTAAGTTTGTGAAAATGAAAGTGTGTTTATATATATATATATATATATAAGTTGTTCAACCCAAACATGGCCTTGAATTTCAAAATTATTGTAGGAAAAATAATATTCTATGCTCCCCAGTTATATATCACTGAGATATCAGGCTGAAGCCACAGAGCTTCTATGCATACACAAAGAGTTCACATAACTTGACTATAAGCTACACAAACTACCTTCATACAATCTATTTCTAACTTCAGCAAGAATGATGTATATTAAGTTCAGAATTAAATTTAAAAAGGCACATTCTTTTATTGGATAAATAGAAGGGGGAAGAAAGTCACAAATCATAATACACTCCTCCTGATATCATAGAGGTAAATGAAAAAGCATCATACCAATCCCACATGAGAGAGAGAGAGAGAGAGATGAATGTGTGTATCTTTTCGAGGATATTACTTACATAATATTTTGGTCTAGTGAATGGCTAGTACCCAGTAATAATAAGAAATAAGTTACACAGTCCCAACAGCAACCTCAATTTGGATGAATAGGCACACAATTAATGCAGTCTAACTCAACTCTCAATGGATTCCCCGATGTTTACATCTATAGAAATATGAATTGCACATAGATCACTGTTACAAAACCCAAAAGAGGCAAGAGAAAGAGAAACATACTCAAAAGAAGATGCTTGAGTAATAATTTTAGGATCACATTGTTCAACCCCTTGAATACCGAGCTCACTCACTGCAGTAGAAACAGCGTTAATTGAGAGAACTGAATCATCTGTAAATGCCAGCAGACTACCCTTCATTGTGGTGGTAATGGTATCCTCCATATCAAAATGTAAAATGTCCCGCTGCCCAATCAAATATCAATCTTTCTTTAGCAGTTAAATATCCCATACTTGCTTAAAACTCGAGTTCTAAAACTGTAATACATAACTAAATAACTTTGTTGGAGTGCTTTTTTCCTAAAATTATGCTATTTGGCCAGATAGTTGCTAGCATGTTTATTCTTTCCATTATTATAATGGAAAATAGAGCTAGCTTAACATACAACTGATCTATACTCAAATTGTTACTTTTTTTTTTTGATGAGCTCAAATTGTTACTTTATATTGCAAGTTGGGACACAAACTTATTAGTTAAATACCTAACACTAACACTAACACCCTAGGTAAATACCTTAAGCAGATTGTTCCATTTAGCCATAAATAATCACACATTATCCCAACTATTAGCATATGAAACTCAAGAATATAAATAACAGTACATAACTGCAAATTCAAAAACTCTAAATTATAGCGTCACATATTATTTGTGGTAAGCCTTTTTTTTATTTTTTATTTTTAAGAATACTCTGTTTGGTAATTTTATTTGAACAACAATTTTCGTTATTTAAATAATACAACACGTATTTTCACAACACTTTTTCATTCACACATATTTCCACAATACTTAAACAACGTTACTAAAAATCTCTTATCAAATGGGCTCTAAGTATTTTAACACACACATACACACGGGGAGAGAAGAAAAGTTTTTAAATAAACTAACAGTAATATATATCTAAAATTGTCTAACTCTTGGATACACTGACTTTAAATCTCTTTAAATCACAATATCACACTCATTTTCTAGCGTGGGATTAATCACTGTTTTTTCTTTTTGAGAATATAATTGATAATAAAGAGAGGTATTGTGGCCTAGAAAAAAATAAAAATAAAAATAAAAACAATAAAAAACTGTCAACTCAGGTATTGTTAAAAATGTGACAAATATTTTTTCAAGTAAAATCACTAATTTATAGCCATTAAGAGAGAGAGAGAGAGATAACTTGGTGTGGCCTTTGAGCACAATCTCATTACTAAGCAGAATCCGATACCGATTCTCTTTTTCTTCTTCCTCTGAATCCGAATCACCGAAACTCAGTCCCGGCGACGGTCTCGGCTTTGGAATGGAAGACATTAGATGATGGATCATAGATCATGGGCCGGCCCACACTATTCAGACCGACTATCCCCTTTCTCTTTTCTCTTGTAAGTCTAGCCCAACCCAATACTCAATGCTTTCTATTAAAAACTCATTTCAATTTTAGCCCATTAATCTTTCTATTAGCTTTTTTCTTTTAATAAAAAGGTTGAAGTTTCTACTTTCTATTAAGCAACTTGTTTCCAATAAACTTTTTTTTTTTTTTAAGAATCACGTTTCTAATAAACTTAATGTAATCATTTTTAATCCCTAATGTGTTTGGAATAATGATAACTTGTTAGTTTTTAGTTTGTTTATGTTTTGTAAGTGATTAAAAGCAATCACTTTAAATTAGGGATGACAAAATCACCTTGTCCTGCTTGACCCAGCTTATCTTCTACAAATTTTCCTCGCTCAAAGAGGTGATGGGGCAAGAACGAGTTTTACTCGTCCCGCACCACCCCGAATGTATATAGATATATTTTATTTAATATATATTTGAATTACTCATACATATAATTTAATTTTTGGTATACACATCCTAGTTATAATATAGTTTTCTATAAACATTTTATATTACAATTTTCAAAATGCTTTTCTATAGGGTTGTTCGTTCCCTTTCTATTTCATTTTTATCTTGTCAATGTTAGAACCATCTCATTAAGGTTAGTAACATACTTTCAATTTGCCTCAAACCCAACTTGCCCTGCTTTCTACCCCTATGGATTTTCCCCACCTCAAAGTTGGTACAAGGCAACCATGATCCAAACCTACCCTGCCCATTTCCATACCTAATTTAAATTTTAGGGAGTAAAATCACTCATGTTTTAAAGTTTAAAAACCAACCATGTATTTTTCTTTTTTAATTCATTACCATTTGTTAAAGAGGTAAATTAATTTGTTTTTTGTTACCTATAGATATAAAATAACTATTTATGTAAAATAACTCTTTTTTCTTTCTAATAGTTATGAATAACTAATTATGAATATTTATTAACAAAAAAAAAAAACAATTTATTTGGAATATTACTTTGGCAACAATTGAGAGAAAATGCAATCAAATAATAAAATAGATTTAATAAAACATGCAGTCAAGAATATAAAAAATTGATTATGCACTTAAATTAGTCTAAATAATTAAATATTTGTGAATTCCCTCAAGTACAACATTCATAATCTAAATTATATTGCTAATAACAATTTATATTTCCTAGATTGTTAAAGTGTATGGGTGAAATAGAAAAAGGAACCACAATAAGGGTTCTTAGTGAATGTGAAGATCAAGCAAACTGAATAGAATCCAATCAGTTGGTGGGTCGAAGGCACTCCAATAAGCTAGTGAGTGATAAGATCACACAATAAGCTTGAAGAAAGAATGAATGAAAGTAGAGAATAAAGAGAAAGATCTCTGATTTGTGGGATATTTCTAGGGTTCCCCTAATGGATTTTGGTGGCTATTTTACCATTCAATTAGACGGAGAACTTGACAACACACCACCCCCTTAAGTCAGATGAGGGGATCTAATCATAAGAAGTCTTCCTCATGGTTGTTAGGGGCAAGGTCCCATTGCAAATTTTCTTTTCTAGGCAAGTAAGATTGGTAGCTAACCTCTATGCATGCTTTGTAGTTTGGGCCGAAGTAGGCTACCTCAAACAAGAGGTTTGATTGTTCTGGGTGTAATTCGATCGCACTACACAATTTTGACCAAAGAGGCATACTCAGGGACTTGATTGGCTAATTGGCCTCAAGTTTAGCAAAATGTCTTCAAGTCAATGAAGAAGTCTAGTTTTGCACCACACTCATTAGGCTTGGCCTACTTGGATTGAGCCCCCTAAGCCTACCAATTCCAAGCTTGTGCATCCTTTTTCTAAACTATTAGGTCTTTCAATTTCCCAAGACGATCGAGTTGAGGAAGTGGAATCTTGCAAGTTTTGTGGGTATTTCTTACTGTTTTGAAGATTGGTAGGTTCCACTCATTGGAAACGAAGCTATTTGTTTGAATCATTGGGGTGTGAGCCCTAATGGATAGTTGTTATTTTGAATGACATTGCTTCGATTCCTTTGAAAAAGTTGCGGCTCATTAATAATCCATTCATTTATCATTTTACAAACAAATTTAAAGGGAAAATGTTAAGGACACAAAAGATCTCATAACTTTTGCCACAATTCGTTATGTAGTGAGCTATGAGTGGTGGAGGTCAAATGGTGCGTACACATCTTCATCACTCACAACTTGCCACATGGCGAGTTGTGACAAAAATTGTGAAAGTTTTTGTGTCCCTAGCATTGCTCAATTTTAAGGCATCAACATGTAATTGCCATATTGGTTATTGGCTAGTTATATTACTACGAATATTGGTTTGTTTCCAAATAGCCGTACTAATTTATAAAAATGCACACTAGTGTTCTTTTTATTTTATTTTATTTTATTTTTTAACTTGCTTGCATTTCTTAAGTCTAGCTCTATTGTTAAAGAAATAAACCCAAAAAAATATGGTCTATGTATTTTTTAAAATAATATAACAATTGTGTATCTCAAAAAGGCTATTAAATTTGGGGGGGGGGGGGGGGGAAGTTTATATGGGATAACATAAAAAGCTTTAATTCATAAAAATGAGTATATTTATTTGTACATATGGGATAACATAAAAAGAAAAAAGAGTATATTTATTTGTATTATTATCCTTGGTTCCACCATAAAAATGAAAACCACCATCTTTCCTAATCTCCCATGTGTGTTTATTTCTTAAAAAAAAAAAAAAAAAAAAAAGATGAATAACTGTCTCACATTATTTAAGAGAGTGTATTGTATGTATTATAATTTGCTCCATCATTCTTTAAAAGTTAAATGTGACTTTTAAGGGAAGTTTGTGGTGTGCTTTTATGTTAGAAGTTAGAACCACATTCCTTCTCACTTGTGTGTGTTTATCTATGAAAAAATGTTTTGAAAAGAGAAATGTTATGTCCACAACATTTTTACAATACTGTCATAACAAATCATAAGTGGCAAGTTATTATTTGCTATTATGGGTGGGCAAAAAAGTAATTTAAGTTGTGAATTCAAATTAGAACCAATAACAATTTACCACCTATGATTTGTTATGAAAGTATTATGAAAATGTTGTGGACGTAGCAACTTTCTTATCACACGCACTCCACACATGCGATGAGGCTCTTTTTTTATTTTGAGTTTAATGTAAATTTTTAATTTGAATTTATCTATTGTTAGTGACATTACCGAGGAAGGAATTTTTAAGAAACTAAAATTTAGAATTTGAAATGGAGTAAACTGTTAGTTTAGTGTTTGTTAATTTTTAGGAAAAAATGTATCAAATGTGTGTGAGATATATTTAAATAAAGAGTGTGCTAATTTTTAAGAAAAAAGTTTATCGGTTAGTTTTTTTTTTTTTTTTTGAATTTTGAATTTTGTTGAATTACAATTTTAATCCCATTTTTTTTTTAAGAATAAAGATTATCTAATTAAATTATGGGTATTTTTTATATTTTTTGAAACCATAACTAACTTTCTGAATCCTCTTAATATATAAAGATTATAATAATTAAAATACTTAAAAAAAATTTTATATAAAAAATGTAAATATTTGTTTATATAAAAAATAACTTCAAAATTAAACTCGTCAAATTCATAACCACAGTTTATTGCGTCTTTTTTTTTTTTTTTTTTTTTTTGGAGATATATTGCATCTTATTTAAACTCGTCAAATTCACGCGCGTGCTTAAGTTAAGGCGATTAACGTTAAATACTGTCTTATCTTCAATAACCCTAGTTACTGACTCTCACTCTCTTTCCTTGGGCTCCAAGACTTCCAAATTTCTTTTATATATTTCAGTATTACCTCTAACCCTAATTCTCATATCCTATCATTTGCAATCTGTCTTTCACTTTCTGAGACTCTCTCTCTTTCCTTGTGCTCTAAGACTTCCTTTTTTTTTTTTCTCCTCTTTTGTGATTTTAACTGACCTGTTGGTGATATCATTGCTAATCAAACATGAAAAACGAATTGGATTTCTGGCTTCCGAAAGCAAGTTCGTTGATTAATAAGGTTCGAACTCGGTTTGCAGATGACGATAGCATTTATGAGTCGTTCTTGGTTTTGCTCATTTCATACCATAAGGGTAAGGGTAAAGGGCAACAGGATATGAGTCGGCTTTGTAAAAGGATCCACAATCTTTTCAAGGACCACCCTGATCTGTTCCATGAATTCTTCAGCTTTGTTTCAAATTCGGTTCCTAATGAAACCACAACCAATAAGTCATGTTCTTTTGACTTGCAAGCTTTGTCCCAGCAAGGAAATTCTCTGTTCAAGAAGATTCAAAGCTGTTTACGTGGGTCGGATTATCATTACAACTACTTTTTGGAGCGTATTCACTGCTACACTTCTGGACATATAGGGCTTGATAGTGTTCTTGGAAGCTGTCCTCTGGGTTTCGTGGATGAATTGCATAGTTTTATCAAATATTGTGAGAATTTGGGTGGGTTTCCTGCTCCTGCTGCTGGTGTATTATGTGAGAGTTCATTGGGCTCAGGCCAAAAAAAGCGTAAAGGGTCTCATTTGTCTACTGGTTGTGGTATTGGTGATGAAGTGAAATCGTCTCGTAAAGGCCAACAGTGGCACAAGTATGTGAGGGATGATAATTTTTGTGGATTTCTCGCTCCTGCTCATGCTGTTCCAGCATTATGTGAGAATTCATTGGACTTGATGCGAAAAAAGTGTAAAGGCTCTCATATGTCTGCTGGTGGTGGTGGTAGTGGTGAAAAAGCAAAACCATCTCATAAAGGCCAACAGAGGCAAAAGCTTATAACTAAGGATGATGAAGACCATGAACCTGACCTCTCTAAGTGTACAAAAGCTACACCTAGTTACCGGATTTCAAATGGCACTTTGGTGTGTGCCAATTTGGATTACTCTATAAAAAGAATCAAAAAAAGCGAGGAGCAGAAAGTTTGTGAGGATTTTGAGGACCTGAAATATGATCGGGATAGGTTCCTAACACCTATAAGATCAACAATAGAGTGTGCAGAGTGGTTAATGAATGAGATACAGGGTAAGTCATTGGAGGAGCCTATCATAGTAGAAGACTACTACTTTAATACAAAGCATATTAAATGCATTGAGACACACTGTAATGTCAAAGGTGATGAGTTACGGGAAAACCCAAGACGTGTGTTACCTGAAATTCTTTATCGCCTTCGCCAAAAGCTAGAAGAGTTTAAGAAGGAACAAGGGTCTGTTACATTCAAAAATTACTGTATCTTTACGGGAAATATGAGATAGAGTTTGAAGAAGTAGATTGCATATGATTGTTATGTATCTCTTTGTTTTTGTTTCAGTTAGATATCTAGTAAATATTTTTTCAAGTGAATAAAATTTTTAGATGTGAATGATCAGTCTGACAATATGCAAATTTATGTATTTTAAGTACTGTTAATACATTGTGTTATGATTAAATGCTTATTGTTTAATGACGGATAGGAGGAATCCAGCTGGAAAAATTGCAGGTGGCTAAAAACGGAATTATAAACTAACTATATGTCCTTTCGCCTGATGTTCTTTGTGAAATGATTGCACATGAAGTTGCCATCAGTTTAATCCCTCTTTCTTATCTGCTACTTTAAGAAATAGAAGAGTTTTGATGTTAGCTTGTTTCCTTCTGTTTTTATCATCATCATAATATCTTTTGATCCCTGTCTCCTCCTTTTGGCAGCTTTAACATGATCCAAATTATTACTCTATTAATAATTGACTGTTTCCTTTTTTCTTATTTATTTATGATTGTTGAAATCTGAGCTGCCAATTGATATGCCTGATTACTTGTGGCCATATATGTGACTTAAATTTTCTTGCAATAATTTGTTGGGTACCAATTTTAAATTTTGCACAAGCTTAGACAATGTTTTAGAGGTTTATATATTTAAGGTAAGTTATGATTTTGTCACAATTGCTGGTTGAGTTAGTGACATTGTATGCTATCAGCTTAAATGAGTTTGACATGGTACTCAAAACATCTATGTGTGTTGAATCTGTTGATCGGAGGCTGGTAACGAAAGAAATCACCACTCATATTCATGACCAGAATTGTTATTCATGTTATTTGCCGAGGATACAGGGTTTACTCATTGGAACTCATCATACTTAGAATCTTTTTTGATTTCCTTTGAAAAGAAAACTTCTTAAGTGGAAGAAATATTGCCTTGAATGTTAAAGATGTGTAATAGTAGTGATAATAATGCATTAATGCTGCGGTTGATGTCTAGTTGCTAACTGATTAATAACATGGGAAACTTTGTGTAATATCGAACATATGATTGGGGATTTTTCTGTTTGCCAAGCGTAAGTATTATGATTGGGGATAATACTCTCTCTCTCTCTCTCTCTCTCTCTCTCTCTCTCTCTCTTATGTCTATGAATTTATACTAGTGATTTCTATGTAGAAAGACCAACATTTTTTAAAGGCATACTGATTTCTGTTTCTCCACTTGAGTATTGGAAAGAGGTGACAATGACCTATTTTTCAAATGAAACCTCCTCTCTCCTTAAGAACTGGGTGGAGGTTAAGGCCCACTTTTTTTTTTTTATTTGCTCAGTTTTGAACCAGATTTAAAAAAAAAAAGATGTAAATGTTTGGTTTCTTTGATTTCTGTTGTCTTTTATGTATTGCAACCTAATTTACTTTTTAATTCATAGAACTTCTTTCCTTGGTATTAAGAACGGGGTCTTTCTGTGCAGCCTGGTTATCTTTGTAAAATGTTACCAGTTCTGTGCTTAATATCATCCAGAATCATTGGAAAATAAATTTTATAGTGACATTAACTAGTTTTTTGTTTTTCTATTAGTGCATGACTAATAGAAAAGTAATTTATAGAATGATTATGTAAGTTTCTTTTTATTCTTTTTTTTTTTTCGTCAAATGCAATTGAGTCTTGCTAAATTGTCTACTCTAAAATTCAATTTTTCCTTCAATCCCCTGCCCGGGCAGGTATGTTTCGGTAAAAACATGTGTCATGTACAAATTTTGTGTGCTTCTAGATGTTCAGGCAAAGATATTACCTGGAGTAACCCATTGTCAGAGCATGAACTATGTTTTTTGCATATTATCCGTCTAATAGCAGCATCACTAGATTCTTAGGAGAAATGCTCAGTGCTGGTCTTTACATTGTATGTTTCAGTTGGATAACTTCTCCTGCAGCACAGAGCGTGAAACAATTGTCCTGGATAATTGCCTGATGATTTCCTTTCAGCAGGTAAGGGTTAATACAGTGTAAAGGTGTAGCTTCTTCTTCTTTATTTCTCAAGTCAAAGTTTTGTGTCTCCCAATACTGAACTTATAAAGAGTTTATTTATTTATTTATTTATTTTTATAGCTTTATATGCTGAATATTTGGGAGTATTGGAATGGAATGAAATAGAATGTAATTTATTAAATCTTGGGTTATGGAGATTGCTGAAATAATATGATATCTCTGAACAAATATCAGAATTAGGAATATACACTGACCTTAGGTGTATGAGCTAAATTAAAGGATCTTTAAATTTGCAGGATATATGCTTTTTTTAATGGAGTGGTTAGAAGTCAAAATAGGTTTTTTACCTGCTGATGATATGGTGTACAGATATTGTAATGAGTTGGATTGAGGTCTTGAACTCTTTTTTTAGATTGAATATGGACTGCTTTTGGAAGTTAATATAAACCTCAAACTTAGGCATACAAGGGTAGTTTTGATATTTTGGAATTGGATTGTTTTTCAGTTTATGAAGCATACAAAATTATGTTGCAAATCTTGGTGTAGGACAAGGTGGTGGAATGATACAGGGCATGACAAGTGAAGCTGTTTTAGTTTTTCTATTGGCTGCTCTTGACAATAATTTAAGGAGGCTTGGCAAAAAAGGCCTTGAAAAGATGTGGTTTATGCAAATGATCAAGAAAGGCCTTTAGTGTCCGTTTGGGAACAGTTTATCTAGCTTTTTGCTGAAAACTTTTTGATGAAAGTGTGCTGAAATATACTTGTACCTTGAAACAATTTGAAAAAGTGAAAAAAAAAGGGGGAAAAATGATGTTTTAAAAAATTGTACATAAAAGTTAAAAGCTAAAACTTAACTTAAAGCTGATGCCTAACTCATCCTTTGTGTCCATGACTCGAAATTGGCTTGATTATAAAATCAACCACTGTCCCCAACCTATCCACTTGGTGGGGCAGGGGAAAACATGCAGGGTGAATGTGTCTTTCAATTACGGCATTGAAAAAGTTAGCAAGATGCTTCTCCTTTTTGAAAATTCAATGTGGATTAGATATTATGTATTAGAATTTACCAAGTTTTCAAAAAAGAAGAAAAATTAGAAGAGACAGAAATGGTTTGTTAGAAGGCAATTCATTTACGTAATATGTATGTCTCTTATAAAAAAAAAAAAATTAATTAATTAATTCTTTATGTTCTCTTTTGAGAAACACCAAATAGACTCTTTCCAATGTTTTACTTGTTATGGAGGAGTTTGTGTTTTATTGTTATCAGTGTTAAAAGAGCCTCAAGACTGCCTCGTGAGATATTTTTATTTTATTTTATGTAATTAACGCATTTGAAGATTTGGACAATCTTACAATGCTTGCAATGCATCTTCTCTTAAGATAGAGTGATTGGATGTGGTTTCATGTAGATGCTGCATATGCTGGAAGTGTTTGTATATGTACAAGAGTAACACCACTACATTGATGGTGTTGAAGAACTTGACTCATTTAACATGAATGCACATAAATCATTCTTACAAATTTTGATTGTTCAGGACTTTGGGTCAAGATATTATATCATATACTTGTGCACATGTTACCATTAAATGCTGAAGTTCGTTTTTTTTTTTTTAATAGTGCCCGTTATGTTATCTCTATATGCAGAAGTCCTTTTTTGTGTACATTTTCATGTTGGTAATTGATTTTGAAGGTGTTTTTTTTTTTTTTTTTTTTCTTTTGTCAATACATTCCAACAGGATTGAAATGACTTGGTTTGTCTACAAATCACGAGTTTCTGAAGAACAAAGTAAGTTTTTTTCTCACATCAGCTTGATATTCTTGTGCAATTGTGAACAGAAGCACCATATAAAATTTGAATTGTCCATGCAATGATGATGCCGAGGACTTTGACATGGGTCTAAGGGTGGCAACTTTTATTTCATCCTTAAATGGGTCCTTTTTTTTAATTTAAGTTTTGTCCCCAATCGTTGCATACATGTCAAACTGTCGAAGTGATACGATGCTCAGATCAGCTCCAAAACCTCATGGTGGATTTGTAATTTACTTTAAATCATGTGTGTATATACATATACACACACATAAAACATTTGTATGATTATGTTATGAAGAAATGATGACTAACTATATTCAACAAAGTGTTGAATAATTGATATTCTAAAATTTCACTATTAATCTATGCGTCTTATGTGCTTTATTTGAGTTTGGTTTTCTTCAATCTCTGCCTACCTATACATGCTTTTTTTTTTTAAAAAAGAATACATGCATGTTTTAAGGACAAAATTTTCTAGAAAGTATATACTAAAAATTTGAGGTATCAATCTATTGCTTATGCATTCTTTTGTAGGGCAAATTTTTTTTTTTAAAAATCATATAAGGTCTTTTCTTTGAAACTACCTTTTCAAGTCCCTTATGAACCCCACACAGAGGAGTCTTCCAAATTTCAAAGAAATGCGTCATATTGGGTTGGTACATGTATATATATTGTCATCTTTGGTACTTTTGCGATTTCATTTTCTTCTCTTCCAATTACTGAGCAACCATTCTGACAGTTTATGTTTAATGTTTTGGTGTACAAACGTCTAACGCTGTTAACTACAGAACAAGAGAGCAAATAAGTGTTTCTTTTTGGTTTCCTTCTCTTCCAAATATTGGGCAACCATATTGAGAGTTTATGTTTGATGAGTTGGTTTAATTAACTTCCAATTACAATGATAAATGAGAGTAATGGGCATATATAGTTCTATCTTAAGCAACCCCTCTATGTACAATAACAATTTGTGATGATACATTCTAATTTCAACCATAGTTGTATCTTAAACTTAAACATGTTAGTAAGTTATTTTATGAAAATTGAAATTTCACATGATGTAAGAATTCGAAATAATATCATTTAGATGATAGTCAACTAATTTTGGTTAGAATGTATTGGGATTTCCATACTTAACTTATGATTGATTGTAATGCTGTTGTTTTTTTCACTCATGTAATGTTTGTGCAAATGTTGCCTTTTTTTCTTTTGTTATGCCTAACTTTGTTTTTAAAGGTATGAATTAAATAAATAATCATAATGTTTTTCAATTCTATTTTTTATTAGTTTGTTATTCCTATTTGCCCAAAACAAAATTTTGTTGTGACTATTTTCAGGGTGCTCGCAAATCAACCCAAACAACTAGAGGGGTAAAGAAGCCCCAAAGAGAGAGAATAAGTGTAAGATGGAGTAAAGAGAGTTTTGATTGTAATTATTATTATTGTTTTTTTCACAAGGACTTTTTTAATTGTAGTTATACATTTTTCAGAGAGTTAAGGTATTGTAAAAAGCCAAAATTCTTAACTTTTATTTTAGTTTCCAAACTTCAGGATTTAACATTAGTCCTCTCTTATTTAGTTCATTTCTGCCACTCATAAACTCCATATCTCTAGACAAAAGGAGTCTCTTTAACTTCATGTTTCATCATATTAAACCCCTCAGAGCCACTAAACACATAATCTCAGTTATCTCTTAATGCCTTAACAATTTTATTAATAATTTAAAAAATGATAAATAAATAAAATAGAAAATATTATTCAAGTTTTTAAAGAATTTTTTTTTTTAAAATAATAATAATTGCATGGTGAGAGCTATTTGGCGATTCATCTTAATAATAAGTTCATGAGGGGAAATCTTTAGGCATTTAATTAGCAAAATTTCCAGTGCAGGTCAAGATTCAGATTTTTGTGTGTGAATGAAGTTAATCGATTTTGGCATGGGTGTGGACTATATTCCAGGCACATGACTAACTTAAGACTTAAGACTTAAGACTGATGCTGATCACTCAAAAGATAGTAAATCGGAAGCCTTTCAAAATATCCTATTAGTAATTCGTAGTATACAAGAGTTAGAATGTATCAAAATATTGATACAAATAAAATCATCCCGACTATAGCTTATCATTGATATATAATTATAAGCAAGAGATGTAAGCAGTGTGGGATGATCAACACCATTGCACTAGTGTTTCATCACACATTACATTCTTCCCTTTGAATGGTGATAACTTCCAATGTAGGGACTTTGTCTAACGAATAAATACCACTTTGAATAAAGTTTGTACCTTTAAGAGCAACAAAAGTAATTAGGAGAATGAGAAGAGTAGATGAATACCGCATTATCATCCAGTGTGCTAAAAAAAAAAAACCTAATTTAGCACATCATTTAACAATATACTCTACATTAGTTTAAAAAAATATATATATACCCTACATTCCATATGTTATTTTAGCATACTAACCCGTTAAAATAACCTTAAAAATAGCTCTTCATAGCCACACCAAAAAAAAAAAAACCCAAAAAAGCCCAATAAACTCAAATTGGGGTTGAATTCGGGGAGAGAAAAGGAGAAGACGATATCAATTGAGAGTTTGCAGCCAAGTAATTGGAGAATGTAGTCTAAGCGTTGGGTGGTAATGGAGGAAGGAATGACACTGTTTGATGATGATGATGAGGAGGAGGAGGAAAGAGAGGTAGAGCAGTGGTTGAAGAAGTGAGGTGCATTGTCATTTTGGCTGGTGGTGGTTGGGGGGGGGGGGGGGGAGGAGTAGTCTTAGTTGACGAGAGAGGAGAGAAGAGAGGGAAGAGAAAGAGAGGAGAGAGTTAAACGGAAAAAATAAATAAATAAATAAACAAGTAGATCTCTGTAGCAATGCTAAAACAAATTTGCAAATTTTTGCTCTAGTAGCACATCCAATAGAGGGCTTTTTTATTCTTTGATATGTTAAAATAGCATTTTGGGAGTTTTAGCACACCTAATGCTAAGTTTTAAGACCATTTCAAACAGATTTTTTTTTTTAATTTTTTTAAATTTTGATGAAATATCAAAAAGATTAGTCTATCTTTTAAGGTAATTTAGAAATTTATAAAGCCAACATCTAACTTTTTCGGGGAGAAAGCCAAAAAAAAAAAAAAAAAAAAACCTTTAAAGGCTTATTATAAATTTAAATTAAAGCAAACATCTAACTTTTTTTCTTAGTAACATGGGATTAAAGCCCCCCCCCCCCAAAAAAAAAAAAAAAAAAAAAAAAAACCTTTAAAGGGTTATCCCTTTCTTATGTTTAGTAATTAAGGAGGATGGAAATAGACGAAACTTTACACATTCAAATAAAGGTTTCCAATTTCATAATGACATTGGGGCCAACAAAAGCTGCTTGCCTTTTGGATGGTATATATAAATTATAATTATTCTGATTGAATAATTATGTCGTGTTCCTCAAGAAAATAACCTGTATATAATAAGATGCCTTTGTATAGAACGCATATGGGTGAGTGTAGTACTGTAGTGTATATATATATATATATATATATTTTTTTTGAGAGAATTTTAACTTATTACGTCTGATAATATAGTATAGTATATATTATTATATATATAAAAGTTGTGGATGGTATATGTGTTCATAATTAGCACTTGACTGTTTATTTTCATATTACATCAAGTTTGAGGTGGTCCTGCCGTCCTGGTGGATAATGAAAATGACAAAAAAATCCTCGTGGAACCAACGCTAAACAGTTGTTAAAAACGAGCAAGATTTTTTGTCCACGTCCACACAGGTGAAACCAGAGCGAATATTAGTTACCACGCTGAGCCTACTGCCCTGTTTGATTGTTTGTATGATTGATATTCATAAACTTCGCTCTCGCTGACCCTTCTAAAACCTGCTTTGTTCTTCAAACTCTTCTTCATCTACATCTCACTTGCTTTGCTTCCCTCCCAAAACTAACAATGTAAGTCATGAGTATTGTCTAATTATTTATTTCTGGGTTTAGTTTGTTTGTTTTGTCTATGTAGCACCAAATGAAAATTTCATTAGTTGGTTTTTGTTTCTGTGTTCTGAGTGTGTTTATTTGATAATTCCGTTTCTGGGTCTTGCTTATTGCATTTTTTTAATGTTTGTTTGTATCATTTTGTTATGTGGGTCTCGCCTTTTACACTTCATCAGGGATGGTGACTTGAAGCCAATGGATGCTGAGCAATTCAGAGAACATGCACATAAGATGGTGGATTTCATTGCTGATTACTACAAAACCATTGAGAATTTCCCTGTTCTCAGCCAAGTTCAGGTTTTGGCAATCTCTATTTCTCTACGTACACTTGTGTCTTTGAATTTATACTAGTGATGTCTATGTATAAAGAAAAACCAGCATTTTCGAAAGGCATATTGATTTCTGTTTCTCAGTGTCCGAGCATTAGAAATTGGTGCCAATGAGCTGGTTTCAAATGTGTGTGTGTATTCTTGCCCTATCATAAAATAGTTCAATTTTTCTAGAGATTCATCTTTTTTAGACTTCCGCATAGAAAGCCCAGTTTTGACTTTTGATGGTATAATGATCAAGAAAGACCTTGATGTACCTTTGACCTCCAATGCTGGTATATGACATAGGTCCACAGATATTGGTATGCGTCATTTCCAAAGGCCTTAACCTTAATGCTCATCATTTGGATTCTTTTGGAAGGGGGTTATAGTCTTGCTTGCCTAGCATTCACCCTTTGATAGTTACAACTTACAACAAATGGGGGAGGGGGATTTAAACTCTAGTTCTCTTTATAAAGGAGACAAGTCAATACCACTGAGCTACAAGGCTCTTGGCGATGTGTCTCTTTTATTTCTTCTGTCTTTTATATATTGCAGCCTAATTTATTTTGCTCTTCAATAGAACTTCTTCCTTTGGTATCAAGAATGGGTTCTTTCTGTGCAGCCTGGCTATCTTCGTAACATGTTACCAGATTCTGCACCTAATCATCCAGAATCATTGGATGATATATTTAATGGTGACATTTCTCAACTAGTTTTTTTTTTTTCCCTATTACTCCATGGATAATAAAATACTAGTAATTTGAAAATAAATTTCTAGCATGATTATGTGCTTCACTTATTCTTATATTTTTGGTTGAATGCAATTGAGTCTTGCTAAACTGTCTAATCTATAATTCAATTTTTATTCCACCCCCCCCCCCCCCCCCCCCCCTTCTCTGTTTTGATAAAAACATATTTCATGTCCCCCTTTTTTTTTTTTTTTTTTTTTTTTTTTGTGTGGTTCCAGATGTTCAGGCAAAGATATTACCTGGAGTAACCCATTGGCAAAGCCCGAACTATTTTGCATATTATCCCTCAAATAGCAGCATCGCCGGATTCTTAGGAGAAATGCTCAGTGCTGGTCTTAACATTGTGGGTTTCAGTTGGATAACTTCTCCTGCAGCAACAGAGCTTGAAATGATTGTATTGGATTGGCTTGCTAAATTGCTTAAACTGCCTGATGAGTTCCTTTCAGCAGGTAAGGGTTAATACACTGAAGGTGTAGCTCCTTTTGCTCCTGCTTCTTCTTCTTTATTTCTCTAGTCAAAGTTTTGTGTCTATTCTGCTTGATATAGACAAGTGAGAAACACTGGGGCCTCCTGATGTTGACAGAGAACTTAAACATTTCTTCCTTCAAAAAAAGAAAAAAAGAGCTATATGCAATTAATATTTGGTAGTAGTGGAAACCATACGACACATATTGTATCATCTCAGCAATCTCAACCACATACTATTTCTTTAATGCTTGGGTAGATGAGCATACCTTGCAATTAGGAATACACCAACCTTAAGTGAATGAACTAAATTAAAGAATCTTTGAATTTGCAGGATATATGTTTTTTTTTTGGGTCAAAATATGTTTTTACAGTCTGATGATACGGTGTACAAATATTGTAATGAATTGGATTAAGGTCCAGAACTCTATTATAGAT
This sequence comes from Notholithocarpus densiflorus, assembly GCA_030021035.2. Lineage (NCBI taxonomy): Eukaryota > Viridiplantae > Streptophyta > Magnoliopsida > Fagales > Fagaceae > Notholithocarpus > Notholithocarpus densiflorus. The sequence continues at coordinate 3,911,134 of JARYZH020000033.1, read as the reverse complement.
TGAATTTGGACTGCTTTTGGAAGTTAAATTTAAACCTTAAGCTTGGGCATACAAGGTTTCTGATATTTTGGGATTGGATTGTTTTCCAGTGTCTGAAGTTTACAGAGTTATGTTGCAAATTTTATTGTAGGACAAGGTGGTGGAGTGATACAGGGCACGGCAAGTGAAGCTGTTTTAGTTGTGCTATTGGCTGCTCGTGACAAGGTTTTAAGGAGGCTTGGCAAAAATGCCCTTGAAAAAATTGTGGTTTATGCATCTGATCAAACACATTCTGCATTACAGAAAGCCTGCCAGGTATCTTTATAAACATGCATAAGTATCTAAACAATTAATTTTTTATTATTTTAATTGTAGTTTCCTTTTTCATAGTTTTGAATTATTTTAAAGGATGCTTCCTGATACTTGTGTGAATCATGAATTCATATGCTAAGATCTGTAACATAAACTCACTGATAAAATTTTCAGGATGGTCAATGTTGTATAACCAAGTTTACATTGTGTGGCTCTTAATATATGCATCTATTAGTAGGCTTATTTTGTTTATATAAAGATGATTCACCTTCAACAGCTTTTGTTCCATTTATTCCTTTTGTGCCTTTTCTTTTTGCCCTTGCCGAGTTTTTTTTTTTTTTTTTTCCTAGGTGAATAGGGGGAGGGGGGCTGGTGGGGTTCAAACCTTAGGCACCTCAAAGGGTGCTGAGTGCCGAGCATCCAAAGATGCTTCTCTTGCCATTATCATACAATTTTATTTAAGCTCTTAAAATACTTGGTGCTGGTATTAACTAACTTCCCCAACCTCTGGGTTTTGCTGCCAAATTCTTTTGTTTCATCTCTTTGGAACCTCTGTATCTGTCAGTGCTTCAATGCTAATTCATTTCTGAGCAGACTTTCCCTCCTCTCTGTACGGAGTCTCACATATGGTACTCAGTATGTGGCTGTGAATAGAATAGATATGAAAGCAAATTGTACTCAGTATGTGGCTGTGAATAATGGTAGAAAACCTGAACAAAAAAATAAATTATTAGCACAAGAATAAATTTCTTTAGTGTTTTTATCTACCAAATCAAACTGCTAATTGTGATACTCTTCTTTCCCTTCAAATCACCAAGTGGTTTTGTATGATTACCTTAAGCACATGATGGAAACCAAGAAGATGCAGTTCTATATCAAATTCTCAATGTTTCTCAGAGGTGCTTGAGGCATAGCCTTGAGACATCGTTAAGACAGTTATAACTTTTAAGTTACAATTATTATGGGTGTGTTCATATTAGTAATTTCATCTTATGTTGCTTGGTTATGGTTATGAAGTTTATATTATTATTTTTTTGTGAAAGAAACAATTTTTCTTCAACAAACACAATAACTACTACAAACGGCAGTGTGCATAAAGAGTACAACAACAGCTTCAGCTGCAGAACAACAAAACTTTGAAAACAGAGCTACAGCAAAAACAAGCAAAGAATAAGTGTCAAGAGTCTTGTAGCTCAACTGGCCCCTCTTGGACTTTCCAATGGAGAAGTCCAGGGTTCAAGTCCCCCCTCCACCATTGTATCTATTGGATTATCAAAAACGCAAATAACAAACCACAGATCAAACACACAACAGAGTTCTGTTCAAAATAGACTTCTTGATCCTTTTCAATCAGAAAAGCCTATACCAAATGTCAGAAGCAATGGACCTGCACCTACTCATACTCAGACCTGATTTTTCCAATATGCAAGTTCATGTTAATTTTAAGTAGTGCCAGTATATTGGTTAATAATAAATGTTTATTGTTTAATCGCAGATAGCAGGAATCCATCCAGAGAATTGCAGGTTGCTAAAAACGGAATTTTCAACTAACTATGCCCTTTCGCCTGATATTCTTTGTGAAGCGATTGCACATGATGTTGCCATCGGTTTAGTCCCCTTTTTCTTATGTGCTACAGTAAGAAACTAAGGAGTTTAGATGTTAGCTTGTTTCCTTCTGTTTCTATCATCATTTTATTTTTCTTTTCAATGATCCGACTGAGTTACTAACCGGTTAGAATACTCTGTGTTTTCTTAACACCATCTTTTGAACCCCCTCTCCTCCTTTTGGCACCTTCAACATGATCCAAATTATTACTCTATTAAAAGTTGAGTATTCTTTTTTATGGTTGGTCAAATCTGAGCTGCCAATTGAAATTATAATTTTGCATGACTACTTTTGGCCATATTCGTGACTTAAATTTTCTTTTAAATTTTGTTGTACTAATTTTAAATGTGCACAAGCTTAGACACTTCTTAGAGGTTTGGATATTTAAGAAAAGTTACGATTTTGTCAAGATTGCTGTTTGACTTAGTGAAATTTATGATATTAACTTGAATGACTTTGAAATGGTACTCAAAACATCTATAAATGTTGGTCGGAAGCTGACATATTCTTTATTAGGTTTTTGATTTTCATTTTTCTTTCCAGACTGGTAATGAAAGAAATTACCAGTCATATTCATGATCAAAAATTTTCTTCATGTTATTTGCTGAGGATGCAGGATTTACTCATTAGAACATGTCATAATTAGAGTTTCATTTTTTTTTTCTTTTTAAAAGAAAATTTCTTAAGTGCAAGAAATATTGTCTTGAATCTCAAGGATGCCTAATAATAGTAATAATAATGGTGACAATGATGTCTAGTTGCTAACTGATTATTAACATGGTAAACCCTGTGTAATGGTGAGCACGAGCCTAAATCCTTTTATGGTTTTTGCCTTTTTTTTTTTTTATATAAATTTTATTATTATTTTTTAATTCTGCAGGGGTGGGAGTGTTTTTGGGGGGGGGGGGGGGGGGAGTGGAGGGGGTGAATAGGAACATTTGAACTCTGAAATAAAGTAATGTTAGAAGTTAAAATTAACTAAAGAAGCTTTCCATTTATACTTGTAGGTTGGTACTACTTCATCAACAGCTGTTGATCCTTTGCTTGCTCTTGGAAAGATTGCTAAGGTAACATATTTGACTGAACTGATGAGAAAACCAAGAGATCTGCTTTGCACACTATATCAGTTTCATATACAGATCTAATGTTGATGATTTGAGGTGTCGTCCCCTTTTTCTTGTCTTTTTATAATTCTTTAGTAAATAAAACTTTTTCAGAAAAGCAAAAGGGAGGGGAGACAAACTGTCTAACCACAAATGTGTGTATGTATGCGTGGGAGAGAAAGGGGCGGGAGGTATTAAAAGAAATAAGAAATGGCTTAATTGAAACCATAACATAATGTTCAAGGAAATTTGTGCGCTGGGTAGGGCAGGGAGGCCAAATCCTTCCCACACCCTGAACCTGGCTTGGATTATAAAATCAACCCCAATTCCCAGCCTAACCACTTGGTGTGGCTGGGAAACCCACCCCATTCAGGATGGATGTGTCTTGGACTCTTGGTGTCCCAAACCTTTTATGGCATTGAATGAGTTAGCAGGATTTTTTCCTTTTAGAAAATTCAAATGTGTATTATGTATAGAATTGACCAAGTTTCCTAAAAATAGAAGAGATTGAAATGGTTTGTCATAAGACAGTTCATTAATGCATTATGTATTAAAATGGACCAAATTTTCCTAATATTAGTAGAGATAGAAATAGTTTTTTACAAGTGCATTATTTAAAATTATTTAGAACTTCCAACCTTTTATCCAAAAAAAAATGTATTTAGAACTTGATGACCACTTTGTCATTTTAAGAAAAGAAAGGAGAGAGAGCTTCAAGATTTTCTTTCTCAACTGTTTGACATTCTTCTCACAAAGCAGGAGAGAAAATAAAAGGAATAATCAAATTTTCTGTTCTTACTGAAAAAAATGTTTTATGTATTATATAATTTTATGATATGTAATTAACACATTTTTAAGATTTGAACAATCTTACAATGATTGCAATGCATCTTCTCTTTACATAGAGCAATGGGATGTGGTTTCATGTAGACGCTGCATATGCTGGAAGTGCCTGTATATGTCCAGAGTACCGCCAATACATTGATGGTGTTGAAGAAGCTGACTCATTTAACATGAATGCACATAAATGGTTTCTAACAAATTTCGATTGTTCAGCACTTTGGGTTAAGGTATGCCATCATATACTTGTCCACATGTCACCATTAAAACCTAAAGTCCATACTTCAATTCTTTATTGTACTCATTACTCCATATGTATATGTAGAAGAGGGTGTTTTTTTCCCCCTTCTTACTTTTGTCAATTCATGACAACAGGATAGAACTGCCTTGGTTCAGTCCCTATCGACAAATCCAGAGTTTTTGAAGAATAAAGTAAGTTTTTTCTGACATCTTCTTGAATCTTGATATTCTTGTGCAACAGTGGTGAACAAAAATCTATAATAAAAAAAAAAAAAGAATTTCCATGTAATGATGTGCCAAGGGTTTTGATATGGCTAGGGCAAAGGGGTGGCAACTTTATGTCATCTTTAATGACTTCTTATATATATATATATATATATATATATATATATATATATATAAAAGGTGTGTTCTCTAGCCAATTTTGTTACCTCTTAAGGTTTAATCACAAGCTCTTTGAATAAATTTGATTTTGCATAATTTGCTGTGTTTTTGCACACGTGTCAAAGTGATAATAAGCTGAGATCAGCCAATCAAATTGGTTTATAATTTAAACTTATTGCCTTACAGACTTAGAGGCAGTTGAAAGTCTTTTTTAGGGGAAGACTTCATTTTGCTCAGGATGGTCATATGAACAAGCTTTAGATTGAATTAAAACTGGCTGGCCTGATCTGGTAGGGCCAGCACCATTCACCATCCCTGATCATGGTAGATAACCTAGCATCTATGAAGCTACCCAAATCATAGATAATCCTCTTACCATATTTTTGCATTAGAGGACCATCGGAATGCCCAATAATCATGCCAAACATGGAGGCTTTCCTTGTTACCAACTATAAATATTAAGAAATTCCTGGCACCAGCCCTGGCTTGAAGTAGCTTCCTCCACCTCCAAGAGCAATCTTGAGGAATTTTAATATCTCATAGGTTTTTTTTTCCCCTGAAAATATAATTCTGTACTCACACCACCGAAATGGATCCAGCAATTGCAAATATATCCCAAATGTGCCTCAAAATTTTTGTTTTGTTCCAATCTGACAGCTTCTTGAGTCCTAGACCTCCTTCTTGTTTAGGTCTGGCCAGCACCTCCCAAGCCACTTCCGCTCCCTTAATCTTAGCATCTTTATTCTTTTGTAAGAAAGCATTAAGCTTATGTTCAACTGGATTTATGACTTTCTTTGTTAAGATAAAAATACTTGACCAATAGACCTGAAAACTGAACAAAACAGTTTGAAATAATTGCAATCTCTCAGCAAACGATAGCATTCCAAGAATTTATCCTTGCAGTGATCTTCTCCACAAGAGGCAAATAATCGTTTTCACTGAGTTTCCCAGATATTAGTGGATCCCCAAATACCTAACAGGAAGTTTACCTTCCTTAAAATCCAACTCAATTACAATTTCTTGCTTAATTTCCTCATTGATGCCTGCCATGAAAACCTCAGTTTTACTACAATTTACTGACTGGCTTGATAAGTGCTTGAACTGATTTAGCATCGTTTGGGTAATTCAGTCTCCACCTTTTCTCCACCAAAGATAATTAAATCATCAGAAAAACAAAGATAAGTATAATAAATCTTCTCATATTTAGGATGAAAAAAAAAACTCATTCACTTCTTGGCAGCAACTTGCATCATTATTGAGGAAACCTCCATGCTCATATCAAAGGGCGAGATCAATTGCTTGCTTCTTTTAGTGGTTATCTTTTTGACTGGTTTCAGGCTTCGGGGCTCACATCTAGGTGATTCTCTCCCTTTGTTCCTTAGTTCTCTTTGCCTTTGTAATTAATCTTTTCTTTTTTTGTACTTCTTCTTTTCTCCTTGTACTTTTTGGACTGCTTCATGCTTCTTTTGCATGAAATAGCTTTTTCAATACATATCTTTCTTATTTATTAAAAAAGGGTGAGATAGGATCTCCGGGCCTCAAGCCTTTCTTTCCTTTAACCCACAAGGATGTCATTGATAACTACTGAGAACATAGGGGTAATGTTACAGGTCTTAATCCACCTTCTAAAATTCATTGGAACTCCAATTTCTCTCAAAATACCCACTACAAAGTCCCATTCTACCAAATCATAAGCTTCATCAAATCCACTTTGATTGCACATCTAGCTACTCCATTGTCTCTATGATAATTCCTGACCAATTCATGTACTAACAAAACATTATCAACTATCCTCCTACTTGGCAGAAAGGCACTAGAACTCAGAAAGCCATCAAGGAAAGCCTTCAATCTCTCTGCAAATATTTTAGATATACATTAATAGAGGACATTGCAACATGAAATAGGTCTGAACTCGTCTATCTTAGAACGATTTACAATTTTGGGAACCAATGTAATGTAATGATTGTAGAGTTTGCTGTTTGAAATCCTTTTTTAGCAAAGTCTATTCCTACTCACAATTTTCTAAGAAGCTTTGAAAAAATGAGAAGTAAACCTGTCCAGCCTAGGAGCCTTGCCACTGCCAAGTGAAAAAATGGCCTTCCTAATTTCCTCTTCAGAGACATCATTCTGCAACATTAATTTCTAGTTCTCTTTTATCTGAAAATTCTAAGCCTACACCACCTGACCATATATATCATTGATTGGCTCTCTGCTACTAGATCCCAACAAGTTCTTGTAAAAAATTTCTACTACGCCCTTGCTCCCACCAATGCTATCAACCCTATCCCCTTGATCATCCGCTAGACACTTAATCTGATTTTTGCCAGTCTAAAATTTTGTCACCCTACGGAAAAAAAGCTGTATTCTGATCTCCAAGCTTTAACTAATATATTCTTGATTTCTACCTAAAGAATGCCTCCGCAGAATGCCTTAGTGAAGATTACAAATTAAGCAAGCTCTCTTTCTATCAGTGTAGTTTTGCTGACCTGAGTTGCAGAGCATATAAACCTTTGAACCTCCTTTAACCCCAGTTTAGCTTGCTTTAGCCTATTACATAAACAACCAAATGTTCACCCTTAAATCGTTTCAATCTACCTTTAAGAGCCATCATTTTCTGGTATTCCTGATACATAGGTGTCCCCCTAACCTCCATCTTTCACGCACATTCCACTATCTACATGATCAGCCGAATGGTTAAAACTTTAAAGGGCTTTGGACCTAACTCACCCTAGGCATAAATGTTTTGTTTCTTGATTTGTAAGTTACATACACACCCAGTGGGTCTTAAACCTAGGACCACCCTCCAACCAATTATTATGGAAGAAGGAAGTGCCAGTAGAGCATAGCTCATTGGCACCCTAGGCATAATCTGCTCAAGCATTGCAGAATTATCAGAGACTCCTAGAACTAGAAACTCCACTTCTTTTTTCTCTTTCTTTTATTTTTGATGACGTGGAACCTCACCTAGATTGCTCAAACTAATGCAAGCACTTCTCATTTACTACTACTCCATCCAACGTTTTTGCAATGTACTCATTAGCCTCCCTTTTGTTACTCCAAGCATAAAAACAACTAGTGTAAGGATGATCAACCAAATCTGACTGGTGTAATCAAGAATCCAAATCAATTTCATACCCATTAGCCTCTCCATAAAATCTTTCACCCTCCTCTTGAATACTGTTGAAGTCACCTGTTGTGAACCAAGCACCATCCTGCACCTTATTTTTTAAGCCAATCATACCTTTTCAAAGTTTTCCCGTCAGTAGGTCAGAGTCGGAACCATATATGAAAGATATATATGACATAAACTCTCCACGTAGCAGTATACACTGATGTGACATGCTAATCACACTGAACCTCAAACACTCATATTTTACCAGCCCCATGCCAAGTGTAAGTACCAATATTTTCCCATCCCCCTACAGCATTTTCTTTGCTGTCAAAGCATTCATCTGTTTTACTCTAGTTTCTATTAAATCCAGCAAACAGATTCTATTTCTGATCACCGTAGCTCGAATCTCCTTTTGCTTGAAGGGGCTATTAGACCCCTACGTTCCAAAACAGAAAATGCATTTGCCTTGAGCAAGGGGCTGACCTGTCTCACCCTCCAAATATGGATGTACAACACCATCATCACTACCTTCACCACACTTCTTTCTAGAGGTCCTGGAAAAACTATTTAGCATTTTAGAATCACATCTTCAATAAACTGCTGCAAAGTAATATGAATTCCAAAACTATTTACCCTTTTAAAATCGGACCTACTTCTGATTTATTATTATCACTTGCTGATTCTACATTGACAACTGCATATTGAATGAGAGTGATTTATGCCAGACAGTATCAAAAAGGAAGATAAAAGGGGGAATGAAAAAAATGTAAAAGATATACCTAATAATTAGCACTTAGGGTTTGGAATCAACACCAAGCAGAAAAACTTTAGAATCAGCACCCAAGTTGCTAGGAATCAGCACCCAGCAATTGCAAATTTTCTAATACAAAATTTCATTCACCAATCTGCCTTACATGTTTACTTGAAACTTTTTAAATAGGCTTTCAATCAGTACATTGATAAGGAAAGTAATTCAAATTATATCAATGAAATTTCAAAATCTGAAATTCAAATTAGCACTAATCCTGGTGCATCTTGGTGTCTGCACTAGAGTGTTGATATTTGATAGTGGATTGCCATGTGGTTTGAGATTAAACATTCCTGTGATTTTTTTAGTGTATTAATTTGTTTTCCTATACAACTTTTATGATTGATTTTGCAAAATATATTTCAGGCATCTCAAGCAAATATGGTTGTGGATTACAAGGATTGGCAAATTCCTCTTGGACGTCGCTTTAGGTGTGCCTTTGAACATTTTCCCCAAAAGAAAGACATTTATGTTTTGTTGATGTGCTATTCATGTTATACAATTATATCTGATAGGGGTTAGGCTTGTGACTAGATACTCCTCTCAAGACCTTTCTTTGAGTTAGGGGCTTTAAGTGAATTTAGAGTGTTTTGGAGGGAACTTAGGAAGGCTATTTGATGGAAATTATCTTTAATTTGACAGCAATTTATAACTTTAAGGGCCTATTTGCAACACTCACAAAACCGCACAAATACAAATATTCTCAAAACCTCTTACAAACATAAGCTAGCCCAAATTCCCATTAAACCTAAAGCAAACTCTCAATACGAACTTACAAACTCACAAACAAGACTCACAATCCCAAAACTCTAATACACCTAACGATAATGGTGCTCTCTCACTTAAACAAATAACAAACATCAAAATACTCTCTAAAGAAACCTATTCCATATTCTTTCAAGAGTCTTCTCCTCTCCACATGTACACCAGCTACCCCATTCACACCTATACTTCACCTTTATAACCCTCCTCCAAAGACGATCTCTCTCAATCCCATATCTCCACAACCATTCTCCTAACAATTCTTGGTTAAATATTCTCAAATTACGAACTCCCAAACCCCCAAACTGCAATGGTTCACAAACCTAAGCCCAGTTAACCAGGTGGAAATTAGGTTCCTCACCAATCCCACTCCATAAGAAATTACTCTGAAGCTTCTCAATATGGTTAGCCACCTCCACAGGAATAGGAAAGAGAGAGGAAAATCCCACTCCATAAGAAATTCCTCTGAAGCTTCTCAATATGGTTAGCCACCTCCACTGGAATAGGAAAGAGAGGAAATAAGTAGGGAACCTAAATTTTATCTGTTTAACTGGTCTTAGGTTTGTGAACCGTTGCAGTTTGGGGGTTTAGGAGTTCATAGTTTGAGAAGATTTAACCAAGAATTATTAGGAGAATGATTGTGGAGATATGGCACTGAGAAAGATCTTTTTTGGAGGAGGATTATAGAGGTGAAGTATTGGAGTGAATGGGATAGATGGTGTACGAAAGGGGTGTCAGACCCTTATGGTGTGTCTCTGGAAATCTATAAGATGGGAGTGGTTGATGTTTTCCCGGTTTATACATTTCGATGTGGGTGATGGTACTAGAGTAAAATTTTGGCATGACTTGTGATGTGGTGATTGTCCACTTAAAGAAGCCTTCCTAGAATTATATAGAATTTTCTGTGATAAGGAATCTTCTATGGATGAGGTTATGCATTTCCCTAATGGGACACTTAGTTTTCTAGATTAGTCCAAGATTGGGAGCTGGATCCCTTTACTGCTTTTATGGATTTAATTTATTCCACCTCAGTGAAGGGTGAGGATCTTGATAACCTCTGTTGGAGGCGAACAAAGGTTGGTGTGGCAAACAAAGGTTGGGATAACCTCTTACCCCAAATATCAGCATGTCATTTCCTTGGAAGTTGGTGTGGCAAACAAAGGTTCTTCCTAGGGTAGCTTTCTTTTCATGGACTGCTGCCTTAGGGAAGATTTTATTGATTGAAAATTTACAACAGAGAAGTATTATTGTGCTAGAATAGTGCTGTATGCTCAAATGTAGCGGGGAGTTGGTGGATCACCTGTTTCTTTACTATCCCATAGCTTATGATTTATGGACAGTGGTGTGGAGTTTGTTTGGTCTTCTATGGGTTATGTCACAGAAAGTCCTTGATTTATTGGTAGGATGGCAAGGTTTTTTTGATGGAAATTGAAATATTGCTTTTTGGAGGGCTGTGCCGCATTGCATCATGTAGTGTCTTTGGCGTGAACGAAATGCAAGATTCTTTGAAGGATGTAAACGGTCTATTCTTGAGATTTAATCTCTCTTTTTTCACACTTTACTAGATTGGAATGTTGCTTTCAAATCTCCTCCTTGTTACTCTTTATTAGATATGCATAAGCATTGTAATTTGAAAGATTGATTGTGATGCTCCCTACGTACATCGCTGATGTACATGGGTGATTATATTTTGGTTCAATAAATTTTTGTGACTTATACAAAAAAAATGTATCTCTTGGGCTAAAAGTCATCAAATCCTTTGTAGCACTCTCTTTATATAAGAGTCAATACCATTCCTTGGTGGACTAGATATACCTTCCTTAGTACTTTCTATATATAAGAGCCAATATATTTTCCGGCCTAGAAATACCTAGTGGAAAATGAATACCAAGTCACTTATTTAACAAGGAATAACTTTCCTTCTACTCGAAGAAAACCCAAATCAAGTCAATATAGAATTTGAGACCATAATTAACCATACACTATTTGGACTGTTAGTGACAAGTGGACCTTTAATGGTGTTGTGCTTCCCTGCATTCAGATTAAGAATTTATTTTGAGATTATTGTATGAGTGAGAAGCTCCTGTTTGGTTGCGAAGCTCCTGTTTGGTTGCATCCAGTTTTCTTCTTTTATAGATATTATAAATCAGCTGAATCTTGTATGTATTCTATAGGTGATCCTTTTTGTACATTCTGTATAGTTAAGGTCTTTCATTTTGTGTGCAACTCATATTTAACTACTGAATTTTTGTATGCAACTTCCTATTTCTTCCCCACTATTTGCCCTCTCACTTACCACTGATATTGCAACAGTTAAGGCTTTTGCTCGTTTGGCTTATAAATTTTAATCCAGACTCTTTCTAGGAGCTCATAAATTACAGACACTCAACATACGCACTCACACTAAACCTTAATGATTTATAATCAATCATGTGCTATATTTCCATTTACTGATCCGTATGCTGATTCCCAGATCATTGAAGCTTTGGATGGTTCTACGACTATATGGTATAGAAAACCTACAGTGCTACATAAGAAACCACATCAATTTGGCTGAACATTTTGAAGGCCTCATTGCTCAAGATCCAAGATTTGAGGTAATGGTAATCTTTATGAACATATTTGTTTGATACTTTGATTTGATTTAGTAGTCTTTTAAGTCCTAGGAGCCCATTATATATTCTGAAGTTCAATGTAATTTTATGTACGTTTCATGTCTATAGTTAATTCAAGTGATTTTCTGCAAAAAGTGTTTTGGATTAGTGAACAAAAATTCATGTTTGCAGGTTGTTACCCCTCGGATATTTTCATTAGTTTGTTTCCGGCTTCTGCCTCCTCGAAACAATGAAGATAACGGCAATAAATTGAACAATGACCTATTAGAAGCAATAAACTCAACTGGGAAAATTTTCATTTCTCATACAGTAAGATTTTTTTTTTTTTTTTTTTTTTTTTTTTTTTTTTTTTTTCTGGTGACATTCATAATGGTATTCTTTATTGTCCTCATTTAGAAAACAAAAAATAGTTATTTGCTTCCATGTGATGACTTTCAGTGCATGAGCTAAGTTCCTTGCATGTGACAATTATTTGCAGGTCCTTTCAGGTAAATACATACTACGTTTTGCTGTAGGAGCTCCATTGACAGAAGAGAGGCATGTCACTGCAGCTTGGAAGGTTCTGCAAGATGAGGCATCTGTCCTGCTTGGAAGATTGTAGGATAAGTTCATCAACAGTGTCAAAAATTAGTTGATGACATCCATTACTTGTACTTCATGACACCAATTTGTGAATTTTTCCCCTACTCTGTTCTTTTCATATCTCAAAAAAATAATAATTCATTTTCCCATAAGTCATAAATGGGAATTTTCTTTTGATTGTGTTGATTGACAATTAGTACTCTGAAAGTTTCAAAACATTAACATTTGGGTAGACTTGCTGATCTGGCTTTGGTCTGACCTAACTGAAAATAACCAGAAAATTAAGGTTTCTAAACACGTGTAATTTTCTTCTCATATGACCAGAGATTTTTGTAGTAGTAACACCCCAAATTCCAAAAAATGGACAATGAAGTAGGCAAGGGGTCCTGGGCTTTGAATTTGTAATCTGAACAAGGAAGGAGCTAGTTTGAATTTTGAGTCTTTGACAACCAAAAAACATGGGAGGAAAATAAAAAAGGGGACACGTGGATGATCTTATGACCGTCACATAGTAGATTGAATGAAATTTCTTCCAAACCACTTTGGAAGAAAATTTTATTCTTTAGAATGAACGAGTTTTAAGGAACCTGTCTGATTTGAAATATTGTTGTCACTAGACTGGGCTTGAGTCCAATTGTGCGAAGTTGGGCTGGATTGACTAGTTGGGATGGCACAGACGCATACTTCACCGCATGGCCCAAAAGAAAAGAAGGGAAACTTTCATTGGTTTTTATTTGGGCTTACCGAGGACCATGCAAGACCTTGGTTCTGTCTAGTACTCAGGTTTTTCTGGAAGTAACTAGTTTCCCCATAGGTTTGAGTCCGAGGACCACACAAGATCTTAGTTCTATCTAATACTCAAATCTTCATTGAAGTAGTTAGTTTCCCCATAGGTTTGAGTCCAAGGACCATGCAAGACCTTGGTTCTGTCTAACACTTAGAAAGTTGCCAGTGCGTGTTAATTTCTCCAAAGTAGGAGGTCCGAGGACCCGGCATAGCTAAGGTTCTGTTTAACCACTTCAAAATATTAAAAGATATCAATGTATTCCTTCCAGAATGAAAGTTTTCATAGGAAGATTGTGCCGACCGGGATACTAGACCCGCGAGAACTGGCCCCTTGACAGGGGTACGAGGCATATACTTTATGTCATAAGCCCCTAGGACCGTGCCTCATTTGGCAATCCTCCCCGCGTATTCAGCACTTCGAAGTGCAGACATGAGCGGAAGCTGAGTTACGACAACAACTGTGTGTGCTCTTGGAAATTATGAGGAAGCTTTCGTGTAGCATGCACCACCACCAAAATGGTCTTCTCTAGGGACTCTTGCTGACGGGGGCTTGATCCTTCCATGATTAACCGTTGCACTCACTAACGCATAAGCTCTTCCCACAGACGGCGCCAATTGTAAGGACTGGGTCCGAGCACTTCTGCTATTGGAAAAGCGGGCTCAGGTCCAACTAGCCCAATACAATAAATTTGTAGAGAATGTGTTTAAGAACTAGGTCTTGGTGAGGATAGCAACGAATAAACATGGTTGGGGGATGACTAAGTAATAAGAAAATGGGTCTGGAGTGCGAAAATCTGTCTTGGACACTGGTCCGAGGAGCTATCTTGTTCTTATTATTTCCTCAGTGCTTGGTTACAAAGGTTACAAAGATGATGCAGGTTGCTACAGTGTTTTCTACTTCCAATCTCTCTCCCTCTTTCTGGAGGAGTTCTTTACATTATATACCCTTTTTCAGTTGATCTTGGCCCTCCATTTGTTGATCATGCAGGTCACTACTTGAGTGCTTGTCCCATCAGCCGCCGTCCCAAGCCTTCTGTGAGTTGCAGCAACCAAAGCAGCACTGTTCAGGAGTCATTTCCTCATTAATGCGGCCAAAACGTTAGTTGTGGGCATTTAATGTGGAGATGACAGCTTCTCCTTGAATTGCTCCTCCTCCAGGCTCCCATGGCTGACCCGCTGTACTTGTCCTTTTTCTTAGGACGCTCTACGTGACTGCCCTTGATGGCGTGCTGCTCTTCTCTTCTATGTCCTCGGCAATACTTCTTGGTAATTAGGACTTCCTTCATTCGTTCTTGGGCATTTCTTCTTCCTCGGCATGGGCCTTGGGCCTAGTATAAAGTGGGCCGGGGTGGCCAGATTCTTTGACCCCACAAGTATTTCCACAAAATTTATACAACTTTATTAGAAATCTCTTAAATAACGTTCTAGTGTGACATTGAAATAATAAAAAGTATTAGAGATTGTCCCTTAACTATTTTTTTTTTTTTAGGAACACCCTTAACTATGAAAACTAACAATTTACATCATCAAGTATTATAACGGTGTTAATGTACCTCTTCTGTTAACATCTGCTAAAATCTTGTTGTGAGCCCACCCATAAAAATCATCCTACATATATAAAAACAATATTGGTTTCTAGGTAGGTTATTGAAAATAATATAACAGACCATAAAAGAATAAATACATTGACATTATTATAATAATTATGGGTGTAAATTGTAAATTTTGAAAGTGGAGGAATTGATTTCATAGTGAACCAAATTTAGAAGGTGTATTGTGCATTTTAGTATAATAATAACTAGCCACAGACTCACGCGATGCATGAGAATAGATAAATATTATATAATGGGACATGTAATATATAAAAAGTAACAATTACTTCAAGTATTGTCTATTTAAAAAAAATTTATTTCTACAAGTATTTTTTATCTTTTTATCTCTACAAATATATCATTCTATTATTTTTTGTGTGTTTGATTAATATTTTATAAGGTGAATTATATTTTCTAACTTCTATTGTAGTGTGTTATATTTGCCTAATATACAACTAAACTTTATGAGTTTCAAATTTATTATTCAAATTTCTCATCTCTTAAGAAATACGGAGATTTTCATAATAATCAAAACTCATCACAAAAGTATTATGTTATCTTAACCAAAATTAAAATGAAACCAAATGAATAAAAGATATACTTTATAATTATTTATTACTCAAACAATTGGTAGGCATATTCAAATTCATAGCCATGTAGATTGTGTTTTGATATGAACTCAAATTTCTATTTCCAAAAAAAAAAAAAAAAAAAAAAAAAACAAAGTATTAACCCAAGAAAAGATATAAAAAGGAGAGAGAAGACTTTGTGATGGGAAATTAAAAAAAAAAAAGCAATACCAAAATACATACTAAGAGAGAGAGAGAGAGAGAGAGAGAGAGAGTACTCACAGCTTTTGTGTGAGAAGAATATGGATTGAATAGGAAAAATGATATCAAATTTATACAAAATAAAATTGGGAGAAAAAGAGTCAAAATATAAGAAAGAGAAATGATGAAAGAAGTGTAACAGAAAAATAGAGAGTAGTGGGGAAATGAAGTGTCAAAGAGGGAGGGGAAAGGTTGGAAGAAGTGTAACAGTAAGTGCGGACTAATAGGGAGAAGAAGAGTTTATTTATTATTATTATTTTTTATTTTTTTTTTGAGAATAGAGAAAATAAAAGTTTAAAAAGAAAAAAGAAAATGTAAAAAATAAGTTGATGATGTGACCGTTGATGTGACTCAACAGGAGCATAATAACAATAAATTCTACGCTTTAATTTTTAATTTTAATTTTTTTGGAAATTGCTTAGTATCACATTCCACCATTCCAGGCTCGAGATCCCCTTGTGACACTAAGAGCATTCCCATCTAATAATTTCATCCTATTCTATTTTACTATCTCAAAAAACTATTTTATCAATTATACAATACCATTTTACAGTACATTCAACATCCCAACATTTATTTTACCATACTACACATTAAAATAATATATTTACACAATAAAATAATATATTTACATAATAAAATAATATATTCTAAAGAGAGAGAGAAAATGAGACAGTGGAGAGAGGAGGCAGATTTTTGTAGGTTAAAATAATAATTTTTGGATTTAGAATGTTGCTACAGTACCATCGCAATAGCAATATTGCAAATTTTTTTAGGATACCAAACCAATACAAGGCTAAATGCTGAGGCCTTTTAGTACTTTAATGCTAAAATTTACTTACATATGCCATTTGCAAGGCCATTTGTGAATGCTCTGCCCCAATAATCTTGAGATAATGAGCCCAGAAAATTATCCTCCATTGGGCCCAAGCCCATGGCCCAAGAATCAACCCGACCAAATGACCAAAAAATAAAATAAAATAATGAAAAGAAAAGTATTGTAGATCAGATTTGTCTCAATAATGTGAGTGCCCTATGATGGCCCAAACTTCATCCATGTGGGACATGTGCAATCACTACCACTATGATCCCATTTTCACTATTTCTCTCTCCCAATCTTATAATTTTGAAAGAGTGGTTATACGTGTGGCTTGGCATAAAGCCATGTGGACGCACATAACATTTCTTCGTGATTTCAATTAAAATTATTTCTTTTTTCTTTTTTTTTTTTTGGTAAAACTGAATTGTATTAACTAACACAAGCAACATTTAAGACAAAACCTCTCATGGTGCAAGCCCAAATTATCATTAAAAAAATAAACATTTTTAAGTCCACAAGCAAACTATCAAAAAACATAATGTCTTGTCAAAAGTTGAGTCTCTCTTAGCCAAAATATGAGCACAGTTATTCGCTTTACAAAAACAGTGACTTATCTTCACTTGAAGAATTTGGTTGATAAAGATAATGCAATCCATAATAAGAGAAGTATGATGTAAACTATTATTGTACTTATTCGTTATCCATCTAAGCAATAGTTTAGCATCTATTTCAAATCCATTTTTCCAATTAAAAAGAAATTTTATAAAAAAATCTCTCTCTCTCTTTATCTCTCTCTCAAATAATAGGGCAGGGAAGGAGGTAACTCCCAAGGAAGCTACTGTTTCACATGGCTTCCCATTCTTGTAATTCCACATTAGCACTATTCTAGTTTCTAATATTAATTTAAAAGTGCATCAATTACACTCTTTTTTAAAAAACATTTAATCCAGCAGGTCCACATGTGTGCATGTGAAAGTACGAAGGAGAGGAAAAAAGTAGAGGAAAAAAAAAAAAAAAGAATTGTCAGTGAGAGAAATGGCGGGTGGTTGGCTCAGACCATGATTGATTATGTGAATCACTTTCTAACCATTTCCTTCTCTTTGCTGCCACTCAGGCCTTTCTTTATTTTATTTTGCATTTGATTTGTGCACTCCCTTTTTGTCTGCCCCTCTTTTCTCTCTCTCTTTTCATTTTGCATTTTATTTTTCTCCCTTCTTCTAATGGTACTTAATAGGGAAAATAAAATTTTGCAAGAGCATTGACAAGTTTATAGGTAAATGAAATCTTTCATTTAATTGGAAAACCCAAAAAAAAAGAAGAAGGAAAGGAATAAAGAACTACTTTCATGGCTAATATTACTTATTAGAATTTTAAGGATACCTTACAAATCAACATTTGGTGTCCCATATCAAATTTTCTTCTTCTTCTTCTTCTTTTTTTCTTTTGACAAAATAGGATATAAAAAAAGAGAGGTTTGTTTTTATGTTTGCTTCATCCCATAACATGGAAAGATTCCTTCACACTTAATCATTGTGAATAGCTAACCTGCTGATTGAACTATCAAGGCTAATTAAACATTAAAGGCTAAGTGGATGATGTGTAAGATCTGGTGGTGCTCTTAAAATATTTCCAGGACCTTATGTACTTTTCCATCTAACATGTTTACAAAATTTTATTTTATTTTTTCTTTTCCCCCTCTAATTGTGTAATATAAATTTGAGTTATATGGTTTCTTTTGGCTAATTTAGGAAAAATAATTCCCAAAATCACATGGGTTCGTTTTTGATGCCAGGTTTGATCACATGTACATCAATGTCCTCTGTTGGGGTTCCCGTTCCCCACCTTTAATCTATATTCTCTATGCTTATGGGTCCATGTTATGCATCATTCTGAATCTTTGTCATACTTAGAAGTTACCCTATACCTGTGGAAAAGTCTTAAGATGAAATCTAAATGATTTGAGCTTGCAGGCTTTGGGTTCCACTTGCACACTCGTGTAAAGCCCCTAAAGATTGTAAAAATAATCTAAGCTTTTATCTATAATCTATTCCATGTACTAGGTAAATGCCATAAGGTTTTTTTTTTACATAGAAATTATATAATATTTCTTCCCAACAAATAAGAGCTAAAAAGTGAATACCAACAACCCTTTAGCTAGATAGAACCAAGTACATTCAGGACATGACTAACATCACATTTTTTTATAACTGTTGACGTAACTTGTGGTGATTGATGCGTAATAAAAATGATTTCTGTAAAGACCGATAAAAGTGATGTTTCCAATCATAACCCACATTCGCAGTTATGAAAAATATTTTGACTCTAATATTAGTCATAAGTTAATCCATTGCCAAAAAAAACTTTATTTTCTTTTGATCAGCAAGTGGAGTGGAATGGCTCATGAAACTCAACTTACTCTATGGGACACCACATATATACGGTATACTTAATACTCTATAATTGTTTAATCTATATTGGTAATAATTTTCTGAAACTAATAAGTGTTAAACTGAAATTATTAGTGGAAGAAAATAATAAGATAAACCAGTAAGCACATTATGAATTATGATGACTCACTCAAGTTGACTATCATAGCAGAAACAGTTAAAGAAGAAACAATGCATGAATTGTAAGAACACATTCCTTCCCCATGTTTAGTGTCGGAGAAGGTTCCAATAAGTCCAAACCTTCCCCGTCATTACTTGCTGATTAACAGCTGTTGCAGTACCCAAGACCTCACGAGTCACTCAAAAAATAAAAATGGAAACTAATCATTCAAATTTATTAATATTTATATACCAACACATATGATATTAGTCAATCTTCTTTGCACTACTACTTCTTCATAAAACAAACACTAACACTCACTCTCTAACTCAGTTTTTTTTTTTTCCCAAATCATCCATCTTTCATTCTAGCTGTTTCAGTCAGCTAGTGGAAAATGGTGGTAAACTGAGACATTAAGAAAGAAAAATAAGGACTAACAAGATGCAACTGAAAACCCAGTTGTTTTCATTGTTCTTTTTGTACTGTTACATTGGTTGTTATGTTATTGGTCTTGCTGCTGCAGTTGATGATGAAGTAAATGTTCTACTTTCAATAAAAGCGGGTTTTATTGATCCATTAGATAGCCTCCAGAATTGGAAATTGCCAGACAATGGAGCAGGAGGGAATGCAACTCATTGTAACTGGACTGGAGTGTGGTGCAACTCCAATGGAGCTGTTGAAAAGCTTGATCTCTCTCACTTGAATCTCAGTGGCAGTATCTCAGATGACTTGCAGTGGCTAAAAAGTCTCACTTCTCTCAACTTGAGCTACAATGACTTCTCGTCATTCCCAAATTCAATTTCCAATCTCACAGCACTGAAGAGCCTTGATGTCAGCCAGAATTCCTTTATAGGAAACTTTCCAGGAGGCCTAGGAAGGTTGGCTGGACTAATAACCTTAAATGCTTCGAGCAACAATTTCTCAGGTTTTCTACCTGAGGATCTTGGAAATGCTACTACCTTGGAGATCCTGGATCTCAGAGGGAATTTCTTCCAAGGCCCCATTCCCAAGTCCTACAAGAACATGGACAAGTTGAAGTTTCTTGGCCTCTCTGGTAATAATCTCACAGGGAAAATACCAGGGGAACTTGGCCAGCTTTCATCACTAGAAAGAATTATTCTTGGTTATAATCAATTCGAAGGTGGAATCCCAGTGGAGTTTGGAAATCTCACCAATCTCAAGTATCTTGATTTAGCAATTGGCAATCTTGGTGGTGAGATTCCAGCTGAATTGGGAAGGCTAAAGCTACTAGAGACAGTATACTTGTACAAGAACAATTTTCGAGGCAGAATTCCAAGTTCCATTGGCAAAATCACTGCATTAATTTATCTGGATCTCTCTGTTAACATGTTGTCAGGAGAAATTCCAGCTGAGATAGCTGAGCTGAAGAACTTGCAGCTCTTGAATCTTATGAGCAACAAGTTGTCAGGTTCAGTTCCTACTGGACTAGGAGGGTTGACTCAGTTACTGGTTCTTGAGCTGTGGAACAATTCTTTATCAGGCTCATTGCCCAGTGATCTTGGCAAGAATTCACCATTGCTGTGGTTGGACGTGTCATCCAATGCATTCACTGGTGAGATTCCACCGAGTGTGTGCAATGGGGGCAATCTCACAAAGCTCATTCTTTTCAACAATGCCTTTTTGGGGCCAATTCCAGGTAGCTTATCAACATGTCTCTCACTTGCCCGTGTTCGAATGCAGAATAATTTTATATCTGGGACAATTCCTGTGGGGCTTGGCAAACTTGGGAAGCTTGACAGGTTAGAATTGGCAAATAATAGTCTTACTGGTCAGATCCCAGATGATATTTCTACTTCTACATCGCTTTCTTTCATTGATTTCTCTCATAACCACCTCCAATCTTCTCTGCCTTCCACCATTCTTTCCATTCCAAATCTGCAAACCTTCCTGGCCTCAAACAATAACTTAGAAGATGAAATCTCTGGCCAATTCCAAGACTGTCCTTCACTTTCTGTGCTTGATCTCTCATCGAACCATTTCTATGGAAGCATTACAGCAAGCATTGCTTCATGTCAGAAATTGGTATCTTTGAATCTCAGGAACAACCAACTGACCGGAGAAATCCCCAAGGAAGTTGCAATGATGCCCACTTTGGCCACTCTTGATCTATCCAACAACTCTTTGACTGGTGTAATACCAGACAACTTTGGAATTTCTCCAGCCTTAGAAATGCTCAATGTTTCATACAACAAACTAGAAGGACCTGTTCCAACAAATGGTGTGCTAAGAACTATTAACCCGGATGATCTTGTGGGAAACCCTGGTCTATGTGGTGGTGTTCTCCCTCCCTGCAGTGGAATTTTGGCATTCACATCAGGACAGGGGAGATTGCATGCTAAGCACGTCATTGCTGGATGGATCGTTGGAATTTCATCCTTTTTAGCAATTTTAATTGCTCTTTTTGGTGCTCGGACTCTATATAAAAGGTGGTATTCGAATGGAAGTTGCTTCGAAGAAAGATTTGAAACAGGCAATGGTGAGTGGCCATGGCGATTGATGGCATTCCAGAGGCTTGGTTTCACCTCTGCTGACATTTTGGCTTGCATTAAGGAATCAAATGTAATTGGAATGGGGGCTACTGGGACTGTGTATAAGGCTGAGATGCCTCAACTAAATGCAGTTGTAGCAGTCAAAAAGCTATGGAGATCATCAGCCGACATTGAAACTGGAAGCAGCAATGACCTTGTTGGAGAGGTGCATGTCCTTGGAAGGTTAAGGCATCGAAATATTGTTCGGTTATTAGGATGTCTTCATAATGACACCAATGTAATGATAATTTATGAGTTTATGCAAAATGGCAACCTTGGGGAAGCCTTGCATGGCAAGCTAGCAGGAAGATTGCTTGTAGACTGGGTTTCAAGATATAACATAGCACTAGGAGTCGCGCAAGGGCTTGCTTATCTCCACCATGATTGTCACCCACCTGTTATCCATCGAGACATCAAATCGAATAACATACTGCTTGATGCAAATCTGGAGGCAAGGATTGCTGATTTTGGGTTGGCAAGGATGATGATCCGGAAGAATGAGACAGTTTCAATGGTGGCTGGATCCTATGGATACATAGCTCCAGGTCAGTTACTATGATTTTATTTGCAATAGCTAGCAAATGATTATTAATAATTAGTCAGGCTGTTAGAGATCTGAAAACTGGTTAGAATAAATACATACTACTTGAAAATAGTTCAGGGCTTTAATCAATTTAGGAACTCTATTGACCCGTGAATTTGTCTGTATTTAAGATGGAGTAGATTAACGATTAGGGTGGATTGCAAAGAAACTTGTATATATGCGGTGCTGACAATTTTGTAATTTTTACAATTCCTTTGCAGAATATGGATACACCTTGAAGGTAGACGAAAAGATTGACATATACAGCTATGGAGTGGTGCTTCTGGAGCTTCTCACAGGAAAGCAGCCATTAGATCGCGAGTTTGGAGAATCAGTCGACATTGTTGAGTGGATACGAAGGAAAGTTAGAGACAATAAAGCATTAGAAGAAGCACTAGACCCCAATGTAGGAAATTGCAAGTTTGTTCAGGAAGAGATGCTATTAGTCCTTAGACTAGCACTTCTTTGCACTGCCAAGTTCCCAAAGGATAGACCCTCCATGAGGGATGTAATCACAATGCTAGGAGAGGCAAAGCCTAGGAGAAAAAGCAGTAGCAACAATGAAGGAAGTACAACTAACAAAGACAAGCCTGTCTTTACCACATCACCTGTAAATGGCCTTCTGTAGGAACAAAATTGAGTTCCCCCTCTGGCCATGTCATTGTTACATTTGTTCTCTTGTACCTAGAATTGCCTTTCTTTGATGTTCGTAATCACTATTTGATATTTGTGTCTATAGGATATTAACGGGTATATGAAATTAGATTTTTTCTTGCAAATAAAGCCATCCTTTTTGTGTAATAGCTGAGATTGTATTCAAGAATAGATATGCCTATTTGTACTCATTCTTAGAGTAACATAAATAAATTGTGTCATGTGAAGATGGAACGCTCAAAAACTTGGCTACCATGCCATTCATTGACCCATGAAATACTAGATTGAACCGTAGAATTTACTTCAACTCATTAGACATATATTCTTTCCTTCATTTATTAGTCAAGATGTTCCCCAGTTTTCTTCAAAGTACTCAACAATTTGGGGTACACCCTTAATTGATAAGTTACACATGAAGCCTAACTCATCAAGAATGAAGCCTATACATTTCTTAATTGATAAATTACACACATCCAAATGAATCTTCATCCTTCACCCTATTCTTATAGGAAAAGCTGTCATTTGACCCAAACCTATTGCAGAAAATATACTGTTAATAATCTTTTAGACGCTGCTTAGCTAACCTTTTATGGGCCCTAGAAAAATTATTTACCACTTAAGAATCTCATTTGACAATATTAACCTAAACCATGGTAGTTGTTCCGTGATATCAATTATTTATACCACCAGGTCCATGACCAAACTTTTGGGGAACTCAAATTTTCTATGTAGAGAGTAAAAAAGAGAAAAACCAATCCGTGGATTTTCATGACCATGAAGTCATTTGGCTTTTCCTTGTCTTCCTGCTCATTTCAAGGATACAAAACTGGTCAGTATGTCGTTATCTTATCTATGTTGGAATTATTGTAAATTGGTTGCAGACTTCTGAATGATGCTGCTACTATTATTAGCTTGTGACAAATACATGCCTCCTAATGCGATCCATCCAGCCAATGTCAGTCTTTTAGTCACAATATTTGAAAATCTAAAATTAAAAGTCCTAGATACATACCAAGCCAAAACTAGTGAATGATAGGCACGTAATTATCCCAAAGCACAAAGGATTCCAGCAAGATAACTTATGTTGGTGAACATGACAAAATAAATTGTAATTAGGCACAAGACACAATATCAAGCGATCCTGTTACTCAATATCTTCTCAATCATCATCATTTCCAAACATGAGATTTGATTATGACAATCCGATATTGCCATCAATTTTCCACCTTTGATTTTATTTGTATTAGAGCTTCATATTAAGCAAGATCTGTTAAATCAGGCCCCCAGTAAAAGATCATAATTTTGAAGGTCGTGAAGTTTTCCCATTAAGGATTTTACCCAACACATACAAAATCTCTCCATTAACCAATAATAATAATAATAAGTCCCATTGTAGCCTGCAGAAAGCTTAAAACAAACACATTGGAACACTCACATTTACAGCATAAAAAAACAATATTTACTGAACTACGCATGTGTATAGCAGTATGGCATTGAAAACTAAGATGCCTGTGGCTTCCAAAAGGCAGGGATAGAACTCCCAGGAGTATAGTAACAAAAACAACTGAACAGAAAAAATATACATATATATATTCAAGAAAAGCACAATCCAAAACAAATAGAAGAGCCGTGGATCAATCATTACTTTTCAAAATGCATTGACTATGCTGTAACTTTTTCTCTCTTTTGTATATCACTTTCAAGCCATGTATCGTCAGTTGCTAAAGTTCTGAAAACCAGGTCTAGATGGGATTGGTTCTTTGCCTCCCATTCCTTTCTTCTGACCTTGGAGCTGCAGATTAAGAGTCATTTTACCACATGATACAAGTAGAAATGCAGCTTTCTAGAGCTGAAACCTAGTGTTGATTGCAAAGCTACTTACCAAGTCCCTTAGCTTCAGATGTCCTCATAATTTTTAGCCTCCTTACAGAGTTAATGAACATCCTGAATGCAATTTAAAGAATAAAAGAAAAGAATTTAGATAATCAGACCAGATTATATGACAAAACAGAGATCAAAAGGTAGAGGATAAAATCACCAAGAGTACATAAAATTTACTAAAAAAGACAAACTCAGCTCAAGGTTCATTTCTATGCTCTTGATTTATTAATTTGTGTTTTTTTTTTTTTACCTATTCTAAGACTCAACATTCTTTACTCTCACATTTGTCATGGAACATAAATCCTAGAATAAAACCCAGAATGTTCACACATGGAGCATGGAAGATAATTATCAAGAGAGCGCTTCATTGAAGCTCTCCCCCACCTACTTGACCTGAAACTTTGAACCTCAGCTGCAATAAGGTTCATAGTTCCAAGGTTATTCACTTATACCCCATTTAACATTATAGTGAGCTCTTCCTAGCATTTCTACAAACATAACTCAAATTCAAAGCTAACAATTAATTCATAGTACACATCATGACACAAAGAAATTGGAATGAAAAATAATTAAGATGAGTTTTTTATCAATTCAGGATAAATTCAATGAGATTAATAGCTGCAAGTGTCTTGCACCAATCTTGCATATTTCTATAAAACAACTCAAGTTCATGTATTAAAAATCCAGGAAGTTATTGACACATTGCCTAACAAAACAACCACTACATGCATTATGGCTGTGGTAACCAGGCAATGCCAACACGACACCTAAGTAACAAGTTAAGTACTAGGTGGACATGGCAGTGTCACAGTACTGAGAAACTTATCCTCATGAATTCCTAGGCCATTCATCACCAGATCAGATAATGATGAAACATATTATACATACCCCCAAGGAACATCCCCAACAAGCATCCAGTCTCCCTCTTTGTCTTCATATGTAAGCACAAAATCAGATGATCCATCCAGCATTTTTGATGATCTTGTTGCTTTGTCATGTTCCTCCCCACTTGATCCTAATCAATTACCACCACCACCACTTAGTTTAAAAGACATAAAAATAAAAAATCCAAATCATGAATAACTATAAACACACGCTATCATCCAAGACAAAATCAATGAAGAAGGATTGGATGAAAAGCAATTCTTAGATTTGACATTTTGCTTCAATCTTAAATTATCCAACGCTTCTACTGCTTCAAAATTTAGAGAAAATATTATCGTTCCTATATGAAATTTAAAAATTGTTGGAATACTCAATGGAAAAAGACTCAATATTAAGGAATCAGTTTTTGAATGTACAAAGGCTAACGCCAAAGTTTCAAATTGTAACTTGAAAGCTTCGCTTATATAAGAAGTAAACTAACACATGATATCTCAAATTAACTAGTGAACATAGATCTCAAATCACCCAATCTGGATTTATTAAAAGCTAATAAGATAACAAAACATCACAATATTTCATTTTTGAGTCACATTCCAAGTCAGCTTGAGCACAAAACATAAAAGTAAACAACAATTAATTGTGCAGAGAGACCTGGCTTTTAAACCATAAAATCAGTCTTCCAAAGGGTTCTTGACTCTTTGTTCTGAAATTTAAAATAAATGGTATATGAAACACTCACGTATTGAGCTTATTGTTGAAGTAGATGTATGAAACATATCCTCCAGTGTTTGTGCCAAGGTTTCATAGCATCTGTGAGCACTCAGATCAACCTTCCTTCCAATAGGAGTTCCATCCATATTCACCTTCACAAACAGAGAACTCCTTAAGCGCCCATTTTCTTTGGCACTACCACTGTTCTTGTCACTGCAATTGTTAGTTCCCTTCCCAACCACATTATTGCTGTTTTTACTGTTCCCAATCAGTGAGTTGAATTCTTCAGTGGCTGGTAATTTTGCTTGGTTGACCAAACTATTCATTCTATATGATCTTATAGGAGGCCATCCCACAACCTGACTGCTGCAAGAATTTAATAAGAACATCAGTGGAGAAAACAAAACTAAGACAGCAAGTTGCTGAAATGCAACCACCCAATTTAATAATATATAGCACAAATAGAAAGAACCAATGTCAACAAAATCTCAATACCAGAAAAATTAAGATTTTTTTTTTTTTCCATTTTACAAGATTTTTCTGCATCTTCAAGACAAGTAATTAGATCCCAAACAGTAATGACAGAATTAAAGGGCCATGGCATCAAGAAGCAATTTTATCTTATAGAATAGGCATGATACTGCCAACAATCTACTCTACATAAGAAACTTTCAAACAGCAAAAATTTACTTAAAACTGTTCAGAAGCCAACAAACACATGTTGGTGAACCACTCCTTATGATGTCAAAATCACCAATTCGATGGCACTTTTGGACAAGACAAGCAAAACCATTAGTTCTGCTCTATAATGGTTTCAAAACAAAAGACCTGAATGCAACAACTCCAGCCAGGACAATGTTGCTGGGTAACCATACATGCTAGTTCAGCCACAAAAAAAAAAAAGAACAATGTGCTAGTTCAGACACAGAACAACAAGAGGAAAAGTCAGTGATATTATGATACTCAAAAGTTCACAACTAATTGCCAATTAAGAAAGCTCTAGGCAAGATTGAACTTGAAAGCAAGACCATGCAAGATCCAATTACAAATCATTATTGGTTGGGGGAGGGGGCAACTTCCCCCTTGAAATATTAAAACTTTCTATGCAATAATGAAAACTTCCCATTCCAAGAATCCAATGTGAAAGAATGTTGAGCCTGCCTTTTTTATTTCAAATTTATTATATTGGAAAAGAAGTAACAATTTAACACAACTTGACTATGAAAGCATTCTCAAACATTTTATGCCTCTGAAATACTCTGTTACGCTTATTGTTGTATTACATTAGGTGGATCTACTGAATTAGAATATTGGATCAATTGAAGGATTGATTTCGATCCACAAATTTAAATGAGTAAATGCTAAATCAAGATGTACAGCTGATTTGGAAGTGTCAGATCCAATAACATACACACTAACACGCATGCTATTCTTATTTGCATCACATCAGCAATGTATTAAGATGTATCTATTGTGGATCCATCTGTACCCATCATCGAATTTACTTGGAACCTCATAAGAGTTGTGTGAACATAACTTATCATTGACTCTCCTGCAATCAACCGGATCTAGGATGAAATCATGCCAATATTAGTTTCTTGTGTGATTTCAACAATTGCATTAAATCAATGCAATCTAAAATTTCAACTGAGTTATATTATAATCTTTAGTGTAGTTGGTGTCATGTTTGAGGAAAACATAGTAACTTTATCTTCTTTTTTTTTTTTTTTTTTTTTGACTAACTTTATCTTCTTGAAAACTATTGATTGAGGGATATGCTTAGATGATTCTTATTCCTTGTTGTTTTGGGTGCCAAGTGGGAGACAACTATTTATTGGATTTCTCAATTTTTTGAGCCCAAACAGGAGAAAGCTTGGGTCTTCCATTAGACAAAGGAAAAGCAGGGCACAAGTCCTATCACCAATGGTTGCCTCAAGTAGCCAAAATAACACAAATCTAATATGTGTCAATAGTCACTCGTTGTTCCAACAAAACTTGTTATGCAAATCAAAGGAGATGTGAAGATAATTACAAAACAAGATTATTTTATTATTATTTTTTTAAGCTTCATCTTGGCTTTATTCCCAAATATCAATGTTTTGGGGTCATTAAAATTTGCAATTTATCACATGTAAGCGCGTACGATTATTTATGTGGGAATTAAACCTCAAAATAAAGGTAATCAAAAGCCCCATACGTTTATAAGTATCAGATCTATCAAAACCCAACAATAAATATTCCAAAAAAAAAACCCAAAATAAACATGTGACAGATTCAGAACAGACCCACAAAAAAAAAAAAAGAAGAAAGAGGATTGCATAAAAAAAAAAAGCATAGTAGAGAGAGATCGAAGTTATGAACTGACAACCTGAGGAAAAAGATTATTATGATTAAAGGCACATAAATTAAATAGCTTGAAACTACAAAGTAACTTAAAACAGTAAGCAGAAAATACAGAAACTAAAAGGCAAAATCCTAATTCCTATAATCCTAAAGGTTTTATTACCTGGCACCATTAGCAGCAGCAACAGAATCAGCACTTCTCTTGGTCCCAGCTGTAACATTAGCTCTGCTCAATGAGGAGGAACAAGAAGAAGATGAAGATGATGAAGAAGAAGAAGCTGAAACTGAAACTGAAGAACCCACAGAAGGAAAATCCTTGGCAGTCAAAATCCTAGCATAGTGTTGTTGGGGCTTGCAAGCAGTACCACCAAGGCTTAAGCCAAGACCCAACTCAAGCTCAGACTCGTCTGGGCTAGAAGAATCCTCAGAGGACAAGACTAGGTTGTTGTCCTCCATTGACAAAGTGGATATTGACCCACTTCTTGTAGCACCTCCAAGAACAACGACACCCTGCATCAAAAATCTTTCTAGTGTTTTCGGTTTTTTGTGAAAAAATCTCTGAGACCCAGAAGTTGCTTTTGAAGAAGAGAAGAAGATGGGGACCAAAGGAAAGAGGTGGCGGGTTTAAGAGGGGGTTCTTAACAGAAAAGGAAAGGAGGGGACAAATTGCAAAAGAAGAGAAACGTGTGGGGTTTGTTTGGTTTTGTTTCAGGAAGAAAAGAAAAAAAGGAAAGGGGTTGGAGGTTGGGTTGGCGTGTGAATGGTGGTGGTGAGTGGTGAATGGTGAATGGTGATGGTTTTGTGACTAATTTATTGCACCATGGCCCCACCTGTCTGGTTTATGCGCCTCCAATCTATTACCAATCAATCTTGTTTACTTCTTATTATAATAATATATATTTTCTCCTTTCCTCCTACCATCTTTTTGTTCTTCTTCTAGAGTGCTTCCTTCCTTGTAGATATTCTCAATTTTCATGAAAATTTTCCAATTTTGTAATCTGGACTATTCACACTAACCTCAATGCACTTTTGGTTAAATTTTGATTAAAATCTTCACTTTTAGTGTTAGTTTGGATAGCAATGCGTTTGTGTTTGTGCTGGCGGCTGCATTTTTTGTGTGGATCTCGTGCACTGTTCACGGGACTCGTAAGTATGAATTTCAATAAAAAAAATTTTAAAACTGAGTCCCATAGTACTATTCACACATTTATAAATTATTTTGCTACAGTACTTTTAGTTTTCAGTAATAAGCGGTATCCAAACAGACCCTTATTACTTTTAGCTAATTTGCTAGTGCATCATATTTAGATTGCCTTTGGAATAAACTTATATTCAACAGCTTATTTTACTATTTAACTTATTTTTGCTATTATTCATGGGTTTTATTGTACTTTTTATACTATTCATGAGTTTCACTGTACTATTTCAGCTAACTTTTAGTTTTATTTGCAATATTTTCAGCAAAATAAATTTCAATTTCAACTAAATAATCTGTATTCAAACGGACCCTTAATATTATATTCCTATTTCATTTGACCATTACATCATATTTAATATTATGTTACTATTTCATATAATTATTGTTTTTTTATTTTTTTATTATTCAAATATCAATTTTTCTTCCCCCTATCTTTCCCCAACTCAACATTTTCTCAAACTTTCTAGATCAGACAAACACAACCATATCAAACCCAAATCGATCCTTGTCGACAACGCACTTCCAGATTACTACCCAATGGGAAGAGCTCAAGCTTTGCGAGTTCTTTTTGTGGAGAGAGAGTATAAAATGGTAAAATAAATAGGATTGTTGAGCTACAAATAGTTTCTCAATACATGTATTAAGACACTATTCAAAAAATTATTTTAGCTTACAGTTTGTTGAAGCTAACGCAGGAATGTTCTGGGTGAGTTTAGTTATAATCTTTTTGAATTGTTATTTTGGTGAAGCTAATGTTAGTGCTCGTAATGTAACTAACCAGTTATATACTTCTTTCTCAAAAAAAAAAAAAAAAAACTAGTTATATACTTTTTTCTAATTTCTCAATTTTTAGGCATGGGAGAAGTTATAATCTAAGGTGTCTAATAATTCATAAAATAACTTATAAGATTTATGAGGTTTTTGGTTAAAAATTCTTAATCAATATTAAGAATTTTATAGTTCAATTGTCATTTATTGAAGTTTTCAAAAGAGATATGCAGCGTTTGAATCCAACTCTTCCTCAACTATTAAATTATCACCAAAATAAAAATATCGGATTAATTAGAAACATTAAGAAGTGTCAATTATGTTGTAAGACTTTTGACAAATAATTCTCTTTTCAGTTACTTCATGTGTTGGGAAAATGATCAAACCCACCACCCCATTTTTTCAATTAAATTAAAAATCAAAATATAAGAAGACCACAAAAACGAAATATAAGTTCACTAGCTTAGTGCCTAGTAGGACCACACCACACCAGGAGGATTATGCCTAATTTTGCTTATGGTAGTTGAGTTAACTAAAATTGGGTCAGAGTTAATAAATACTTGAGCCTAATCTGCCGAATATTGCCCAACATTACATAACAATACAATCTCAAAAGTCAGTCTCCAATTATAATATTTTATTATGCAAAACAAAAATTTTGACATGGAAACAACTTATGTCCATAGTTTACTCAACCAAGACCGTGGGCTAATCATAGTTTTTTTGTAAAAATCTAATCATCATGCCTAACTGCAACATCACATTTCAACTACATCAATCATAATAGACAGTTATTTTGAGTTTTGACAACTTGAATTGATCAACAAATTAGTTTGATACAAAGGGCTGTCACATTTACACATTTTAAATAATATTATACATATTTTCATACACTTTTTTAACCACACGTATTTTAAAAAATTACAAAAATCACATTTCAAATTACTCTACCAAACACCCTCAAATTCTTACATGTGAAAGTAACATTATAACCATTATTTTTTTCCTAAAAGAAAAGTAAACAAATATCATAAAGAAATTCTTATAATATTTTTTTTTTTTGCTGAATAATTCTTATAATATTATATATATATATATATATATATATATATATATACACACCACAAGAAACAAGAGCTAAAATTAATTGTAAGTTTTTATTTTTAATTTTTTGGATGGACAGTCGAAACATGTGACCTCGCCTCTGAAAATAGTAATAAATTAAATAGTGCAAAAAATAGTAGTAATAAATTCGAAAATTCAAAAAAAAGTCTATCTGAAGTAGGACCCACAAAACGATGTGCTCTCAAGTTTCAACGACAAGCCGACAAGGCAAGGTCCCACGTAGTAGAGAGTGTGAGAGAGAGTATAAGACATATGTATATCACACGGCTCGACGACACCACGTCGGAGATAGGACTATTATAGTATAAATTGAAGAGTGGGGTCCCACATAGTAATCACGAAAATGTGTGACACGTGGGGGACCACACAGCATCGGATTCATCAATGTAGACAGCTCAACAAACAAGCTATGCATATTATCATATGTGAACCCAACAAACAAACGTACGATTTAGAACACAAACACGTTTTCAAGAAGTCCCGTGAAAATTATCAATTTCCATAAACACAAAAAGTAAAACGCTTCAAAGTTTGGGAAATTTGATGTGTGTGTGTCACGTGGATTGCCTGAGCTCGACGGCAATACGGTAATGTCATGAACATAGGGGACAGAGTTCACCACTGCCTCACACATTTTTGTGCACGTGTGGGCCCACTTGAAGGGGATGTGAAACTTTTTTTTTTTTTTTTAATGAGAAACACTTGAGGATGTGAACCTGCATAGCAATAATCACATAGACCCTGTTATCCGTGACTTACACCATTTGTTTTAATTAACCATCATTTCAATAAAGTTTGAAGGGAAGAGTTAAGGGATACTATTGATTTAGTAAATATTTTAAAAAAAAAATTTAAGAAAAAGGAGAAAAGTAAATAACATTTTTAGGAGTAATTACAATAAAACTCATTTGTAGTATGACTCAAAATTACTTTGTTTATCCGTGATTTAAAAAATGTCATTTTACTTACCTGAAGTAAGATTCGTTAGTCTCTCGTAACCTACCTCCATTAAAATATGGGCAAATGTGTATTTTTGCTTCCTTTTAATGTCTTTTTCCTCCCAAAACAAAAAACAAAAAAAGACATAAAAATACTTGAGAAACAAGATCAAAAATTGCCCTGATAGGGGTGGCCTGGTGGTTGGGATCCGTGAATCAGATTTGTGGTCCCTAGTTTGAGCCTGGGCAAGTACTTGGGGAGGAATTTGGATATCCCTGCTGAGCAACCCCTGATTACCAATTCTCTCAAGGTGTTAGGGTGAGGTTGTAGTCACCCCAGACCACAACAGTTATGGCTCAATCTAATATTCCCTAACGGGGGTGCGCCTATGGTTACGCCCAAGAGGTGAGTCACAATGGTCGCCTCTGCCTCCCCCCCCCCCCCTTTCTCATAAAAAAAAAAAAAAACAAGATCAAAAACTAACGTTTAAAAGTCAAAAGAAATAAATGGGAGTGAAAAAGAAGAAGAAAACATAACCGACAGTGTTGAAGCATAAAGATTAATTGAAGAGGATAGAGAGATATGATCGACCACAACCAAGACCCAAATCGCAAAACGGTGTGCTCCTCCTTAAACCCCAAACCCACCTGAACGCAGCCATGCTCTTCCTCAAAACCCAGACCCAACCCAACGCAAGCTCCTCCTCAAAAACCAAACCCAACCTAATGTCATGCTCCTCCTAAAAACCCATACCCAACCCAACACAACCACCTCGTGCTCCTCCACAGTTACCACCAAAGCCACCGTGACCCAAAGCTACCATTGATTTGAGAGAGAGAGAGAGAGAGAGAGAAATAAAATTTTCCTTTTGTGTTCTTTTTCTCATACATTAAGTTAAGGCTGCAAGTAAATTTTGTCTTTTAGTATTATTTTATTTTAAGCGTGTTACGAAAATATATTTTGCGATTTATTGGAGTTCTTGAGCCAAGTTTCTAAATTGGGGAAATTGCACTTTACCCACCTGTGGTTTGGCCCGTTTTAAAAATGCCCACCCGTGGTTTAAAAGTTATCACTAAACCCACCTGAGATGACCTCCGTTAGACACTCGTTACCCACCTCTGCCATTTCCATTAAAAAATCCCCTTTACTATATAAGCCACAATAGAAACAGAATTAGAAGCAACATATTGAACATATTGAAGAACGACTTCTCTCTCACCATCTTAGAAATCAAATCTTCAAACCCAAATCCCATATCGTGACCCGAATCTTGTTCAATCAACACAATAATTGGTTCTCTCTTGATGTATATACTACCAACAAAAAGGAACCCAGATAGCAAGGGAAAAAAAAAAGGAACCCTTTTTTTTATTGGAAGGAACCCAGAAGATTCTCCATCTTCTTTCGAAGCCATAGATAGAACAAATATGCCAAATGCTAAAAACTCACAGTAGGAAAAACTAAACCAACCTAGAAAGCCATTACACTCGCAAATCCATTAAACCCAAAAAATTTGAACCCACTAACCATAAGGAAATTTAAACCAACCCAGAAAATTCGAACCCACAAATGCATTAACCCCAGAAAATTTGAATCCACCACTCTCTGCTGCTTCGATCTCAGCCGATCTAGACAATCAGGTTGCTTTATTGCTCAGCCGATCTCACGATTTCGTTTTTCTTGTTTCTTTGTTTTTGCTTCCTGGTCTGGGGTTTTGGGATGTGGCTAACAGCGGTGGTGGTGTTGGAGGTGGTAGTTTGGTGAGGCTATAATTTGATGGTTCAGTGAATTGGTTGTGGTGTTGGATTTGTTAGATTGCTGGGGGGTAGTTTGTTTTGCTCTGTTTTTTTTTTTTTTGCAGATTATTTTGTTGGGTTTTTCTTGTTTCTTTGTTTTTGCTTCTCAGTCTAGGGTTTTGGGCGGTGGTGGTGTTGGAGGTGGTAGTTTGGTGAGACTATGATTTAATGGTTTTGGGCTATGTTTTTGCTGATTTTTTTTTACTTGTAAATCTGGGTTTTTTTTTAGAGAACCCAGCAAAAGAGAGAGGGTTAGAGTTTTAGAGAGAGGGTTTTTTTGCTCTGTCTATCCTTTTTCGTAAAATTTTATGCTAATTATGTATATGAAAAATGATGAAACAAATTTTATCTTAACTTGATTTTTGATATTTTTCTTTTATGTTTTATGTGACGAAGAAGAAGAAGGAATGAAAAGAGGAGAGAGACATAAAATATAATGAAAAAGACACATTTACCCCTATTTTTAACGGTGAAAAGGGAGAGGTGGGTTACGGATGTCTAACAGAGGGTACCTCAGGTGGGTTAAATGACACTTTTTAAACCACAGGTGGCTTAGTTAAAACCGGCCAAACCACAGGTGGGTTAATTGCAATTACTCCTTCTAAATTTTTACAAATAGCATCTTATGATCTTTTTTTTTTGTGTCCTTTTTTTTTTTTTTTTTTTTTTTTGGGAGGAGAAAGACATAAAAGAAAAGTAAAAATACTTATTTACTCCTGTTTTTAACGGAGGTGGGTTTCGGGAGACTAATGGAACTTACCTCAAGTAAGTAAAATGACACTTTTCAAACTATGAGTAGACAAAGTGATTTTGGGTCAAACCACAGGTGGGTTTACTGTAATTATCCCAACATTTTTATAATTTTTTATGAAAATGGTATTAAAATTTGGGTCTTATAATTGGTGCTCTTAGAAAATCCGTTAACTTTTTTTTTCTTTTTTATTTATGAGTATGCATACGGCATAGGCTAGGTTGAAGAATTTTTTTAGACTTGGCAAAATTGGACCTAACCCACTTGACCCAAATCCCAAAGAAAATATCCAATTCGAACACGATATTTTTTTTTATCCAAAATAAAAACGGGTTGACCCATGATTCTACCTGATTTTTCCCATGTTAAGTCAACCCATATGACTTGTTGAACCTTTTTAAAATAATTTTATTTATTTATTTTATTTTTGGGATGTTGGGATATGTAGGGCTAAGTGTAAATAGGGTGAGAAAATATATGACAAATAACAATTCTCAAAGAATGAAGATTTCTAGTATTGGTGGGTTGTGCTTACATGTTTCATTTCATGTAACAATTTGGATTTTCATTAATTATTTAATTACCTTTTTAATAAATTATTACAATTCACATAATATGTTAAATTATATTCTGAATTTTCAAAACTAAATATTTAATGCCAAAATAAATCAAACTAGAAAAATTAAAATAAGGGCAGTAAAATAAATAAATAATAAAAATAATAAATATGTGTGTGTGTGTGTGTGGGGGGGGGGGGGGGGTCAGGTTGGGTCAAATGGGTTGAAAAACTATCAACCTGAACCCAACCCAACCTGAGACTTGAAATAAAATTCCAACCTAACCCCACATACCAGTCCAAGGAACAAAACTCAAGGTGTCAGATTGGGTTATATTTAGAATCTACTAGCACTTTTTTTTTTTTTTTTTTTTTTTTTTTTTTAGGTTTTGCCATTTGGTTTATATTAAATTCAATATTGAGGTTCCCTTTGTCATAACTTATAGCACAAGAAATATTTTTGCATTTACTATAACTCTGTGATTCACTTAAGATAGTAATGATGTGTGATTTTTTTGTTGTTATTTTGTTGGGAGATTAATTACAAATTGTAAGTGCAGCATTTGATTTGATATTCAATTTAGTATTTTTAGAGCTAATCAGTTCTACGCTAACTCACTATGTGACAATTTATTAGACTATACCCGTGTATCATTTAAACAAGCCAAATAACTCATTAAAAAGGCTATATAACTAAAATTATACATGAATGGTTTGTTCAACTACCATATAGTGGGTTGGCGGAAGATAGCTCCAAACTAGTTTAGAGCTAAACCTTTTTCCAATTAAATTTAAGAATATGTTTATGTTTTTTGCTTCATGCATCATTAAGTAAACTTACTAATATTAATTTTAATACTTCCTCAGAAAATGATTTATGATATGATTCTTCACATTTTAAAATTTCATTGCTATCCATTAATGTATCTTGCTATATTTTTCAAAAGTATTTGAATTAGGTAAAACTTTATGCGATGCTTGTATTTTCTCCATTTAGCTATAGTAAATTTGTGAGCCTTTAGAAATTTTTTGATTATGTGCAATAATAGATGATTGTATTATTATTTTCTCTTAAAAAAAAAGGTGATTGTATAATTGTTTTCAAGAATTCCTTGCATCGCATGGGTTTATGAAAAGGAAAAAGTTTAGCAACAAAATTGGTTATAATTTTAGGCTACAAAATTGGTTGTAGCCTTAGGCTATAATCTTACTCAATTTCATTAACATTACATACATATTTTGAAAATCTAACCATTAGATTGCATGTTCTTTACGTTCTTAATACACATATAAAATTTTGTGTCAATCAGATATTATTTACTATATGATCTATAAGATTATATTTTATGCATAATTTTAAACTACAAAAACTTTCAATTTAAACAATTTATTGATGACATAACTATTGATCTTTAATTTACTAGAAATTTTGCAAGTACGGAGGATATAAGAAGAAAATGTAATCTAAAATTGGATTTGTCAAAATTTACCCCAAATAAAAAGATATTGAGTAAAGTTGTAGTTTTAAGTTACAACCAATTTTACAGAAAAACTTTGTTTGAATGAATATTTAGCTTATAATATATGATGCACTATAGTGTAAAAGACGTGTAGGGAAAAACTATTAATAACAATTTATATTAATAATTTATATATTTTTTATTTAATGCTCATTTAGATTATTCAAAAAGATTTTCCTACAGTTAAAAGTATGCCAATACCATACAAAGATTAGTCAAAATATAGTGTAAAGGAAAAAAAATAGAAAATGTTAAAGGTACTACAAATGTAGTACATAAATCTTACAAACTGATGTGGCAACAAATGTGATTGTTGGGTTTCAATCATCTAATAGCTTGATTTTAAATTACCTCTTTTTAATTTGTGACACGTAGTTTATAAGACCAATGTAATAAAAGTTGTAAGAGCATTCACAGCAGTGGAGCCAAATTTTTAGTTTTTTAACACTACAAAAAGTCATTTTATCTATTTTACATTCTCACATCCAACAGTAGTAGTTTTATTTTAGCTTTTAACACAATAAAATAATATAAACACTATAATAAAATAATATTTCATTCAACTACCAAATTACAACCACAACCAAAAGTAGTGTGAACGCATGGTAGACATTGGGAGAGACACGGAGAGGTAGTGAGGAGAGAGACAAAAGTAGGGTGAATGCAAAATAAAAAAAAATAAAAAATTTTACCTTTCAGCTACAGTGCACAGCTAAAAGTAGCTGTGCACTATAGCTGTGGAGTCAAAAAATATAATTTTGGCTCCACTATTGCAGTGTACATTTTGATATTTAGTGGTGCTAAAAATAGCTATATATCTATTTAGTACCACTATTGCCAGTACTCTAATATATGTAACATTACAATAAATAAAGAAATAAATAATGGAACTGCTTACGAAAAGGTAGATAATGAAAAAAACTAACATGAGCCACGTAATGAAAGGATAAAATGGAATTTTAATAATTACCTACGTACATAATGAAAGTTAAAATGTAACCATACTTAAAAAAAAAAAAAAAAAAAAACACAACAAATACTAAAACAAAACAAACAAACTTAGTTTGGAGCTTGACCCAATGTAAGCTTTAGGTCATGAATCACCCGTTCAATCAATGAGCCATTGGTCGAAGCGCTCAAACACGTAGGTGGCACTAGAAAACAAGTCCTGAACACTATAAAAAGGAAAAGCTTGTGAAAAATTTGTATGACGAGTGATTCTCTCGTGATACTGAACTTGAGAAGAAACAATTTTTGTATGGCACTATTATTTTTTATTTTTATTGAGTATGGCACTATTCCTAATACATGGACAAGTGGGAGAAAATTAATTGAGGAGGATTGATTTGGGTTAAAACAAGTTGAGTGGATAGGTGCCAAAATCAATTTTAAGGCTGGAGATTCTTGATATTGAAAACAATCAGATCAATGATACTTTCTCCTTTTCATTAGGAAATCTCCGCGAGTTGAAGATTCTCATTTTGCACTCCAATGGATTTTGTGGTGCAATATTGGGTTCTAATTTCAATTTTACGTTTTATGAGTTGCGCATCTTTGACATTTCTTGCAATAATCTTACTGGTTGCCTTCAAACTTCTTCCAAAATTTGACTGACATGAAACTTGTTGATATAGATTACTTATGTTACATCCAAGTGTAGGTGCGTACTTTCATTAGGGAACTTCTTGATTGTTATGATTATTCGATGACAGTGACAAACAAGGGCTTAAGAATAAAATATGATTCCCGACAATAGTTGATTTCTCAAGCAATATATTTGAAGGAGTGATTCCAGAATTTTTTGGAACTCTCAAGGAGCTTAACACGCTTAATTTATCCAACAACATGTTCATTGGTCATGTACCATCATCTATGGGAAAACTACCACAACTTGAATTATTAGACCTTTCTCGAAACAAGTTCTCAGGAGAGATCCCTCAACAACTAGCACAACTCACTTTCATCGAATCTTTTAATGTGTCTTACAACAACTTTACGGGATCTATACTACAAGAAAGCTAATTTGATACATTTCTAAATATTTCATTTGAAGGGAATCCAGAATTGTGCGGTAGCCTATTCTTAAGAAAAGGTGAAGGATCACCACCTTTAACCTCCAAACAAAATCAAGAGTACCCTAGATCTTCAATTGAAAGTGATTGGAAATTTGTTGTGATTGGGCATGGAAGTGGTTTTGTTATTGGACACCTAATGAACAGTCGAAAACATGATTGGTTTGTGATTTTTTTTGGAATAAGGCAGCAGAATGGCGAAGACAAAAGAGGAGGGGACATTGCAAGTCAATTTGTTTAGTCAAAATATCCTCCACATGCATGCAAATTTGTTTATGCATCTCTCATTAATATATTTTAATTTCTTTATTTTATTTTATTTCATTTATAGCGAGTGGGTTGGGGCATAGTCTATCATCAAGCACTCTTTTAAAAAACCAAAGAGTTATTCCATATAATTATATATGAATAAGATCCCTTAGAGCTGCTTAACATAATGTGAGGTGGTAATGCCTTGGTTGTTGATCAATTAAACCATTGTGCCTAAGAACCATGATCTCACTTACCACTCCCATACTAAATTGGGGATAAGAGCTACTATTTCCATTGAAAAGATGTATACTCACAAGATTGAACTGTGATCTTAACAAACAATCGAACACATTGCCTATAAATTCAATCCTACTAGTTGAAATTCAATTATCAATTAAAAAAAAAAAGGTGAAAGGTAAAAAAACTAACGAATGTGTTGACATAAGTGATTTTTTTTTTTTTTTTGATGAAAATGTTTTCTAGAAAATGATTGATTTTCTAGAAACATAATATGGAAAATTGACTCATTTTTTTATGTTTGGTTGCAACCCTAAAAATGAGTTGAAAAACATCTTTTGATATTTGGTATATGCATAAAATTAGTAATATTTCTTATAATTCAAAACAATTATACGAAAAAAAAACTTTTATGCATGACATATATATAAATAAACTACCCAATCAATCTAAAATAGTTCACAAACATTTAAGGAAAAAAAATGACCCTACAAAATTTGCATTGAGAAATGCATGGGGAATTCAATCAATTCTTAGAAGCTTAGTGAGTTAGCTCAAAAACTATGGCTAGGGCTGTCTAGCCACCCATTGGACCCAACCCACCCGTCACCGCAGACTGAATCGACTTCTCTAGCGGCCGATGACGGTTTTCTTCCTCTAAAACCCGACTTTGACGGGTCAGATGTCGGTTCTCATCCTCCAAAGTTCGAGCAACCAAAACCGACTGACCTACACGTATTCCTACAATATTTGGTAGATCTAGTGAGTTTTGGGATGTTTTTGGCTAGATTCAGCGAAATCTCGCTATGTCTAGCCGAGATCTTGCCGAAAATGGCATAGATCTCATTGAATTTGGCGAGATCTCAAAGGATTTTGGTCGATTTTTCATCGTTTTCTTGTTGGAATCTCGCCGTTTTCTAGATCTCGACTCAACCAACCTATTCACCACCCTTTGAAGTTCCAACCCTCCCGACCTGATCATCCTCTCGGTTGGCGGCGGGTTGAGAATTCGTCCACCCGATCTGGTCGGGTTGGATGTAGGTTGAGCTTAAACCCAATTCGACCTGACCCGTGAACAGCCCTAACCATGGCTAAAGAGACAGGCCTGAAGTCTCCTAATAAATAATAAATAAAAATGAAATTAAGGAGTCTATACTCTAAATAACAAAATGGGCATCTCCTAAAAAATGTTTATCAACAAAGCACAAAAATACCAGACATGCACAGTAGTCTAGTAGCCATTGCAGTTCAAGTGCTAAACATTTGGCCAACGAAAAAAATACAAACTTTACCCAAAAATTAAAAAAAGAACCACATAAGCATTTGAAGCCTTGAAGCCCCAACAGACAAAATCTCATGGAGATTAATAAATTTTGCTGCTGAAATTCATTAGTTGGTCAGCCCTTTTTATTCTATTTTATTTAGTTGGGTAACCAGGCAGCAAACAAGCCTGCCTATGAATTAGCATAAATCATTCAGCAATACTGTTTTTGGGTATTTTGGTCTAGCTCTTGGTCCTCAGAGTTTTGTTGATGTAATTTCAATGGAGGCTGAGGCTTAATCGTATCATGGATTCTCATGTGCTGTTACTTAAAGTTCAATGCTTTCATTTAAAGACAAAAAAAACCCACATAAGCAATAATTTGGATGACTAAAATGTCCGTTCCAAATCAAACGAGTGAGATAAGGTTGATGACGAGAGAGGAGGAAAGAGGGGAGAGAAAGAAGCGAGATGGGGGTTTGCTTAATTGCTATTGGCGTTGGAGTTTCTTTTCAGTGGCTTCTTTTCCCCCAAAAGAAAAAGAAAAAAAATCGGAAAACAAGTGTATACAAAATAAGGGTGTTTTCTGTTGACTAAACGTTGACCTTGTTTCGCAATACCTAGGAAAATGAAAAAAAAACATTATATACAAAATGTTTTCCGCCCAAACAAACACATTAAAATTACTATGGCTTTTTTCTTTAAAAAAAATTACTATAGTTATTAGTGAAATTTGTGGGTTTTTTTTTTTTTTTTTTTTTTTGGTATAAATCTCATTTCCACTCCTTTATGTGTTTAACACACCTTGAAGGATCTCTTTCAATCTTGTGATTTCTTCTTATGAGCGAATAAATAAAGTATCAAATGCTCCGTGGACTGTTGCCGAGGTTATAAGAAAATCCCTACTTAAAAAAAAAAAAAAAAAAAAAATTACTTCCTTGATATTATTGCAGAAAGTACATTTGATGAACTTGTAGATCTTCTCAATTTTGATAAAGTTTGCCCTATTGAAGCTGCATGCATGCTTGAAGACATTAATTTAATTAGTGAAAGTTTTCATTCTATTTCTTTTTTAAGTGTGCCTTTAAAATGTAATAGAGCTGCTCTAGCTCTTACTAGTAGTGCCAAAGAAATAGAGGAAGTATTTTCTTAGTTTGAAAAATATCATTCTTTTCTCTTCCTAATTGTAGACCATGATATTTTTTTTTTTTTGAGACAAATGTAGACCATGATATTTAATCACTAAAGTTTACCATTCTATTCCCCTACAAAACATGTTAAAATTAAAAAATAAGAATTAAAAAAAAAAATCAAATAATATAGCAAATTCCCAAACCCATAGACCACAAGGTGATGCAGTCAAACTCTCTCATATCTGAAATTTTTGACCCTCTCCACCTGGTGGTGGCCACTCCATCTCCCCCAAAAATTCCCAAACCCACAAACCGCAAGAGAGGAGACCCATCACTTCTAAATGGCTATAACACCCAATACAAGAAGAAATACAATCAGTACTTCTCTTAGTTCTTGCTTGTTCGAAATTCCCTGTATCCTAATTCCCCTTCACCACTTTCATTTTCATTACATCAGGTACTGTAATTCCATATCTCTCTCTCTTTCTGCATGTTTAAATGTTTAATGTGTATGTTTTGTCAGATTAGAATTGCAATAATGTTGCAAAACCCTTACTGTATGTATGCTAACCGTTTTTAATTAAAACCAAAAACCCATCACCGACCCTACTCACATAGTCGGTGATGGGTTAACATTCTTCTACTATCTATCCGACTGTTACTAGGAATCCAAAATCCTTATCTATATATATAAAATCCTCTCACTATGTAATAGACACATTGTAATAAGAGTCTGAAAGAGAGTTGCAGTAGTTATTAAGGGGTTGGGTTGTTCTTTGCTAAAGAGAACAATGGTGAGGGAAAGAAAGTGCTCCCAATGTGGCCTCACTGGCCACAACTCTAGGAATTGCACCAGCTCTGTTATTAGCAATACTGCCAATAATAACACTAATGCAGCTGCGTGCATCAAAATTTTTGGTGTTTATTTACAGAATAATGTTAATGGCAACGTTGAGAACAATAAGAGTCAAGTTGTTAGAGAGCAAAGCATTGCTATTGATCAGAAACCGAAAGGTATATATTATGTCAAAAAACTGCTTTTAGTTTTAGTTTATAGAAAGTAAATAAAATCTTGTGTTTTCTTTCTTATGGAAGTAA
The DNA here is from genome assembly GCA_030021035.2 of Notholithocarpus densiflorus. Taxonomy (NCBI): domain Eukaryota; kingdom Viridiplantae; phylum Streptophyta; class Magnoliopsida; order Fagales; family Fagaceae; genus Notholithocarpus; species Notholithocarpus densiflorus. The sequence goes on along the minus strand of JARYZH020000033.1, from coordinate 3,867,904 downwards.
AAACATTGTGTCAATATGTTGTTTGCTGGAAAGAAGTTAGCATTGGACATACGAATTATTAATTAGCAGTTTTTAATGTACTTAATTTGCTGTTTGTTTCAGGGAAGCGATGGACTGAGGAAGAGCACAAACTATTTCTAACTGGTCTAAATCAGATTGGGAAACATGATTGGAAAGAAATTTCACAGAAGTTTGTGACCACCAAAACCCCAGCCCAGATTGCTAGTCATGCACAGAAATATTTCCTGAGACAGGCTGAAACTAATAAGATGAAACGGAGACCGAGTGTGTTTGACTTAACTCTGCAGAATGAAGTGGAAATCTCTCCGTCTGCTCCTAAGGATTGCCAAGTTTCACAAACTAACAAAAGTGATGCTGAAAAGTCATTAGAGGTAAGTCCATCCATGCTCTAGTTTATCCAAATACAGTGTAAAAATAGTATATTAAATATAGTTATTAACTTGTTGTGGCTTGCACTCCTATAGGCTGGCAGCTCTGAATCTTTGGCGTTGGATATTCCACCACTTGCTCAAATTCCAGCCTCTGTATGTGGTGCTCCAAGTTATTGTCAGATTCCTTCCATGGTAATTAAAAATTTGATTTTTGCCACTTTTTTTTAATTGTTGAATTCTATTTCATATGGTAGTAAAATAAAAATTATTTAAACTGATTTTATTTCACAACATAGTGCGTATTTTATCTTTACTATTAGATAACTGGATAAGAACTATATCAACTATTAAACTAAAAACCATTGTTAGTGATCTTTAAAGCAATTTGTCAATACAATGAACCTTGTGAGTAATTAGACCATCATTTGCACACTGTTTACAAATTTAATATCTTGCATTGCTTTTAAAAAAAAAAAAAAAAAAAGTTCTTTATGCAATTTTTGGTGAGGGATTAATAGAAAGGGCTCTCCCAGAAATATGCTTGCTTAAATTGTGGTGAGTGGTAGCTGGCAAGATTATGGGGGAAACTTTTTACTTCATAGTGCTTTAAAACAGTGCTGTAATAGTAGGATCTTCTATGCTGTGCTTCATTAGGACTAATGTCAGTTGACTGGAAATTTGTAACTTTACTTTATGCCCCATAGGCTGGTGGTGTCTGCGTTTTTAATAAATCGCTGCAAAATTGATTAAAATTGGATTACTATTCTCTAAAGTTCCACAAATAGCATGTTGAATTATATGTTTTTAATATTCTTGATTCGAATCAAGATTGCAGCCTCAGATTTTTTTAATAGCTAGCCACATATGGCTTGTTACAAAATAGATTTCTTTAAGCATGTAATTTTAATTTATTTATTTTCATTCACCACTTCATCTCCTAGGATATACATAGTATCAATTTCCTTCTGTTTCTTTGATCTCTTAAATTCTCTTTTTTATATGAATCTTTCTTCTAGCCAAAGCATCAAACCAGTTTCTTTTTATAATGATTTTGCTTGTCTTAACAGGTGGGAATGCCTGGCAGTGCACTGTTCATCCCAAACCCAATGGTGAATTTTGCCAGCCAAAGTTATTCGTGCTGGTTGTCTGGAACCCAGCAGACTTTTTGTACTCGTGCTTCTGGTGTTATTGATCCATCCGACATTCCTTCACCACCATCTTTCCGTCGCAATTTATCTGATTTAGGCAATAGGCTTTTATCAATTGCTAGAGATGTTGAAGAGCTTACAACAGGACAGCCTCAGACCTCCCGAGGAATAAATGTATCAACTCAAACATCTGGAGCTATTAGAGTGACATGAAAAGTTTTGATGAGTTGAAGCTTGATTTTTGCATTTTGATTTGTCAGCTGAAGGCTATAAATTTTTCCCCCCCTTGCGTATAAAATAGAGTTAGAACAAAGAGGCAATTTATTCTTTAATATTTGAGTACTTAGAGATATTTTACACTATCTGGCTTCTTATCTTTTTCCTTTCAAGTAATTAACCTGTGTCAAAACCACCAATTTTGACCTATTTTTTTATTATATCAGATTGCAAGGCCATTGCTAAATGTTCCACAATATTTTCTTTAAGTAGACGTCAATCTTAGTGATTGCATTCTCTATCTAGTCCACCGCCCTAGTTCACCTTAGAGGCAGGAAAAATAATAAAATGTTTGAAATATATTTCATATACTACATTCATTTTAGATTTTCATGTTGACATCCATGTGACAACGAAGCCCCTTTTGCAGAAAATGTTCCTCTAATTTTTTGGATGCAAGGTGGGAACTGGGAAGCATAGGGGCTGAATGGCATATGTAAAAGTCAATTTTACGGTTCATAGGGCTAGCTCGATTAATAGGAGGCCTAAAGCAACAATTTTAAGTAGGGCATTCTTTATTTAATTTTTTATATAACCATTTTTATTTAAAATTCATTATTCTTGTTATTTGAAATACAAAATTAATAATTAAGTTTTTATATTTAGGTTTTGCTAACATCTACTTTTCATTTTATAATATGACTATTCCACTTAATCTCCTTGTGATATAATCGATTTTTCTTAGAATTAAAAAAAAATTATAAAATTCTTTTTTGGTAAAAACAATTGTAACAAGTATTATCAGTAACATTATGTAAGTGATACATACATTTGAAAGATAATTTAATCTTTTTTATGTAGTTAAGAATTGTTATATTACAAGTTTGAACATAATTATGATTATTTTCATTGTTATTTTTGCGATGTATTATTTCCTTATCTTCTAATTCAAGGACCAAGGTCAATCTTAAAATTGAAAGACATTGTTACAACTTCACTTAATTATATAATCATTTAAGAGTCTCAACTTGTCAAAAGTCAAAACAAAGAGAAATTAAATACATAACTTGATCAATTAATACTAACCAATTCAAGATTAATATTTTATTACTATAAAGAATCAATACTGTAAGGATCGGATTTGGGTCCCTCGCCCAAAGGATGTATGAACTTAGGCCCAAAGAGCCCAATACAATGAATTTGTAAAGAGTGGGTTGGAAAACCGGGTTTTAGTAAGTTAGACAACAAGTAAAGTGGATCCAGGTGACAAAAAAAAATGTAAGTAGACTGATTTAATCTAAAGAAAATCGTCCTTGGCACAGTCTGAGTAGATCAGTTCTTATATATTGATTCTCAAATTTGATTACAAGTTCAGTTCTGATTTGCTACAGTGTCTCTTTCTTAATTTCTCCATCCCCCTTTCCTCAGGGGTCTCTTACATTATATATCTCCCTTTGAATGATCTTGGCCCTCCACTTGTCGATCGTCCAAGCCACTACTTGAGTGTGTGTCCCATCGGACACCCTTACAGGCCCTCTATGAGTTGGGGCGACCAAGGCAGCATTGTTCAGGAGTCTTCTCCACATAAATGCGGCCAGAGAGTTAACTGCAGAGCATTCAATGCGGTGGTAGCAGCTTTTTTTTAGATATTTCTTGGCTCCCATTTGTCCTGTACATTCGCAGTACATATCCTTAGAACTTCCTGGAACGTCATTTTGGACGACAGAACACACTTTCTGACCCCTTCTTCGTTTAGCTGAGGAGATACTCCTCCTCGGCCTACCTCTCATAGCCTTTACAGTCATAGCTTGCTTGTAAAGTTCAAATTCTTACTTCTTCCTCACTATTGATCTGTTCTCGGACCACTGTGCCTTCTCAGACAAGGCCCAATATATATTTGGGCCTTCGTCCCCACAAATACCATGGTTATTATAAAAAATTGTACAAAAAATATAATTTTATTTTATTTTAAATGAGTATCAATTTACCTTGAGTAAAGTGATAAACGGTGAATGAAATTTGAGATCTAATTTTCAGATTTGATTTTGGTATTGAGAGAGAAACAAATATCGTTTGGTGTGTTATCATATGAGATATTGAATGATTAATGTTGACAATAGGAGACTTACAAAAATTGAAATGTCAAGTTATGAGAAATATCAACGATGATTCGGTACACTCACATTGTTTTTTGGCTAAAATGCAAATTGCATTCTTTAGGTTTGACTAAAATTTATTTTTAGCTTTTAACTTTACTTTTGTTCAATTGAAACCACTAAGTTTCAAATTAATTCTATTAAGACATTTCTTCTAATTCTGTTAAAAAATTGCAGTTAAGTATGCAATTGACTAATAAAAAAATATTTTTTGAAAAACAATTCTCACAAAGCTGGGTAGGAATGTAAAATTACATTATGGACTCATATGGGATAGTAAAATTAATTAATGAAAGTAAAATTACATTTTGGTAGGAAAGTTACAGATCTTTGATCCTATGTACAATCTAATTGCAATTTTTTTGGGTCAAAATTCTACTGAAATCTTGTTTTTTCATTTTCCACTTAAAAATCTTATTAAATTTGAAAAACATTTTCAACTGCAGAAATTTTGACAAAATTATGCTAAAATTCTAGTCATTTGATTTTCGACTAAAAAATATTTTCAAAAGATTGGCTTTCTAGTTTCCCTCATCTAACTATCTTAAATATCAAAACATTTTCAAATGTTGAAACCATGGTTTTAAAAACCAAAACGGTCAAAGAACCGAAAATGTGTCTAATTCCATTTTTTTTTTCCCGGTTGAACAAGCGGTTTTCATGGTTGAACTGCTGGTTTTACTGGTTTTTATCGGACCAGTTCCATGTTCGGTTTCCAGTTGACATGTGACATGTATATAGTCAGAAATAGCACCTTTATTTGTAAAGATAAGATGAAAATTAAGGGTTAAAAGGCCTAATCCAGTACTTGTATGTTGACTTGGACCTAAAAGCCTATTGTGCAATAGACCTAGGGCTTTTGTGCCAACTTGGACTTAACTAGATCACTTTGTGCTCCCAAGAACGGCACCCACTGTCAATCTCGAAGAAGCATCAGTTCAAGCAAGTTGGGCATCTTTGGGTGTTGGTTGGATGTTGATTGGTGTAGGTTATTGGAGGGGATAGCCGATCTTGCAACATCTGGCTAAAATCTCATTGGATTTGGCCAAAATCCTGCCAAATCTAGCGAGATCTTGCCAAATTTGTTGAGATCTCGACAATATCTTGCTTGATCTTGACGAGATTTTAATAAATCTAGACCAAATTTGACTAGAGAAAGGCTTACACTGGCGGAAAATGGAGACTTGGAGATCGGTTGGATCAATTGGAATTGGGTTTTCGTGCAACAACCCACCAACTTACCCACATGAATCGGTTTCCAATGGCAAAGACTAGTCGCCGACCGCCACAAGCGTTGGGTTGGTTGGCAGTTGGCTCGAATTCGGTCAATTGGGGTGGGTGGATCGGTTCCACAGATTGCTTAGACAACCCTAAGTAAATCGAAAAAAGAGTTATGAACTAAATTTTTATTGACAAACAATCAAAATTTATTTTCAAAGTAAATGATAAAATTTTATCAAATGTATAACGAACTACTATGTTGTTGACGTGTCTTTTGAAAAAGAAAAGATTTGTGACCCTTCTTCAATGAATCATGTTTAATAAACCAAATTCAATGAATCATGTTTAATAAACCAAATCTGATAATCACATCAGCAAAAGACTTCTAATTGAAATTTGCTTCTCTTTGATGGGCATCCACAACATTTAAGATCCTGTGTATAAGAAATTAAGCATGACAAATATGTTTTTAGCCGGACTTTCATTCTGATGGAATTGTTTCGACCAAAAGGATACTAAGATGAAACAACTAAGGAATGAAACTGTGTCCATAAGCAAGCCTTTTCTTAAGGGGGCCAAATCGGATAAGAACCCTTCCGCTTTAAATTCTCAAATTCTTTGTAACTTTATCTAGATATAAGGTACATGTTACATGAATTTTTTTAATGATTACGGATTTTTTTTTAATAGATGCTTATATTTGACTAAGAATGTGAGGAAATTAGATATTATTAAATAGCAGGAATATTTTTCTAGCCAAATCAATTCCTTAATACTATCAAGCTCATTGTTAAAGGTTCCATGACATCATGTTTCTATTTGTATTTTTATTAACAACCACCAAAAAAAAAAAAAAATTGTCTTAAGTCTTGACTTGACTTGCAAAGTATGAAAGCAATTATAGCAGAATAAATGCACAATAGTTCTTTTAGAGCATTCTCATTAGGTGTGTCAAATGCCAAATATTTGGCATTTGGCACACCAAACACAAAAAATCCTCTCTCATGAGGTGTGCCAAATGCCAAAACATTTGGCACATATGAACAGTTCCGTTCTAAAAATAGAACAGTACGGACAGAAATGCTATATGCAAAAATTAATTTTTTAATGATTTTCTCTCTCCTCTCTGTCATTTTATCTCCTTTTTTTTTCTCTCTCTCTCTCTCTCTCTCGTCCGCTTCCCTCACTTTTCTCTCAGCCCTTCTCTCTCCTCTCTCTCTATCTCAGCCTCTCTCATAATCCGCCACAGTGATCTCTCCACTCGCAGCTCACCTCCTACACTCGCCAAGCAGCTCGCCTCTCCTCCAGCGCCAACGCCGCTCGCCTCCGCTGATGCCGCTTGCCAAGCATCTTGCTTCGCCTCCGCCGATGCCGCTCCAAGCAACCTGCCTCCGCCGAAATCTGCCTGATCTTACTAAGATCCGATTCCCCTTATTTGTTTGGATTGTTTATGGTTGATTTTGGGGATTGGATCTGGTTTGAGAAATTGGATTGGAGGATAACAATGATTTGGGATTGGATTGTTTGATTTGGGATGGGTTTTGAGGTTTGTGAATGTGGTGGGTTGTTATGGATTTTATTTTTTATTTTTATTTATTTATTTATTTATTTTTTAAGTGGCGTTGGTGGATGTGAGTTTGTGCCGGTGGTGGCTGTCGGTGTTGTTGCGGCAGTGGTTGTTGGTGGCTGTTGTTGCGGCAGTGGTGGTGGTGGTGGTTGTGCCGTTGTTGCTGGTGTTGTTGCTGTTGATGATGGGATGAATTAATATATTATTTTAATGTGTTGTAAATATTATGTTAATGTATAGAATTGAAGAATAGAACATCTGATAAATGGAATATTGTAAAATGATGTGGTAAAATGATAAAGTAGGTTTTTGGTGTGTCAAAATGGCATTTTTTATGAGAGAGCTGATGAGAATGCTCTTAGGACCTCACAATTTGATGACATATGCGATTGTGAGGGGTGTTCGCGGTGCGGTGCAGTTTTGGACAATTTTTAGCACCGCACTTTGCGGTGCGGTTCAGGCAAAATTTATAACTACACCGCACCTCATTTTTGCGGTCACATATGCGGTGCAGTGTGGTGCGGTGCGGTTTAAAGTTTAGCGAAAACCATAATCGTACCGCACCTCATTTTTGCGATTACATGTGCGGTGCGGTATATAAGATGCGGTTTGAAACCAATATATCTTTCAAATTTCAGGCTTTTTCGGCCTAGCCCAAAACTGAATTTTCCCTTTTTTTTGGGCCAAGTTTGAAATTATTGAGCTAGTTTTTCTTTATTTTAGGTTGACTTTCCTAATCAACACTTGCAAGGGTTATTAATTTTTTTTTTTTGAAAACTAGAGTTATTAAACTATTGATTAATAATATATTTAATATTAAAAAAATAAATATATTAATATATAGAGAGGGTTTGGTGCGGTATGGTGCGGTGCGGTTTGTGCAGTTTTCTTATTATAAAACCGCAAACTGCACTACACCATGCAGTGCGATTATGCCATTTTACAGGCGATTTTGTGCGATTTTTGCAGTTTGTGCAGTTTGGTGAACACCCCAGTGTGAGTGATGAACTAGTAATCACATATAGCATGGACCTTTTTTTTTTTTTTTTTTCCACTGCGCACAATTGCACATTCATAAGCTGTGAGAAAAAATGTGGTAAAGTATATCTCCACATACTTTCTGAAAGCAGCACATCCATAGAGAAAGAGAGAGATCAAAGGATTGAAGCACAATATCTTCTATATTGTTTTTTCCGCTAAGATTGCCAACAAAGCCAACTTTACTTTGCAACCCTGCCTGATTTTAGACCAAAAAGAAAAGGTTAAACGGGCCAATCCAAACAACCTATATCTTGGGGTGGTGAGACTAGACTAGAAAAGACCATTTAAAAAAGCAAACATCACTCAACGGTGGACCATCCCAGAACTTGGCACAGGCTAGTCAAGAAGCACACTGACCGAGGTCCAAGAAGTAAAAGTGTAAAGGTAAAACCATTTTGGTGCATCCATCATTTCGTGTCAACCACGTAAAAGCCGTTATCATCCTAAAACCTTTTTGTGTATTTGCCACTAACTTTTCAAATATTTTTTTTTATTTAAAAAAATAAGAAACTAATAGAATTATATTTTCATCAATTTTTACTATTAAAAAAATAAATGTTCAATAAAAAGATCCATTCAAACAAACACACACTTAGGCTTCGAGCCTTAAAATAGTGTGTTTGAAAGCTTGGAAAAAATGAGAGTAAAGAGGAAGGAGAGGAGAAAGAGAAGATGAGAGAAGGGGTAGTACGGTTGCCAATTTATCTTATTTTGATGTTTTAAAAATTAAATAGGATAAAGGGAGATAAATTAAATATCACTTCTTTTTATTTGGATGTTTTAAAAATTAAGTAGAGGAAAAGAGGTATTTAGTTATACAAATTGACAGTTATGACCCTTTTTTACAAGTTTTAAAAATGTAGATATAAAAATTGACATCATGAGGGGAAATTTGATAATTTATTTTTTATAATATAAGTGGAACTCTTTCCGTCACAAATTTGGGGAATTTATTTTTAGGTCAAAATAAATTTGATAATTTATTTTTTATAATACTTTACCTAAATGTTAGTATTTTTCTTCAAATTAATAAATAAATAAAATCAATTTTTATTCTAAAAAACATGTCCTAACCCACACATTAATCACCTTAATAGTCTCGAATAATAAACACATTGTATGCACAAACACATTACATGCGTGATCTAAATGGATTGTGCGTGTGATGTGTTTATTATTGGAGGTTACTAACTATTAAGGTTAGATGAGTTTTAGTTAGCTTAACTGGTAAAGTTCCTTGTCAAATAAGGGATTTGGGTACGAATTTTGCTTATACTAAAATCCAATTAGTGTTTTGACCTAAAAATAAAAAAACCATCATAAAACAAGAGTTATAAGTTCAAATCTGTCACTCGTATGTGTGTAATATTTAGGTCAACATTGTCATTGTGTATGTAATTGATTTGTTATTGGAGAGAATAACACATTTTAACAAATTTAAATTTCTAATTGGATGAAATACTAACAAATAGAGTAAAATGCTCATTATGAAAAGATATGGGAGTTTTATACTAAAAGGGACATTGCAACTATCCAATACTGATGAGGAAAAGTGCAAATTTCCCTTATATTTTCTCTCTCTCTAAAATAGGCTAATTTAATTTTGGACATGTAATTTTAAAAAGATCTAATTTAATATTTTTAAATTTCTAAAAAAGAATAATCTTATCTTTCCATCTATTTTTTGCCTATTCAGGGTATCGGTTCAATTTTGACCCTTTAAATGTAGGGTGTCTCAACATTTGTTATTACGAGCATGTTTGGATAGCATGAAAACTGAGTGATATCACTCAATTTTCACGATCTATCATCCAAACCGAGTGGGTCCCACGGAGGACCATCTGTTTGGCTTAGTTTTGGATCATTGTTTTCATGACTCAAAATTTTGGATGTGGATGATGGAAAATGAAAATAGGATTTTGGTGTTTTTAGTTTTTGAGAATTGAGTTTCAGTGGCATTTTCGTAAAATTAAACAAAGAATGGGACCCACCCGTGTGACTTGTCCCATCACATAACGTTTCTCTCCAAAAATCAATTTGGCATTCTTACTCCATCCCGTTCTTCTCTCTGTCTCTTCTCCTTCTTCATTTTTTTTTTCTTTTACCCAGTGCTCTCTCTTCTCACTGACCCTTCATTGCTCCTCCACAAGCTGCCACTACCGCACCAGTCGTCACCATCACGAGTAACCACCACGAGCAACCACCAGATCGAGCCATCGTTTTTTCTCTCTCTCTCTTTCCTCCCTTTGCCAGATTAGTTTCTCTCTCAGGCATTTTCTCTCTCTCTCATCCCTTTTTCCAGATCGTCACCATCATAAGCAACCACCACGAGCCACCGTGAGATCAGTTCAAGCTCAGCCCAAATCGGGCCTTCGTTTTTTTTTCTCTCTCTTTCCTCCCTTTGTAGATTGGTTTCTCTCTCATGCATTTTTTCTCTCTCTCATCCCTTTTGCCAGATCGGTTCATCTCTATGTCTAATTTCGTGATTTGGGTCTCTGATCTAAGGATTCTGAGTTTGGGTTTGCTATGTTTGTGGTTTGGGTTTGCTATGCATTTGTGTGTTGGTGGGTTTGGATTTTTGGTTGTGGTTGTGGGTTTCCTGTGCATTCTTTTGGATTTTGTGTGTGGCTGTTGGTGGTGTTGATGGTAGTGGAATCTGGGTTTGTCGTTGGTGATGGTGATGAAACTGGGTTTGGGTGTGGATTTTATGTTCTTCATGTAAAGTCACGCGGGTAAGGGAAGAAGATAGTTAAAAAAGACTAATCGGTGGGCTCCACCATTTTGGCAAAATGTGGATTTAAAAGTTGAGATATATGACTGGGTTTTGTTAACAAACAAAATTTTTGGAGTTTTTGAGTGATAGTGAGTTTTGAGTTTTGAGTTATGGGTTTTGAGTCTGAGTTATAACAAGTTATGTGTTATGAATATTGAGTTATGAAAACTGAGTCATGTCTAAACCAAACAGGCCCTACATTTCAATATTTTGAAAAACTAAAATCCAATTTTTTAACTTCAGGAGACCAAAATCAAACAAATCTTATATTTTAGAGATAAAAATGCAATTTACCCAAAAGTATCATATATCTTCGGTTACATAAAATGGCAAATGAGTTTTTTTATTATTAAGTGGAGCACATATTAGAATACGCCAAAATATGTGCATACTATAGGCTATATTGTATAAGAGCATCCACCCAATAAGAAAAAAACAAAACAAGAATCAAGAAAGAAGGTACAAAAGGGTGAAAAACAAAATATAAAGCTAACTTATAAAATTCAAGAATTCAATAAACTCAATAAACTTAGGAAAAGAGAAGGACCAGATCAATGATCAATCTAATCATTTTTTTTTTAAAGAATACAAAATTTTTATGACTTATTTTGTGGGCGTGTCATATATGATGGAGCTCCACTCTGGTTTAATTTACAAATCTCGGATGGCAAGAACTTGTAAAAGCAGAAAATTCAAATCAGGAAACATCTTTCCAACTAAACTAGTATATATGAATTTCATTTCTTCTCTGGATTCTCTGGTTCTTGAGGCTTGCAGTCAGTGGTAGTGCATGTCTCACAAGCTGGAGAAGAAAGAAAGTCAGAGAGACTGATGCGCAATGTTTGATGTTTTTCATCATTTGCAGGAACATGGAGGAGAGCTTCCATAATTAGAATCTCCCAATCACGAGGACGGAGAAATGAAAACCAGGAGTCATCTGTTTAAGGACAATCTGGCTTTGTTAATAAAGGAAAAGTTTGATTTAAATTCATGCGATATATGTTGCTGAACTAACAAAAAAGATCAAACTATAAAATGTTTTTTTCCCCCCAACATAGACATTGATGGTGTTCAATCACAAGAATTCCCCAAAAAGCTTTTACTGATACCAATTTTTCGTACAAACCAAAATGGAAAATGTCACAAGGGAAATAGTAACATATTGACAACAGTTGCTTACAAAGGTTACGAATTGGTTGTAAAATCATCAGACACACATGAAAGAGCTTGAAGAATATCAAACACCAAAACTGTAACTGTAACAGTAAATATCGAACAATACAAACCTCCATTGCGAACTGCCTTCAGCTGGAAGACTCCGGAGCCTTGTGGTCCAGACACAGGAAATGTGCAAGACACAGATTTTCTCTTATGAGCTACTGCAAGTGATGCATTGTACCATGGACCCTTCACAATTGGTTCCCCAATAGCATCTAAAAGTGTCTTGTTCTTACCAGCTTTCTCCAAGGCTTTGCTGCAAAATTTGTAGGTAAATTATTAACTCCAAGGTGAGTAAAAGTGAGCATAAATGTGATACATGATACATTGCTTTAATCATACAAACAATGAAGACAGATAAAAGAGGTTTTCCTTAACAACCCCCCCCCCCCCCCTCTCTCTCTCTCTCTCTCTCTCTTCCCTACTCTTTCCCCCAACCTGCACTCCACCTTTCCCCTTTGTCTACTAAAAAAGAATCAAGGGCGATAAGATAACCTTGTATCTGTAAAAACAACATCCACATTCCAACATCTAAGAATATATTGAGTAGAGGAGAAGGATTAGTGCTCTATTTTGTTTAAATGGAAAAATGTTTTCCATATTTCTAGAGTTTAGTACAACAAAAATAAAAAATCAACGGAAAAATGTTTTATGTTGTCAACAGAAGCAAGCCAAAAGAGGCATTCCCTACACTCACCCTCTCAATTGCCTTGTGCTGCCAACAACACTGCTGCCACTGCCTCCCTTGCCAAACTACCACCATGGCAGCTACCACACCCCGCCATTGGCAACACTATAACACTATCTCTGACACCACCACTATTGCTGATAAAAAAGTCGTATCTAGTTCACAAAGCTCCCACATTTGGTAGGTAACCATACTCTTTTTTTTTTTTTTTTTTTGAGAGGCTAATATATGTGACCGACCCTAATTGATCTGTTGAGGATCCATAACTAGTCAGAAAATTTCGGGACCAAGGCTTTGTTGTTGTTGGTTTTGGAGAGGTTCATTCCTAGACTTGAATCTAAGACTTTGCTTTTGGGGGAAAACACTAGCCATCGCACCAAAGCTTCACCTTTACCATTGCTTATACATATTTTTAGTGCACAAAACTTTCATTTTTTGCGGGATTTGGGAGAGGTTGCAGGCAGCCTTACCCCCCATTTTTTTTTTTCGAGACATTGATTTCCTGATTGGAACCCACAAGCCACAACTTGTCACTTTTGGTGGAAGGCACTTGCAATTGCACCAAAAGGTCCAATCTCTTACATTTTCATACAAGTAAAATAATTTTTTTTTTTTTTTTGGATAGAAGTAAAATAAATTTATTCAACAAAGAAAATGAGAATTAATAATCTAAATTTTACATTTACAATCTTAAGCTCTTTATAAAATCTAACAAAGAGCTTGAGGGAAAACTTCCTAAATCAATCATCCAATCATACATCACCACTTTCATTGCTACCGCCATCACCACCACCACCGTTTCCCCCACTGCAACCACCATCATCACCACCAGTGTAAGCCAAATGACAAATTTTTTTCCAAATTTTTTTCAGAGCCATAATCAAATTCAAGAAAACAAAGCCATTTTCCAAAAAATTGTTTTCCACATAGAAAAATGTTTTTTATTGAAATAAACAAGAGTGTAAAATGCACAGGAAGTGTATTGAGCTATTCCTGGAAAAAATATCTAATAGTGAAAAGATCTTAAATTTCTAAGGAAGACGTGAAAGGACACTATCTAAGACGTGTATTGAGCTATTCCTGGAAAAAATATCTAATAGTGAAAAGATCTTAAATTTCTAAAGAAGACGTGAAAGGACACTATCTAAGACAGACATCCAATCATATAAAGATCTCAAAAATAGTTCTCTATGACATGTCGGACATTTAACACCTTCAAAAGTCCTATGAATCCTCTCTCCATGTTGTCCAGGTAACAAACATCAGAACAACATATATTCTCATGTATCGACTAAATCTTCCTTACCAACATACAAGCATTTGAATCACATTCTTCAGCATCACCCAAGATATATCAACTAACAAAAACACAAGTGACCAAATATCTCATAATTGAGTAATGAAGTAGAAGATGATCAATTGATTTCCCACTACATTTGCACACACAAAACAAATCAACATTGACTAAATTCCACTTTCAAAAACTTTCCCAAAGTTGTTCTCCAATGTCCATGTAAAAAAAAAAAAAAAAAAAAAATTACCTTACAAGGCACCTTAGCACTCTAAATACTCTTCCATGGGAACATTACTCTTGAAGATCCTCTCAAAGCATCATAGAATGATCAAATACTACTTATAAAAACAAATAAAAAAAAATCAAAGAATGATCAAACATGGACTTCTAACCTCCAAGACACTTGGTCTACACCTCCATTAGTAGGAAACATGAAAATATAACAAATCAAAAAGCTAAACCACAGACCCAATTCTCAATCCTAGAAAGCACAATTAAATCAAGAATTCCAGGAAGCCACTCCTGTTTCTATTGAGTTGCCTATAGCTGAAGCATTCTTGCCTACAGCCAAGTAAAAAGATCAAGAAACAGGCTGATTAGTTATAGCTCAACTGGCACTTCTTTCTCCCATGATAATTGGTTGGAGGGTGAAGTCATGTGTCTAAGACCCATTGGGTGATTGTGTAACTTACAAACCATATAATAATAATAATAATAATAAAAATAAATCAAGAAACAGGTCTTTCATAAAAGAATTATTAGACCATATATCACACCAAAAAGAACTGTTTACCATCTCTAACTAGAAATTTGATAAGCTAGAAAAAAGATCCTAAACTCCTCTAATACTCTTCCATATATCAACCCCATGAAATCCCCCTTAATTGTATTTGTCGCCCCCAAACCCCCCCCCCCCCCTTCCCTCTTCTCTCCCCAACCCTTTGAAGAAATGCCTCTCCATGTTCTACACTAATGACACGACTCCAAAGTTGAGAGAGACCTCCACAATCATTGTCCCAGGAGGAATTGATTAAAAGTACTAAATTTATGCACCCCACTCCTCCTCCACTAAAAAAAATTTGTTGGTGCCACCCAATCCACAAAAGAATTGTTTTGCAGTTTTCCCCATCCATTAGAAACATGAATAGGCTCAAGTGAAAATCAAAATAAAATATGTTTGTAGGCTAGATAGCATACTTTTGATAATGGTGATCCTTCCTTCTTTTTAATAAATACAACTTTTTCTAACCTACTAATATCTTTTCCACCTTTTCAATGATATTAGGGTTTTTGTCTTTCTCATACCTTTTCAGTGATGACATTCCAAATTGTTTGAGCCTTAAGAGGACAAACTCGGAGATAATCCCAAATATACCATAGATTGGGTACCCACCTTTATTTTATTTTATTTATCATTATTATTTATTACAACAATCAAGTTAGTCAGATAAACATAAAGTAGCAAATGAAAAGACCTGAAGCATTTAACCACTCAAGCAGAGTATTGAATAATAAAAGCTTCAAATCGTTAAGCATATCTCTCCAGCCAAATACCCACCTTACAATCCAAGACTCAGGCTAGCTCTATTATGCCCTTCACTTCATCTATTGATACAAGGCACAAGCTCACTTTGGTTAACCTTTAACCTTGACACTAACTCAAAATAGAGAAAAACATATCGAATATAACCAAGCTCACCAGAATTTGATTCACATAATAATATTGTAGCATCAACAAAAATAGATGAGAGATTTTCATAACCCCTTTACTTTCTCCCATAAGCTGAAAACTAGCCTACCCACCTTCCACAACTTTGTATAATGTCCTACTGAGTATTTCCATCACCAAGATGAAAAAAGAAAAAAAAAAGGATAATGGGTCTTCTTACTTCAATCCTCTTGATTTATTGAAAAAAACAGTTTGGCTTCCATTAACCATAATTGAGAATCAAATTGTCGAAACACAAACATAAAACTAAACCCACTTCCTCCACTTTTCTACAAAATCAAAATTTTCTAATAGATACATCAAATTGCCCCAAATAACATGATCATATGGTTTTTCAATATCCAGCTTACATATTGCCCTAGGACTATCCCTTCATATTCAGCTATCAATGCACTCATTCTCAATAAGAACTGAATCAAGGATTTGCCAGCCTTCTATGAAAGAAGTTTGTGTATCTCAAACAAGACTACCTATAGCACATTTTAAAGCAAGATTAATTTTATAAAGATTCAAGATTTGTGGTCTAGTTTTGACGTGGGACTTCCTTGACACCACGGATGAATGGCCATTTGACCAACATTAGGAAAAAAGTAAGTAATATATAGGAACTTACATAAGGAGACACCACCCTTCAGGATGTTACATAACAAGCCCCAGTTAAGGGTCTACCAATAGATTGTAAAGACTCCTTTGTAAATATATTTTAATCTTCTTTTCTGGATTTTTTTTTTGTTTGGGGGGGGGGGGGGGGGTGTGGGAGTTGATAAGAGGTAAAGTAATCTAAATATGGATTTGATGTCTTACAATATGTTGCCATCTGCCAAAGTGATTGAGCATTTTGAACCCCTCATAATAAGGATAAGTAAATCATAGTATGATATATTCTCTAAATATCACAGAGAAGTTTTTATCATCACAGTGAGTTAAATATTTGGGTGCACCATGTACTGGACAATGAGTCAATGACCAGTAATTCTTCATAACTTTATTCAGTTTCTGAGTCCTTCTTTACCCTTTATCTAAGTCTTAGATCTCTTTCTTTCTCTTCATGAAAGACAACAGACATATCCAGCATGGTCAAGATTCCATGGGTCTCAATATATGGACTTTTTTTTTGATAACCAAGAGACCTTCCCAACACGTGCCCTTCGGACTCGTGGTGGTCAGGGAAAATTCGGGATGGGGGTGGGTCCCCCCTTTAAGCCTGCACATCAAGTAATTGCAACTGAGATGCAACAGCTAGGGATATGGACATCCATATGCTATTTCCATTTTCCACAAAGTTTCTCTTACTATTAAGCTATTTAAGAAGGATGATCTCTGTTCTTTTTATTATGTCACACTTGTTTGATCTATACCTGATATTCAAAGTCAATAGATTTAACACTCTACCAAATTTGAAGGACAATTTGATATAATGTAAAAGATATGCAAGCACATGAAGCTTAAATAATGAGCCATGGGATATTTAGACCTGTGGAATCTTGACCACGGTGGGTATGTCCATTGTCTCTCTCTCTCTCTCTCTCCACACACACACACACACACACACACACACACACACACACACACTAGATTTACCATGACATGATGACAAACATAGACATTACACGATGTGCTTCCTATAAAAGGACCATGACATTGGCAGAAGGCACTCTGCATATAACCAAATTTTCAGACTTGTAATTTCCAGTAAGAAGCTGGACATGAAGATGAGACAACATTAACCCCCTCCAACCAGCTCCGTCTTGAAACAATAACCATCTTGATATGGTCACGAATGCATATATATGCCATATCCAAAATAACTTGCCAGAAGTCTAACATACAGATGCTTTAAGTTCTAAAAGACATCTCAGTCTCACATTGCAAAACCTTAATTGGTTCAGTTAAATCAGAAATATAAAATTTCAATATACAAGTTCAATCAACATCATAATGTCTTATAAAAGTTCCTTTTATACTAGTTATAAAACTTCTTAGACAATGAAAACCATCCCATATAAAATGCAACATACCTGCTACAGCTATTATAAATAACAAGGTCATCAAGAGCACTCAAAGCAACTCCGCCGGTTATGGTAATCAAAACAAAAGACACTGCTTTCCGACTAAATGATTTGCTCTTCCCTTCGTCCACAGGCTTTGCAGAACTGCAGGAAGCAATCTAATCAGTCAAAATCAAGCTCAACTTCCCCAATTAAATATGGGTATGAAAGCTTTTAGCTTTAAGCTCGAATTCATTGATCTTAACAATTCATCTTTTTTGGTCTCAAAAAAGAAAAACACAACACAAATGGGTCTGATCTGAAATCACAAAATTCAACTTCTCAAGTCATTTACATGTATTATTTTCTTCCACATTTCCCATTCTCAAAATTTTAAATTAGACCCATTGCCCCTTTCTTTTCCATCAAATTTTCCTGCTGTAAAGCATATGAATTTTAATACAGTCCAACCAATCTATCCTAATACAGACCCTGAAACTTGTTTCTCATATTTCCTCAACCAAAACAAAAACACATCGTTTTCTCAGATAACAAACAAACAGAGTGACAATAAAAACCTTGCCTCAGACAAAGATATACTAATAAAGATTGGAAATCAAAATATAAGTAATTAACAAAGAAAAAGAAAAAGAAAAAGATGGGTGGGAAATATCGCATACCTGGAAAGCTGTGACGTTGGGGTTGGGGAGTTCTTGAACAAGGAAATTAATCTTCTCCCCAACATTTCTCTGCTTTGCTTAGCTCGCTCTGAGCCTATGCCTTGTGTTAAGTTTAAACCCTTCTTCTAAGCAAGATGGGTTTTGTGGGGTTTTACAACTTCTCTTGTTCTAGTATGTATGTTTTTCTGTGTTGCTTTGCTTGTAAGTTCCAAAGGTACCACCAAAAGTTTTTTTACTTTTTACTCTTTTTTTTTTTTAAAATTGTTGTTGCAAGCACAGAAGTGTACAAACAAGAAGGGAAATCTTATTTTGAAAATATAATTTTAGTTAATATTTTGATTTCACAATTTAAGTAAAATTGTGTTTTAAACACACAAGGCCATAATAAGTTCAACAAAATATGGTCCACATGTTTCTTTTCACAAGTTTTCAGTTGAAATCTATAATATGGTCCAACATAATCTTCTTTATCTTTTTTTTTTTAATACCATAATTTTAACATTTTTTAAAACCCATGAATCAAATGAAAATATATATGAATTTCATATTTTATATATTCCATTCCTTACATTGTTATAATTAAAAACTTTAGATTTCATTAAAAAAAAAAAAAATTTAGAGACTTACTGTAACTAGCCGCTAAATTGTGTAATACACAGAAAAAGGTAAGTAATAATAAATTAAAATGTAGTTCATCAAAAAAAAAAAAAATGTAAATTAGCAATTTTTTTTTTTTTAAAAATAACTCCCAATGTAAATAGAATATATTTAGAGAATATCAAACCTAAGTTAATCATAACTCTTTTAATTTTGGCTTACTTTACCAAAAAAATGGTGAGTTTTAATTAGTTTACCCTAACATAGTTTAACACTAATATAGAATTTTTTTTTTTTTTTACTTCAAGTAGGTGGCTTTTAGCATTTTTTTTTTTGGTTGAGAATCAGGTGGCTTTTAGCAACTGGTATTAAATATTATTTTATTTTATTTTTGAACTTTAGCGAGGTGGCTTTGATTCTTATTTTTGCCATTGATATTTTTAAGTGGGGCACCCGTATTGGGTTTTCTGAGAAAAACAGGCCCAACAATTGGAGCCCAACAAGCATCACACGAGCCCACCAACAAATGTTCTGCTCCTGGGATTTAAATTTGGACTCTTGTAATCATCTTTTTTTGAAACAAAACGATAGTAGATCTTATTCATTAAATATCATGTTGTACAATTGAAAAAAGAAAAGAGGGGCATTCTTCTAACCAAACAATGACCTCCTCATTCTTTTTTGCAGTACTAGCAAGAGCTAAGTTAGCACGATTACATTTCATAGGAACAGACACAAAGGATATGCTAACAAATTGATCACAAAGAAGCTTAATATCCTCCAAAATCCAAGCCACTTCTAAAGAACAAACTCTATTTGAATTTAACAGATCCACCAACTCAGCAAAGTTGCACTCCACGATAATGTTTGAGAAGCTCGTGTTCTGACAGAAAAGTAGCCCAACTCGAACCACAGATGCCGCAGTCCATAAAGCATGAATTTCCTTCTTCACTCTTTCATAAGATGCTGCCATTACTTCTCCCTTAGCATTCCTGATAAGCAAGCCCAGCCCAACAGTTGAAGACACTTTGGACTGAGAGATTGCAATATTCAGCTTGAAGGAGGACTCTAGGGAAGGCGATGACCATCTAGTAACCATGTTGCCAGGGATATCCGGATCTCTTTTATTAATCTCCATGAACTTAAACGTATAAATAGCAGCTTTATTCCACATACCTGCATGACTGGGCTCCTTATTCTCAAAAATAACTTTATTTCGGCAATTCCATATCATCCACAAAGCCACAAAAAATATCTCCAGGTCAAGGGTGTGAAGTTTCTGTGTAGCCACATCTATAACTTCCATAAATGGAATATGCAGAGGTAGTTTGAATGAATTCCCAAAAGGTGCTTGTTGCCAAACGGCTTGAGTAAAAGAGCATTCCCACAGTAGATGAGTACAAGATTCAGCTGCCTCTAAGCATAATACACAGGAGAATGTATTCAAAATCTTCCTATCAAAAAGCTTCGTTCGGAGAGGAAGGCTATCTGTGCCCG
Organism: Notholithocarpus densiflorus; assembly: GCA_030021035.2. NCBI lineage: Eukaryota > Viridiplantae > Streptophyta > Magnoliopsida > Fagales > Fagaceae > Notholithocarpus > Notholithocarpus densiflorus. The sequence continues at coordinate 3,847,699 of JARYZH020000033.1, read as the reverse complement.
CCCTCCAAATGAAATTTTTAATCTTAGGTGGAATCATCACAGCCCAAACCTGCTTCCAAAAAGAATGTCGTCTACCAGCATTAGAAGTTGAAGCCGTGCTCCCATTAACAGCCTCTTCAATTTCCTTTTGGAGGAAATATGCACTTTGAACAGAGAATACTCCTCTCTAATTTTTGGTCCAAATCAACGAATCAGCAGGTCTTCTGATACTAAGCGGAATAGACTTAATTATACCAGCTTCAAAAGGGAAGAAAATAGAATCTACCAGTGTTCCTTTCCACCTTGGCTGCAACTCTGACCCATCTATCAGATCAGGAACCCGAGCCTCATAAGGCAGAATAGTCCGTGGTGATAAAACTTTCTGGTTTGAGAACATGGGCAGCCACTTATCTTGCCAAATATTAATTGAAGATCCGGTTCCAACTCTCCAGTGGCTACCTTGTATCAAAAGGTTTCGGCTTTGGGCAATGCTACGCCATGCATAAGATGCATGAGATGGTATAGCTGCTTCTAAAAAGGATCTGTTGGGGAAATATTTAGACTTAAACACTCTGAAAAACAGAGACTCTTGACAATGTAATAACCTCCACCCTTGTTTAGTAAGGAGGGCGAGATTAAAACATTTCAAGTCTCGAAATCCCATACCACCATCCTTCTTTGCAAAACAGAGATGCTTCCAGCTAAGCCAGTGCAGCTTCTTCTCCTCTTCCTTTTGCCCCCACCAAAATTGACTCATCATGGAGTTGAGTTTATTGCATAGCCCAGTAGGAAGCATAAAATAGTTCATGGCATATGTAGGTATTGCTTGGGCCAAGGATTTAATTAATACTTCTTTCCTCGCTTGAGATAAAAACTTACCTTTCCATCCACTGAGTTTAGATTGAATCCTCAATTTAATTTCAGCAAAAGCTTGCTTTTTACCTCTACCAATGATAGGAGGTAGCCCAAGGTATTTCTCAAAGGATGCATCAGATGTGGCATTTAAGTATCTTCTAATCTCCTCCCTCATATCCATAGGAGTGTTCTTGCTGAAAAAAATAGTAGTTTTTTCGCAATTAACCTTCTGTCCCGAAGCCCACTTATACAAACTAAGGATTTCTTTGATAGATTGACACTCCTCAATGGATGCCTTGCAAAATAACAAATTGTCATCAGCAAAGAGTAAATGAGTAATCACCGGAGCACCCCTGGAAATACTCACACCATGGAGTCTGTTAGTTTGAATTGCATTTTTGATGAGAGCTGAAAATCCCTCAGAGCAAAGCAAGAATAAATAAGGCGACAAGGGATCACTCTGTTTAATCCCTCTAGATGGTTTGATGAATCCAGATGCCTCACCATTCACAATTATAGAGTAAGAAACTGAAGAAATTCCAGCCATAACAAGATTGACCCACCGAGGATGAAAACCCATCTTCAACATCAAGGGTTTTAGATAGTCCCATTCAACTCTATCATATGCCTTGCTCATATCTAGCTTAAGAGCCATGTGAGTAGATGTACCCCATCTCTTAGTCTTCATGTAATGCAAAGTTTCAAAAGAAATCAATACGTTATCAGTGATTACTCTTCTTGGCACAAACGCGTTTGACATTCAGAGATAATCCTCCCCGAGATCATCTTTAGTCTGTTGGCTAAGACCTTCGAAACAATCTTGAAAATTACATTACATAAACTGATTGGCCGAAAATGAGCCATACACTCCGGATTTTTCCTCTTAGGAATAAAAGTAATATGAGTAAGATTGATACCGTTTAAAATCTTTCCTGAATTAAGGCAATCTATGATAGCACAAGAAACATCATGACTTACTATATGCCAAAAGTGTTGAAAGAATAAAGGATTCATACCGTCCTGGCCCGGGGCTTTAGTAGGATGCATCTGGAAAAATGCTGTTTTGACTTCCTCTTCTGTGAACTCTTCAAGTAAAATATTATTCATGGCTAGAGTAACAACATTGTCCATGTGCTGAATGACTTGATGAAGAGAATTGGATGAGGCCGAAGTGAATATCTCCTGGAAATATTGCATTGCAATAGCTTCCAAATTTGATTGTTGTGTTATCCAATTCCCATTTAAATCTTTAAGCTTCGAGATCTTATTACATCTTCTTCGCTGAGAGGCCACAACATGAAAGTATTTAGAATTACAATCCCCATGTTGCATCCAAGAAACCCGAGATCTTTGGTGCCAATACATCTCCTCTTGACAGATCAGCTCATTGAAGTCCGCCCTCGTTGCATTCCTAAGTTGAATTCTTTGAGAATCAGAAGGATTAAAGTGACAATCCATTTCCAAACTGGATAACAGTTTCCTTTTAGCTGCAATAGACTTCATTAGTTCTCTAACATTCCCTCCACCCCACTGAAGCAAAGCCACCCGAGCTGCCTTAATCCTCTGTGTCAAACGATACAACGGAGTGCCCTATTGTGGAGTATCCCAGCTTGATCTAATAATCGCCTCGCAATCTGAATTTCTGATCCATAAAGCCTCAAAACGGAAAAATCTGTGCTTCAGCCCTCTAAGCAGATCAGCCTGTGTAGCTTTAATGTCAGTCAATATAGCTAAATGATCTGAGAAGCAAAATGGAGTATGAAATAATTTGGAGTGAGGGAATAAATTCAGCCATTCTTGATTACATAATCCTCGGTCTATTCTCTCATATACTAGGTTCCCTTGAAATCTATTGTTGCACCAAGTAAATTTAGGACCTTCAAAACCCAAATCCATCAGAGAGCAATCATCTATAGCACGCCGAAATTCAGCTATTTGATGATAAGGCCAAGCACCACTACCCCAATACTCGTCAGGATGAGGAATTTCGTTAAAGTCACCCATTAACAGCCAAGGATAAGACATCCTAGAATGTAATTGGCGTAACAATTCCCATGATTCACCTCTTCTTGCTGTCACTAGATGTCCATAGATACCAGTAAAGCGCCAGTCCACTCCTCCAAACAAAATAAGAGCGTCCATGTGATGAGGTGAATATGTTTGAACTGCCAGATCAATACTTTCTTGCCACAAGAGTGCTAATCCTCCACCTAAGCCAATACGTGGGACATCCAAACCCTGTGACATTTTAAGCTTTTCCTTCAAATTGGCAAAGCCTCGTTTGTCAAGTTTAGTCTCACAAAGAAACAAAACTTGGGGAGCTTCTTCTGCTGCTAAACAACAAAGTTCAGCTATTGCCTCTGGGATCCCAAGCTCACGGCAGTTCAAGCTTAAAATTTTCATGGATTGACAAGGGGCTGAGTACCAACCCCGGTGGTGGGAGCAGATGAATGAAACTTGTCTTTCTCAACCAACTGCTTTTTCTGTTTGTGACCAATATCAGGATCTGTGATGGTATCAACTTCTCCAGCAAGCCGTTTTGCATGAACTGGCATAGAGGTGGATGAAAAAAAAAGCATTGATATTGTGTTGCTCAAAAAAAAAAAAAAAAAAAGCATTGATATTGTGTTACAACTTACAACGGACTTCTTGTCCTATTTATCATCATTTTTTTTTTAATATCTATTTCTTTTCAAATGGCTGAAAACTTATTTGATTAGCAGCCACAACCTACCAATAGCCCAAGTGATTTGAATAATTATTTTAGCCTTGAATTTGCTACTAAAAAAGAAAAAAGAAAGGATAGAGTATTATTTTAAGATTATACTTACTTCAAATCTCATATTATTTTTCTTATTTATTTGTAAAAAACCACATATAAATATAGGTAATACATTTGATATTGTAGTTATAAACCGAAGGATAATTTGAGAAGAAAAAATAATTTTATAGGTTTTCAAAGAATAAACCAAACATGGATATCTCAAGGTTAAGAGAATCTTATCAAATTTCTAATTAAACTAAATGTGTGTAGAGAGTTTTATTTTTGGGCATTCAGATTCTCAAGTATAACATTGTCGATAATGTAGATGTCAAATGGCATATTATATTCCCTGAAAGTTAATACCTCCTCTTGTCAATGGGAGATATAATCTATTTATAATATATAAAGCCTCTTGTCAATGGGAGATATCATCTATTTATAATATATAAAATAAAAGTCTCTGACTTTTTTTTTTTTTTTTTTTTTAACTTTTTTTATATTGCCATGTAATAAATTTTTAAAAGCTCACGCTGTTTCACGTTAACATTATAATATAAATTCTTAATTTCGTTTCTAGAGTCATTAATAGTCATTAATTTGGTTTCTTCTTCTCAAAAAAACTAGATTAGTTTAAATTAATTAAAACTCTTTTTTTTTTCTTTAAAGCAACCTAACATTAGGCAAATTATGAATAAATTAGATTTGATATTCTCTAACATATTTTATTTAAACCCATAAGGGTGCAATCTAGTGGTTGGAAGCTTGAGATGAGCTATAGACTCAAACATCCTGGGTTTAATCCCTGCTAAAAGTTCTTATTTACCAAAATAAAAATTCCTTACTAGGAGTTCCCCTCAATTACATGATACATTGAATCATGTATCTCAAATATGTATAACATATTTGATTTAAATTAGAAACTATTTTGTGAAAATTCTCTAAATCAACTAATACCAAATATTATAATTATAAATTCTATTCGAGAGACATACACAATAAGCATGAACAGATTCTTTGCTTAAGAAGATCTTGATTATGAATTGCTTATTCATATTCCAAAACATTTTGTTGCATGCCATATACCAAAATTTTGTTGTAAATCCTTGACAAAAAGAAACACCTTTACCCAAAACTTAGTTTCCTTCATATATAATTGTTGGAGATATTATACAAAGTAATAATGGAAGAATAAGGTTAACACAAAAGACAAATAGAAAATAGATAACTTGGAGGCACTATAACGTTTTCCTTAGACAATATTTGCCCCCCTACTTTTGTTGCTAAAGGGTTATCGCAAATTTGTCTTCAGGATACAACCAAGAAGTTGGGTTCTATAGATAGCAATTTTGGAGAATGACCACAGGATTTCTTGTGTTTCTATCAAACTTACTCTTTTGTGGAGTTAGTTATTTTTCAAGTGGACATAAACCTCTATTTATACCAATAGAGTTATGTTTTATGAAAAGACACGTATGAAGAGTTAGTTATTTTTCAAGTGAACATAAGCCTCTATTCATGAAAAGGCACGTATGTTTCATGAAAAGACACGTATGGAGAGTAATTTATTTTTTCATAAAACGGTTAACAAAGATTGAAACCTCTTTAACCTTTCTGAACAGTCACCAGAAAATTCTGCAGAAAATTCCAGAAAATTCAGATTTTCAAATTTTCACTTAAAAATTCCAGAACTTGAATTTTCACTTTATGAAACCATATTCTCCAAACTCAAACATCATTATTACAACCTATATATACAACAATCCCCCACTAGGTTGTAATAATATATGTCTCACATGATTGATATCCTATCATGCATAATGGAAGGTGTCTTTCAACTTAAACCTCCCTTTAGTATAATTGCTCAAGAAATCAACATAGTTAATAGTGGCTTGGTGCTTAAACCAAAACTCTTATTTGTTGAAATCGGAAACAACACACACATGAGAACATCAACAACACATTTAGAAATCCAAGTTGTTAGCACTATTATGACCTTTTGCTCTTCCCGGTTTAGTGAACATGTACAAGAGAAAACCCTTTTACTCTTGCTAGAAGCAGCACCACTCCTATGTTCACAAAAGTGAAGTTCCTTCTTATGTCCTTGTTATACAGACATTTATGATTTATGAACTTCATTAAGAGTTTACAACTCATCCTTAATTTCATCATAACAGTCTGCACTAATCCATCCTAAATGAGATACAAATTTAGCGCTCTTACTAACCACGTATCAATAGCTTGTTGTTATCCTTTAAACCTCTTAGATATAATCAATTTGAGGTTGGGTTCCCACTATTGGTGATTCTCTTAAAAGAAGGGTTTTAGTCACATTCCAATGGATGTTATCCTTACCAAGTCTCGAGACACACTTTGGTAAATGACCTATTTTTTATATAGAATTACGTAGGTAATAGACTAGTCCAACCACATTTGACTTGCCTTACGTATTCTTGTTTTAGACTTTTAAGTCTAAGTTCACTTTGTATACATCTCATGTATACCATACGCATTGTAGTTCTACAACTATAGTACAAGGAATGGCTTACTATGGTCGTGGCCACGACACTTTATCAAAACCTTAGCCAATTTGTTTCATTGTCCGTTACCATTATAATCAATGCTTTCAATTCAATTCTATAGTAGAGTAAGAAATACACCTTATTTCTTTAATGCTTACACATAGCACCCCCACATGTAGTGATTATCTAACTAGACATAGATATTATCACTCACATCAATAATAGAATTAAACTTGAATATTCTATATAATAGATATTCATCACAATCAAGTACTTTCTAGTGATCAACCTCAAGTTTTAGAAACTTTGAAAGTCTACATACCGTGAAGGCAATGTCTAGTTTAGTTCCATACATGATACGTAATATGTACTTAATACACTAGCAAACTCGAGCTGTGCATCCACCCTTTCAGTAATCTCTTTATTTAATATTGGAATCAAAGTGTCTTTGCCTTTTTAAAGATATTAAAATCTAAGAAGCAAGTTCTCAATACTAATCTCAACACAATGAAATAAAACAATTCCCAAAAGAATGAGAAATCACTAATCTCAACACAATGAGATTACTCAAATCTCAATAAAATGAGATAACATAAATGTCAAAATGAGATTAATATAGTGCACATCTTCACTATATTTCTTTACTTGATTCTCATTCATAAAAAACTTTCATTTAATTAAGTATGAAAATACAAACTCATAGGCCTTTCAAGCAAACTTCCTTACCAAGATCACTTTTTTTTAAGAAAGTCACTTCACATCTATATGATGCATACTCAAATTATATGTGGAGACACAATCCAATATTTCACTATTGATCCTTGAATGTTCAATTAATGAGCTCACTTGTACTCTGTTTATTTCACAAAGAGGTACTTTCAAAATAGGATCACAATATGTGCTTGTTTAAACTCGAGACATCTACCACACATGGCAGAATTTAATAACAATGAATTTAACATCCCTCGATATTAATTCTCAATACCTTTATCAAGCACATCTTTGATGCATATTAGCATTCTTATGAGTCCATGACTTATTTAAGGGTTATACCCCCACACTTTCTTGGATATCATCATTCCACAATTTAAGTTTCTAAACCCCACAATTTGGGTTCTCAACCATTCCAAAATTCACACACACACACACACACACACACACACACACACACACACACACACACACACACACACACACTATAATTACATATATCAAAATGTAATAATAGAATATAGTGAATTTCCTTAAAATTATATGAATGGTTTTAAAGATATCAAACTATCAACACAAATAGTTACTAGTGTATAGATATCAAAAATCTATCTTTTTCCCTTTGTTTCAAACCTTTTACTTTTAACCTTAGACCAAAAGATTTTATAATTTATTCTAGTACTCACTCACAACCGATTGGTTTAGAAATTAGAGGTAGATCCATAAAACTCAATTATTATTAAATAATATCAAGTCTATCTCATCATTAATAGCTTTTACAATAGAAAGCTACATCTTTTAGAAGCACAAAACTTTCTCAAACTTTAGGATCACTTCTCTCAAAGAATACTATGTGTATTTAATTAGGACTACACTTTTATTACATTTAACAAGGTAAACAAGAGTTTCACATGAAATAAAAATTTGGATTAAAATCCTTTTTATTTCTCACACTTTGACTCCACCTTTGTTCACTTAGTGAACCATATTTAAATCTTTAATATCACTTAATGTGATATTTAACATTAGAGTCAATTACTCGTGTTTAAGTAGGTATTGGGGTATCCTTGAAATCATCTTTGAATTTAAATTCAATAAATTCAGTATCCTTTGGTTTCAATCTTATATTAGATATTAAGTCTAATAAAATACATATCCTAGAATTTACTCAAAACCTACATATACACTTTATATAGTTCTTTGACTAATTAGTCCTCTTTGGTCTATCATTTACAAAAGGTCAAACACCCCCACAGTTTAAAATAATAAGCATTTGGTCACATTCTCTTTTCATAACACATATGAAATACCTTTAAGATAGAACTCTATTATGCACATAGCATATATTAAGCAAAGCTTCTTCCCATTAATCAGATAGGAACTTAGTTGATTGCACTCAAGTTTATGGCATTAACCATATCAAATAGAGTTTTCTCTTTTGACCAAACCATTTTATTAGGGTGTATAAGGGACTGCACTTTGGTGTATTATGATATGTTTCTCACAAAGAATAATATACATTTAGAAATATTCATCATTTCTAGGTAATACACCATTCAATTCAAATCATTATGCTTATATAAATTATATCATGTTTTGACAAAAATTTCAAAAATTTGAAATTTAAAAGTCTCAATCTAGCATGCCACAAATAAAGAATCAACAATATAAGCACAACTAAAACATATTGATAAATAACACTTAGATAGTAGCATATCCATTTCCTACTAATATCCCATTCTTTGACAAGACCATTCTTAAATAACAAATTGGATTTTCTTGATATTAGGAAAATGAAAATATAGCATTGGTCAAGAGAACTTCTTGCCAAAACTCAATATCACTTCAACAATGCACTTTCCATGAACTTTTGCCTTATTGTGGATGTCCATAAGCACCTCTAGTTCTATGGAAGACTCCTCATAAGTCTTGAATTGTGCCTTGTAGTTGCACACATGCAACATTGAAAACACCAATCGGAAGGATTTGTAATTACAGCCATATGAAATATAGTTATCTTTATTACATACATCACTCACCTTAGCAATAATGTCCTTAATGACAATTGCTTCATTGGCATTTCCATCTTCATCCTTCTTATTCTTTAAGAACTTACATTCTTAAATGTAATAGTTTTTCTTTTCACAAAGTAAACATGACATTCTACTTGTCATTGTTGGGATCCTTAGAGTTGTTCTTCTAAAACCATTCACACTTTTATTTACATTCAAGTGTTTATTGTTCTTACTAGAACTTCCAATTTTAACATTGTTTACATTTACTTTAGAATCGGTATTAGATACACCGCTAACCGGACTTTCCTCTTCAATTCAGTAATGTGGTTTGAATTGATCTAAAAAGTGAGATCTTCTGACATGTTCCTTAATGTCTTCACATAGTTTAGAAAATCACTTAGTAAAATATTCATATACTTTATCACTTTAAGAGTTTAAATTCCTATCCTTTAGATTTTCTACTTCACTTTATAACATTTAAACATGTTAAAATTTCATTTTTATATCTCAATTCAAATAAATTCACAACACATGCAAATATTCTAACAAAGAAACTCATCAATCAATTTGAAATTCAAATTTCCCATGAACAAGAAATTCGTACCTTCAATGTTCAAACTAGGAACATGGCTTTTAATGCATTCACAATGTGAAAGAATCATCACCTTGTCTTGCCACCAAAGAAATTTGTTTCTTTAAGCCTTATTCCATTGAATCTTCTTTATGATCGATTCTTCATTTGAAGAACTCTTCAAATCCAAGCCAATTGCTCTTTCTACCGTGTAAAATTGGATCCATCAAAGCAATCCAATTTCACCAAACCATGATTCAACATCTTCAAAGTTGTACCATCATTTACTCCTTGTCTTGTAGTTAAATATTGTCTAAGATTGTTGGGGATATTACACAAAGTAATAATGGAAGAACAATGTTAACACAAAAGACAAACAGAAAATAGATAACTTGGAGACACTATATCGTTTTCCTTAGACAATATTTGCCCCCCACACTTTTGTTGCTAAAGGGTTATTGCAAATTAGTCTCTAGGATACAACCAAGATGTTGGGTTCTACAGATAGTAATTCTGGAGAATGATCACATGATTTCTTTTGTTTCTCTCAAACTTACTTTTTTGTGGAGTTAGTTATTTTTCAAGTGAACATAAGCCTCTATTTATATCCATAGGGTTATGTTTCATGAAAATGCACGTATGAGGAGTTAGTTATTTTTCAAGTGAACATAAGCCTTTATTCATGAAAAGGCACGTATGTTTCATGAAAAGGCATGTATGGAGAGTTAGTTTTTTTTTTTTTTTTTTTTTTTTCATAAAATAGTTAACAAAGATTGAAACCTCTTCAACCTTTTTGAACAGTCATAAAATTTTTTTGCAGAAAATTCCAGAAAATTCAAATTTTCAAATTTTCACTTTATGAAACCATATTCTCCAAACTCAAACATCATTATTACAACCTATCCTTGTATAGACCTATATATACAACAATAATTTTATGAATATATTAGTAAAAATCATTATGACAAACATGATGCTGAAAAGATTAATTTTCTTATTATTTATTACATTTTGAGATAAGCTTGATATGATGTTTTATTTTATTTGTATCACAGCTTGATATGATGTTGATTGGTATGATAATGAATATCCGTATGATTGCCTGATCAGGTGGCATGATGGAGCAGCTTGTAGAACTTAAGTAAGGCTTATTGTGTGTTTCAGTTAGCTCAACTGGTAAAATTTTTGATGGTTGAATAAGAGATTTGGGGTTCAATCCCCGCCTACACCAAGAACCGATTGGTGTCTTGGTATGATGATAAGGAGCGCTCATCAGGAGCGGATGCCATAAGTTGAAATTCTCTAAAAAAAGAAAAAGAAAAAAAAGAGAGTAAGACTTATTGTTCATCATGCCTTTCAATATTTCTTCATTATTATTTTCCCTGTTAAAAAAAAGACACACATAGTAGTTCTATTTACATAAAGGAGCATATTTAGTAATGAAATAACTTTTGTAGATTATTTAAAATGCAAAAAAGTGTTAGCTTATCATAGGAGTATCATGACTTTTGAGAGAAAATGTTGTTGACCCACAAAATAGCGGGAGTTCAAATGCTATTTTAGTACTAATCATTAAGTACTTAGTTACATGGTAAGAATACTCTTCAGATTTGTTTTTTTTACTCATTTCACGAGAAACACTAACATTACATACTATATTTTTGATGATAGACATTATGGCCCATATCAATTGTGGGCCTATATACTGTAGAACAAGCATATTAATCTTAGGTTAGTCTATGATTAGTCATATATTCTTTAGTATATAAATCCTACATTGGATTTATTATAATACAAGTGCTTAATATAATATACAGTTGTCAAGGGTTTTGTCATTGTAAACATAGGCCGCAATGTTGAACCACGTGCGCTCTCTCACCACGTGTGCTTTCCTTTTCACGCTTCCGCACGCTCATCATTCAAACATCACACACAATCACCCAACTTTCACATTTAATATTTGTACATCATTCAAAGTGTAATATTAGATATTCTAATAATGTTAGGCTAAGATTTACTAATAATATAATAAAATGTATCAACTACAATAATAATGACTTGTAAACTACTCACATTGTGATATTAATATAATATTCTAATACGAGATATTCTCATCAATAAATTATTGATGGTAAACAATAAAAATCAAACGTGTTAGGAGAGGATTTGCTGCAACCTTGTATGCAGCATTTGCTGCAACCTTGTATGCAGCATTTGCTGCATACAAGGTAAGATGACACCCAAAAAGAAGTGACAAGTGTCCAAGAGTCATGTGCAATGCACTAAAAACCAACCCAACCCAAAGGCGGGTTGGATTGAATTGGATTTGTTTTAACAGATCGATGAGTTGGTTGCACATTAATAACTTTATTGAGATCATTAGTAGCTCAACAAATCCACTTCCCATAACCTTTCATAAAAATTTAGATAACTAACATGAAAAGGCCTTACAATTCACTCCAAGACATTTACCAAAGTTGGAAAATTTTCAAAAATCAATTAATTTTTAGAGAAACCAGTAACTCATTAATTTTGTAACCAGTAATTAATTTTTCTCCAAGACCTTTTTACTCTCATTATTAGGTAAAATATTAAATTTGAGGATCAGTTATATCACTTGTGTCATTAAAAAGATAGGAAATCTAAATTAGTAGAAATGATATAATATAGTATACATTCATATTATTTAAATATAAACTCACAAATATAATTAATTATATTGTTAACTTAACCACATAATTATTTGCTATATATTTTTATTGTGTCTACTATTAAATTTGCTTTTGTGTTTTGTTGCCTTTTGTTTCAGTTATTGCTACAACAACAAACTTGAGTAGGAATGTCGTATTTCAAATAAAATATTTTTAACATAAATTTTAAAAGAATAACCATATAAATTACCATGACCCTTGCATCTTAGTTACATTTCTTGGAAAAATTATTAGGTACTCCCGGAGTACTATAAATGCGTACTTCCTCCTCTCACATAAATGGTGGGTCCCAGCATAAATTTAATTAGTGAGACCCATCATTTATGTGAGAGGAAGGAGTATGCATTTATGGTACTCCGAGAGTATACAATAATTTCTCCATTTCTTGGGAGAACCCAAATTTAAATCCTCCCTCCCAACTTACTGTTTGCCAAAAAAAAGAAAAAGAGCTATATTGATGTCCCTTTAATGCTAATTATTAGTGTTCCACCTAAAACTAATTAATAATTAAAAATGAACGCATCTACCTCATCAAACACATGACAATAAATTAATATTTTCTTAGAAAAGAAACACTATTATTTTCTCTTAATTGAAAAGAATAATATAAAAATTAGCACTTAGAAATGAATGCTTGTACCAGTTGAAAATGAAATGCTTGTTTAATTTTGAAGCAACATATACAACATATGTACAATGTATGGAGATCATTGTTGAAGAGTGGGCACTAAAATTAATGGCTTATGCAACTTGATGGTCGAAAGTTCTAAAATTTCTAGACTTGGTCCAACTTTGTCATTGTTGTCAAAAGAGGATGTGAATAGTTTTAAATTTAATTAATAAGAGAGAGAGAAAATGAGGATGCTATTAATTATGTAAATATTTCTTGCATATTAAATGTGTATTAATTACATCACTAGTGGTTTGTTAATTGAATAATTATGATACACAATTAATCAAGCCACATAAAAAATATTGTTTATGATGTGAAAAACCAATGGAAGTATCCAATAGAAAATTCAAGCTTGAATTGAATTTGTAGGTGCTCAGAAAATAAAGGTTCAAGCCCACTAAGAACAACGATATCTTATCCTTCAAACCAAGCCCAAACAATATAATTTTCTTTAGAGAGTGGGAAAATACTTCAAGTGCAATTCTAAGTTAAGTTTAGAGCCTAGAGTAACAGAGAGGTGTAACACAAGTAGTGAATGAGAAAAATTGCTCTCCACGAGTAGGTTCGAGGATCAGTTTCTTTTATATATTTTGTTCAAGTTCTACACCAGATAATGCACTGTTCACTTTCTTGTTTTTCTATTTCTTAGAGAAAATGTCCATCCCCTATTTCTGGGAGATTCCCTTCCTTTTATACCCCCCTTCCTTGCATCTTAACCCTCCACCTGTATGTCTCTACGCATTCCTAAGGATACTTGTCCCATCAAAACTCTGCTGAAGGTGGTGGAAGGGGCTGCTAGTTATGAAGTTACTGTTCAGGGGTCATTTCCTCATAAATACAGCTGATAAGGTTGGTGCAGGGCATTCAATGCGGAGGAGGGAAGTGTTCCTTCCAGGAAACTTCCTCCTATCATCCTTGCCTCCATCACTACCCCTTCTCCCTACCCTAGAACACCACAAGACACCAATTGTCTTGATTCTATTTCCATCCTCGGGTGTGTGAAATCCTAGGAGCACATTTATCTCTTTGGGCTTAGACTAAGCAAATTATTCCCTAGTCCGATCCTCCTCAGTCCTCGGACCACCCACATAATTCATTCTCATAATTGGTTATTAAATCAACTTGGTTTAATTCTCAAAAAAAAAAAAAAAAAAAAAAATCAACTTAGCTTAAACAGGTCTAAATAGTAAATATATATAAACCCAACACTATCGTATTGCAGTAGGACTCAAGTGAAGTGAATGCTTGCGAGTTGTGAGATGGATGTGACGAATTTAGTGGGTTTTTAGGTGCCGGTATCACTAATAAGAGAGAGAGAGAGAGAGAGAGAGAGAGAAAAGCTAAATTTAACAAAGTAAAATATACTACTAAATGTACATTAATATAATATTGGTCTCACCCAAAAGCTGTTATCCACCCATTTGATCCTACTATTAGAGTGGATTTTCTAATGAAAACTTTAATATTAAAATATTATACTAATCTTTCCAATTTTTCTCTGTCCCAGGAGTGATGTCTCATTTTATATTAAAGTATATAGTATAAATTTTTTGTTATTAGCTTATTTTGTAAAATAAGTTGAATAAAATTATTTTCAAAAGTGAAGTTTCAAAAATGTAAACATAAACTAATGCAAAAATTATTTGGGATTTTAAGTTTAAAAAATCAAGACCTGAATCAGATCTAAGTGCCTGTTGAACGCTTGGATACCAAGACAAGAAGCAAATGAAAGTTGTTGAAAGGAGGCAATAAAGTCCAAAAGAGAAAAAGAAAAAGAAAAAACTTTGTAAATTTAGTCAATTATTTTATTTTATTTTATTTGATACAAGATAGAATTTTACTCTAGCCTAATCTAAGTATATATGTATGTGAAGCTCCCTCCTGGAGACTTGAACTCCGGCCTTTGCCCCCCACACTCTACAAGCACTTATAATTGTACTTATTTGTAGAAGAAAAATTAATTGTACCTAAAAGTCTTAATGTTAGCAAATCCAGAGAGTAAAAAAAAAAAAAAAAAAAATTTATACCTCGTCCTAAATAAACCTAATCTGAACCCTAAAAGCCCTAGAAACATAGGTGTAAATACTGAATTTTTAAAAATAATAAGTCTAAAGTATTAAAAAAAAGTAAAAAAAAAAAGTTATGAAGTTGTTATTTTGGTGGGTGAGGAGGCTGGTCATTCACTACAATTTTGGTAAGAAAGTAATAATCAAATTAAGCTAGGTATATGCATTAGAGGACCATACTCTACTTGCCTTAAGTTACATATAGAAACCCTGATATCATATGTGCCTCTCTTATTCCTATTTCATGTGACTATGTTGGTCTCCATTGAATTGAAATCCCACTTGGACTTGGAGAAGCTGAGTGTTTTCCATGTGTTATAAATAAAAAGGCCAATTCAGTAATTTCAAATCACGCATTTGTATGAATCGGAATCAACTGGTCTCATTTCTCTCATAGTTCAAAATCTAATTAAGAGAGATAAAAGTGATCCAAATAAAACCTTTGCTTAAGGTAAGCCTATTTCTTCACGAAGACATCCATCTTTTTTTCTTATCTTGTTTCCTTTGTTTTCTTATGTGTGTTAAAATTATACCACTAAAGATTTTAAAAAAATTTCTTGTCTTGCGTGTTATGAAAATAGGATGTCAATGCAGTAAAATAGCTTACATTTTATCAACATGCAAAAGAGAGAAATTTATTCCGAAACGTGATTTTATTATTTGATTTTTATTTGTGCCATAAATATTTTTATGTGGACCACCCATGTAAGAAGAATAGGCCCAATGACAATAGCTAAAAAAAATGAAAAGTTAGAGTGTCTATATTAGCAGTCTTCTTACCCTAACATCTTAAGCTAAAAAAAAAAAAGAGTTATGTTAAAGATTAGTCTTACAATTTTTTTTTTTAGAAGATTAGACTTACAAATTGATATGTTACAAATTACGATAAGTAATTTAACACTCATTTGAATATTCAATGCCACATTAGCTTGTAACTTGTAAGGTTATATAATAAAATTATATTATTTTTTGTATTTAAAAAAAAAAGAATTCCAAATACCTACCTTACATAAGCCTATATTTATAGAGATCTAATAGTTACTTTAGAAGCTGTAAAACATTATTGTAACATTATTATATATATAAAAAAAAAACTTTAGCGTACATTTTGAAATTTTAAGAGAGAGTAAATAAAGGATTGAGAAATTGAGTGGGTAAAGAAGGAATTCTTCTAGAGGTACAAAAGATATTCACAAAATTTTGAAATTAGCCTAGCATCTCATATATGAACCATTAAAAAAGATCAAATTGAAAATTATGGTGGGCGAGGTGATATGTTTTTTTTTTTTTTTTTTTTTTTTTTTTTTTTTTGGAGAATAAGGTGGTATGTTAGTATAGGAGTTATATGAGATGGTTAATAGTTTTTGTTCTATTTCTACCTTTGATTGGTAAAGAAGATTTAATTTGGTTCCCAAAAATACAAAAGAAATTTTTAAATTTTGGTGGCCCACACATTCCAATTATGAAGAGTGCTTTACTCACTTCTCTTAAATGAAAAATGAATCCTTAATGTATTATGTATCGCATTATCATTGGTCTCACTTTTGGTGACTATGCTGGTCTTACTGCATTGAATTGAGGTATCACTTGGAGAATCTTATTTATTATCTTACGTTACAAATGGAAAGGAGAATTTGGTAATTTCAAATATCATGCATCTATATGAATCAACGCCTCTCATCTCTCTCAGACTTCAAGATCAAAGAGAGAAATAGGAGATCCAAACAACACTGAATTCACTTCAAGGTAAACATCTATTTTTTTCCTTATTTTTGTTTCCTTCATCTTTCTTATGTGTGCTAGAACTTTCCCACTAAAGAGAGAGCTTTTATCTTCATGCATGTTATGCAAAATAAGAGGTCAGTACCATTATACCATTGTAAAATAACTTAAAAGTACAATGAGATCAAATTAAAAGAGAGTAATTTAATCTGTCAAGGAATTTTGTTGTCTTTGAAGTGGTTTAGTTGGTTTTATTTATATGACTAGCTAGGATAGTAGTTCAAGCTTAAAAAGTCCAAAAATATACAGTGCCTGAAAAGAAAAATAAGTTTGCAATAATAAAAAAATTTGATAATTAAAGAAAAAACATTTTCTTTCTAGTTGATTAAAAGAGGTTTCATTTTATATACCACTCATTTCTGTTAGATTATTAATCTTTGGTTTATTTTTAGTGCCTAAAAGGTATCTTTTTTAAGGAGGCTAAGATTATCAAT
Source organism: Notholithocarpus densiflorus (assembly GCA_030021035.2). Lineage (NCBI taxonomy): Eukaryota > Viridiplantae > Streptophyta > Magnoliopsida > Fagales > Fagaceae > Notholithocarpus > Notholithocarpus densiflorus. Next base: position 3,830,619 of record JARYZH020000033.1, on the reverse strand, counting down.
TTTGATCTAAATTATAATTTTTTCAAACTAAATATCAACAAGAAAACTGAATAAAAATAAATAAATAATTTCTAGAATTTGAAAAAAAAAGAGTGACTTCAATCAATTTTTAATTATGATGTTCTTAGTAGATCTCATTTATATATGGATTTCATTCATTTTGAGATAACGAGATTTCTTTTATTATATTCTAGAAATATCATTGGAAAAGTTACTTTTAGAATTTCTTTAAAAAACTTTTGTCGTTTAATGTTTGGACACAGTTGGATTCAATGTCTTATGCATTGAACTTGATATGATGTGGTCTCGTGTCCAACATTTACCACTTGCTTGTATTATATTGGGTCCAATATACAGGACGCACTAAACCCAAGCCTAACCCTTAACGTTCATGCAACAAAGTATAGTTAATTAATATGGTAAGTCTGTCTGCTTTTTCTATTAGCTAATGAGATCTTTAGAGTTCTTTGAATACTTAACTAATCTTTGAGTACATACAATTTCCAACATGAAAACTGTTTATCATTAATGAAATTCAATCCTTCAAAAATGTCGAGAGAACTTTCTCGAAGGTTTGTATGTGTAAAAATAGGGTAATACTTGAAAGTTTTATTCAAAATGTTTGCTTATTCGTGGATCTCAAATTGTTATTCTTTGTTTTCATGGTTTTTGGCAGTACCCAAATTATTTGAACTAGATCTCAAAATTTCTATGTTGCATAAAGAGTGAGAAGAGATCCTACTCTTTTGAAGACTTGCTAAGAATTGGTTATCTTTTTGGGATCAGTATTTGATAAATCTAATATATATATATATATATATATTTATATATATATATATGAGATAGGTTCAAGTTACACCTGGTGTAACTCTTGTAAAGTTACACATTTTTTACACTATAGATTTTTAAAAGATCTAACGGTTAAAAAAAGCATCATTAAATGTTATTGCTTGCCACCTTTGTTATAGATAGATAGATAAATCTGATAATTTTCATATCCTTTTGGTGTGAGACCTGCACTGTGACAGTGCTTTGGAGAGGAACTAAAAGATTTAGGCAAATGAACTCAAAAAAAAAAAAAAAACATCAAAACTCTAATCAAGAAATGCACTTGTCCACTTGCATATTGTAGAATCATTTATTGCCAGTGCCACTGAACAGTCTGAACCAACAATGGTTGATGTAGGATGAATTTATCCCTTAATTCATTTATTTCTTTGATGCATATAAATAGTGTGATGTCCTTATAGACAAGACCAAGATTTTCTTCTCTATTTGTATTGGGCAATTTTAAGGCAATTGATTTCAAAAGATTCATTTCATTAGTCAACTTCACTATAAGATTTTTTTATTGCTTTTTCTCTTTAATTCTTATAAATTCGACAATATGGTCTTGAATAATCCTCCTACAAGTAAACTCTTGAGTACTGAATTTCTTTGAATCGAACTTCATTACATGAGATTCAGATTTCTTAATGTGGTCATTATCTTTAAAAAGTCACCTAAATTATTACTATTATTATTATTTTATAAAAAATCGTTCTTCGTTTTATCTAGTTTATCTTAGCACTGTCACAAACTATGTGATGTTGTGAATTTGTTACAAACTTTGGATGGAACTTCTATTTTGTCATACTTTTCCATGTTGGATGCACCATCAACAAGTACATTGAACACCATCAGCAAGATTATTGTTAGTGTGTAGAGAAAGTGAAGTAATCTCATTTCATGCTTTGTTTGCGTAGGCTGGGTCGTAGAGTTGTGTGATAAAGCAAGTTAGTTTCTTGCCATCTCAATTCCATGTTATTTTATTACAACCGTGATGACATGTCATTTCTAACTATTGAGAGAAAAATCTATTCTTAATTCCCTTGTGCTCTCATGAGAAGACCTAGGTAGTTTAATAGATGTGCTTTTGATCCAATGTTCTTGAGACCTGAAACAACTGAGATGTTTTTCATAGCTATTTTGTTTGGTGGCAAATCGGTGCTTAAATATGTTTCTACTTTCCTGTCATGTCTCCTCATTATTATTCTTTAATTGCGTTATTGTTTCCTCAAACTTGGATTTTTAGGTTGTCTATAACTAAGCACCAGATCTAACAGTACCAAATGCACATTGATATAGACACTAGAAGAGCCCAAAAAGTTACTTCGATAAGTTATTAATCTAACACATTCATTTATATAATTTTCCAAGTGACTAGGTAATCTATTAGTAGTTCACAACTAGTTGAAGTGGACCTTAATAAAAGACGTTAACTCTGAGATAGAATCACTGCTTACTATGTTTCTATTTTTGTGTGTTGAAGGGAAAATCAGTTTTGAGCAAATGAGGAACCAGGGTTCAAGTGATCGCAGCTGGAATAACATGGATTATAACATCCTCGTCAAGATATTCATGACTCTGAACTTTATGGATATAATTTCCAGCGTTTCTCTGGTGTGTAGCTCATGGCGCTCAGCTTGTTGTGACTCGGCTCTTTGGACAAAACTTGATTTAAGTACACTGAGCCCTGACTCCAATGATGTTCTCCCAAAACCATATACTTTGTCTAATGACGAATCAGGCAAGATATTAACAAAAATCTTGAAGAGTGCTTTAAATCTCAGTCGTGGAAACGTGACTTGCTTGGTTTTCAACTACTTTATATCCATAAATGATGAACACTTGGTCTGCGCATCAGAGAGGTACTGAATTTCATTCCCCAAATTACTAATATAGTTAAATCAAAAGAAACCCATCTAACATGCTAAATTGGTGACTTAACTGAGAACCTTTTCTTAGCAGGAGCCCTAACCTAAAACGACTCATTCTACCACTTAATTGGCATCAATTAACAGAGAGTGGAATTCAACAGTCTTTCAAAATGTGGGAGGGGCTCGAGTCTTTAACTGTTCCTAGCGTCATTGCTCCTTTCAAAATAATGGAGGCGATTGGTTCAAACTGCAAGAGCTTCTCTGAACTTAAACTTCAATGCTTTTTCAACCTCAACTTTGCTGTTCCCCTTACTAAGAATGTACCAAAGCTAAAGGTACTCAGTCTTCGGGGAACAATGGTGCACAACCAAGCTATGATCTATATATTGGACAACTTCAAACATTTAGAAGTGCTCAATATGTGTCATTGTCAAATGAAAGAAGTTTATCAGTATGAAGTTGGCTTTACATTGTATCGGGAAATTGACCCACCGATTATTGAAAAGTGCTCGCGGCTTAAGAAGTTTCTCACTTGTCGAAGAGATACCTGCAATATGTGTAAGTGGAGGCCTTACAATGAAAGGGTCTTGGATTGGGCTGAATTTGAACAGAGATGTTGGAGAGAGGATGAGGTAAGTTCTCTTGCACATTGACCCAAAAATTGGTGATTTCAGGCAGCAAGCTAGCCAACTAGTATGAATGTTTTGTGAGTTTCTCATGAGGACATGTTTTGAATAATGAACATCTCCTTAATTAGACAAATTCCTTGGATGTTGCTTTTTAGTAAAGTCATAATTTTTTTCTGTTAAGGTTTTCCTATAATCCTATTGCTATGGCAATTTAATATATAATTAATTTGAATAGCAAAGCAGTGAATGGAGATACAGTAATTGTTACAAAAATGTGTATAGATATTGCTTGCAGTCACGTTAGACAGAAGTTTCCATCCATTCTGTTCAACTAAGGAGATCAATGATGTCCCTAGTCATTCTTTCATAACATTATGTTCTTTGGATCCAACTGCGCGCTTAAAATGCAATCAAATTCAGACCACAATTCAATATTAGCATGTTGCAAATTGCAACGATAGCTGTTGGGCTAATTTTTTGGTAGCGTAAGATATTGTTATTGACACCCAAAAAAAAAACCAAAACAAAAAGCTTTGTTGGTTTTTAAAATATTTTTTTTAAGAGATATAATAGAATTTCAACTTATAATATAGAATAAATATTGTTAAACGCCTTAATAGTTAGAAATCATATGTAAGACCAAGTTAAAAGTTTAGATGATTAACATCTCAGATAAGGGTTGTTAGGCTCCCTTTTCTTTTAAATCCTTTTAATTCTATATTATTTTTAGACACATGTGAGACATGAGGCATTTAAAATATATTCCAATGGTTTTAAATATAAAACATATAAGCCATTTAAAAACAAATAAATGATTTGTATCTCACACCCAAATAAAAATTAAAGAGAAATTTTCTTTATAAAACAAATGGTGAGAATTAAAGGATTTAAATGAGAGGGGATTTTCTCTATAAGAGGACAATGAAGATAAAAAAGGACCCTTCCTAGACGACAAATTTTTGTTAGGATTTTATTAGTGTTGGCAAAATTCTTGTGTCAAAAGTTTCAATTGTAATCATATCAATTTCCACGTGTCTTGTTATTTTGATTAGAGTCTTCAAGAAAGAAAAAGCTGAAAGTTGAAGTTGTTACTAAGAAGATATCAGCCATGCGAAGTCTTAGTGCTTCAAGCGAGATGTCTTGCGAAATCAGATTTAGTTGTTACGTTGTAGAACGAAAATCTACAAGGTAGTCTTTGGATTGGTTAGAGAGGTTCTGATCATTATCACACACATGATTTGTGGGATGAATTCATGAATGAAGAGTCTAGAAGGTTTGAAATTGGTATGGGGTCACATTAGTAAGTTAACTACTGAGTAGTATCTAGTGTCAAGAGTTTAAACTAGAGAGGTTTTGCAATGTTTTGTTGTATTCCTTACATTTTTATGTTTCTGTCAAAAAGGTTGTCTCTGGCTCTTACTTTGATTTTTCTATATCTCCACCAGGCATAAAAGAAACAATCAAAGTATTTGAATAACCAATTTCTTCCCTTTTTTGTTGGTATCAATTATCCATGAAATTTCACTAAATAATCTCAACTCAAAATCAAAAGAAAAATTAATGGTAGGGACCCTTTTGACACAACTTAAAAGGATGAGGACTAAAATAAAACATTTAAAAGGATATGGATCATTTTCAAATATGGGGTAAAGATGAATTAAAAGTGAAATTAAGCTAAGTGCATGTTGAACATTTGGACATTGTTAGGTTTTAAAAGTTTAGAACAATTGGCAAATTGTGAACACAAACTTGTCTAGATATAGATCTTAGAGTCTATAGGTATTATTAGACAATGCTCAAGGTGATTCAAGTCAAGATTCAAGAACAAGCAAGCTGCAAAAAGAAGAATTCGAAATTTGCCTGGTTCGATTGATCGAAGAACAAGCTCAACTGATCAAAATACGTATCTGCAGAATTCTATTTTAGCCTAAACTCTACTTAAACGTATTGAGTTTTACTCTACTTAAACATATTAGGTTTCAAGTAAAACATTTCTAGTATATAAAGGAAACCCTAAGCACATTTTTATAAGGCTTTTCAGAGAGATTAGAGTGCATCTTGTGCCTCTTTTATATCTAGGGTTTTGTACCCAAAAGCTCTCTAAAGTCTTCTACCGGTGTTATTCCTTGAAGAATCTCAAGATCCAGTATTGTAGAAGTTGCTGCATACAAGATCAACGTTTAAGGAGATCCAAAACCTTTGAGTGGAGTCTCGAAGTCACAAACAGGTGGGCTTGTGTTGTTGCAAAGGCCTAGGAAAGAAGTAGTCCGTGGACTCAGAGCTATCATGGGGTCGTGGTAGTAAGTTTTCTACTCGAGGTAGTAATAGAATGTTAGTGATCTAAGTTCTATTATATAAACTTCAATTCTTTCATAGTTGTTTGTTTTTAGACCCCTTAAAACACAACTAGATTAACCTAGTTATTTAGTCAAGTTATTACTTAGTCCAAATTCCAGATCTAGGTTAACACAATCATATAATCATATTAATGTAAAGTGCGGAATATAAAGAACACAAATATATGATGACCCAGGAAACCAAACCGGTAAAAACCTGGGGAGGATTTAACCTAACTATCCTCAAGGTAAACCTGAATCCACTATGAAAGAATCGAAGTTTTACAATAGCGACTTAGACCATTAACATCCTATTGCTACCTCATGTAGAAAACTTACTAACACGACCACGTGCAAGCTCCGAGACCACGGACTCCTTCTTTCTTGGATTCTCCAGCAAGTACAAACACTCCCGCTTGCGTATCTTTAAGCTCTTTAGTGCAGCAACTGAATGATCATTAAGCTCTCAATGAAATTTCCTTCTTGATAATCCTAAGCATGTGTGAAGGCAACTACCTCTTAAATTTCACAAGAGATTCACACATACAGCCAATAGAGCTTCTACAAAAACGTGGCTAGGGTTTCCCTTTTATACCTAGGGCAAAACATAAAACCCTACACGTCATATGGGCTTAGGGCTGAGTTGAAAATTCTACAGAAAAAAACATTATGTCTGACTTTCGATCGGTCGAGTCTAATTATCGATCGATTGAGACAGACCGAATTGCACAATGAATTCTAAAGCAACTCGATTCCAACTTTACATAAAACACATACTTTGAGAAAGTCTAACAAGACTAAAAACTTGTTTTGATCATGGTTTGCCAACAATACAAATTAGAGTTCTAATACATTAGTTCCTAAGTACTTAGAACCTAATAATAGTGAATTTGCTTTTTACCTTGAGGATAGTTAGGTTAAATCCTCCCCAGGTTTTTTACTCGTTTGGTTTTCCTGGGTGATCATATTGTGGTGTTCTTTATATTTCCGCTGTTTTGCATGATATGATTATTTTGTTTTAACCTAGATTTGAATAATAAACCTAAGTATTCACTTGATTAATTAATTAGGTTAAACAATTTGTGTTAAGGGGTCTAAAAAACTAACAAGTGGAATCAGAGCGGGTTAGCTCTTGATTTAGGTTATTATACCTAGAGTTAATCCTTGATCCTTGTTATCATGGATAAATTTAAGTATCTTACTGTTTTTTGATTGTGATGTTTTGAATAAAAAGGACATTATTGTTTCAGTTGATCTTTTTGAGACTTGTGAAAGGAATTTGCAAGATTTTAGTCTTTCTCGAAAGATTGGTGTAATCCCTCAAATACACTTTGCTTCTCATAGATTTTCACCTACAAAGCCAAAGACTTGTGCTATATAGGTGAGAAAAGATTCTCTAAGGTGAGTGTTGCTGACTTGTCCCTGATTTAATTCTTTCAATTATTTGTGGACATGTTTTGTTTTTGTTTTTTAGGTTTTTTTTTTTATTAAAAAAAATCCAAAAACATTGAAAATTTTTCAAAAAGACAAAAATATTTTATTTTGTGTCTTGTTTTATTTGTTTTGAGGATTACATGAGTTATAATATCTCTCTCTTGATTTAGAACATGTTTGACATTGTGGAGAAACTTAAATAGTATGTATTATATAAGTGCTAAGCTATTTCTGATTTTGTGTGAGTATGTACTAGTTTGTACATGTACTCAAGAGTTAATTAATAAATTGATATTTCTTGTTTGTGTGCCCTCTACAGCTTAGTTAAGCACTGTCATGCATTGCATTTGCATTTTTAATCATTTAGCATAATGTGTGCTTTTAGTTTGGTCATAAAATTTTTTTTGAAACCAAAAAGATTTTTATTTCTTTTGTATTACACATCATGAATATGTAGTTAAGGTTGACCATATTAATTTTGACATAATATGCCTGTGTACCTTGTTTAGCTTGGATGAGCTTATTTTTTTGCACTTTGCTAGTTTTAACTATTTAGTGCATGCTGTGTGGGAGTTGTTTATAGTTTTTGATCACATGATCTTGATTTTGAAGTCACATGCTTTAGATTGTAAGGACTAAAAAATTCTAAGAGAAATGCATAAATAACCATCTCACCACTGTTTACTAGCCAATCATGAATACCTTAGTGCATATCGTAAGATTTTGTGCTCGAGAAAGTGTAGCACATGCACAAAAAGAAAATAAAGTGTAGTCTTGGAATAAAAAAATATAATAAAAAAAATAAAAAAAGGCAAAGATATAAAAATGGTGTATACATTATAAGGCTTAAAAAAAAAAAAAAAAAAAATTACATGATTGCAAGCTTGTTTCTAGGAGATGTGGGAGTTATAGGATGTAACTCTTTAGGTGATAGTCATTTTCAAACTTATGTGATGAATAATGTAGAAATTGTGATTGATTACTATCTACATATCACCTCACATGTATATCATGCTGTTACTAGTTGCACACACTACACAAGTTATTCTTTACTAAACTTAGTACATGAAATTGTGTGTGAATTTGGTTCGGTCATCCAAGATTATGTTTTCTATGGTGTTTGATGCAAAATATGTTTAAGGGTTGGCAAAAATTGTATTTTTGATGATCAAAAACCTTGTTTTGAAGTTTCGGGTTGAAAACTCATGTTTTTGAAAAACATTTAAACTCATTCTCATGCATTTCATTCATGAAATTACTTGGTTTGAGTAGTTTCTACATAATCTTCTGCAATTTCTCAAAAAATTCAGTTTTCCAGAATTTCGATTAATCGAGTGTGATTTTCGATCAATCGAAAATTTCCAGATTTTTCAAGTCTAGCTTCTGCTTGACTCGATTAGTATTCAATCGATGCTCGATCGATTGAAACTGAAAAATTTTCAGTTTTTAAGTTTTTGACCAAATTTTTTTCATGCATCATTTGTGTTTAGGATTCACATGCATTGCATTGTTTTTTTTTTTTTTTTTTTTTTTTTTGTATCCATCTTACAGTTTTGCAGTCATATCTCTCATCGCACATAACATGCATACACTTTGTTAAATTGGGTACTCAACTTGATCTAAAAATTGATTGATTAATTTTTGAGTTTTGTACATTTTAGTATATGCTATTTTTTATATGTGAACTGAGGAAAATATTTTTTTTTTGAGATATGATGGATAATAATTGTTCAAATATTTTCTCTACTTGATTTAAGTTCAAAAATCCATCTGTTTATGGGTCACATAGTGTCAAGCTTGCATATATGGAAAGAGAGAATATTTTTCTTCATGTGTATTTTCTCTACATCTCGACTTCTAATCATCTTCTTTTCTTTTGCATGCTACCTAATTAATAGATCTCCATCAGTTCCTTTCGATCTTTGTTGCCTAAGGAACAAAGATCGAAACTTGATAGCAAATCCACTCCTTGTATATTTGTTGGATATGGAGATGCAAAATTTGGCTACAAGTTATGGGATCCAAAAGAAAAGAAGATGATTAGAAGTCGAGATGTAGTTTTTCATGAGAATGAAAACTTGGCAGACTTTGAGAAAACTGAGAAGCCTAAAGCTACAGTTGAAGGTGTTCTTGATCTTACACCTACCTCTTCTTCCTTAGATAATGCCACATATAGGGAAGAGGTACAAGATGAGAATTATGGTGATGAACCAACTGAATTTGATGGTGATGAACCAACTGAATTTGATGCTGATGAGCCAACAAGTGTTGATGGTGATGATGTGACAGATACATATGGTGTTGAGCAGGGGGAGTAGCCTCCTCCACTAGAGATGGTAGAACCTCAGGTGAGAAAGTCTACTAGAGAGCGTCGTCCATCGACTAGATATCCCACTTCTGAGTATACTATGATTTCTAAAGAGGGGGGAGCCATAAAGTTTTCAGGAAGTACAGTCTCAAAAGGATAAGCAGAGTTGGCTGAAGGCTACGCATGAATAGATGAATTCTTTGAACAAGAATAAGACTTATGACTTGGTGGAACTTCCTAAAGGCAAGAAATTATTGAAAAACAAATGGGTGTTCAAGCTAAAGAAAGATGGTGACAAGTTAGTGAAGTATAAAGCTCAATTGGTGGTCAAGGGTTTTAGTCAGAAACAAGGGATTGAATTTGATGAGATATTCTCTCCAGTAGTCAAGATGATTTCCATTCGGGTAGTTCTAGGATTAGTAGCTAGCTTGGATCTTGAGCTTGAGCAACTTGATGTGAAGACAGCTCTTCTTCATGGGGATTTGAAAGAAGAAATCTACATGGATCAGCCAGAGGGATTCAAAGTGAAAGGGAAAGAACACATGGTTTGCAAGTTAAAGAAAAGTTTGTATGGCTTGAAGCAAGCTCCAAGACAGTGGTACAAGAAGTTTGACTCATTCATGGTGGATCACAGGTACACAAGAACAGATGCAGATCATTGTGTGTATGTTAGAAAATTTCCCAATGGTAAATTTGTTATTCTTTTGCTATATGTAAATGATATGTTGATAGTAGGACAAGATGCAAGTGTGATTGGAAATTTGAAGAAGGACTTGTTCAAGTCATTTGATATGAAAGACTTGGGTCCAGCAAGACAAATTTTGGGTATGCAGATTCTACGTGACAGGAAAGCTAAGAAGCTATGGTTATCACGAGAGAAATATATTGAGCGGGTTCTTGAAAGGTTCAATATGAAGCATGCCAAGCCAGTTAGCACACCTCTTGGTTCTCATTTCAAGTTAAGAAAGATATCTTGTTCTTTATCAAAGAAAGAGAAGGGAGACATAGCATCAACTATTTAATCCTCAGCAGTTGGGAGTTTGATGTATGCTATGGTTTGCACACGACCAGATATTGCTCATGCAGTTGGTGTTGTTAGCAGGTTCACAGTTAATCCTGGCAAAGATCACTGGGAAGCAGTGAAGTGGATCTTCAGGTATTTGAGAGGTAGCTCTAAATTGTGCTTGACTTTTAGTGATTCTAAACTAGTTTTGGAGGGTTATGTAAATGCAAATTGGGCAGGTGACCTTGATGGTAGGAAATCTACATCGGGGTATTTATTTACTTTTGCAGAGGGAGCAGTATCATGGCAGTCAAGATTGCAGAAGTGTGTTGCCTTATCTACAACTGAAGCTTAGTATATTGCAACTAATGAAGCAGGTAAAGAGATGCTTTGGTTGAAACGGTTTCTCCAAGAATTGGGTTTGAAGCAAGATGGGTATGTAGTTAATTGTGATAGTCAGAGTGCTATAGACTTGAGCAAGAATTCTATGTACCATGCACACTCGAAGCACATTGAGGTGAGATACCATTGGTTGAGACTAGTTGTTGAGCAACGGTCATTTGAATTAAAGAAGATTCACACAGATAAAAATCCAGCTGACATGTTGACCAAGGTTGTGTCTAGAGAGAAGCTAAAGCTTTGTGTCGAGTTGGCCGACATGAATTCTAAATGAAGACTTGGGTTGAAGATCTCCTCCGTAGTGTGCTGGAGGTGGAGATTGTTGGGTGCACGTGACACCCTTGGATTCCATCACACACATTTGTCAAAGCTCATTTATGAGCTTGTTCCAAAAGTCTTCAAAGCTAGCTTTCTCATTTATTGAGAAATGACCAAAGCTTGGGAGAGGTCCGACTTCTCTTAATGAGAAGTGATGCAAGGCATGTGAGACACGCTGAAGGAAAAGAAAAGAAGAAAAAAAAGGAAACTAAGGCCATTTGGCCTTGTGGGAAGCTGAAGCAAAATAGAGAGTCATTTTGGCCATTTGTGTGAGTTCCAGAGTGAGCAAGACACACGGAAAAAGAGAGAGCTTCAGCTTGAGAGGTGCAATCCGAAAAGATAGAGAGAAATGCAGTGAGAGTGTGAGAGAGTGAAAAAGAAAAATGAGACATTTTTCTTTGCTCAAGCTACACACAAGGAAGATAAATTGGTGGAGTTCTCTTGAAGTTTTTGAGTGCTACAATCATGAAGAGTTGGAGTGTTCAAAGGAAGATTTTGCTACTAGCTTTGTGGTGAGATTGTATTTACTCCTTAAGATTTAATTTGTTGTGTATCCAATTTATTGTGGACTCAAGTTTAGCACAAACTTGAGAGTTGTAATCTCTATTTCATAGTGGATATTTTTTGGAGCTGCCCCGTGGTTTTTTCCCTCTGCATTGGAAGGTTTTCCATGTAAGATTTAGTGTTCTTGTGTGGTTGAGTTTATGTGGTGCTTGCTAGAATTTTTTTTGTTTTCATAATATTGCTATTGCTTGGTAGTTATATATTTTAATTCACACATAGACATTGAGGGGATTTAGGATTTTTCCCCAACATTTTGTTAGCCTCCTCCCATTGGCCGGATAAAGCCCAATGTTGATGCAGCCATAGGTGAATCCTTCTCTGTTCTTGCAGTTGTGGGTAGAGATCACAAGGCACAGTCATCAAATTTGGTCCAAGCTTCACCAACCTTGCTCCCCCATTGTTGCTGAGGCCTATGCAATCCTTTGGGCAATGCATCTTGCTAACCATGGACAGTGGAGTCATTTTCATTTCGAAGGAAATGCAAAGAGCTGTTTTGACTCTCTTTCAGCCGAAGATGTCCCTCCTGATTGGTCTATTAGTAATATTATTACTAGTATCTTAAGTTTTAAAATTTTCTTTGTTAGTGTTTGTTTCTGCTGTGTCAATAGGGAGTGCAATGTTGCAGCTCACGCTGCTGCAAAGCACTCACTAGCCTCTAAAATGTCTCTTTGTTGTAATAAGGACAATCTTCCTACAGTGGTATACTCTACTTGTATCAGAAGGCTTGGAATGAGGTAATGTTGAACCTTTGAACTATCCCTTTGCGACTTTCAAACTTAAGGTTTTGAGTTGCACAAGTAGTTCCCGTTCGACTGAGAGCTTTGCAATGTTCTCAAGGCCAGTAATTTCATGCAGTTCAAAAGATGGGGAAAAAAATGTAAGCAAATTTACACTCAAAAGATCAGAAAATTTAAGAAATTCACCTCACTAGTATACTTCATCAGTTGACCTGCATTGCATGATAAAATTTTCTCCGCACCTTGCCCAAAGATAGAAGCTGTGACTGATCCAGTGGAATCTTGAAGCTCCACATCTACACGTAACCTAAAATTTAATATTCAAGCAATTATTAATTAATTTCTGAAGGAAAATTTAATTTAGCTTACTGACCATTTAGAATGTTTTATGATCTCGGTTCAGCAATTGCTTCTTCACGCTTAATATGAACACATGGAAAAGTTTCCATATATTGAGCACTTGTACCTTTATAACACATGTTGCATGCCATATACCAAATTTTGTTGTAACTCCTTGACAAAAAGAAACACCTTTACCCAAAACCTTGTTTCCTGCATATATAATTTTATGAATATATTAGTAAAAATCATTATGACAAACGTGATGCTGAAAAGATTAATTTTCTTATTATTTATTACATTTTGAGATAAGCTTGATATGATGCTTTTTTTTTTTTTTTTTTAATCACAGCTTGATATGGTGTTGATTGGTATGAATCTCCGTATGATTGCCTGATCAGGTGGCATGATGGAGCAGCTTGTAGAACTTAAGTAAGACTTATTGTTCATCATGCCTTTCAATATTTCTTCATTATTATTTTCACTGTTAAAAAAGAAAAAACACAGCAGTTCTATTTACACAAAGGAGCATATTTAGCAATGAAATACCTTTTGTAGATTATTTAAAATGCAAAAGTGTTAGCTTATCATATGAGTAGATTCATGATTTTTGAGAGAAAATGTTGTTGACTCACAAAATAGCGGGAGTTCAAATGCTATTTTAGTACTAATCCTAAGTACTTAATTACATAGTAAGAATACTCTTCAGATTTGGTTTTTTACTAATTTCAAACACTGACATTACATACTATATTTTTGATGTTAGACATATTATGGACTACACCAATTGTAGGCTCATGTACTTGTAGAACAAGCATATTAACCTTAGCTTAGTTTATGATTAGTCATATATTCTCTAGTCTATAAATCTTACATTGGGTTCATTGTAATACAAATGAGGTGCTACTTCTACAACATTTTTACAACAAATCATAAGTGGTTAGTTGTTATTAGTTCAAATTTGAACCTAACACTAAGATTACTTTTTTGCCCTTACAATAACAATCAGTAACAACCTGCCACTTAAAATTTGTTGTAAAAATATTGTGAAAATGTTGTGGACATATCATTTCTCTAATATAATATATAACCGTCAAGGGCTTTGTCACTGTAGACATAGGCCGCAAGGTTGAACCACGTGTGCTCTCTCACAATGTGTACTCTCTTTTTCACACTTCTACTCATCATTTAATCACTACACACAATCACACAACTTTCACATTTAATATATGTACATCAATCAAAGTGTAATATTAGATATTCTAATAATGTTAGGCTAAGATTTCCTAATAATATAATACACTGTATCAACTATAATAATAATGACTTGTAAATTACTCACATTGTAATATTAAATTATAATATTCTAATACGAGATATTTTCATCAATAAATTACCGATGGTAAACAATAAAAATCAAATGTGTTAGGAGAAGATTTGCTGCAACCTTGTATGTAGCAATTGCTGCATATAGGATAAGGTGACACCCAAAGAGAAGTGACAAGTGTCGAAAGATTATGTGCAATGCACTAAAAATCAACCCACAAATAACTTCAATAACAGTTGGCCACACATTAATAACTTCATTGAGATCATTAGTAGCACGACAAATCCACTTTTCACAACCTTTCATAAAAATTTAGATAACTAATACGAAAAGGCCTTACAATTCATTCCAAGACATTTACCGAAGTTGGAAATTTTCAAAAATCAATTAATTTTTAGAGAAACCAGTAACTCTAACTCCTACATCCAATTCTCAAAAAAAAAAAAAAAAAAAAAAAACTCCTACATCCAAAGGCTAGGCAACTAGTCACTAGTGAGAGTAAAGAGGTTTTCATAAGCCTAGTAAAATCAACATCCAATATTAAATTAATTATTTTTAACACACGCACAAGTGAAAAAATATTAATTCCCTGTATAAATTTAGTTCCAAAGTCTAAACCTACTCACGATCTTTGCACAAATGGACAAATAAGGCCCAAAGCTACACATAATGGAGTCATTAATAAAAAATATATAAAAAAACTTCCAGGACAACATTACTAGTGTACACCACGCCATCAACAGCTTTTTTTAAAATCATATTAACTTATTAAGGAATGGAATTCATTTCCAGCATCTTGATTTAGGATAGTAGTTGAGTTGTTCAGTGTTTTGAAAAATAACATGATATAATGAAACTGATAAATTAAAATTGATTTGGCTTTTTAAAATTAAAGTTGAAGTAGAAAAATACTTTAGTGAGAGAGGAAGCAAAGGAGAAAGAACAACTGAACAAGAACAATAGGGTTACAAGAGACCTGAATACTCCAAGAGTCATGAATTTTTGCAATTTCTAGTGATTCTACAATCTACAAGAGACATCATCATACCTTCAACATTAAACATTGATCTCTATATCTTCTAATCAATGGCCACTCTATTCCTCGATGTGAGGATTAGTCATTTGTACTCACCACTGGCAGCCACTGAGTACATGCACAGAAAATTGGTTTAAATTAGCAGATGTCCTGTGTGTTGTGTTTGAGTACATTATCAGTTCATATAAAAATTAATATTTTGTAACAATTTGTATTTAGAGTCCGAATTTAGTAAGGATAAGGTATAAAACCTATATTTTACACTATCTAATAAAATGTTGTCTCATCAGCATTTTACTTAAAATTTAATACATTCTACCACACTTAATAACATTTCAATAAACTCCCAATTTTGTTGTATTTATATATGGATATTAGAATTGATTGGGTGTGGTTGTGCTTATTATTAAATATGTGATAAGATGATGTGGTATATTGGAATTGGAGGGGATAAAGCATGGGTTTTACACCACATCCTTACTAAATTTAATCTCTTGTATTTATAGTTTATGTATAATAATACTTATTAGATAGAATATTAAATTTGAGAATTAGTTATATCACGTGTCATTAAAAAGATAGAAAATCTAAATTAGTAGAAATGATATAATATAGTATACAAATATATTGTTTAAATAAACTCACAAATATTTAATTTTATTGTTAACTTAACCACATAATTATTTGCCATATATTTTTATTGCGACTACTATTAAATTTGCTTTTGTGCTCTATTGCCTTTTGTTTCAGTTATTGCTACAACAACAAACTTCAGGAAGAATGTCATATTTCAAATAAATTGTTTTTATCACAAATCTTAAAGAATAACCATATAAATTACCATAACCCTTGCATCTTAGTGACATCTTGGGAGAACCCAAATTTAAATCCTCCCTCCCAACTTACTGTTTGCCAAAAAAAGAAAAAGAGCTATATTGATGTCCCTTTAATGTTAATTATTAGTGTTCCACCTAAAACTAATTAGTACTTAAAAATGAATGCATCTACCTCGTCAAACACATGAGAATAAATTAATATTTTCTTAGAAAATAAACACTATTATTTTTTTCTTAATTGAAAAAAATAATATAAAAATTAGCACTTAGAAATGAATGCATGTACCAGTTGAAAACGAAACGTTTGTTTAATTTCGAAGCAACATGGATGACATATGTACAATGTATGGAGATCATTGTTGAAGGGTGGGCACTAAAATTAATGGCTTATGCAACTTGTGGTGGAAAGTTTTAAAATTAAGAAGTGCTACGTCCAGTAACAACCTACCACTGCGATTATTTTTTTGCCCCAACAAAATCAACTGGTAACAACCTGCCACTTAAAATTTGTTTTGAAAATGTTGTAGATATAGCATTTCTCTTTAAAATTTGTAGACTTGGTCTAACTTTGTCATTGCGGTCAAAAGAGGATGTGAATAGTTTTAAATTTAATTAATAAGAGAGAGAGAGAAAATGAGGATGCTATTAATTAGGTAAATATTTCTTGCATATTAATGTATATTAATTACATTTGTTAATTGACTATTTATGACACACAATTAATCAAGCCACATAAAAAATATTTTTTATGATGTTAAAAACCAATGGAATTATCCAATAGAAAATTTAAGCTTGAATTGAATTCATTCTCATAATTGGTTATTAAATCAATTTGGTTTAATTCTGAAAAAAAAAAAAAAAAAAAAAGCTTAATTTTCCAAAAATTGTCAACGGGTATAAATAGTAAATATATATAAACCTAACACTATCGTATTGCAGAAGGACTCGAGTGAAGTGAATGCTTGTGAGTTGTGAGATGGATGTGAAGAATTTAGTGGGTTTTTAAGTGCCGGTATCACTAATAAAAAATATTGAGAGAGAGAGAACAAAGTAAAATATACTATTAAATGTACATTAATATAATCAATTTAAAATCTTTAACCAATATTAGTCTCATCCAAAAGCTGTTATCCACCCATTTGATCCTACTATTGGAGTGGAATTTTCAAATGGAAATTTTAATATTGAAATATTATACTAATCTTTCCAATTTTTCTTTCTGTCCCAAGAGTGATGTTTCATTTTATATTAAAGTATAGTTGTATAAATTTTTTGTTATTAGCTTATTTTGTAAATAAGTTGAATAAAATTTTTTTTAAAAGTGAAGTTTCTAAAATGTAAAAATAAACTAATGCAAAAATTATTTGGGATTTTAAGTTAAAAAAATCTAGACCTGAATCAAATCTAAGTGCATGTTGAACACTTGGATACCAAGACAAGAAGCAAATGAAAGTTGTTGAAAGGAGGCAATAAAGTCCAAAAGAGAAAAAGAAAAAAAATAACTTTGTAAATTCTATCAAATTAATTGTACTTATTTGTTGAAGAAAAATTAATTGTACTTAAAAGTCTTAATTTTAGCAAATCCAAAGAGTAAATAAAAAAAAATTATACCTCGTTCTAAATAAACCTAATCCGAACCCTAAAAGCCCTAGAAATGTAAGTGTAAATGCTGAATTTTTAAAAATAATATGTCTAAAGTATTTTTTTTTTAAAAAGTTATGAAGTTGTTATTTTGGTGGGTGAGGAGACTTTAACTAGGTATATGCATTAGTGGACCATACTCTACTTGCCTTAAGTTACATATTGAAGCCCTTTATATCATATGTGCCTCATTCTCATTATATTCATATTTCATGTGACTATGTTGGTCTCACTACATTGAATTGAAATCCCACTTGGACTTGGAGAAGCTAAGTGTTTTCTTACAAATAAAAAGGACAATTTAGTAATTTCTAATTATGCATCTGTATGAATAGGAATCAACTGGTCTCATTTCTCTCATACTTCAAAATCTAAGAGAGATAAAAGTGATCCAAACAAAACCTCTGCATAAGGTAAGCCTAATTCTTCACAAAGACATCCATCTTTTTTTCTTATCTTGTTTCCTTTGTTTTCTTATGCGTGTTAAAATTATCCCACTAAAGATAAAAATAAAATTTCTTGTCTTGCATGTTATGAAAATAGGATGCCAATGCAGTAAAATAGCTTACATTTTATCAACATGTAAAAGAGAGAAATTTAATCCAATGCGTGATTTTATTATTTGATTTCTATTTGTGCCATAAATATTTTTATGTGGGCCATCCATGTAAGAAGAATAGGCCCAATGACAAGAGCTAAAAATAATGAAAAGTTAGAGCGTCGATATTAGCAGTCTTCTTATCCTAACATCTTAAGCTAAAAAGAAAAAGAAAAAAAGAGTTATGTTAAAGATAAGTCTTACAATTTTTTTTTTTTTTTTTTGAGAAGATAAGTCTTACAAATTTATGTGACAAATTACGATAAGTAATTTAACACTCATTTGAATATTCAATGCCATATTTGTTGGAAAAACATATGAAAAAATACAGTTTTGTATCTCATAAAAAAACACGCAATGGAATATGAATGGATCTACTTCATTTATGTGAGATAGCATGCAACGTCTAAGTTTTAGAAACAAAGAATAAGAAGACGTACCTTGGTGCAGCGAGATTCAAAACAAATGAAGATCGAACTTGGGAAGAATTTCAATATTCACTCTAATTCCAAAATGTGCCCAAGATGTATATGGTCTCTCAATTAGTTCTATACGTAATTTTTCAAGAGAATAACCAAGTGTCTCTTAAGAAAAGACTCTGAATCTTTTTATTTTTTTAATCATACGTATATCTCTGCACTTAGCAGTTCTTTTATTTAATAACTCTTATTAAATAAATAACTGATTATTTAATTGGGTTAGCCTTTTGGGCCAGCCCAGCTAGGTTGAAGTGTGTGGCTTGGAGTGGGATCAAAATGGACAAATAAACCTCTAGCTCCAATGGGTTTTGGACTTATCTGTCAACTCTTGACAAGCCCAAAGTTATCATTAATTTAACACCACTATATAATTATAATTGCACTCTAGGTTTTATTAATAAATTATATCCCAAGACTTTATTAAACATTTAACGCATTCATGAAAATATTCGTAGTAATACAAAGTCATAATGTGTAACTGTCACTTTGAAAATTATTACCTCTTGATCCTTGAGTACCCGGTTTAATCCTTTAAGCTATTATTCATATATATTTTATGAAATTTAATTTCAAAAAATATAAACTTTAGTAACTCTTTACTAAAGTGGTTAGGCTTAACACTCTGAATAACCAAACTCATTAAACTTATCTCAATAGAATATTTTATATCTCTATAAAGAGACTATAAATTCCATCTTGAGAATATGTGTTCTTTCAACATTACGTGTGGTTGCCTAACATATTGAGGTTTTGACTGTATGTTTAGAATTGACTCCTGATATATCAAAGCAACCTATATTTCATAATCGAGTTCACTATTTCCTTAGGATTTAGAGTTTATGTAAATGAAAGTTGTGATATTTATTATTCATTTGACAGTCGTTAATAGAATAATAAATCTCACAACGGTCATGTTTAATATGTCTTATACACTTAAAACATATTAACATATCAATTAGAAGTCTTCACTTCCATGATCAAGACAAATCATTTTAATTGACATGTTATAGTCTCCCAATTTCATCACCGACTACGAACTAAGATTTTGAGTTTACAAAGAACTTGTAATTTATATCTTCTGTGACTAAATCACATACTATGCATCTCAAGGACTATATGATAATGACCAAATATTCATACTACCATTATTTTAGATAATAATAAAACTTATTTATTACATAGAACATAATGTCATGCATATCATACAATAGGATTTTAGGTCACTAATCCTATCAACATTACCTTGTAACTTGTAAGGTTTTGTAATAAAATTACATTATTTTTTGTATTTAAAAAAAAAATTCCAGATACCTACCTTACATAAGCCTATATTCACAGAGATCTAATATTAATAGTTACTTTAGAAGTTGTAAAACATTAGTGTAACATTATTAAAAATAAAAAAATAAATAACTCTAGAATACATTTTGAAATTTTAAGAGAGAGTAAATAAAAGATTGAGAGATTGAGCTGGTAAAGAAGGAATTCTTCTAGAGGCACAGGAGGAATTCACAAAATTTTGAAATTAGCCTAGCATCTCATATATGAACCATTAAAAAAGATCAAATAGAAAATTATGGTGGTATGTTAGTATAGGAAATATATGAAATGGTTAATAATTTTTGTTTTATTTCAACCTTTGATTGGTAAAGAAGATTTAATTTGGTTCCCAAAAATACAAAAGAAACTTTTAAATTTTGGTGGCCCACACATTCCAATTATGGAGAGTGCTTTACTCACTTCTCTTAAATGAAAAATGAATCCATAATGTATTATGTATCTCATTCGCATTGGTCTCACTTCTGGTGACTATGCTAGTCTTACTGCATTGAATTGAGGTATCACTTGGAGAATCTTATTTATTATCTTACGTTACAAATAGAAAGGAGAATTTGGTAATTTCAAATATCATGTATCTATATGAATCTACACCTCTTATCTCTCTCAGACTTCAAAATCAAAGAGAGAAATAGGAGATCCAAACAACACTGAACTCACTTCAAGGTAAATAATTTTTTTTTTCCTTATTTTTGTTTCCTTCATCTTTCTTATGTGTGCTAGAACTTTCCCACTAAAGAGAGAGCTTTTATCTTCTTGCATGTTATGCAAAATAAGAGGTCAGTACCATTATACCATTGTAATATAACTTAAAGTACAATGAGATCAAATTAAAAGAGAGTAATTTAATCTGTAAAGGAATTTTGTTGTCTTTGAAGTGATTTAGTTGGTTTTATTTATGTGAATAGCTAGGATAGTAGTTCAAGCTTAAAAAATCCAAAAGTTTACAGTGCCTGGAAAGAAAAATAAGTTTGCAATAATAAAAAATTTGATAATTAAAGAAAAACATTTTCTTTCTAGTTGATTAAAAGAGGTTTCATTTATATGCTACTCATCATTCCTGTTAGATTATTAATCTTTGGTTTATTTTAAGTGCCTAAAAGGTATCTTTTTTAAGGAGGCTAAGATTATCGATTTTGATCTAAATTATTATTTTTTAAAACTAAATAAAAATAAATAAATAAATAATTTCTAGAATTTGAAAAAAAGAAAGAAAGAAAAAAGAGTGAGTTCAATGATCAATTTTTAATTATGATATTCTCAGTAGATCTCATCTATTTATAGATTTCATTTATTTTGAGATAACGAGATGTCTTTTAATATATTCTAGAAATATCATTTGGAAAAGTTATTTTTAGAATTTCTTTAAAAAAAAGGCGCCAAATTCTCTAGACAAAAAACTTTTGTCGTTTAACGTTTGGACACGGCTGGATCTAATGTCTTATGCATTGGACTTGATACAATGGGGTCACGTATCCAACATATACCGCTTGTCCATATCATATTGTGTCTAATGCACTTGACGCACTGGACCCAAGCCTAATTCTTAACGTTCATGCAACAAAGTATAGTTAATTAATATGGTAAGTCTGTCTGTTTTTTCTATTGGCTAATGAGATCTTTAGAGTTCTTTGAATAATTAACTAATCTTTGAGTATGTACAATTTTCAACATGGAAGCTATTTATCATTAATGAAATTCGATCCTTCAAAAATATCGAGAGAACTTTCTCGAAGGTTCGCACGTGTAAAAATAGGGTAATACTTCAAAGTTTTATTCAAAATGTTTTCTTATTCGTGGATCTCAAATTGCTATTCTTGTTTTCATGGGTTTTGGCAGTACCCAAATTATTTGAACTAAATCCCAAAATTTCTATGTTGCATAAGGAGTGAGAAGAGATCCTCCTCTTTTTAAGAGTTGCTAAGATTAGTTATCTTTCTGGAATCAGTATTTGATATATATATATATATAGGTAGATAGATAAATCTGATAATTTCATATTTTTTGGTGTGAAACCTGCATTGTGAGAGTGCTTTGGAGAGAAACTGAAAGATTTAGGCAAATGAACTCAGAATAGAAAAAAAAAACATCAAAACTCTAATCAAGAAATGCACTTGTCCACTTGCATATTGTAGAATCATTTATTGCCACTGAACAGTCTGAACCAGCAATGGTTGATGTTGGATGAAGTTATCCCTTAATTCATTTATTAGTTTGATGCATATAAATAGTGTGATGTCCTTAAAGACAAGACCAAGATTTTCTTCTCTATTTGTATTTGGCAATTTTAGGGCAATTGTTTTTCTAGTGAGTTTATTGTAGATTAAATCTTTAAGGAGGTCCCTTCGAGTGCCCTAAAGTTTCTATTTCATGAAGCGGACTTGTTATTAGTAGTGATCCATATTAAAGAAGTTTGGAGGTTCCGAACTTTTGTGGTGCACAAAGGTTGTTTGTTGGATTGTAGATTCTAGTTGCAAAAGTTTGTTTCCAGTTTGTAAATTCTTTCTTTTATAGTAGATTGTCTTAATTGGGATACGTTCATTTTGTAGTATTGGTTTTTCCTTTGAAGAGGTTACTTACCGGTTTGCAAATTCAACACCAAATCCGGCGTGTATTACTTTATATTTCTTGCTTTTTATGATTTGGTGAGTTGCTAAGTTGTGGTTATTAATCATAATCTCGTGGATCACAAAATTGAGAAAAATAGGTAATTAATTAATTAAATGAGTCAGAACTAAAAAAAAAAAAAAAAAAATTTGATAGCAACTAAAAATTTCACTAACAATGGTTCTTGACTAGACACAATATATCTTCGGGTCAAACTTTTTAAATGAGCCTCTTGGTTGTAGACAAAACCTGAATAACTATATATTACTCAATTCTTTTATATAGTGAACTTTAAGTGCATGAAATAAATAATATGTTTGTATTTTTCATTGAGCATCCATTTTGAATACTTCTGTTACTCTTCATGTTATTATACTTTAAGCTTCAGGATCCTATTCCTATAGGCTAGGGAAATAAGTGACAATGTTTCCTTCTGTCTTCTGCAAGATTTGTTACTGATAGCCGATATTAAGAAGTTAAATTCTGATGGGGATTTCATAGGTATTTTGTTTGGTGGGAAATAGGTGCTTAAATATGTTTCTAATTTCCTGTCACGTCTCATTATTGTTATTCTTTAATTGCGTTATTGTTTCCTCCAACTTGGATTTTCGGTTGTCTATAACTAAGCACCAGATCTAACATTACCAAATGCACATTGATATAGACACTAAAAGAGCCCAAAAAGTTATTTTGATAAGTTATTAATCGAACACATTCATTTATATAATTTTCCAAGTGACTAGGTAGATCTATTTGCAGTTCACAACTAGTTGAAGTGGACCTTAAAGACGTTAACTCTGACATAGAATCACTGCTTACTATGTTTCTATTTTTGTGTGTTGAAGGGAAAATCAGTTTTGAGCAAATGAGGAACCAAGGTTCAAGTGATCGCAGCTGGAATAACATGGATTATAACATCCTCGTAAAAATATTCATGACGATAAACTTTATGGATATAATTTCCAGCGTTTCTCTTGTGTGTAGCTCATGGCGCTCAGCTTGTTGTGACCCGGCTCTTTGGAAAAAACTTGATTTGAGTACACTGAGCGCTGACTCCAATAATGTTCTCCCAAAACCATATACTTTGTCTAATGACGAATCAGGCAAGAGACTAACGAAAATCTTGAAGAGTGCTTCTAGACTTTTTATGTGACCAAAACAAAATACAAAATAATTAATTAAAGAGTAAATAGTAGAAACTCATTTCTAGGTATTTATAGTTGTCTTCTTCTCACTCGCTGATATTATTATATATATATGATAATATCACTTTCATAAGGAAACATGTCCCCTACATGTTTTATATTGAAGCTAGGCCATCCCTTGCTATTGCTTATCTGCATAACTGTCCTCCCACCACCACTGGCTGTGAGAGTGTGGTTCTCCATTATACTTTCCATCCTATGTTTGCTAAAGGAATCACATGGTCCCCAGAAGCTACAGATGCACCAACAAACTTGGCCCATTGATCGATCTGTTGTTAACTATAAATCAATGATCGAGCGAGTCATGACTTAATAAATAAGTACTCAATTCTTAGCTCTAATTATTAGAATGGCTCAACTGAAAAACTCTACTACTACTTAATCTACAATAACTTGTACAATACTGTTTTTTTTTTTTTAAATCAAAGGCAAGGATTTAGAAGTGCTCAATATGTGTCATTGTCAAATGAAAGAAGTTTATCAGTATGAAGTTGGCTTTACATTGTACCGGGAGATTGACCCGCCGATCATTGAAAAGAGCTCGCGGCTTAAGAAGTTTCTCACTTGTCAAAGACATACCTGCGACATGTGTAAGTGGAAGCCTTACAATGAAAGGGTCTTGGATTGGACTGAATTTGAACAGAGATGTTATCGAGAGGATGAGGTAAGTTCTCTTGCACTTTGACCCGAAAATTTGTGATTTCAGGCAGCAAGCTAGCCAATTGGTATGAATGTTTTGTGAGTTTCTCATGAGGAATTTTTTTGAATAATGAACCTCTCCTTAATTAGACAAATTCCATGGATTCTGCTTTTTAGTAAAGTCTTAATTTTTTTTTTATAAAGGTTTTCATATAATCCTATTGCTATGGAAATTTAATATATAATTATTTTGAATCGCAAAGCAGTGAATGGAGATGCAGTAATTGTTGCAAAATGTGTATTGATATTGCCTGTAATCACGTTAGACCGAAGTTTCCATCCATTCTGTTCAACATGGGAGATTAATGATGTCCCTAGTCATTCTTTCATAACAGTATATTCTTTAGATCCAACTGTGCACTTTAAACGCAATCAAATTCAGGCCACAATTCGGCATTAGCATGTTGCAAATTGCAACAATAACTGTTGGCCTGATTTTTGGGCAACATAGAATATTGTTATTGACACCCAAAAAAAATAAGAAGCTTTGTTGGTGTAACTTGACAAGAGTTACACCATTTGTAGACCGTAGATTTGTAATTGATCTAATGGTTAAAAAAATAGCATTAAATGCTAATTGACTTACACCTCATTCACTTAATTAATAGCAATTTTGTTTTTCTCTCCTTATTTATTATTTAAAACTTTTTACATATATTCATTTTTTTGCCAATGACTTTACAAATATATTTGCAATACTTTTTATTTTTTTTTTTTTTTGTTGAGTTCGTACTACTTTTTTTTTTCTTTTCTTTTTCTTTCTTTTAAGCCGGTCATACTCTTATAGTCTTATCAATTGTGAATATATATCTTGTCTCCTTAAAAATAAATAAATGGCTAAGTGTTGTTTAATGAGGTTTTAAATAAATGGGGGAAACAAAGAAGAAGAAGTAATTACAACAAATGAAGAATTAAGTACATAGTTCCTTTTGATTAAAAACTGTTTGCTTAAAATCTACGATTCTGTGGGAAAAGGACTACTTCATTACCAATGAAGAGTTGCATCAAACTATATCACTATGTTACCTGGGATCCTCGTCCTTTGTCTAAGTCCTTATGAACATGATTACTGATAACACAAACACAAAATAAAATATGCTAAGGACCACCAAGCTTCATATCCTTATATTGGATCTGGAGGATTTGATATAGATTTGATAACTGGAGGCATATATAATTTCCATGAAAAATCTAAACATAACCAAAGCAGAAAAAAAAAAAAAAAAATGCCAATGAACTTTGGTCCAGTTGATAACATCCGTTTTTTTGTATAGTTTATTTTTTTTTTTCAAGTATAGAAATGCAAGTTCTTAAAAATGGCAGTATCCCTTTAATCAAGTGAAAAACAATAATTAAGGAGAGAGAGAAAATGCTAGTATTAATTATGAATGAGATGGAAACCAATAGCATTTAATGCTATTTTTTTAACCATTAGATTAATTACAAATCTACAGTCTATATATAGTGTAACTCTTGTCAAGTTACACCAGGTGTAACTTAAACCCATCTATATATATATATATGGGTTTAAGTTACACTTGGTATAACTCTAAAGAGTTACACATTTTTTAAACCATTGGATTTAAGTAGATCCAACGGTCAAAAACAACCCTCATTAATACTAATATTCTGATTAAAATCTCATTAATTATCCCTCATTTATTATATTTTATATCTGTCTCTAACCCCAAAAAAAAAAGTTATATTTGACTCTCTCTCTCTCTCTACGTTTCTCTCACTATCTCTTTCTCCTCCACCGTCTTCTTGATGATAAAGGGTGTGTGAATGTGAATTCCTTTGAAAGATTTTGGGTGCAGATCAATGGGTTTCATATGCAACCTGGAGACTTGAGTTATTTTATACAAATTATCCACTACTCACCTATTGATGTGTTAGCAATTAAAGATTGTGATGACCTTATGGATATAGTATCATTGCAGAGCAACTCCGAAAACTTCATCTACTTTGGCATCCTTATAATAAATCTTCTAGCGTTGGATCATTGAAAATCTTGGCTCCTAATCTTGAAAATTTCAACCTGTAACATAGAATAAATATTGTAAAACGCCTTAATAGTTAGAAAGCTTATGTAAGTACAAGTTAAAAGTTTAGATAATTTAACGTCTCAGATAAGGGTTGTCAGACTCTCTTTTCTTTTAAATCCTTTTAATTCTATATCATTTTTAGACATATGTGAGACATTTAAAATATATTCCAATGGTTTTAAACAAGAAACATATAAGCCATTTAAAATCAAATAAATGATTTGTGTCTCACACCCAATTTAAAAATTAAAGAGAATTTTTCTTTATAAAATAAATGGTGAGAATTAAAGGATTTAAATGAGAGGGGATTTTCTCTGTAAGAGGACAATGAAAAAAAAAAAAGACCCTTCCTAGACGACATTTTTTGTTAGGATTATATTAGTGTTGGCAAAATTCCTGTGTCAAAAGTTTCAATTGTAATCATATCAATTTCCATGTCCTGTTATTTTGATTATAGTCTTCAAGAAAGAAAAAGTTGAAAGTTGAAGTTGTTACTGTGAAGATCTCAGCCATGCGAGGTCTCAGTGTTTCAAGTGAGATGTCAAGTGAAATCAGATTGAGTTGTTGCAGAATGATCCTTATCACACACATGATTTGTGGGATGAATTCATGAATGAAGAGTCTAGAAGATTTGAAATTGATATGGGGTCACGTTAGTATGTTAAGTACTGAGTAGTGTCTAGTGTCAAGGGTTTAAACTAGAGAGGTTTTCCAATGTTCCGTTGTATTCCATACATTTTTATGTTTGTGTCAAAAAGGTTGTCTCTAGCTCTTACTTTGATTTTCTATATCTCCACCAGGCATAAAAGAAACAATCAAAATATCCATGAAATTTCTTCCCTTTTTTTTTGTTGGTATCAAATATCCATGAAATTTCACTAAATAATCTCAACTCAAAATCAAAATAAAAATTAATGGTAGGGACCTTTTTGACACAACTTAAAAGAACAAGGACTAAAATAAAACATTTAAAAGGATATGGATCATTTTCAAATATGGGGAAAAGATGAATTGAAAGTGAAATTAAGCTAAGTGCATGTTGAACATTTGGACACCATGACAAAAAGTAACTGAATGTACTTGAAAGGTAATGATATTGTCCATAAATGGAATGAAAATAATATTAATAAAAAACCAAACAAAAGAAAAAGAAAAAATTGGAAATTTTGAAAATTTATTGCACTTTGAAGACTGCATTTGTGCAAATCCACAGTAAATCCTAAAATCACTAGATATTATATTATATTCTCACATTTGGTAGTTCCCTTACTTTTTTTTTCTCACATTTGACGGTTTCATCCTCACATTGTGCGGTTCCAACATCACATATGACAGTTTTTTTGTTACATTGGGTAGTTCCCTTACTTTTTTTCTCACACTTGACGGTTTCATCCTCACATTGTGTAGTTCCAACATCACATGTGACAGTTCTTTTCTCACATTTGGTGGTTCTCTTACTTTTTTCTCACATTTGACGATTTCATCCTCACATTGTGCAGTTTCGACATCACATGTTACAGTTTTTTCTCACATTTGATGGTTTCCTTACGTTTTTTTCTCACATTTGACGGTTCCATCCTCACATTATGCGGTTCCAACATCACATATGACAATTCTTTTGTCACATTGGGTGGTTCCCTTACTTTTTTCTTACACTTGACGGTTCCATCTTTACATTATGTAGTTCTAACATCACATATGACAGTTCTTTTCTCACATTTGGTGGTTTTGGCTAGTAAACAATGATGAGATGGTTATTTATGCATTTCTCAAAAGGTTCAAGTCCGACAGTCAAAGACATGTGACTTCAAGATCAAGACAAAGTGATCAAGAACTATAAATATCTCTCACACAACATGCACTACAAAGCTCAACTAGTAAAATGCAATAAGTAAGCTCATCAAAGCTAAACAAGGTACATTTGATGGTTCCATTATCACATTGTGCAGTTCCAACATCACATTTGACAGCTATTTTGTTACATTTAGTAGTTCCTTTATTTGTTTCTCAAATTTGATGGTTCCATTATCACATTGTGCAATTTCAATATCAAATATGACAGTTCTTTTGTCACATATAGTGGTTTCTTTATTTTTTTATCAAATTTGATGGTTCCATTATCACATTAAGCAGTACCAACATCGCATCTGACTCTATTTTTGTCACATTCAGTAGTACCGTATTTTTTATTCTTAAATTTGACAGTTCCATTATTACATTGGGCAGTATCAACATTACTTTTGACCGTACTTTTGTCAAATTTGGTGGTACCCTTTTTTTTTACTTGCAATTAACAGTTCAATCATCACAGTAAGCAGTATCAATATCACATATGACCATAATTTTACATTTGGGCCCATCACTGAAATCACTTTTTTACTTACTAATAACTGCTTATCACAATAGTAATTTTTTTTAAGTTATTAAAAAATTTAGATCTAAAATCTAAAACCAAAAAAAAAAAAAAAAAAAAAAAAGCATCCCAAGAAATTCACCCAACCACAGTAATTACTCTTGTTCAAAAAAAAAAAAAAAAAAAAAAACAGCTGGAATTATCTTGGTTTCTTCCACAAATATTTGAATATACCAATTAACTTCCTATATATCTCGCTTGGTAGCTTTCATCACATTCAGGGGCATACCTCCCTATAAAGTAACATAGTTCAGATCACTTTCTTGATGTTTATATTTTTATTATTTATATATACTATAAAACCAAAGATGTATAACCTTATGTGCTCTCTAATTGTTCTTATGCAACATCTGCAACTTAATCACAATTGTGTGTTTATTGTGGTGTCTAAGGTTGGAAATAGGGTGACTATACATTTAGCAAGTTATGCAAAAAATCCAATACAAAGATTGTTGACAATTTTAAAATTTTTAGTAAACACTTGAATTGAAATTATAGATCTAGTATGAAATAGTCATCAATCAAGGTTACTACACTAGGTTTTATATTTTTTAGGCATTTTCATTTGATCCTCGTGTGCGGAAGTGTCAAATGACTGTTTCCGACACAGGTATAACCACCCCAACTAAAGTGTCTATGCAATTTTGTTTCATAAAATTATTATTACATTTAGACCCATCTAAAACAAAATAAACATCCCAAAAAATTTCCACAATAACAAAAATTACCAATAGAAAAGCTAAAAACAATTAAGCACAGTGTAAGTAAGACCTATTTACTAGGATTTGAGACTAAGTCATTCTCACATTTAAAGGTTCCATCCTCACATTGTGCAGTTCCAACATCACATGTAATTGTTCTTTTGTCACATTTGGTAGTTCTCTTTTTTTTTTTCTCACATTTGATGGTTCCATTATCACATTCGATAGTACTAACATCATATTTGATAGTACTTTTTTCAAATTTAGTGGTTCCCTTATTTTTTTTTCTCACATTTAACGGTTCTGTCCTCACATTGTGCAGTACTAACATCACATGTGACTTTATTTTTGTCACATTCAGTGGTTCTTTTAGTTTTTTCTCATATTTTATGGTTCCATTATCACATTAGGCAGTACCAACATCATATTTAACTGTACTTTTGTAACATTTAGTGGTATCTTTTTTTTTTTTTTTTTTCACATTTAATAGTTCCATTATTATATTGGGTAGTACCAACATCACTTTTAACCGTACCTTTGTCACATTCGGTGGTAACCTATTTTTTCTCTCACATTTGACAATTCTATCGTCACATTGGGCAGTACCGATATCACATCTGATCGTACTTTTATATTTGAGCCCACCTCTAAAGTCACTTTTTTACTTACTAATAATTGCTTATCACAATAGCAATTTAAAAAAAAAAAAAAAAATTGTTGCTTTAGCTTTTTCCTCATTTTAAAAGCTATTAAAAAAAATTTAGATCTAAAATCTAAAACAAAATAAACAACCCAAAAAATTAGCCCAACAACAAGAATTACTAGTAAAGTTAAAATATGGTTTTCTGTCCTATGTTACACTTTTTGGTCTAGGCATATCAACTTTCCCCCCCTTTTTGGATCAATTCAAAGATGCAACTTAAGGCCCTAAACTTTTAGATAAAACTCTAGTGTTGTTGTCCTTGATCGTATGCTAGTCAAGGCCGATATCATGCCTACGATTCATTATTGCAGTGAAAACATGATAATAGAGCTTCATGCATCAAGTACCCCACAAGAAATCGTTAAGTTTAGAGAAAATTGATAACGTGGGGGAAAATAAAAAGGAACAAAGATAATAACCTTCAAAACCTGATATACATACACACACACACAAGTTACATTGTGTTTGACAAAACCTCTAACCTAATCTCTCTCTCTCTCTCTCTCTCTCTCTCTCTCTCTCTCTCTCTCTCTATTTTTGTGGATTTCTCGCTCCTGCTCATGCTGTTCCAGCATTATGTGAGAATTCATTGGACTTGATGCGAAAAAAGTGTAAAGGCTCTCATATGTCTGCTGGTGGTGGTGGTAGTGGTGAAAAAGCAAAACCATCTCATAAAGGCCAACAGAGGCAAAAGCTTATAACTAAGGATGATGAAGACCATGAACCTGACCTCTCTAAGTGTACAAAAGCTACACCTAGTTACCGGATTTCAAATGGCACTTTGGTGTGTGCCAATTTGGATTACTCTATAAAAAGAATCAAAAAAAGCGAGGAGCAGAAAGTTTGTGAGGATTTTGAGGACCTGAAATATGATCGGGATAGGTTCCTAACACCTATAAGATCAACAATAGAGTGTGCAGAGTGGTTAATGAATGAGATACAGGGTAAGTCATTGGAGGAGCCTATCATAGTAGAAGACTACTACTTTAATACAAAGCATATTAAATGCATTGAGACACACTGTAATGTCAAAGGTGATGAGTTACGGGAAAACCCAAGACGTGTGTTACCTGAAATTCTTTATCGCCTTCGCCAAAAGCTAGAAGAGTTTAAGAAGGAACAAGGGTCTGTTACATTCAAAAATTACTGTATCTTTACGGGAAATATGAGATAGAGTTTGAAGAAGTAGATTGCATATGATTGTTATGTATCTCTTTGTTTTTGTTTCAGTTAGATATCTAGTAAATATTTTTTCAAGTGAATAAAATTTTTAGATGTGAATGATCAGTCTGACAATATGCAAATTTATGTATTTTAAGTACTGTTAATACATTGTGTTATGATTAAATGCTTATTGTTTAATGACGGATAGGAGGAATCCAGCTGGAAAAATTGCAGGTGGCTAAAAACGGAATTATAAACTAACTATATGTCCTTTCGCCTGATGTTCTTTGTGAAATGATTGCACATGAAGTTGCCATCAGTTTAATCCCTCTTTCTTATCTGCTACTTTAAGAAATAGAAGAGTTTTGATGTTAGCTTGTTTCCTTCTGTTTTTATCATCATCATAATATCTTTTGATCCCTGTCTCCTCCTTTTGGCAGCTTTAACATGATCCAAATTATTACTCTATTAATAATTGACTGTTTCCTTTTTTCTTATTTATTTATGATTGTTGAAATCTGAGCTGCCAATTGATATGCCTGATTACTTGTGGCCATATATGTGACTTAAATTTTCTTGCAATAATTTGTTGGGTACCAATTTTAAATTTTGCACAAGCTTAGACAATGTTTTAGAGGTTTATATATTTAAGGTAAGTTATGATTTTGTCACAATTGCTGGTTGAGTTAGTGACATTGTATGCTATCAGCTTAAATGAGTTTGACATGGTACTCAAAACATCTATGTGTGTTGAATCTGTTGATCGGAGGCTGGTAACGAAAGAAATCACCACTCATATTCATGACCAGAATTGTTATTCATGTTATTTGCCGAGGATACAGGGTTTACTCATTGGAACTCATCATACTTAGAATCTTTTTTGATTTCCTTTGAAAAGAAAACTTCTTAAGTGGAAGAAATATTGCCTTGAATGTTAAAGATGTGTAATAGTAGTGATAATAATGCATTAATGCTGCGGTTGATGTCTAGTTGCTAACTGATTAATAACATGGGAAACTTTGTGTAATATCGAACATATGATTGGGGATTTTTCTGTTTGCCAAGCGTAAGTATTATGATTGGGGATAATACTCTCTCTCTCTCTCTCTCTCTCTCTCTCTCTCTCTCTCTTATGTCTATGAATTTATACTAGTGATTTCTATGTAGAAAGACCAACATTTTTTAAAGGCATACTGATTTCTGTTTCTCCACTTGAGTATTGGAAAGAGGTGACAATGACCTATTTTTCAAATGAAACCTCCTCTCTCCTTAAGAACTGGGTGGAGGTTAAGGCCCACTTTTTTTTTTTTATTTGCTCAGTTTTGAACCAGATTTAAAAAAAAAAAGATGTAAATGTTTGGTTTCTTTGATTTCTGTTGTCTTTTATGTATTGCAACCTAATTTACTTTTTAATTCATAGAACTTCTTTCCTTGGTATTAAGAACGGGGTCTTTCTGTGCAGCCTGGTTATCTTTGTAAAATGTTACCAGTTCTGTGCTTAATATCATCCAGAATCATTGGAAAATAAATTTTATAGTGACATTAACTAGTTTTTTGTTTTTCTATTAGTGCATGACTAATAGAAAAGTAATTTATAGAATGATTATGTAAGTTTCTTTTTATTCTTTTTTTTTTTTCGTCAAATGCAATTGAGTCTTGCTAAATTGTCTACTCTAAAATTCAATTTTTCCTTCAATCCCCTGCCCGGGCAGGTATGTTTCGGTAAAAACATGTGTCATGTACAAATTTTGTGTGCTTCTAGATGTTCAGGCAAAGATATTACCTGGAGTAACCCATTGTCAGAGCATGAACTATGTTTTTTGCATATTATCCGTCTAATAGCAGCATCACTAGATTCTTAGGAGAAATGCTCAGTGCTGGTCTTTACATTGTATGTTTCAGTTGGATAACTTCTCCTGCAGCACAGAGCGTGAAACAATTGTCCTGGATAATTGCCTGATGATTTCCTTTCAGCAGGTAAGGGTTAATACAGTGTAAAGGTGTAGCTTCTTCTTCTTTATTTCTCAAGTCAAAGTTTTGTGTCTCCCAATACTGAACTTATAAAGAGTTTATTTATTTATTTATTTATTTTTATAGCTTTATATGCTGAATATTTGGGAGTATTGGAATGGAATGAAATAGAATGTAATTTATTAAATCTTGGGTTATGGAGATTGCTGAAATAATATGATATCTCTGAACAAATATCAGAATTAGGAATATACACTGACCTTAGGTGTATGAGCTAAATTAAAGGATCTTTAAATTTGCAGGATATATGCTTTTTTTAATGGAGTGGTTAGAAGTCAAAATAGGTTTTTTACCTGCTGATGATATGGTGTACAGATATTGTAATGAGTTGGATTGAGGTCTTGAACTCTTTTTTTAGATTGAATATGGACTGCTTTTGGAAGTTAATATAAACCTCAAACTTAGGCATACAAGGGTAGTTTTGATATTTTGGAATTGGATTGTTTTTCAGTTTATGAAGCATACAAAATTATGTTGCAAATCTTGGTGTAGGACAAGGTGGTGGAATGATACAGGGCATGACAAGTGAAGCTGTTTTAGTTTTTCTATTGGCTGCTCTTGACAATAATTTAAGGAGGCTTGGCAAAAAAGGCCTTGAAAAGATGTGGTTTATGCAAA
Organism: Notholithocarpus densiflorus; assembly: GCA_030021035.2. Classification (NCBI taxonomy): domain Eukaryota; kingdom Viridiplantae; phylum Streptophyta; class Magnoliopsida; order Fagales; family Fagaceae; genus Notholithocarpus; species Notholithocarpus densiflorus. Next base: position 3,796,412 of record JARYZH020000033.1, on the reverse strand, counting down.
TGATCAAGAAAGGCCTTTAGTGTCCGTTTGGGAACAGTTTATCTAGCTTTTTGCTGAAAACTTTTTGATGAAAGTGTGCTGAAATATACTTGTACCTTGAAACAATTTGAAAAAGTGAAAAAAAAAGGGGGAAAAATGATGTTTTAAAAAATTGTACATAAAAGTTAAAAGCTAAAACTTAACTTAAAGCTGATGCCTAACTCATCCTTTGTGTCCATGACTCGAAATTGGCTTGATTATAAAATCAACCACTGTCCCCAACCTATCCACTTGGTGGGGCAGGGGAAAACATGCAGGGTGAATGTGTCTTTCAATTACGGCATTGAAAAAGTTAGCAAGATGCTTCTCCTTTTTGAAAATTCAATGTGGATTAGATATTATGTATTAGAATTTACCAAGTTTTCAAAAAAGAAGAAAAATTAGAAGAGACAGAAATGGTTTGTTAGAAGGCAATTCATTTACGTAATATGTATGTCTCTTATAAAAAAAAAAAAATTAATTAATTAATTCTTTATGTTCTCTTTTGAGAAACACCAAATAGACTCTTTCCAATGTTTTACTTGTTATGGAGGAGTTTGTGTTTTATTGTTATCAGTGTTAAAAGAGCCTCAAGACTGCCTCGTGAGATATTTTTATTTTATTTTATGTAATTAACGCATTTGAAGATTTGGACAATCTTACAATGCTTGCAATGCATCTTCTCTTAAGATAGAGTGATTGGATGTGGTTTCATGTAGATGCTGCATATGCTGGAAGTGTTTGTATATGTACAAGAGTAACACCACTACATTGATGGTGTTGAAGAACTTGACTCATTTAACATGAATGCACATAAATCATTCTTACAAATTTTGATTGTTCAGGACTTTGGGTCAAGATATTATATCATATACTTGTGCACATGTTACCATTAAATGCTGAAGTTCGTTTTTTTTTTTTTAATAGTGCCCGTTATGTTATCTCTATATGCAGAAGTCCTTTTTTGTGTACATTTTCATGTTGGTAATTGATTTTGAAGGTGTTTTTTTTTTTTTTTTTTTTCTTTTGTCAATACATTCCAACAGGATTGAAATGACTTGGTTTGTCTACAAATCACGAGTTTCTGAAGAACAAAGTAAGTTTTTTTCTCACATCAGCTTGATATTCTTGTGCAATTGTGAACAGAAGCACCATATAAAATTTGAATTGTCCATGCAATGATGATGCCGAGGACTTTGACATGGGTCTAAGGGTGGCAACTTTTATTTCATCCTTAAATGGGTCCTTTTTTTTAATTTAAGTTTTGTCCCCAATCGTTGCATACATGTCAAACTGTCGAAGTGATACGATGCTCAGATCAGCTCCAAAACCTCATGGTGGATTTGTAATTTACTTTAAATCATGTGTGTATATACATATACACACACATAAAACATTTGTATGATTATGTTATGAAGAAATGATGACTAACTATATTCAACAAAGTGTTGAATAATTGATATTCTAAAATTTCACTATTAATCTATGCGTCTTATGTGCTTTATTTGAGTTTGGTTTTCTTCAATCTCTGCCTACCTATACATGCTTTTTTTTTTTAAAAAAGAATACATGCATGTTTTAAGGACAAAATTTTCTAGAAAGTATATACTAAAAATTTGAGGTATCAATCTATTGCTTATGCATTCTTTTGTAGGGCAAATTTTTTTTTTTAAAAATCATATAAGGTCTTTTCTTTGAAACTACCTTTTCAAGTCCCTTATGAACCCCACACAGAGGAGTCTTCCAAATTTCAAAGAAATGCGTCATATTGGGTTGGTACATGTATATATATTGTCATCTTTGGTACTTTTGCGATTTCATTTTCTTCTCTTCCAATTACTGAGCAACCATTCTGACAGTTTATGTTTAATGTTTTGGTGTACAAACGTCTAACGCTGTTAACTACAGAACAAGAGAGCAAATAAGTGTTTCTTTTTGGTTTCCTTCTCTTCCAAATATTGGGCAACCATATTGAGAGTTTATGTTTGATGAGTTGGTTTAATTAACTTCCAATTACAATGATAAATGAGAGTAATGGGCATATATAGTTCTATCTTAAGCAACCCCTCTATGTACAATAACAATTTGTGATGATACATTCTAATTTCAACCATAGTTGTATCTTAAACTTAAACATGTTAGTAAGTTATTTTATGAAAATTGAAATTTCACATGATGTAAGAATTCGAAATAATATCATTTAGATGATAGTCAACTAATTTTGGTTAGAATGTATTGGGATTTCCATACTTAACTTATGATTGATTGTAATGCTGTTGTTTTTTTCACTCATGTAATGTTTGTGCAAATGTTGCCTTTTTTTCTTTTGTTATGCCTAACTTTGTTTTTAAAGGTATGAATTAAATAAATAATCATAATGTTTTTCAATTCTATTTTTTATTAGTTTGTTATTCCTATTTGCCCAAAACAAAATTTTGTTGTGACTATTTTCAGGGTGCTCGCAAATCAACCCAAACAACTAGAGGGGTAAAGAAGCCCCAAAGAGAGAGAATAAGTGTAAGATGGAGTAAAGAGAGTTTTGATTGTAATTATTATTATTGTTTTTTTCACAAGGACTTTTTTAATTGTAGTTATACATTTTTCAGAGAGTTAAGGTATTGTAAAAAGCCAAAATTCTTAACTTTTATTTTAGTTTCCAAACTTCAGGATTTAACATTAGTCCTCTCTTATTTAGTTCATTTCTGCCACTCATAAACTCCATATCTCTAGACAAAAGGAGTCTCTTTAACTTCATGTTTCATCATATTAAACCCCTCAGAGCCACTAAACACATAATCTCAGTTATCTCTTAATGCCTTAACAATTTTATTAATAATTTAAAAAATGATAAATAAATAAAATAGAAAATATTATTCAAGTTTTTAAAGAATTTTTTTTTTTAAAATAATAATAATTGCATGGTGAGAGCTATTTGGCGATTCATCTTAATAATAAGTTCATGAGGGGAAATCTTTAGGCATTTAATTAGCAAAATTTCCAGTGCAGGTCAAGATTCAGATTTTTGTGTGTGAATGAAGTTAATCGATTTTGGCATGGGTGTGGACTATATTCCAGGCACATGACTAACTTAAGACTTAAGACTTAAGACTGATGCTGATCACTCAAAAGATAGTAAATCGGAAGCCTTTCAAAATATCCTATTAGTAATTCGTAGTATACAAGAGTTAGAATGTATCAAAATATTGATACAAATAAAATCATCCCGACTATAGCTTATCATTGATATATAATTATAAGCAAGAGATGTAAGCAGTGTGGGATGATCAACACCATTGCACTAGTGTTTCATCACACATTACATTCTTCCCTTTGAATGGTGATAACTTCCAATGTAGGGACTTTGTCTAACGAATAAATACCACTTTGAATAAAGTTTGTACCTTTAAGAGCAACAAAAGTAATTAGGAGAATGAGAAGAGTAGATGAATACCGCATTATCATCCAGTGTGCTAAAAAAAAAAAACCTAATTTAGCACATCATTTAACAATATACTCTACATTAGTTTAAAAAAATATATATATACCCTACATTCCATATGTTATTTTAGCATACTAACCCGTTAAAATAACCTTAAAAATAGCTCTTCATAGCCACACCAAAAAAAAAAAAACCCAAAAAAGCCCAATAAACTCAAATTGGGGTTGAATTCGGGGAGAGAAAAGGAGAAGACGATATCAATTGAGAGTTTGCAGCCAAGTAATTGGAGAATGTAGTCTAAGCGTTGGGTGGTAATGGAGGAAGGAATGACACTGTTTGATGATGATGATGAGGAGGAGGAGGAAAGAGAGGTAGAGCAGTGGTTGAAGAAGTGAGGTGCATTGTCATTTTGGCTGGTGGTGGTTGGGGGGGGGGGGGGGGAGGAGTAGTCTTAGTTGACGAGAGAGGAGAGAAGAGAGGGAAGAGAAAGAGAGGAGAGAGTTAAACGGAAAAAATAAATAAATAAATAAACAAGTAGATCTCTGTAGCAATGCTAAAACAAATTTGCAAATTTTTGCTCTAGTAGCACATCCAATAGAGGGCTTTTTTATTCTTTGATATGTTAAAATAGCATTTTGGGAGTTTTAGCACACCTAATGCTAAGTTTTAAGACCATTTCAAACAGATTTTTTTTTTTAATTTTTTTAAATTTTGATGAAATATCAAAAAGATTAGTCTATCTTTTAAGGTAATTTAGAAATTTATAAAGCCAACATCTAACTTTTTCGGGGAGAAAGCCAAAAAAAAAAAAAAAAAAAAACCTTTAAAGGCTTATTATAAATTTAAATTAAAGCAAACATCTAACTTTTTTTCTTAGTAACATGGGATTAAAGCCCCCCCCCCCCAAAAAAAAAAAAAAAAAAAAAAAAAACCTTTAAAGGGTTATCCCTTTCTTATGTTTAGTAATTAAGGAGGATGGAAATAGACGAAACTTTACACATTCAAATAAAGGTTTCCAATTTCATAATGACATTGGGGCCAACAAAAGCTGCTTGCCTTTTGGATGGTATATATAAATTATAATTATTCTGATTGAATAATTATGTCGTGTTCCTCAAGAAAATAACCTGTATATAATAAGATGCCTTTGTATAGAACGCATATGGGTGAGTGTAGTACTGTAGTGTATATATATATATATATATATATTTTTTTTGAGAGAATTTTAACTTATTACGTCTGATAATATAGTATAGTATATATTATTATATATATAAAAGTTGTGGATGGTATATGTGTTCATAATTAGCACTTGACTGTTTATTTTCATATTACATCAAGTTTGAGGTGGTCCTGCCGTCCTGGTGGATAATGAAAATGACAAAAAAATCCTCGTGGAACCAACGCTAAACAGTTGTTAAAAACGAGCAAGATTTTTTGTCCACGTCCACACAGGTGAAACCAGAGCGAATATTAGTTACCACGCTGAGCCTACTGCCCTGTTTGATTGTTTGTATGATTGATATTCATAAACTTCGCTCTCGCTGACCCTTCTAAAACCTGCTTTGTTCTTCAAACTCTTCTTCATCTACATCTCACTTGCTTTGCTTCCCTCCCAAAACTAACAATGTAAGTCATGAGTATTGTCTAATTATTTATTTCTGGGTTTAGTTTGTTTGTTTTGTCTATGTAGCACCAAATGAAAATTTCATTAGTTGGTTTTTGTTTCTGTGTTCTGAGTGTGTTTATTTGATAATTCCGTTTCTGGGTCTTGCTTATTGCATTTTTTTAATGTTTGTTTGTATCATTTTGTTATGTGGGTCTCGCCTTTTACACTTCATCAGGGATGGTGACTTGAAGCCAATGGATGCTGAGCAATTCAGAGAACATGCACATAAGATGGTGGATTTCATTGCTGATTACTACAAAACCATTGACTCTCTCTCTCTCTCTCTCTCTCTCTCTCTCTCTCTCTCTCTCTCTCCAATGAGCTTTTGCTCATTGGGGTGACATCATTAAAATACAAAAAATTACACTTTCAAACAAAGGCAATCTCTTATTCATCAAAAAAAAAAAAACAAAAAACAAAAAAAACAAAGGCAATCTCTTAGACATTTGTATTGCAATATTTCCCATCCATCTGGTTATGAACAGCTTTGACAACAGTAACTCTAGTAGCAGTGGTAGCTCGATCTACTTGCAACCAAGAGTACTTCAGGGAAGGTTAATAGCATTCTTTGCAATTTTCTTACAGCAGCCTGCAATTTTATCACATAAAGGAGTGTGAAAGTGTGTTACAGTATTTACTCGAAACAAATTGGTGGCCATCCCACAACTTGTGCTCTACCACACACAAAACACATACAATTAAAAATTATTTACTCTGAAATTCTTTAAAAGGGTGTCATAATCAACTTCTTAGGTAATGCAATTAAGATTGTATAATGAACAGAGAGATTCAATTTCATTTGTGAAGGGCCAACAGTTGAAATTCCCAATGAATAAGACTCAGCTGAAAGATTTAGAGACAAATCTCTCCAAAAACCCAAAATATAGGCAGGGCAGATCTTATTTACTTTTCTATTTAAGAGAAACTGCAAAACACAAGTACTGGGGGAGGGATCTTGAGGACAAACTTATGCTTATGCAAAGCCCCAACGAGATCACCAAAAAAAAAAAAAGGAAGATAAACAACTAAGTGAAGCTCAAGGACAATATCATTTGGTTGTTATAACTTTTCCACCCTCAAGAATGGAGCCAATATCATCAAGGACAAAGCCCTAACGATAAAAATGGTTGGGATGTTAATACCGAGTAACTTCAGGAATCCTTCAATATGAGAGCAATAATCATACTCATTGTGACAAAAACGTTATTCCCAACAAATCAGATGTGTGAATCTGGTTCCAAAATTTGCCAAATATTTAATAAAAATCTCATAATTTCAACACTTTCATCATCTGAAAAACAGACAAGACATAGTGACATAGTCATACCGGCCTTTTGTTATCAAAGCAAGATCCTGGAACCAGGACTTTAAACCTGGTATATGCTCTCCATCATAAACCATATGATACAACCAAACACAACAAGATTTACTTGAGTAAAATCCACAAATGCTGTGGTCATATGTTAAGCCTATTCTAAATAGGTCTTAAGGTCAAGATAGAGAAGTGAAATACTGAAAAAATATCATAAATGATCAAGGGTCTCTCAGGCAATTGCAAGAGATTAAAATAAATAAATAAATAAAAACTAACAAACAAATAAGTGAAACACATGAATGATCCCAGATATTTTCTCTCAATACTTAATCATTTGCAAAAGTCTAAGTTGACAGACGACATGGATTCTCCAAGATGTATATTCTTGGTGCCTCCTAATTATTAATAACTTCAGTAATTGTTGAAGTTCAAAATTGCATAGTGTCAAACTCGGCAATTTGTTGGTGACTTTGGTTGTGACTTTTTTTGCGTAGTGCCATTCTGTTTTTGTGACTTTGGTTGGTTCTAGCATCGAATTGGAACTAAGCCATGGATAAGAGGATTTTGAAACAGAGGTGACGAGATTGAAATTTATAAGCAAAAGACCCAAGATTTTGCAAGGATTTTAATATCCAAGGACCGTCAAACATGTAGAGATTAGGAATTTTAGGATTAAAAAGAAAGAAAGACCCAATATCAAATACAAATTGATAAGATCATAAGACTTAAAAAAACTAAGAGTAAAAAGAATTGAAGAAAGCTCACAGTCACAGGTCGATGACAGAGATCCACTTGAGAGTGGAAACAAAATCTGGGTCGTCAGGTTTGAAAGAGTTCTTGAAGGAGAGAATGCTGATTCCTTCTCTCTCTTAGGCCACCGGTGAAAGAAGAAGAAGAACTCTTGCTAGGTTTTCAGTTTGGGAGAGAAGAACGCGAGAAAGAAAAGACTCCGTTGTTTGTTTTTCGATGTGTTTTTGCTTTTATACATTACCTGCTTATTTGGTAACTAGTTTTCATTAAAAATAAATAAATGGTCAGGATTAAGACATGTAAAATATACGGTCAAGATTTAAGGGGGGTACGGTACCCCCTAAAAAAATAGTGGGTACCGTAGAATGACCCATAAACATTTTGTAGCTATTAGGACTAGCTACAGAAATTTTAAAAATTATTTGTTCTAAGTAAAAAACAGAAAATGAAAGAAAAATTTGAACTTGTTATTTTGGAAGGTGAGGAAAATTTAAATTTTGAGGTTGGCCTTTTGATTATGGTATAAAATTAAAAATCAAAATTTAACAAGTTTTTTTTATGGAAAAATTTAACAAGTTAATAATTGATACATATCCACAGACAACAATTACTAAACGTACGTGACTCATGTTCGTTTGTCCTACTTCATGTGATTATGCTGGTCTCACCGCATTGAATGATGACCAATTTGAAGTTGAAGAATATTCCAAGTTTGTTTCCATTTGCTACAAATGGAAAATGACAATTTGGTAATTTCAAACATGCATCTATAGGAACAAAATGTCTTATCACTCTCACATGTCAAAATCTATGAGAGCAAAATGAGATCCAAACAAGACCATCTCTTAAGGTAAGCCTATTTCTCTGCATGTATATATCTAGCTATCTTCTTCTTCTTTCCTCTCTCTCTTTATTTTTGATTACTTCATTTAGTTCATTATCTTATGTGAGAGAAAAAGTTTCTCATCTTTCTTGTTGTGAAAAGCAAGAGGTTACTGTTAATGTCAAATAGCTTAGAGTTTAATGATATGCAAAAGGAAATAACTTAATTTGATATGTGATTTTTTATCTTAATTTGAACGCACTTTGGATGGTTTTGTTTATATGACTTGCAGTGTTTAAGTTTAAAATTTTTTAAACTTAAACACTGCAAGTCATATAAACAAAAGAAGTTTACTGTGACTGGAAAGCAAAAGAAGTTTACAATCATCAAAATATTTCTTTTGGCAAATGATTATAATATAAAGTTCTTAATTTTTTTTAAAAAAAATTCCCTCATTGTATTTTTAGTTTTTTCTGGATGAATTTTTTCACTAGGAATGAAAAAGAATGGTAAATAAAATTAAATAATAGGACCGTTCAGCTGGATTAATCATGGTATATTATAATTATAAAAAAAAAGAAAAAAAAAAGTGAAGAAACTCATATTCATGAGGTTCAATGTGAGTAATCAAATTAAGGCAAGTTACTTTTAATAATTTAAGGAAAATGTGACTAATTATATATTTTTTTATACACATTCACTTCTTAAGATTCTATAAACAATGTTCTAGGAGTAAATGAGTAATTCATCCATGTGTTATTGTGGTAGATTTAATAATTTTTAACCACATAATTCTAACACTTCTACAATCCTTCTCACATGTGAGTTCAAATTACATTTTTTTAAGTGAGGGCATACACGTGAGATTTGTAATAGGAGGTAGAGTTAAGGAGATATGAATCGAAGTTAGGATCATCTACTATGATACCATGTTAAATTATCGATTCTCCAAAAATTTTAAACTATTAAGAAATGATAAATTTAATTATTTAATCACATAATTCTAACAAGGTGTAGCTTTATGGTAATTATTTTTTCTTTTATTTTTTTTAAAATGAAGTCTCTACAATTCTTTAGGAATTTCACTAATTTTTCAATTTATACAATCTTCCAACTGCAAGCTATTTATTAGTAATGAAAAGGTTTAAAGAAGTCTTAAGGATTTCAATAGCTTCTTACTTGATTGGAAATCAAACTGAGCATATGGTTCAAAGGGAACATCAAAAGAGTTAACTTCAACCTACTTAAATCAAGCGTCTTCCATAAAATAGGATCACAAGAAGTTAAAGCGTCATGAGTTTCACACTCGACAGGGGCAGAGGAAAACCGGGGGGGCGGTGTGGGCGACCTTGATTTTTCAAAAATTCCTCCTCCCTTCTTATACTTTTGGTAAAAGAAATGTAACTTTAGACATAAATTTACATAATGGCCCCCCTAAATTTTTACTTAAAACATGTAACACATTTATTTGGATGATTAATGCATCATTATTTTCTTCTAATTAATTTTATTCCATAAATAACTCATTAATTCTTTATTTTTTTATGAGAATAACTCATTAATTCTAAGTGTATTTAATGTATTTCATAAAAATAGAAACATTTATTTCCATAAAAAATAGAAACATTTATATATTATTAATACACTGTTTCTTTCCTCTAATTACTCTCGTACCATAATAGCATTTCATAGAAATCATAAGTAAATATTTTTAATAAAAAAATTCTTTATTTTTTTAATTCTATTTAGAAAATTAGAGAAGTGGACATTATGTTTTTTCTTTTAGAAGAAATAATAAATGCTGATTTCATGGTTAGGAGTTAAAAATCTTTTAATTTTAATCAATAATGTTATATATATATATATATATATATATATATAGACACACGCACGCACACTTTGTTATATGTAAGAAAATAGCACTTATTAAATCATTTTACAAACATATTTTGTGCGTGTGTATAGGTTATTTTTTAGACATAGTTTGGCCTTCCTCTCAGAGACTTGAACCTTAGCCTTTACCCTCTACACCCTACAAGTAATTACTCTTGTGGAGTGACCATCACGCCAAGAGTGCGCAATGGTGAATAAATCAAGAAATTGATTGTTAAAGAAAATGTTGTGAAACAATAAATTCAAAATTGTAGTTCATTTGTGTATGTAATTTCCATTATAAAAATGGGTTTCCATGTAAGGTATCATCATCCAAGTGAGGAAAGAAGATGTAATCATTTCAACTCTTATTTTGTGAAAGTAGTACATATGGTCAAATGGCGCAAAACTCTAAGGTCTTCTCTCTTCTTCTTTTTGCTTTATCGCTTAATCCATAAGTGTGTCAATCTATGGTACCCCCACTTTTTTAAGTGGGTACGGTATCCACTCAAATCTTAACCATTAAATTTTAAGTGTTTTAATCTTGACCATTTATTTAACTTTTGTGTGTACCAATTACCAGTTTAGGAGGTAAGGTATAAAAGCAAATAAATCAAATACGTTCCTCTCTCATGTTCAGCTTTTCTTAGATGCTTTCTTGTGTTCATCATTTCCTTTCAATATCCCGTCAATTTACCCACGATTGAAGGTTTTCCAAAAGAATCAAAATCGTTTTGACTATTATTAAGGGTAAAGATTAATACAACAAAACCCTAATTTCACTTCTATTGTTCTCTATGTTCTCTATTTCTTTGTTGGATTATTGGAGAAATATATGCAATTGCAGGTTTTTTTTTTTTCTAATTTCTAATTTTTAGTGTTGTTTGCACATGACGGCTCTATTTGATATGGTAGTGTTAGGTTCTAAGGAATTAGGATCTAATGTATTAGAACTTCAATTTGTAATGTTGGCAAACCATGATCAAAACGTTTTAGTCTTGTTTAGACTTGCTCAAAGTATATGCTTTTTATGTAAAGTTGGAATCGAGTTGCTGCAGGATTTACTGTGTAAATCTGCCTAGCTCGATCGATCGAGAATTAGACTCGACCGATCGAAGCTCGTGCAAATTGTTTTTCTGCAGAATTTTCCAACTTAGTCCAAGCCCATTTGACGTGTAGAGTTTTATGTTTTGACTTAAGTATAAAAGGAAAATCCCTAGCCACGTTTTAGAGTTGCTCCTTATGCTGTGTGTGTGAATCTTCTGTGAGATCTAGAGGTGGTTGCCCTCACACATACTTAGGGTTTCCAAGATTCAAGATTATGTCAAGAACTTGGTGATCAATTCAGTTGCTGCATTTAGAGCTTAAAGATACACAAGCGGGAGTGCTTGTACTTGTTGGGAATTCAAGAAAAAAGTAGTCCGTGGACTCAGAGCTATCATGGGGTCGTGGTAGTAAGTTTCCTACTTGAGGTAGCAATAAGATGTTAGTGGTCTAAGTCGCTATTGTGTAAACTTCAATTCTTTCATAGTGAATTCGTTTTACCTTGAGGATAGCTAGGTTAAATCCTCCCCAGGTTTTTTACCGGTTTGGTTTTCCTGGGTCATCATATCTTTGTGTTCTTTATTTTCTGCACTTTACATTGATATGATATATTTGTGTTAACCTAGATTTAATAATTTGACTAAGTAATCACTTGGCTAATTAACTAGGTTAATCTGGTTGTGTTTTAAGGGGTCTAAAAACAAACAAGTGGTATCAGAACGGATAGCTCTTTTGTTGTAGATCTTTTAATCTCTGAGCTGATCCTTAACCCAGGTTGTCATAGAACACGGACACTCTCTAGTTATTCCTCCCCACTTTGATGGAAATAATTATGCTTATTGAAAAGTCAGGATGAAAGCTTTCCTAAAATCTATTGATGAGAGAGTCTGGAACTTCGTTGAGTACGGATGGGAGAAGCCCACTACTCTTGTGAGTGAGTGGCAAACTTCTTAGAAAGAAGCAGCCGCTTTTAATAGCAAGGCCATGAATGCTATTTTCAATGTTGTTTCTATGGAGGAATTTAAGAGAATCTCTAATGTTGAGATTGCTCATACTGCTTGGAATATCCTCCTGACTGTGCATGAAGGCACAAAGACAGTTAAAATCAATAAGTTACAGCAATTAACAACTAGATTTGAAAGCATTAGGATTTCTGATGATGAATCTTTTGATGAATTCTATGCTAAGCTTAATAATATTGTTAATTCTGCTTATAATCTGGGTGAAATCTATGATCAACTTAAAATTGTTAGGAAGATTCTTAGATCTTTGACTGAAGATTTTAGACCCAAAGTGACTGCCATCACTGAAAGCAAGGATGTTGACTCCATCCCTGTTGATGAACTTGTAGGATCTCTTCAGTCCTATGAGTTGGACCTACCTAAGACTAGCAAATCCAAATCAATGGCTCTTAATTCTATTGATGATGTTGATGTGAATGGATTTGATGATGAGCTCTCTGCTACAGAGATTGCTTACCTTGCCAAGAACTTTAGAAACTTTCTTAGGAACAATAACAGAAGGGCAAGAAGTAGAAACACTGCTGAACCTAGAAATTTTAGGAGGAATGATCCCATTAAGGTGAATAATACTGAAAAACCTAGAGAGAAAGCAGGTCAAACCCCTAATAATTCTATGGGTCAACAATGTTTTGGATGTCTTACATTCTTGAGATCTAAGGGTAAGGCTATGGCTGTAACCTTTAGTGATGATGAAGTTTTTGACAATGAGTCTGGTAGTGATGAGGATGGAAACTTCATTGCTTTCACTGCTACTGCTGTAGTTGATGAGAGTGTTTCTGTTGAGGAAAACCCTTCTGATGGGGAACTCTCTGAGGATGCAGATTTACAAGAAGCCTATAATAAACTTTGCAAAGTTGCTGCAAACGATGTTATGAGTGTTGATTTAGGCTTAAAGAAAATTGCATCTCTTGAACTTGAAAAGAAAAATTTGCTTGTGAAACTGTTTGATGCTAATGAATTGTTGAATAATGTGAAGACTGAGAACATGCTTTTGCTTGATAAAGTTAAGAATTTGGAACTTGAATTATCTGTTGTTAGAGAACAAACTAATAAGTCTGCAAGCTCCAAACTTGATCACATGCTGTGTGTTCAAAAGTCTCACTCTGACAAAACTGGGTTAGGTTTTGTAGAAAGTATCCTTGTGTCTGAACCACATTCCACAAACTTTGTTCCTTCTTCTGAACCCCCTGTGAGTGAGGTTGTCAAACCCATAGAAGTTACACCGCCTAGGAAAATTAGGGTTGATCTTCAAGAATCTAAACCTAAGACTTCTAATCCTCCTAAGGGCAAGTTGCATGATAGAACTGCATGAGTTTGTCATTTTTGTGGAAAGTCTGGGCACATTCGTCCAAACTGTTTCAAGTTGCAAGCTGCTAAGTGAGCAAATAAGCCAAAAGTATCTGTGCCTCAAGCACAAGATCCTATGATATTTATTGGTGAATTGGTAAAGGCTCTAAACCTTTATTCCAATCTTGGAGTTGGTGATCATTCTAATATGAATAAGAACTCCAATGCTCGAGGTGCATCTAAAAAGTTTTGGATGCAAAAGGCTCGATTTAATTAAGTCTTTCTGACATGGTCCTTGTGCTTCATCGCTCTACTCTTTGTGACCTTTGGTTTTGCTGATTTCTGTTTTCTTTTTGTTTCTAGGACTTGCATTGCATGACATTCATGTATTTCATTCTAGGATTCTTTTTGTTTCTTTTTAAAAAAAAAAAGGAAAAAGGGAAGCAAAATGTGTTTTGCATTATTTGTCTTGGATTTGAAATCAAGGTTGACCAATTTATTCTTACATAACATGTTTATGTACTTTGTTTAGCTTTGATGAGCTTATTTATTGCACATTACTAGTTTGAGCTTTGTAGTGTATGTTGTGTGGGAAGATGTTTATAGCTTTTGATCACATGATCTTGATCTTGAAGTTACATGCCTTTGATTGTTGGACTTGAACTTATTAAGAAAGGCATAAATAACCATCTCATCACTGTTTACTAGCCAATCATGAACACCTTAGTGCATATCATATGATTTTGTGCTCGAGAAAGTGTAGCACATGCACAAAAAGAACATAAGGTGTAGCCTCGGTTTAAATGCTAAAATTGGTGTGTACATTATCTCAGCTATTATTAATAAGTTTTTTATCAAATAAAATTTGTGTGTACAATATGAGGAAAATCAAGAAACTTACATGATTGCAAGCTTGTTTTTTAAGAGATGTGGGAGTTATATGATGTAACTCTTTAGGTGATAGTCTTTTTCAAATTTATGTGATGAATTTTGTAGAAATTGTGATTGATTTCTATTTACATATCACCTCACATGTATCTCAAGATTTTGCTAGTTGCACACACTACACAAGTTACTCTTTGCTAAACTTTGTACATGATATTGTGTGTGTTTTTGGTTTGGCCAATCAAGTTTGAAAATTCCTTGAGTTTTATGCAAAACATGTTTAATGTTTGAGGATATAAGGTGAATTGATTGAAAATCTTAATTTTGGGAAATCTGGGTTCAATACAACTGTTTTTGAAAAGCATTTCATCTCATACTCATGCATTTTATTCATAATATTCAATGCTTTGAGGAGTTTTTGCAGAAAATTGCTCTGTTTTTCAAAAAATTGTGTTTTCCAGATTTTCGATCGATCGAACCTGTCTTTCGACCGATCGAAAATGCGATTAAAAATTTGGTTTGGTTCTGTCTGTTTCGATCGGTTCTTGATAGCTGTTGGATCAATCGAAGGCTTTTTCGATTGATCGAATCTAATTTTCGATCAATCGAAAAACGCATAGAGAGTTTTTTAAAAACCTTTAGCTTTTCACGTGTTCATCACTTTTTCAACTTTTTCAAAAGCTATTCTCTCTCTCTTCGATCGGTCAAGGAGTCAATTCAAATTTTTTGTTGAGTCAATTGCTGCATTAAGAGCTTAAAGATACATAAGCGGGAGTGCTTGTACTTGCTGAGAATTCAAGAAAGAAGTAGTCCGTGGACTCGGAGCTATCATGGGGTCGTGGTAGTAAGTTTCCTACTCAAGGTACCAATAGGATGTTAGTGGTCTAAGTCGCTATTGTGTAAACTTCAATTCTTTCATAGTGAATTTGTTTTACCTTGAGGATAGTTAGGTTAAATCCTCCCCAAGTTTCTTACCGGTTTGGTTTTCCTGAGTCATCATATTTTTGTGTTCTTTATTTTCCGTACTTTACATTGATATGATATATTTGTGTTAACCTAGATCTAATAATTTGACTAAGTAATCACTTGGCTAATTAACTAGGTTAATCTAGTTGTGTTTTAAGGGGTCTAAAAACGTGCAGGTAGAATACTTCATTTTTCTTGCTGCTATTGGGTATGGGTGGGCGAAAGAAGGAGTCTCTACTATACAATAGTGTCTGTTTGATTTGCATATCAAAATTCCATTCTTAAGATCTTATATTGGAGATGTATTTCATTATATTATTTTATGGGAAATGCTAACGGATGCTCTAAGGGCAATGGTTAATAATTCATTTAAATAAAAATTTTATGGAAAAAGAAAAAAAAAACAATTAATATTTTGACAGTTTTTTCTATTTTTCATAAAAGTTGTGTCAAAACTTTCCTAAAATAGATTGTTAACCATTGCCCTAAGGGCACTCGTTAGCATGACCCTTATTTTATATACCATCTATGTAAATAGCTTGACTTGTTGGAATTAGAAGTTGATTACTAGACCTTTGTGATTTGGGGCAATTTGGTCATTATAGCTATCTGTTTTGGCCATTTATTCAATCTGAAAAGTTTGAGGAAATAAAAGGAATTTGTGGAATACCAGGATGTTACATTGTATTAATACAAGAGCTAGAATTCCAGCTATTGGACTTAGGACATGGAAGAGCAATGGAGAAGCTGTAAAAATGACATAGTCAGTTGGGTATTGTCACATAGATTGTGCATATCTTTATAAGAATGAAATTGAAGTTGGGGAAACTCTCACAGAAGACCATAATGTTTTTGTGTAGATTCATTGATTCATTATTTTCATGTTACTTATTATCAAGTATTGTTTGTAATTACACTGTCACACTTCTTTATATGATAAAATTGCAGGTTGCAAGAAAACTGCAGAGATGGCTGCAAATAGAGCTGCCACTGCTGCTAGCGTTGCTTTTATCGGAACTGTTTAGAACCAGATGGATGGAAAATTTTGCAATACAAATGGCTAAAAGATTGGCTTTGTTTGATATTGTTAATTTTACTAATTTTAGTATTTTAATGATGTCATCCCAGTGAGCAAAATTTCATTGGAGGTTGTCAAAGACACTGTAACTTTTATATATATTATTTACATCAACGGAAGATGAATTTTGAAATATTAAAATATGGACAAAGTTTAGCTACAAAATGGGTTGTAGCTTAAGTCTATAACCTTACTAAATAAAATAAATATTACTGCATAATTTGAAAATCTAATTGTTAAATTGTATATTTTTTATACTCTTATTACATATGTCAAATTTTGTATCAATCGGATATTATTTACTATATGATCTATAAGCTTATATTTTATGCATAATTTTAAACTACAAAAACTTATAGTTTAAACAATTTATTGATGACATAGGTCACATAGCTATTAATCTTTAATTTTATAAAAATTTTGCAAGCATAGAGGATATAAAAAGAAGATGTAATCCAATGGTAGATTTATCAAAATTTACCTCCAATAAAAAGATATTGAATAAAGTAGTAATCTTAAGCTACAACCAATTTTGTAACTAAACTTTGTCCTTAAAATATTTATACCTTTTTATTTTCCCAACATTTTCAATCTTCCCTAAACTTAGTGATTTATTGTGGGGTACTTGATGCATGTAGCTCCATTATTATGTTTTCACACTGTAATAATGAATCGTAGGTCTAGGATGCACGGACACGGACATGGATACGGCCGGGTACAAGTACGGGTACGGGTACGGTATGGCGACATGAGAAATTTTTGAAAAATTATAACATGATACAGCAAATTGGACACCGTTATGACATGGATACGACATGGGTATGGCACTCCAAATGAAGTGTCCATGCATCCTAGCCGTAGGTATGATGCCAACTTGTCTAGCATAGATCAAGGACAACAACACTAGAACCTTATCTAAAATTTTGGGGCCTTAAGTTGCCTCTTTGGAAAAAAATAAATGTCATATCTTTCGATGGAGGAAAACTGAATCTATCATCTAATTCATTACTATTGATGTTTCTCTATTTCTCCGTGTCAATTCCAACAAGAGCTTATGCCCACTCACACACACACACACACACAAATTAGATTAGGGAATAGAGACCGAAGCGACTAATAGAAAATAAGGCCATAAATTAGATGACTTAGGGTATGTTTGGTAGACTGTAATAGGCACTGCAATGTAATAGTTATTCTTATGATTTAGCTATTCAATAGTTTTGTTTTGTTTTTATTATATGGAATAGTCATTCCTTATGAATAGCTATTCTTTAAAATGAGAAATAATTATTCATCTCTAAAAGTGATGTAATAGTTATTCCTTAGTGTGTGTATTAATTTCTACAATTAATATATTTCTAAATAAACAAACTTTCCACATGCACATAACAATTATGAAAATAAAAAATCATATAAAATAACTCATCTCTCTTCCAAATTTAAAAAAATATTATTTTTTAGGAAATAAAATTATATAAGTAAGATATTTCATAAAATATATCTTAAGTTTGATTTAAAATACTTTCATTCCATGTCTTTAGAGTTCTATTATTGTGTTGTCACCAAACAAATGAATAGTAATAAGCATTATATTACAACATTTTGTATTCCATGTAATATCTACTCATATTCCTATATATCTACCGTTACAGTCATCAAACGTGCCTTTAGTTTCAACTACTAGTAAATAGGTCTTGTTTACACTAAGGAATTAGGGTGGGCTGCTTGTCAACCGCCCATGTGAATAAACAAAGTTGAGAGAGTTATAATTGACATTTTAACAGCCATTTATGTTAAAATTCGATACAACTTAAAATCAATAGAAAAATCAAAAGAAAAATTAATCTCAACTCAAAATCAAAAGAAAAATTAATGGTAAGGACTTTTTTGACACAACTTAAAAGATCAAGGACTAAAATAAAACATTTAAAAAGATATGGATCATTTTCAAGTATGGGATAAAGATGAATTAAAAGTGAAATTAAGCTAAGTGCATGTTGAACATTTGGACACCATGACAAAAAGTAACTGAATTTTGTTGAAAGGTAATGGTATTGTCCATAAATGGAATGAAAATAATAATAATAATAAAACAAACAAAAAAACAAAAGAAAAAGAAAAACATTGTAAATTTTGTAAATTTGTTGCACTTTGAAGACTGCATTCGTGCACATCCACAGTAAATCTTTTTTTTTATTTTATTTTTTTTTTTTTATACAAGATAGAAATTCTACTCTAGCCTAATTTAAGTGTATACGTGTGTGAAACTCTTTCCTAGAGACTTGAGCCCCGACCCTCCCCCCAACAATTCACAAGAACTTATACTTATGAAGTGACCACTACGCCAAGGGTGTGCCATGGTTCTTAAAATCATTGGATATTATATTTTTCCCCAAGTACTTTTGCAAATTAAAAAAAAAAAAAAATCCTTGCTCCTCAACCTAAATAAATTTTGAGGTTCGCTTTGTGATTATGGAATAAAATTAAAAATCAAAATTTAACAAGTTGGTAATTGATACATATCCACAATTACCATACGTACATGTCTCACTTTCATTTGTCCTACTTCACGTGATTATGCTGGTCTCACCACATTGAACGATGACCCATTTGAACTTGAAGAATATTCAAAGTTTGTTCACCTTTGCTACAAATGGAAATGACAATTTGGTAATTTCAAACATGCATCTATAGGAATCAAATGTCTTATATATCACTCTCACTCGTCAAAATCTAAGAAAGCGAAATGAGATCCAAACAAGACCATCGATCTTAAGGTAAGCCAATTTCTCTACAAAAGTATCTATCTTCTTCTTCTTCTTCTTCTTCTTCTTCTTCTTTCCTCTCTATCCTTATTTTTGATTACTTCATTTAGTTCATTATCTTATGTGAGGGAAAAAGTTTCTCATCTTTCATGTTGTGAAAAGCAAGAGGTTAGTGCTACTGTCAAATAGCTTAATGACATGCAAAAGCAAATAACTTAATCTGATATGTGATTTTTTTATCTTAATTTGAATGCACTTTGGATTGTTTTGTTTATATGACTTGTAGTGTTTAAGTTTAAAATTTTGTAAATTTACCGTGACTGGAAAGGAAAAGAAGTTTACAATCATCAAAATATTTCTTCTTGCAAATGATTATAATATAAAGTTCTTAAATTTTTTGTAAAAAATTCCCTCAATGTATTTTTAGTTATTTCTGGATGAATTTTTTCACTAGGAATAAAAAAGAATGGTAAATAAAATTAAATAATAGGACCATTCAGCTGGATTAATCATGCTATATTATAATATAAAAAAAAGAAAAAAAAATAAAGACAAAAGAGTGAAGAAACTCATATTCATGAGGATCAAAATTAAGGCAAGTTGTTTTTAATAATTCAAGGAAAATCTGACTAATTTTATGTTGTTTGATACACATACACTTCTTAAGATTCTATAAAAATGTTCTAGAAGTAATTTATCTATGTGCTATTGTGGTAAATTTAATTATTTAACCACATAATTCTAATACTCCCATAGTCCCTCACATATGAGCTCAAATTACATTTTTATAAGTGAGAGCATACACGTGAGATTTGTAATGGGAGGTAGAGTTAAGGAGATATGGATCGAAATATGAATCACCTACTATAATACTATGTTAAATTATCGATTCTCCTAAAAACGTAAACTTTTAAGAAATGATAAATTTAATTATTTATTCACATAATTCTAACAAGGTGTAGCTTTATGGTAGTTCTTTTTTTCTTTTTAAAATGAGGTCTCTACAATTCTATAGGAATTTCACTATTTTTTTCAATTTATACAATCTTCCAACTACAAGCTATTTATCAGTAATGAAAAGATTTAAAGAAGTCTTTAGGATTTTCATTAGCTTTTCAATTGATTGGAAATCAAACCGAGCATGTGGTTCAAAGGGAACATCAAAAGAGTTAGACTTCAACATACTTAAATCAAGCTTCTTCCATAAAACAAGGTCCCAACAAGTTAAGCGTCATGAGCTGTACACTTCAGCAGGGGCAGAGGAAGGGGGGGTGGGGGGGAGGCGCCCTTGACTTTTCAAAAATTCCTCCTCCCTTCTTATACTTTTGGTAAAAAAAAAAAATGTAACTTTAGACAAAAATTTAAATAATCCCCTCCCCCTTAAATTTTTACTAAAAACATGTAACACATTTATTTGAATGATTAATTCATCATTATTTTCCTCTAGTTACTTTTATACCGTAAATAACTCATTAATTCTTCATTTTTTTGTTGATCGAGAACAACTCATTAATTCTTTTTATTTTTTGAGAAGAGAATAACTCATTAATTCTAAGTGTCTTTAATGTATTTCATAAAAATAGAAACATTATATATTATTAATACACTGTTTCCTCTAATTACTCTTGTACAATAATAGCATATCATAGAAATCATAAGTAAATATTTTTAATAAAAATATTCTTTACTTTTTTTTAATTCTATTTAGAAAATTAGAGGTGTGGACATTATGTTTTTTCCTTTTAGAAGAAATAATATATGCTGATTTCATGGTTAAGAGTTAAGATTCTTCTAATTTTATATATATATATATATATAGACACACACTTTGTTATATGTAAGAAAATAGCACTTATTAAATCATTTTACAAACATATTTTGTGCGTGTGTAGGTTTTTCTTTATATATGGTTTGGCCCTGCTGAAGAAATTTCTGGCTCTCACTGCACTCGAGAAACACTAGAAATCAAACCCACAACATTGAGAGTCATGAATATCTTTTACAAGGATGTTGTACTCCATGTTGTTCCAGCTACAAGCACTTGAGTTTTTGTTTCTCATTTGTTCAAAACAGATATTTCCCTTCAACAAAAAGAAATAAAAACATAGTAAGTAGCGATTCATATAATATTACGGATAGACGCCTTTTATATATTGTTTCCACTTGCTTGGTTTTCCAATTTCCTGGAATAACATGCTAATTTATTGGTTTCCCCAAGTGGTTGAAATTGAATGTAAAAGGTGTCTAGCTACAATATGAATTGCTACTTATTATGTTTTATTTCTTTTTGTTAAAGGAAAATATTTTTTTAGAACAAATGAGAAACAAACACTTGTCCTTGTAGTTGTAACAACATGGACTATAATATCCTTGTTAAGAAATTCATGACTCTCAATGTTATGGATTTGATTCCTAGTGTTTCTCAAGTGTGCAACTCATGACGTTTAGCTTGTTGTGACCCTCTTCTACGGAAGAAGTTGACTTAAGTAAGTTTAAGTCTAACTCTTTTGGCATTCCCGTTTAACAATATTTTCTGTCTGATGTCCAATGTGACTTGCTTGTTTTTTCATTTCTATGTATTTATAAACAATGAGAACTTAGTCTGTGGAGCTGAAAAATATAATGTTTCGGTCCCTAATTTACAGGTATAGTTAAATCATAAATAAACCATGTGATGTGTAAATTGAACACTTACATTGAGACACAATTCTTCCTGATAGGCCAAGAGTCCTAGTCTAAAAGGACTAGTACTCTTGGAATTAATTAACCGTAAGTGGAATTCAATGGGCTCTCAAGATGTGGGAAGGGCTTGAGTCGTTGACTATTCCTTGCCTTTTTAATCCTACTGAAATCACGCAGGTTATCGGTACATATATATTGCAAGAACTTCTTTGAACTTAAAATTATGTTCTCTTTTGATGTAGAGTATGCAATAGCCCTTGCTGAGGATGTGTCAAAGCTAATAAAGACTATTTGTCTTCTATAAAGGTTTTCTTATTGCTATGAAGAGTTAGTATAAAATTAATTTCACTCGTAAAGTAGTGAATCAAGATATGGTGATTATTTTCAAAAATGTGTTGTTGCTTACAAATTACAATAACGGTAGACACATGCATTGATCTCTTTATGCTAAACAGAACTAATGGAGAGTTCTTCATATTTAAAGAATTTGTTGTTTTAAGATACCCCTCCTCTCTTTTCCTTTTATATATATATATATATATATATATATGTATGTATGTATGTATGTATGTATGTATATAAGTGAGCTTTTAATTTCCAGTGAAGGAGGAATGAGAGATTCAAATTTCAAAGTAATGATTTTTGTTTCATGAGAAATAATGCTCAACCGATTATACTACTCCCTGGAGTTAATACAGAATATTTATAGTTTGATATTGTAGGAAAGTATACACTTGCCATAATATTGAAGTCAAAATCAAGGTATTGATTATTTGAGAAAATTATGGGATTAGAATGAATCAAGAACTTTTTTTAAAAAAAAATAAAAATTCTACTTTAGCATAATTTAAGTGTATATGTGTATGAAATTCCCTCTTAGAGACTCAAACCTCAGCCCTTGCCCTCCACACCACACAAGTACTTATACTTGTCATTCTGTCATAACAATATGTTCTTTGGATCCAATTGCACTCTTTAAACGCAATCAATCAGACCACAATTTGGAATTAGCATGTTGGTAGCCTAGGATATTGTTATTGACACCCAAAAAAAAAAAAAAAACGCATTGTCAGTTTTTAAATTATTTTTTAGAGATATAATAGAATTTCAATTTATAATATAGAATATTGTGAAATGCTTTAATAATTAGAAAGCATATGTAAGACCAAGTTAAAAGTTTAAATCATTAACATCTTAGATAAGGGTCATTAGGCTCACTTTTCTTTTAAATCCATTTAATTCTATATAATGCTTAGACATATGTGAGACATGAGGCATTTAAAATAGATCCGGATCCTCTCCATTTCTCTTTGAAATGGAGAGTGTCCATTTCATGGATAGGATCTCTTTAATATAAAACAACGGTCTAAGAAGTGCCACGTCAATTAAAACCTAAAATGCTCAAACTCAACTATGGTTAACGTTTACTCAGTAAACCCACCTATTGATAAGCTCTGTTTGGTTGCTAGAAAAACGAAGGAAAAAAAAAAAAAAAAACCTATGATACAACTATTTTCTGATTGATTTATTGGTTTTTTTTTTTTTTTTTTTTGATGATAGAATGGTTTCTCTGTGTGTGTGTGTGTTTTTTTTTTTAATTTTTTTAAGCTTTTGGTTTTGAGATTGGTGGGGTGTTTCAGATTTTTGGGGGATTTATGGGTTGTTTTGATCTGAATTTGTTCTAAAAGCAATGGCATTTATGGGTTATATTTTTTATTCCACACCCAAGTTTCTTGAGACTAGGATAAAAACAGTTATGGATTGTTTTGATCTGAATTTGTTCTAAAAGCAATGGGATTTATGAGTTATATTTTTGATACCACGCCCAAGTTTCTTGAGACTAGGATAAAAAACACAAAAAGGAAAACCATAAGCAAAGCTAATTTTTTTTTAGAATAAACGACAGAAGCAAAGCTAGTTTAAGATAAAGGATGATTGAAGAATTAATTATTGGAAAATACTCCATATGCTTTGCATAAGTTAAGAAAAAAGACATGAAAATGACAACATAAAAGAAAGGCATGAGTAATTTTTTAAGCACCTAGTACGATTAGCCTTGTATTATTATGAAAAATAATGACAAGGGAGGAAGTATCATCGGTGTTTATGCATATACTAGGAAAAGCTCTCCTTTTATTGTGCCTCATCTTCTAATTTGTTATGTTATCATAACTTTTGATTTAGTTGTTTGTAGATGTTCAATCTGATTTTTTATCGGTTAGGGGATAAAGAAAAAGGAAAATTTTGACAATTTTATCTAGTAAGCATGCATGAATGCACTAATTCACCTTAAAGCTTAGAGTGTTGTCAGTTATAAGGTTAATTATACTGGCTTGAGGATGCATAGAATCAGATGTAAGATACTGTGAATGTTCAATTTCGCTTTCAAATACGAGCTCTTTGTTTTACTTAATTATTATAGTTCAACTAGTTGGAAATAATGGAGAAGTTTATAATATGAAGGATTGGCATTTTTTGGATATTGCCTGTAGGTTTCATCAATCCTTGGTATATGTCAAGAAGAAGGGTATGAAGATTATTGAGAACAGAGCAGTATTGAAGAAGCCAAAAGTGAAGAAGAAGAAGAAGAACACAGTTAAGAAGGCTCTAAATGACACATTCAAAGCCAGGAAAAGGCTGACTTCATTGAGTGAAATGCCTGCGTTTTGAATGAACAGAAAGGGCATAAACAGATCTTGTACATAAAATCAGTTACAGTTTTCATTTTACAGAGCTTTAGCAATAAGAAGCTATTCTCTCATCAATTTTCACTTTGTTTCTAGAAATTTTCCTAGATCATTTTGTGAATCTTCTTTCTCTGTTGTTCAAGTTCTTTAATCATCTTGAAGTTTTAATGGTATACTTCCTACGTTATTTTGAATCATCAATTACTTGAGAGGAAAGACTGTCAAAGTGTCAGGTATTCTAGGTGGCTGCATTTCATGTATCGTAATGTTAAGAAATTACACAGAAAATAAAAATTCATTAGACATTTTCATAATGTTAATAACATATCACATATATGATCACTGTTCAACTAAAAAAATACTCAAACATGTACACACAAAACCAACATCTTTAAGTATCTTCTAAGCCAACTACAAAAAATACCAAAAAGTTGCTACAAACTTTGCAAATAATTGTCTAAGTTGCCCTACAAGCTATAATATATCAAATCTCAATCTTTACTTAAACTGAAAAATTAGCGAATTTTGCATTGCGAACTTCAAGATACATTTTCTTCAATCAGTCATGGGATACTTCAAAACCTTTTCTTCAAAACAAATGGGCAAAAATTAGTACATGGAACTTTGCATAAAGCTTGCACTTGATTTCATGAACGACACTTGTACCGTCTTTAGACATTTTTTAAGGATAGGCTGCGCCAACTCATTTTCTACAAAAAGAAAAATCAAATGCATTATGTACATCAAAAGGGAAAAAAATCCACAAAGAAAAATTTCTTAAAAATATATACCATCAAATCAAAAGCTCTACATAAAGCAAATACATTGACAAACTTCAAGTGGTCCATATACTCAGTCATGAAACTGAACTAACATAAGAACAAAAGCAATATCTTCTATTAAACATACCTTCTATTTGAAAAACTGAACCAACATAAGAACAAAAGCAATATCTTCTATTAAACATACCTTCTATTTGAAAGGGAATTTGGTAAGAAGCTAAGCAAAATCCAAACACTTCTGTGTAAAAAGAACATGAGTTCAAAAAGGCTTGTTCCTACATGCACATTGTATCAAGCCTGAGCCTTGAGGTCCAATAAAAGTTTTTAAAATTATAGTATTTATTGAAACTTACAAAATGAAAAAGGCCATTTAATAATAAAAATTTAGATGATAAATATTTCTGCTTTTATATGTAGTAAGCCAAATGTTCAATGTTTCAAACTCCCTTCACACAAGCATTTTGACCTATCAACTCAAAAGCCCATTTAATAATGTGATGCATACAAACATAACAAGATCAATTGAAATCATACAAAGTAGACTAAAAATGGATATTTGATTTAATATTATGCTTACCAAAAAACAAAAGTAGTTCAAAGTACTGGAGCTAATTCTAAGAATAGGTAATATGTTAATTAAAAAGCCCAGCACTAGCTAGCTATGATACATTGGGCATATGGTGCAATGTAGAAATATGATGCCAAGCTGCAAAAAATGTTATGATACAAATTTAGTTGACAATTCTACAAAATACTATTGATACACAAGTAATATTAAGGATAGAAATTTCTGCAAGGTAAGTAATACTTAAAAGGAATTGTTACTGCATAGAATTCAAGTGGTTCAGCCAGGAATTGGACAGAAATTCAAAGAAGCACCTTTTGCATCAAATCAACCATATTTTGTCAATGAAAGCAAAGTTTTAACTCAACCTACAAGCTAAAATGAAAAAAGAAAATGAGATTTTGATGATGAAAGATCTGTCATGATAATGAGCAGCAAGAGTTCGAAATTAGGCAAAGCAGAGCCAAACTTAACCATTCCATGGTAGAGCATTCTGACAAATTTTAATCCCGAAGCTCAAACCAACAACTAATAAAACCACACAAAAAAGAAACCAAATTCAACACCATTAAAAAAAAATAGCAGTATCATAGTTTTTTTTTTCTTCGTTTTTCCAGCAACCAAACAAAGCTTTTTAGTAAAAAAAATCATTGAGAGGGAAAACTTACTAGGCAACGCCTATGCCGGCGGAGCAGTCTGGCGATGCTGGACTAGTGTGAGATAATGGTGGCTAGGCACGAGGGGTCATGGTGGCAGCGGCAATGGCAGGGTTAAGAGAGAGATAGAGAGAGTGAAGCTTGGAGATGGGTTGGAGAAGAGAGAGATTTTGAAATTTTCAGAAAAGATGGGTCTGCTGAGTAAATGGTATGGTTAACCACAGTTGCGTTTGTTAAGCTAGGTATTTGTTTTTTAATTGACGTGGCATGTCTTAGATCGTTGATTTATTTCAAAGAGATCACGTCCATGAAATGCACACTCTCCATTTCAAAGAGAAATGGAGAGGATCCAAATCCATTTAAAATATATTCCAATGGTTTTAAATAAAAAAAACATGTAAGCCATTCAAAATCAAATAAATGATTTGTGTCTCACATACAATTAAAGATTGGAGAGAATTTTTATTTAAAAATTAAATTGTGAGAATTAAAGGATTTAAATGGGAGGAAATTTTCTCTATAAGAGAACAATGAAGTGAAAAAAGAACCCTTCCTAGAAGAAATTTTTTGTTAGGATTATGTTAGTGTTGGTAAAATTTCTGTGTCAAAAGTTTCAGTTGTTATTGTATGATCAATGTCCATGTGTCTTGTTATTTTGAGTTGTAATCATTTGAGTCTTTGAGGAAGAAAAAGCTGAAAGTTGAAGTTGTTGCTATGAAGATTTTTGCCAAGCGAAGTCTCGGTCTTTCAAGTGAGAGTCAAGCGAAATCAGATTGAGTCGCCCAACCCTCGCTCAGCATCTCAGTTGAGCAAGTTTCCTAGAAAACTTGCCATATCAATTTTTCCAAATATGAGAGCAGTAATCCAACCCTTGATTTGTACTTATTATAAAGATGAAAAATAAACCCTAATTCCTAGAGAACGAAGGTAGAGGTTTGTTTATTCTTAGAGAGAAATCCTTGTATTCTCACATACCTTCATCATTCCCACTGAACATCTTTGTGAGGAGAACTCCACAAACACACTAAGTTTACCTTGAGTGCTTTGGAGTGCTGAGAACTACAGAGACTTGCTAAAATCTATAAGAGGCCTTGGAGTGTTCAAAAGATCGAACTTGTAATTGGTGTCTCGACTTACGTTTGGAGACTGTGAAGAGAACTGACTAGTGTAGTTTGTTACTGGCAGGAGTTACGCTTCGTTTGTTTCGATGGAAAACTTTGTGTAAAAATAGTTTTTCATATTTTCCAGTATTTGGTAGCATAAAAAAATATTAGTCAAAGGAAAACCATCTTTGGTCAACATAAAAAGTATGGCTTATTTTTAGAGATTGTTTTCCATTAAATTTTTTTGGAAAATAACTATATCTCACAGCAAGTTAAATAAGGGAAGTTGGGAGGTTGTTTTTCAACTCATTTAAAGTTGCTACTAAACATTGGAAAATGAGATAGTTTTATGGAAAATACTTTTTGGAAATTGACTCATTTTCTAGAAAACATTATTACTGAAACAAACAGGGCGTTAGATCCTAATAATAAGTACATGAACATTGGATAATTGGAGATTTTTTAAGTCATAATGTATTGCAACTTTCTTCATGTCATTGGATAATTCGATAGTTATATCACATCTCATTAAAAAGATAGGAAATCTAAATTAGTAGAAATGATATAATGTAATATACAAATATATTGTTTAAATAAACTCACAAATATTTAATTATATTGTTAACTTAACCGCATAATTATTTGCTATATATTTTTATTGCGTCTACTATTAAATTTGCTTTTGTGTTCTGTTACATTTTGTTTTGGTTATTGTTACAACAACAAACTTTAGTAGGAATGTCGTATTCCAAATAAATTATTTTTAACATAAATCTTAAAAGAATAACCATATAAATTACCATGACCCATGCATCTCAGCGACATTTCCTAGGAGAACCCAAATTTAAATCCTCCCTCCCAACTTATTGTTTGCCAAAAAAAGAAAAAGAGCTATATTGATGTCCCTTTAATGTTAATTATTAGTGTTCCACCTAAAACTAATTAATACTTAAAAATGAATGCATCTACCTCATCAAACACATGACAATAAATTAATATTTTCTTAGTAAAGAAACACCTTTTTTTCTTAATGGAAAAGTATAATATAAAAATTAGCACTTAGAAATGAATGCATGTACCAGTTGAAAACGAAGCATTTGTTTAATTTCGAAGCAACATGGATGACATATGTACAATGTAGGGAGATCATTGTTGAACAGGGGGCACTAAAATTAAGGCAAAACTACACTATTGGTCTCTAAACTTTGCCTATTGATCGCTTTTAGTCCTTAAAGTTTCAATAGAGCGCTATTAGTCCCCAAAGTTTTAAAACTAAACACAATTGCTCACTTCACTAACTTCCGTTAGTTTTTTTGCTTACTTGTCTAACGGAAGAATGAGTAGGCATATTCTTAATGATGTGGCAACCCTCTCATATCAGCTGCAATGTCTACAAGTAAAATCGTTGCAATGTAACTTAAGTGGCCAAATCAAAATTTGACACTTCATTTAAAAATACAACCCAGAACCAAGTCACCAAAATTCTAATGGAACCTTAAAATCTCTTTTCCTCTCTGGCACTCCTTTCTCTCTCTGTAAATTTTAGCCAAACATGAAACATCAGATAGAAACAGCGAGACAAGGAGGACTCAAGACATCAACCACTTGATTTGGATCAAAGTCTCCGAAGACCTTCAGATCTTCAAAGAGAGGCAGCACACCTGAAATCTTATAAGATCCTAAACTAAAACATTTACGAAGCCCAATTTTTAGCGTATAAATCTCAGGAAAGCAACGCTCAAAGAATTTACCTAGATTGTCATAGTTTTCTTGTTCAACTCAAGCCGACTTTTTGCCCAGATATTAGGCCAATGATCAAGTCAAATACCAAGACAAATTATATAATATTAAAAAAAGAGAAATAGATGGAGAAAATGAAAGGGTCCTATTGGGTTACTGAGAAATTTAATTTTAAATGTTCACAGCAAGAGATCTACCCCAGGTATTGCATATATGTAGGACTTTGTAGGCTGTGCACTGATGTACGGAACTCTTGCTTGCAAATCTCCTTGTATTGTCTCTAGAGATTTTTCACATGGATTTCATCGAAGTTACACAGAGAGAGAATGAGAGGTAACGGAGAGAGAGGGGGGTAAACAGAGAGGAGAGATTTTTGGGATTTTTTTAAATAAAAATTGTTGCCATGTCATTAAAAGTATGCCTACTCATTTTTCCATTAGACACATAAGCACAAAACTAACCGTAGTTAATGGAGAGACCAATTGTGTTTAGTTTTGAAACTTTAAGGACTAATAGCGTTCAGTTGAAATTTTAGGGACTAAATGTGCTCATCATGTAAACTTCAGGAACTAATAATGTAGTTTTGCCTAAAATTAATGGCTTATGCAACTTAATGTTGGAAAGTTTTAAAATTAAGAAATAATACATCCACAATATTTTCACAAGACAACCAGTAACAACCTGCCACTTAAAATTTGTTGTGAAAATATTGTGAACATAACATTTCTCTTTAAAATTTGTAGACTTTCCAACTTTGTCATTGCCGTCAAACGAGGATGTGAATAGTTTTAAATTTAATTAATAAGAGAAAGAGAAAATGAAGATGCTATTAATTAGGTAAATATTTCTTGCATATTAAATGTGTATTAATTGCATCACTAGTGGTTTGTTAATTGACTATTTATGATACACAATTAATCAAGCCACATAAAAAAATTGTTTATGATGTGAAAAACCAATGGAATTATCTAATAGAAAATTTAAGCTTGAATTGAATTCATTCTCATAATTGGTTATTAAATCAACTTGGTTTAATTCCAAAAAAAAAAAAAAAAAATCAACATAGCTTAATTTTCCTAAAATTGTCAACGGGTCTAAATAGTAAATATATATAAACCTAATACTATCTTATTGTAGTAGGACTCAAGTGAAGTGAATGCTTGTGAGTTGTGACATGGATGTGAAGAATTTAGAGGGTTTTTAGGTGCTGGTATCACTAATAAAAAATATTGAGAGAGAGAGAGAGAGAGAGAGAGAGAGAAGCTAAGCTTAACAAAGCAAAATATACTACTAAATGTACATTAATATAATAAATTTAAAATCCTTAACCAATATTGGCCTCACGCAAAAGCTGTTATCCACAGGGATGGACCCAGATAGGGGCTCAAAGGGGCCCCCCTTGGGTCCAAAATTTTTTTATTATTATTTTTATATAGTTTTTATATATTATATTTTTGTAGTTGCCCCCTTCCAAAACCTTAGGCCTCTTTTTTCCTCAATAAGTCTAACTAGCCTCACCCAAATAGTAACTATCCAACTCAAAATCTTAATAAAACAATAAAAAAATTCACAATGGTGATAGTATTTTAACCAAAAAATATATATATATATTTTACTACCAAAGAACCAAAAAATCATGTGTTATTGAAGAAGCTAAAGCTAAGTTGTTAAAAATAAAATAAAATATTTTATTAAGATTATATCTATTCCTTCAATTAAAAAACTCAAATTCTATCTCTTCCTTTATTATTTTAATGAGTTGGTCTCACCACATTGAATGATGACCAATTTGAACTTGAAGAATATTTCAATTTTGTTTCCTTTCTCTACAAATGGAAATGACAATTTGGTAATTTCAAACATGCATCTATAGGAATCAAATGTCTTATCACTCTCACATAACAAAATCTAAGAGAGCAAAATGAGATCCAAACAAGACCATCTCTTAAGGTAAGTCTATTTCTTTGCAAATATATCTATCTTCTTCTTCTTCTTTCCACTCTCGCCTTATTTTTGATTACTTCATTATCTTATGTGAGAGAAAATGTTTCTCACCTTGGCTTTTTAAAAATTCCTCCTGCCTTCTTAAATTTTCAGTAAAAAAAATGTAACTTTAGACATAAATTTAAGTAATGGCCCCCCTAAATTTTTAGTAAAAACATGTAACACATTTATTTGGATGATTAATGCATCATTATTTTTCTCTAATTACTTTTATACCATAAATAACTCATTAATTCTTTCCCTTTTTTTTAGAATAATTCATTATTTCTTTTTTTGAGAAGAGAGTAACTCATTAATTCTAAGTGTATTTAATGTATCTCATAAAAATAGAAACATTTATATATTATTAATACACTGTTTCTTTCCTCTAATTATTCTTGTACCATAAGAGCATATAATAGAAATCATAATAAGTAAATATTTTTAATAAAAATATTCTTTATTTTTTTAATTCTATTTAGAAAATTAGAGATGTGAACATTATGTTTTTTCCTTTTAGAAGAAATAATAAATTCTTATTTCATGGTTAGGAGAGAAAATTATTGAATACTTCGGGAGTACCATAAATGCATACTCTCTCCTCTCACATGAATTGTGAGTCCCACCATAAATTTAATTAGTAGGACCCATAGTTGTGTGAGAGGGAGAAGTACGCATTTATGGTATTTCGGGAGTACTCAATAATTACTCGGTTAGGAGTTATATATATATATATATATAGAGAGAGAGAGAGAGAGAGAGATAGAGTTTGTTATATGTAAGAAAATAGAACTTATTAAATCATTTTACAAACATATTTTGTGCGTGTGTAGGTTATTCATTATATATAGTTTGGCCCTGCTGAAGAAATTTATGGCTGTCACTGCACTCGAGAAACACTAGAAATCAAACCCATAACATTGAGAGTCTTTACAAGGATATTATAGTCCATGTTGTTCAAGCTACTAGCACTTGAGTGTTTGTTTCTCATTTGTTCAAAATAGATATTCCCCTTCAACAAAAAGAAATAAAAACATAATAAGTAGAGATTCATATTATAGATAGATGTCTTTTACATATTGTTTCCACTTGCTTGGTTTTCCAATTTCCTGGAATAACATGCTAATTTATTGGTTTTCCCAAGTGGTAGAAATTGAATGTAAAAGGAGTCTAGGCTGTCTAGCCATAATAGGAATTGCTACTTATTATGTTTTATTTCTTTTGTTAAAAGAAAAAAAAAATTTTTGAACAAATGAGAAACAATCACTTAAGTGCTTATAGTTGGAACAACATGGACTGCAATATCCAGGATAAGATATTCATGACTCTCAATGTTATGGATTTGATTTCTAGTATTTCTCAAGTGTGCAACTCGTGACATTTAGCTTGTTGTGACCATGTTCTACGGAAGAAGCTTGACTTAAGTAAGTTTAAGTCTAACTCTTTTGTTATTCCCTTCGAACCATATGCTCGGTCTGATGTCCAATCAAGCAAGAAGCTAATGAAAATCTGTAGGACTTCTTTAAATCTTAGTCACAGAAATGTGACTTGCTTGTTTTTTCATGTATTCAGAAACAATGAGAATTTAATTTGTGGAGCTGAAATATATAATGTTACAGCCCCTAATTTACAAAAATAGTTAAATCATAAATAAACCATGTGATGTGTAAATTGGGCACTTACATTGAGACACAATTCTTCCTAATATGCTAGGAGTCCTAATCTAAAAAGACTTGTTCTACCAGCTTGGAATCAATTAACAATAAGTAGAATTCAACAGGCTCTCAAGATGTGAGAAGGGCTTGAGTTGTTGACAATTCCTTGCCTTTTTAATCCTACTGAAATCATGCAGGTTATTCGGTACATATTGCAAGAACTTTAAAATTATGTGCTCTTTTGATGTAGAGTTTGCAATAGCCCTTGTTGAGGATGTGCCAAAGCTAATAATGGTATATATGTCTTCTATAAAGGTTTTCTTATTGCTATGAAGAGTTAATATAAAATTAATTTCACTTGTAAAGTAGTGAATCAAGATATGGTGATTGTTACAAAAACGTGTTGTTGCTTACAAGTTACAATCCCGGTAGACACATGCATTGATCTCTTTATGCTAAACAGAACTAATGGAGAGTTCTTCATATTTAAAGCATTTGTTGTTTTAAGATACCCCTAGGAAAGTATATACTTGCCATAATATTGAAGAAATTCTACTCTAGTATATTCTAAGTGTATATGTGTGTGAAACCACTTCCTAAAAACTTGAACCTTAGCCCTTGCTCCTAACACCCCACAAGTACTTATACTTATGAAGTGACCACCGCACCAAGGATACACGATGGTGAATAAATCAAGAAATTGATTGGTAGAGAAAATGTGGTATTGAAACAATAAATTAAAAATTGTAGTTCATTTGTGTATGTAATTTCCATTGTAAAAATGGGTTTCCATGTAAGGTATCATCATCCAAGTGAGGAAAGAAGTTTTTTTTTTTTTTTTTTTTTTTTTTGAGAAAAAGGAAAGAAGGGGAAATTATTGGGTAGTCCGGACCAATAAGAAGAAGACAAGTATTAAAAATTTGATGACATAAGTTTATTGCCACGTCACCTCACTACTAACCTTACTAGTCTACTAACGTTCCTAACGTCCCTTTTAATCCATCAGTTCTGACTCTTGAGAGGAGATTCAACTCCTCACTCAGCAGCGATGGAGACTTCAACACTGCCCCACTCATTGCCGCAGGCCACTTCCACATTTCCTCCCCTGCAATCCCTCGCCTCCATATCGTGGATAGACAAATAGAAATCCAATTATCCAAACCTTCTAAACCTGAGAGGTATGTTGTTCCTCCAACAAGTTTTATACTACTTGCTGTTCAAGCCCATGTTCCACAACTAAGGCCACCAAAATGCAACATGATATTGGAGGGAGGCCAGTGTGAGGAGGCAAAGGGCTACAAGTCATTGATATTCTTTGTTGCACTCTACTTGGTGGCTTTAGGGAGTGGTAGTTTAAAACCCAATATAATCTCTCATGGGGCTGACCAATTCAGAACAAATGACTCCAAGCAATCCAAGACACTCTCTACTTACTTCAATGCTGCCTACTTTGCCTTCTGCATAGGGGAGCTTATTGCTCTTACTGTGTTGGTTTGGGTCCAAACACATTCTGGAATGGATGTTGGATTTGGAGTCTCTGCAGCTGCCATGGCAATAGGAATGATCAGCTTGATTTCGGGTACGCTTGTCTACAGGAACACGCCACCCCGCGGAAGTATCTTCACCCCAATTGCTCAAGTAATCTCTAATGATTCTAACTACTATTATTTTCTTTAAAAATGCTAAAATTACTGTCAATTTTACTATAACAAGTTAGAAATTGACTTGACAATAAATATAATTGATATCATTTAAACAACATAATAAATAAATAACTCTAAATATATAGTAGAATTTGTAGTACACCTTCACTTTTTTAACTTAAATATAAAGGCCTTTATGCGGATTCTTTTGCTTCAACTTTTGGGTAGTTAGAAACCGTTCTTCTTTTAAGCTATTCCTCGAAACCCATGTTCATTAAGCATTATATTTCTGTAATCGATTGTCGGCTAACTAATTTTGATTAATTAATTTGAAAATGATAAATCAAAAGGCAAAAAGGAATAAAGTTGTCGATGCTGATATGTCATATGATGAGATTTCCTTTTTGTCCTTTTTCTTAAAAATGTTTTATGACGAATTGTAGGTTGTAACTCAGGTACTCTCTGTTGGTTCAATTTACAAAATATGTTCATTTTAGGGTCAGATATAATTAATATGGCCATTCAGAGAATAGCTTTGGTTTACCTTTGTAGATTAAAAGAACAAGAATGGAAGTTTTTTGGCTTTGCAAAATACAATTACATGTAGTTATGTTTGATAATTCTTGCTTAAGTAAGTACTATAGTAAATTTTTGTATTGTCCTATCCTTTTTCGTATAAATAATACGGTCTACTTTAGGTAGGGATTTGGAAGTGACCCCTAGTTGTTTATTAAAAAGTAAGTGCTTGATTTGTTACGTATTCTCCTTGTCAGGTTTTTGTTGCTGCATTTACAAAGAGAAAGCAAATCTGCCCTTCAAATACTGGGATGCTTCATGGAAGCCAAAACAATGTACCGAACCATATTTTTGCTACGTCACCTAACATCAATAGTCTCCTCCACACCGAAAAGCTCAGGTAAGGCAGAACATATTTGATTATTACCATACTAGATTTCTGTGAAGATGTCTTGCCCAGCATGAAACAGGGATTGTTTCAAATTTAAACAGGGAATTCTTGCTTTTGTTATATAATGTATGTTCTTATGCCAAAATCCATATTACACCAAGTTTGGGTAAATTCTCAGTCCTTCAAGTTTTATTTTTTGTTATTTCAGTCCTTAAACTTGAACATTTCTTTTAAATTCTATGTCCATTGGCATCTATAAAATTTCCCTTAAAAGTCCAACAATCCATTTCATATCACATACGTGAATATTGACAATTTTATAGACAACAATGGATGGAATGACCAATTTAACAAGAACAATATACTTTTAAGGATTACATTGACAAAAAATTAACTTTAGAAATGAAAATGACAATTAATCCAAATTTAAGGGTATAATTTAGATTTTAGTTAGGGATGTCAATTCGGATTAGCGTGTCGGATTCGTGCTGTGTCGAGATAGGAGTATTCGACTAAATGGCTCAACCCGAACCTAACCCATTTCAATTTGCTTAATATTAAATATAACATCCATCTAGAAATACTTTTTTATTTTTTTTACATCTCAAAAGTAGTGTATACACTTCAAGTTTTTAACTCATTTCAATTTCCAATTATATCCTTTGTAAGTTTTTGTAATTACTCACTTTTCTTTTTAAGTTTAAAATATAGGTTGGATATAAAAGTTATTTAACAAATCTAAAATAAAATGAATATTATTTGTTATATGAGTTAAACGGGTTATGTTAAATGTGTCATTTCGATATGACACGAATAAATTGGCATGTCAAGTGTGTTTATTGCAGGTCACACAAGTTGACCCGCTTATGATACGTTTCTTATTGTGTCGTATTCGGGTCGACCCATTTATAACCCAAACCTGCTAAAGCCTAACCCTAACCCACAAAAAACCGTGTTGGGTTCGTGTCGGGTTCGTGTTGTGTTCGCGGGTTAGGTCGAACATTGACATCCCTAATTTTAGTGTTTGTTCTTGTTAAAATGTAAATATATATTCTCTAAGATAATCGTGATATTGCAGATTCCTTGACAAGGCCTGCATTAGAATTCAAGATGGAAGTGAAAGTTCATGGAAACTTTGCACAGTTGCCCAAGTGGAGCAAGTGAAGATAATCATCTCAGTTATTCCCATATTTGCGTGCACCATCATCTTTAACACCATTTTGGCACAGCTCCAAACGTTTTCAGTCCAGCAAGGGAGCACGATGAACACCCGGATCTCAAGCAGCTTCCACATCCCTCCAGCTTCTCTTCAATCCATCCCTTACATTTTGCTAATCTTTGTTGTCCCTCTGTATGAAACTGTCTTTGTACCAATTGCACGAAGATTCACAGGAAGGGACTCAGGAATCTCACCTCTACAAAGGGTTGGCATAGGGCTGTTTATTGCTACTTTCTCTATGGTTTCAGCTGCAATGGTTGAGAAAAAGAGAAGAAATGTAGCTTTACATCTGAATGAAACTCTGTCGATCTTTTGGATTGCTCCACAGTTTCTTATATTTGGGCTGTCAGAGATGTTCACTGCTGTGGGGCTAATAGAGTTTTTCTACAAGCAGTCCTTGGAAGGAATGCAATCATTTCTAACTGCCATGACTTACTGTTCATACTCATTTGGCTTCTATTTAAGCTCACTCCTTGTTTCCCTAGTGAACAAAATTACCTCAAGTTCTTCAAGTGGTGGATGGCTTAGTGAAAATGACCTCAACAAGGATAGGCTTGATCTTTTTTATTGGTTGTTAGCTGCACTCAGCCTCATCAACTTCTTTAATTACCTTTTCTGCTCTAAATGGTACTCTTATAATCCATCTCTATCATCCACTACTCCACCACAAGAAGAAGAAAATCTAGGAATTTCATCTGACCAACAGAAAGAGAAAGTGGACTCACCCATTCATTGCTTGAATCTTGGAGCAAGCAATATCATCCTTGTTGGAGGAACAACATACCTCTCAAGTCTAGAAGGTTTGGATAATTGGATTGCTATTTGTTTATCCACGATGTGAAGGCGAGGGATTGCAGGGGAGGAAACGTGGAGGTGGCCTGTGGCAATGAGCAGGGTAGTGTTGAAGTCTCCATCGCTGCCGAGTGGGGAGTTGAATCTCCTCTCAAGAGTCAGAACTGACGGATTAAAAGGGACGTTAGGAATGTTAGTAGACTAATAGGTTAGTACTGAGGTGACATGGCAATAAACTTATGTCATCAAATTTTTAATACTTGTCTTCTTCTTATTGGGCCGGACTACAAGGTAAGCATGCTGACCTTGTAGTCCGGGACTACCCAATAATTTCCCGGAAAGAAGATGTAATCCTTTCAAATCTTATTTTGTGAATATAGTCCATATGGTCAAAAAGCGCAAAACTCTCGTGTCTTCTCTCTTCTTTTTGCTTTATCGCTCAATCCATAAGTTTCTACACATATCTATTGCAACTACACTCAAACTTTCATGGGATATAAATAGATGGTCGCACCTAGCTACTTGAATTATGTGAGAATTCTAACTTCTAAGATCAATAATTAATGTTGATGTGATTGAGAATGTTAAGCTTCTTCAAGGAAAATTTTGGAGAATCAAATGAGTGTATTTCCATATACCAACTTAGTTGTCCCCAATTTTTTTTTTCTTTAACATGGTGTTTTTTTCTCCTAAAGATAACTTGTTTTTTGAAAATGAACACCTAGCATGTTGAATAAAAGGGTTTTAAAAACCATAAAACTCACAACATAAGGTTGAGGTAAACAGTATACAAAATTAATCATCTTGGGACAAATAATTAGTTAATTTATTGATAAGACACATGGCACAAGGAACAAAACTATTAAAAAAAAAATAGAGATTATGTGGGTGCCTAGGTGGAACATAATTGTGAGAGACCGGAACTGGCTCTTAAAAAGAGTTAGGCATCGGCACCTCTCTTTTTGGGATTATGTGAGGTCGCCACTTATTTTTTATTACAAAAAAAATAAGAAAAAAAAAACTACAAAACACCCAATTACATATCTAAATAATACAAATTCTCATTAAATTTGAATGAATTACAACTTGGTGAAAAGAATTATACATAGCTTTGTTTCCTAGTTACAATCTTGTAAAAAAATTACAAGGCTTTGTTTCTTAGTTACAATCTAATAAAAAATTTACAAGGTTTTGTTTCCTAGTTACAATCTAATAAAAAAGACAAAGCACTATCCTACAAACCAAAAATCTATGTCTTGGGGGATAGGTTACAAAATAGAAAGGTGTTAGGCACCCATTTTGCCCAAACAGAGTCTGGTCTTCTAAACTTTCAATGACCATTTAAATACCCTAAAAAATGATGTGCAATTTGTTTTATTAATATTCCTAGATCTATGGTTGGTTAACATAGAAAAATCTTGTATCAAAAAAAAAAAAAAAAACATACAAAAATCTGATCTTATGTAAGAAGAAATTAAATTTTAATTTTAATTATAGGAAAAGGATTTTTAAAGAGAAATTTCAGAATAAAAATGATTTAAAATAAAATTTTTGGATCCACTTTTTGATTATCAAAGGGGATAAATTTAAAGAGAAGTTTCAAATCTAATTTTTGAATTAACAGACAAAATAAGTTTTTGATAAAAAATTTCAAATCTGATTTTTTTTTTAACTAAAAAAGAATGGATTTTGAAAAGAATTTCGAAATCTGATTTTTAAAATAAAAAGAATGAAATTTAAAAAAAAAATTTAATCTGGTTTTTTAATTTAGAAAACAGAAGAGATTTTTTAACAAAGTTTCCAAAACTGATTTTTTAATTAAAGAATATAATGAACTTCAAAGAGAAAATTCAAATCCGATTTTTTTTTAATTAAAACTCAGAATGGATTTTAAAAAGAGTTTCCAAATCTGATTTTTAAAATAAAAAAGGAATGATCTTTTAAAAGGAATTTCAAATCTGGTTTTTTTTTTTTAATTTAGAAAACAAAAGAGATTTTTAAAAAGTTTCCAAATCTGATTTTTTAACTAAAGAACAGAATGAACTTCAAAAAGAAAATTCAAATCTGATTTTTTAATTAAAAAACAGAATGGATTTTGAAAAGAGTTTTCAGATATGATTTTTAAAATAAAAAAAGAATGATCTTTTAAAAAGAATTATTAAATCTGATTTTTTTAATTTAGAAAACAGAAGAGATTTTTTAAAAGTTTCCAAATCTGATTTTTTAAACTAAAAAACAGAATGACTTTAAAAAGAAAATTTAACTATGATTTTTTAATTAAAAAACAGAATGGATTTTGAAAAGAGCTTTCAGATCTAATTTTTAAAGTAAAAAAAGGAATGATCTTTTAAAAAGAATTATTAAATCTGGTTTTTTAATTTAGAAAATATAAGAGATTTTAAAAAAGTTTCCAAATCTGATTATTTAAATAAAGAACAGAATGAACTTCAAAGAGAAAATTCAAATCTGATTTTTTTTTAATTAAAAATAGGATGGATTTTGAAAAGAATTTTCAGATTTGTTTTTTAATTAACAAAGAACAGCAGATCTAAGATTTTATCATGTGTATTATACATTTACATGATCAAACATATACACATAAACAAACAATTGTTATATGTTT
This sequence comes from Notholithocarpus densiflorus, assembly GCA_030021035.2. NCBI lineage: Eukaryota > Viridiplantae > Streptophyta > Magnoliopsida > Fagales > Fagaceae > Notholithocarpus > Notholithocarpus densiflorus. Next base: position 3,756,442 of record JARYZH020000033.1, on the reverse strand, counting down.
ACATGAAATAAAAAATCCAAAAACAGAAGAAAAATCATGTTAGAGATGCATGGAGAATTGAATTGAATGCACAAATATGTAAATAAAAAAGGATAGAAGCACCGATGCATCAATAAATTCTACAAGGGAATGGGAGAATTACTTTAGACTTCCCTTCTCTTGTTTGAGAGTTTTAATGGAGGGAATAGAAATTTCATTCCCTTGTTTGGGAGTTTAAGTGAGAGTGAATGAAATGAGTAGGAGGGATCACTCATTCTTCTCTATTCCCTTAAAACCTCAAATTTTCATTCCCCCCGAAATTAGGAGGAATGGGAGGGAATGAAATTAGATTTAATGATTTTTTTACTAAAACTCCTAAAATACTCCTATATATTCAACCCTTTATTTTAAAATATGGGTCTAATAATAATATTGTCATAAAATGATTCCATTCTATTCTCTCCATGTTGCTCCCAAACAGGATTACTTACATTCCATTCATTTTCATTCATTTCCATTCCTTTATTTTAAAACACCCAATCAAGGTTACTTAATTTCATTCTATTCCATTCTTTTCCATTCCTTTTCCTTACTTAAATACATTCCATTCCATTCCATTCATTTCCATTCCCTTATGACCATCTCATTTCATTCCATTCCCTTATGAACTCTCAAGCGAAGCCTTAGAGAGAGAGTGAGTCTCTCTAAGTCCTAAAGAAATTTTACTCAACTAGAAAAAGAGAATCTTAAGGTTGAACTTCCAGAGTTTCTTTAACGTTAAGGGTAGAGGAGTGCTGAATTCTGAATTTAATTCTGTATTTATAGAGGTGTTTGTGCTTAGAAAATAAGCTAGGGTTTCTTAGAAAATCAGCAAATATGAGTTAGGTCAAGTTTTATCCCTAAAAAATCAAATTTGATAACTCTAGACCTGATCTAAAAATTTCTAGGCCGGATCTTAAGCCTGTGCCAATCGGCACGGTGGAAGTGCTAATCGGCACATGGTAAGAGCCGATTGGCACTCTTTGGTGCTCAGCCCGGTTTTCCTTTCTGGTTCGTTTTGGACTCTTTTTTGAGCATTTTCTGGGCTAGGATTTGTACTTGGACGTTTTCCAAACTTATATTCCAAATAAAATCCATTTTAATTTGATAATTAAGCCCTCAAAAGAATAATTATCTAAAATATAATTACTTTTAAAAGCTTAATTATCAACAATTCTCATATTTATTAGATTATCCATTTTTTCCCTATGCAACCAAGCTTATTTTTTATCAAATTCAACAACCAATCACATAAATTATTTAATTAATTTTAATTATTGACCAATCAAAATTAATATCAATTAATCACCTGTAATCGGTTTCACCCAAATGAATGCATGCAAACTATGAAAACTTGATCTTGTGATATCTTTCAATCCAACGGTCCGATTTGGGAACCGGGCATATCATTGTGATCATTAGAACCTCAAGATCATTTTTATGTTATGTGATGAATGATTTAACGCTTTAGATGAAATCATGACTTTTGGGTACTTAGAATGATTATTTCAGTCATCTTCCAGGATTAAATTACAGGTGCAAAATTGAATGTTTACATTGATTTAACTATAAATTAAAGCCCAAGAGAGTGACAAGTGTTGGTTATCTAATGGTTTCCAAGATAGTTGCCTCAAGAAATTAGTAATACAGATTATCACGCAGTTACAGAAAGCAATTTGACAAGCAGGACACATGCTAAGAAATCAACAGCAAGAAGGCAATAGTTGCCTTAAGATGGAAATAAGACTCAAGCATAACCGTGAAAGCCACAATTATAAATAGAGAGGTTTATTCTATAATAAAATAAAATAAATAAGGACATCATGCACAACCAAGAATAAACCAAAGCACTTCTGAAATCAATTTTACTTATATTCTTTGGAGATCTACTAGTTCTTATGCAAATCAAGTTGTCCTTACTCATAGCACGTTAAGTTTCACTACTTCAAGCAGTTTGAAAACATTAATAAGAGGCCATGGTTAATTAAAAACTGGCTTCTACTATGCACATATACACATTAAAGAGTAAATATTTACTCTGTATACCTTAACTTAGGTGGATTTCTGTTAACCATGAAATAATATTACAGCCAACTCATTAACCATTTGCATGATATTTCAAATTATTTGGATTTTGATATTGAATTGTTTATAAGTGTTAGATGTACAAGTATGTACTACATCCTACATTAAACATATGCTAGATGAATTTTGTATGTGAGTAGGCTTATAGCCCTAGATACAGGTCTTGTCCTTAGGAGTATGCCACAACTGAGAGGGCCAAAATGTGGAGGGTTAGAAGTCACCATTTTTCCACCTAGTTTAGGTTTAGGAATCAACTTAGGACCTTTGCAAAGACCTTCATATCAGATTCTAAGTCCAGATTTAGGGTGCAAAATAGGAATGTATTAGGCACCCAAGACCATTTAGTCAGTAGGCCGGCTTACACTCATTGTGTTTCATAGCCCAATTTTATTAAGGAATCTCCTAATGGGCTATCCTAAGCACAAAAAAAATAAAATAAAGACACTCATATCACCATCACATTATCGCACTTCTAATCATATCAAATTCATCATTAGGTTTGCATGCATATTCACATTGTTCACATCTCATCTCATCAACACATTCATATTCATCACATATGTATATGCATGGTCATATGGGTATGCAATTACTTACCTTACTACCCCACCATATATAGCACCACATGTTAGAATGCATGTTCATATTAGAAATCTGCCATATCTAAATCCTAACATGCTCCTAATTAATTGGGAGTCTGAAGCATGTTGTTAAGGATCATTGGAGCCTAAACATTAATGTATGCAACAACCAAATAAGTAGAATACCAAAATTTTACCATACAACTGTTCCTAGATGAATTTGTGTGCTCATGATTGAGGCTGCACACACAGGCCCATTGTAGTAACCCAAAATACCAAGAGGCAGAAACTACATGGATGGGCGTAGGTACATTGAGATGAGGGCTTGAAATCCATGGAATCTTACATTGTTTAGGTGCAGTAAAGAGGAGGACCTTATATGTTGGTCAAATATCAAAAATGTTAATAATGCGTTTACCCTTGCTTTGTGCTTGGGAATAACAAAGTCGTGATGGATATGGGCCCTTAAGTGGACAATATTGTTGACATAAGTATTGAAAAGTTACATTTATAGTATCAGAGTCTAAAAACCCGACCGAAACTGTGGGGTACCCACATAGGTGACGTGTGTGTGCCTGAAGGGGGTGGATTGTAGTGACCGAAAAGACCAAGAGGTGCAAGCCGCGTTGATGGATGTGGGTGTGATAAGGTGAAGGCTTGTAATCCATGTAATCCTACATCACCTAGGTGTGGTAACAGGGAAAACTTTATATTTGGGTTGAATATTCAAAATGTTAACAACATGTTTTCCCCTGTTTCACGCTTAGGAAAACAAAGTCATGAAGGATATGAGCGCCAAAGCAGAAAATATTATTGACATAAGGATTGGGGTGTTACTCCTATGGAGCTGCGTATGCATCCTAAAGCAAAAACCTATATTTCTAACTCTATTATAGACAAATTCCACAGTAAAAACTCTGAAGGGATTTAACCAATAAATCCCAAGGTAAACAAATCTACAAATCGATTAGAAGTTTTGTAATAACTAATTAACCTTATTATTAGTGAAACTATCATTACAAAATGTAGCTCGAGTCCATGAACTTCCACAGTGATGGAGATTGATGTTGCAACGTGAAATTTCAGTCAATGACTCAAAGTATCCACTTGAAAATTCAGATATAGCAATTGTGATGACTAGCATTGCAGTAACTTCAACACCACTAGTTCAAATTAATTATGCTTTGCTTGATCACTTGTAAAAGATTTTGAGAGTAGGAGGCACAAAACCTTTTGATCTATATGAGAGCATCTCCAAAAGTCTTTTGAATGTGTACTAGGATTTGCTTAAATACCTTTGACAAACCTTAATCACACTTAATGAGCTGACAAGCTGAATTTACTTTTATGTAATGCCAAGTTTCGATCTGTCAAGATCTAGGCTTCTTAATCGAACGAGTAGGTGTTAAGCAACTCTGATTTGCATAGTGAATTTCAGCACCTGAGCAGCCGTCTTGAAAACACTTAAACACTCAAAACATACTAAAAAAAAAAAAAAAAAAAGGACACTTATGTTCACAGTTTGCTAAACCTATATCTAGAAACCTAGAAAAATAAATAAAATTTGGAAATTGTATGTGCAAGTTAGATTGTCAAGCTTATAAAGGGAGTGAGCTATGAATCTAACAATACATTTAAATGCAAAAGCTCATAATGAACAATAAAAAAAATGAAAACTTTAACATTTTAACGTCTAAAGAAAGCAAAGGCAGAACAAGGAAAGTAAAGAAGGCGTGTAACATATGTGGAAAACCCTTAAGGAAGGGTGAAAAACCATGGGCAAGTGAAGGACTGAATATCCTTCACTCTTTAGAGCTTTCTATTATGTGAAAGTTTGAAGTATTACATATGGTGGTGTTCTTCCCCAAAGTCTTTCCTTTCCTCACTTTCCTACCTAGATTTCTACGTTTCTCTCTATCTTTCTATCTTTTCTTTTCTTTTCTTTTTTTTTTTGCCCTAACTGCTCAGCAACATATTCCTCTTATAGTACAAGGAATATTGTTAGGTACATAAAAAAATAGGTGTCAAGCTCTCATTCCCCCATTTAAACCCTAATACAACTATTGTACTATATCATGGTTGGAGGAGAGAGAAATTCCACTGATGTCAGGATAGTGGGATGAAGGGTGTAGCACAAGTATAATAGACAAGGAGGTCAAGAGTGATACACGCGTCCTCAGCAATGGTCCAACATAGCTTCAGCCAATAAGGGGTGTTTTATAGCATTTGACCACAAGGAGTTGCTATCTCCCTTTTTCGCTGGTGTTGGGTGTCCATGCTAGACACGTATTTCACTCTCTCCAAGGGTGATCACATCATTGGCATAATCCAGAGACACTCTTCCCTTTGCCAACGTCCCCTTCCCTTTCCTCATAGTGTGTCCATGTGTAAGGTCTGGATTTAGCCAAGTCAACACTCATGTTTACCTTGGCTGGTGTAATATACAGAAATCAAAGTAATTAATAATAATAATAAAAAAGGTTCAAATCTTGAACAAGAAAATTAATCTTCTCCACAATATTTATTTGCTCAAGCAATTCTATGCTTATGGTTTTGCTTAAAGTTTAAACCCTTCTTTTAAGGAAGATTATTTTTGTGAGGTTTTACTTTCTCTAGTTATGGTTTGTTGGCATCACTTAGTACTTGATTTTTTTTTTATATTAGTTTGCCAAGAGCCTTATAGCTTAGTATAAATATCTAGTCTTCTTTATGTAAAGTAACAAGATTTGATTCTCTCCTCCTATTATTGTAATAATCAAATTATTAAAAGAAATGTGAACTTGTTGAATTCACAATTTGTTATAAAACAATATTAATACACTACTAGATTATAAAATAATAATAATAATAATAATAATAATAATAATAATAATAATAAAAATTAAAATATTTAGCCATTCTTTTAGTAACAACTTTTTCATTCAAAACTATAATATAGCTCACATACTTTTTTTTTCAATAAAAATTGATGCTACGACTCTACCCTTTTTTTTCTTCCTTTTATTTTAATATAAATAAAAAAATTACAAAAATATAATTTTTAATATAATAAAATTGAGGAAAAGAATACATATAGCTTAGTCTTACATTATTGAAAATGTATAGCTGACCCTAAAAATTTGGAACTAATTTTTTGTTGTTGCTATAGTTATTTTAACACACACATGTATGTATGTATTATTATCTTAATAAGTTATTCTTTACATTTCTTGTTTATAAATTTAGATTACTTATATTTTAGCCAAAGAGGTAAGCCTAGCCAGTTGGCTTTAGAATATATAAATATATAAATATATATATATATTTATTTATTTATCATCACTATTACTATTAGTCATGTCAGTTTTTTTTCATCTACCACTTAACAACATGGATTATTTTCAAATAATACCAAATGACTGGGAAATAAATTAACTTATTTGAAACGTTATAACTCATTTTAACACGTAGGGCAAACGTTGGAAATCAAAATATAAATTAAACCAAAATATTTTTAACTCCATGACTGCCCCCAATCATAGAATGAATAAGTAGTAAAGCTGCAAAGGTCCATAATTTGAACCCTGCCCTTTGTTTTCTAGCCAAAAGTCGTATGAAAAATCGATAGGGCTTAGTTATGCGCCTTACCCTAGTGGGGCACCTATGCTGTTTTATTAGCAGAAAGCAAATTAAAGTTGAAAGATTGATAAGAGTTCCTTTGTCTATTCCTTTAAGTTTCAACATAAGTGAGACATTACAAGTCTACCCTACATTTACGGTGACGACCTGACCTACAGTAAAGTCATGCACGTGAATTGGGTCAATGAATCTTTGATTTTTTGGTTAAGTGAATGTGCTCAAATTAGACGCTAAAGAAAAAGTTCACTTGTTTCTTTCTTGGAAGGATACATTTAGTTGCAGAGTTAATTCATGAACATGGTGCCAATCCCGCTTGACACTTGTTTTCTTCGATTCTTCAGCACGTGAAAGAAAAAGAAAAAGGTGTCTCATTGGTTTGACTTGGGGATTTTATTTTTTTATTTATTTTATTTTATTTTTATATATAGGACACTGGCTTGGGTTAAAGTAGTGTTTTTGGTTTTTACTAATTCACGAGCTTTATATATGGATTTTGTCACAGTAAATTAAGTCTTCCTCTTACATTTTCTTTAGTTTAGGCCGTGGATCTACTAGTGCAACCGGATATGGAAAACTGGTTATGGTGCTTAATTATACCAAGTCCCATTCTCTATCTATTAATAAATGTGAGATATAAGACTCAAAAGAAAAGAAAAACGGACAACTAGGTTAAGCAATTAGCTAAAATTGGACTAGTATTAGCTTGACTGTAAGTTCCCAGCTGGTTGCTTCTAAGTTTTGGTAGCTGTGTTTACAGCTTTCTTATTTTGTTTTGTTTTGTTTTTTTGTCAATTTTTTCTATAACTAGTTTAGAAATCCTAATACTTAACCCCACCAAACCCACCCCACGGGCTCAAAGTAGCGAGCCCATGGAAATCCCCCGGGCCCCAGCTTTCTTGTTTTTCAGATATGGATACTGTCGCTATATTTTACATCCTTCGGACATTAATTAGGTTAAGCTCTCCATTATACATATATATAGCTTCAACACTGCACATGGGAAATTTCTGTTCATTTTGTCTTCCTAAGTAACTTCTTTCTCTGAGATAGATTTGATGCTACGATGATGAAGATTGTGTTTTAAAATAAAGGAAACGTCTCAGCTCGTATATCAGAGTCAGCCTTGAAATTTATTAGCATTGCTTTTAGAAAGTAATTAATAGCTAAACAAATTAAAGTTTGAAAAAAAATATATAATCATATCCTTTTTAAAAGGAACATGAAATACTATATATTGTGGTCATTATTATAATAATAGGTGGATTCCAATTAGCTTAACTGCTAAAATTTTTGTTGTTAAATTAAAAATTTATTAATAATGGAAATCGGCCTACACCAAAAATTATTTAATATCTTAGTCTAATGATAAAAGGCAATTATCATAGAACGGATATTATAAGTTGAATTTATTATATTTATTAATAATAATAATAATAATAAATAGTCTAACATTGATGTGGATCTCTTTGATCTTTACAAGATGAAGTCCATGAGGTAAATTTAATTTAGTGAAAAGAGGAGGGGGGGGGTTATTACACAATGTCAGTGTGTGTAAATGGATTTTGCCCTAACAAAAAAGCTCATGAGTATATGTTACGTGCATGGTTAAAGTCTTTTGATGTGAAATGAATAAGATTGGAAATCATATCAAACAAAAGGAAAGCTAATTCCTATTGAGTATTGACATAGGGTGCACGGCGGATGCCGCGTCAATTAATGCCGTATGCTAAGAGAAATCTTGTATGCTACTGGTTGGGTCCACCAAAACCTATTTGCTATCCACTTTTTCTTTTTTCCTTTTTTTGGTAAAGGATATGGTACTGAATATCACTGTATAAGAGCTGCCCACAGTCTATAAAAGCCCCGCGCAATCATTTATTTGCTAACCAAGCACTTGTAAACATAGAACATACAAAACACCATGAGACTAGCATTATCTCACTACATGTTCTTGAGCTCAATTTTCCTCCTCTCACTTTTTCATCTCAGTACCGAGTCTTCATCTTCTATTCGTCCATTGTGTCACAATGATGAGAGGTCTGCCTTGTTGCAATTCAAGGAAAGCTTTATTGCCTACTGTTTCGTTCCTTATGCTTATCCTAAGTTTGCATCATGGACGCTTCAAGGAGAGAATAGCAGTTGTTGCTTATGGGATGGGGTTGACTGCGATAAGGGCAGTGGTCGCGTGATTGGCCTTAACCTCAGCAACAGTTGCCTCTATGGTTCCATCAACTCTAGCAGCAGCCTTTTCCGCCTTGTTCACCTTCTAGTGCTTGACCTCAGCTGCAATCACTTCAATTTCTCTCACATACCATCTGCTATAGGAAATCTTTCCATGCTAACACATCTCAACCTCTTTTATTCCTTCTTTGTTGGTCAAATTCATCAGAAATTTCACTGCTAAACAAGTTGTCTTTCCTCGATTTGTCTGAAAATTATTTGCCCTATTCTTCACCTTTGCCAGGTTTGGAACTCAAAAGACCCAATCTAAAAAGCCTAATTCAAAATCTAACCAACCTAGAGAAACTTCATCTCTATATGGTAAACATATCTTCTCCCGTTCCAAATCAGTTGGCAAATATGACCTCCTTGACTTCTCTTGTTCTCGGTTATTGGGGGTTGGTTGGGGAATTTCCAATAGGCATTTTGCAGCTACCTAACCTACAGTTTCTTGAGTTATTTAATAACTCAGATCTTGTAGGTCATTTTCCTAAGTTGCATTTGAGCAGTCACCTTAAGTATTTGTGCGTTGGGAGAACAAGATTTTCTGGTGAGATACCTGCCTCAATTGGAAACCTTGTTTCCTTGGAATATTTGGATTTCACATATTGTAACCTCTCAGGGTTGGTTCCCCCTTCACTAGGTAACCTTTCCATGCTCACTTATCTAGACCTTTCAGGAAATCATTTTAAGGGACAATTACCTTCTTCCTTCTCAAACCTCACCAAACTTACTTCGCTTCTTCTCATTTCTTGTGGGTTGGTTGGGGAATTTCCAATAGGCATTCTGCAGCTACCAAACCTACAAATGCTTGGGTTATCTAATAACTCAGATCTTATAGGTTATTTTCCTGAGTCGCATTTGAGCACTCACCTTAAGTATTTGTCGATCGGGAGTACAAGATTTTCTGGTGAGATACCTGCCTCAATCGGGAACCTTGTTTCCTTGGAACATTTGGATTTCACATATTGTAACCTGTCAGGGTTGGTTCCCCCATCACTGGGTAATCTTTCCATGCTCACTGATCTTTACCTTTCAGGAAATCATTTTTGGGGACAATTACCTTTTTCCTTCTCAAACCTCACCAAACTGACTCATCTTGGAATCTACTCTTTTAACTTCAGCAGTGGAAACTTGTCTTGGCTCAATGAGCTCAACAAAATTGCATATTTGTCCCTTTCGAAAAACAATTTGACGGGAGACATCCCACACTTTCTTGCCAATTTCACCCAACTCACCTATTTGTACTTGGGCTCTAATTTGTTCACTGGTAGCATGCCTTTTTGGGTTATGAATTTAACCAAATTAAATTATCTAGATCTTTCAGAGAATATGTTGCAAGGTCCCATTCCACGCTCTATCTCTCAACTTGAAAATCTTCAAAATCTTGATCTTTTTTCAAATAATTTGAGTGGCACAGTGGAGCTAGACATGTTACTTGGGTTGAAAAATTTAACCCAGCTATGTTTGTCATTCAACAAATTATCATTGCTCCCTAAAAAAAGTTCCAATGCTACTCTTCAAAAGTTCTATGTTCTGGGGTTGGCTTCTTGCAATCTAAATGAGTTCCCAAACTTCTTACAAAATCAAGAAGTGTTGACTTACTTAGATCTAGCATTCAACAATATTCATGGCCAAATACCCCAATGGTTTTGGAAAACAAGTACAGAAATTTTGGAGTTCTTGGATCTCTCTCACAACTTTCTAACCAGCTCAAACCAAAGTCTTTTTGTTCTCCATTGGTCTCATTTACTTGTTCTAAACATTAGCTCAAACAGATTCCAAGGATCACTCCCAATTCCACCACCCTCCATCTCCTTCTATTCAATCTCAATAAATGAGCTTTCAGGAGAAATCCCACCACAAATTTGCAATTTGAGTGGACAAGTGCCAAAATCAATTGTCAATTGTGCAATGCTGGAGATTCTTGATCTTGGAAGCAATCAGATCAATGATACTTTCCCCTTTTGGTTTGGAAACCTACCAGAGTTGAAGGTTCTCTCATTCTGCACTCTAATGGATTCCATGGTGTGATAACGAGTCCAGAATTCAATCTTGCATTTCCTAAGTTACGTGTCTTTGATATTTCTTGCAATAGTCTTACCGGTACTTTGCCTTCCAAATTCTTCCAAACTTGGAATGCCATGAAAATTGATGGAAAAGGCCACTTTTCTTACATGCAAGTGCAGACACGTAGTTTCGTGAGGGGATTTCCTGATCATTATGACTATTCAATGACAGTGACAAACAAGGGCTTGACAATGAACTATTACAAAATTATAGAAGTCTTCACAATCATAGATTTCTCAAAAAATAGATTTGAGGGAGAGATTCCAGAATCCATTGCAACTCTCAAAGGGCTTCATACCCTAAATTTATTCAACAACATATTCACTAGTCATATACCATCATCCATGGGAAACTTGGCACAACTTGAGTCAATGGACCTTTCTCGAAACAAGCTCTCAGGAGAAATCCCTCAACAACTAGCACAACTCACTTTCCTTGCATCATTCAACGTGTCTTACAACTTATTCACTGGATCTATACCACAAGGAAACCAATTTAGCACATTTCCAAATAGTTCTTTTGAAGGGAACTTAGGGTTGTGTGGAAGCCCATTATTGAGAAAATGTGAAGAATCGTCGCCTTCAACCTCCAATAATGAGAATCAGGGCTATGGATCTTCAATTGAAATTGATTGGAAATATGTTGTGATTGGGTATGGAAGCGGTTTCTTAGTTGGAATTGTTATTGGCCACATAATGACCACTAAGAAACCTGATTGGTTTAGGAACACTTTTGGAACAAGGCAATATAGAAGGCAAAGACAGACAAGGAGGTGATGCCGGAACTAAAATTTCTATGTTTGCTTCTCGCACTACTATATTTTGTTTTTCTTTTTTTATTTTATGTTTCTTTTTCATCATTTGTGTGAGTGGGATGGGCTGGGGCATAGGGTAGAAAAAAAGTACTACCAAATACTAATTGGATGTAAAAAAAAAAAAAAAAAAAAAACCCTCAAGTGATTAAGTACTATTATATATGAATAAGACACCCAAATGCTCCTTAATATATTGTACGATGGTAGTCTATTTGTTGTTGATTAGACCATTGTGTCTCAATGACTATGCAATGGACCAAACTTACCATATTGCAATTTGCAACAACTATTCACAAAAAGTATACAAAGATGAATAATGTGAGCTCCTCAACCTGTGCAACAAACCTTCTCGAATGGCCGCTTTAGGTCTCCCCATGTGACCAATTAGGGTTGCGTTTTGACAACTGTGAGACCATCCTAGATAGAAAATGAAAGTCGTCATTAGGTATAGATCCGGGAACAACTCTTGACCCCTAGACAAATGTCTAATTTTATCAATTTAAGAGTCTGAAATTAGGGTACATACTTAGGAAGGTGCTAGGCACCCCAATCCATTCAATCAAATGGGTTAACCCCCATTTTGTACCTCCTAAATATATTCTAGTAAGGTTTCTCCATAGTTGGATCTATTCTAAGCATGCAAATTAGACAAAGATCAAAGCAACATGCATGGACATAATCAAAACATACATGATGGTTAGGAATCCTACCTATAGGATTTAAACTAAGCATTTGCTTCTAACATATCTTAAATAGAGAGAAATAATTACATCCTCATTAGAGTAAAAAGAAAACAAAGATTTTAGGGTTTCTGTGAATCACTATTGTGGGTTCACCTTCCTAGACACAAGATTGTTGCCCAAGGAGTACGCCTCTACCAAATAGACTATAGGCAAAGATTTGGGAGTCAGCACTTGCTTTAGGTCTAGGAACCAACTTTAACCTCTTACAAAGGTCTACATACCAAATATTAGGTTTGAAGTTAAGGAACATCTTGAGAAGGTGTTCCAACAACTAACAAACGAGCTACACGAGCTACTAGATACTAAGAAAACTACCCATTAAATAGCAGAGAGATCGGGGGCTTGCAGGTGGCATACGGAGGAGGTGAAAGGGACTTTTAAATTCTCATGAACTTCTCCCCGTGCCAGTGCCCTTAACCCGATCCGAGTATCCTTGGATTATTCTAGCTTTTCACCGAAAGATGATTTATCGTCACGATGATAAGGTTGACACTTTAGTCCATATTTATTTGTCGTTATTTTCTTTGGCTAAAGTCATTTTAGTGGCCAAAGGGATTAGTAATTTGACTTTTAAATCTATAGTGATTGTGGTTCAAGATCAATAGTAACAAATCGAGTGTGAAAAGGCCCAATCGAATGGAAGTACAAGATTTGAAAGAGTTCAAGAATAAAAACCTCAGATCTATCCTTGTTTTCTCTTCATTTCAATTCTCATTCGCTCGCTTTCGTTCTCAATAATTCATATATATAGTCAACCAAATTCATCTAGCCCGTGGCCGACCTCTATTAGTGTTTCTACTAGACTATATTTAGATAGGAATTTAATTATTAAAAGAGTCCTAAATCCAAATCATGCATTTATTTCATTATTTAAAATGACATACAATGAAATATCAATCACATCAGATTATAGCACAGTAGGGAGAAAGTTATGTACGCATAGACATGAATCAGGTTCCAAGTTGGGCCAAGTCAACCAATATTTTTCACATGATTCTTTTAATTAAAAAAAAAAGTATTTGCCACCAGATAAGTCATGCAGCAAATAATTACTTGATGTGAAATGCATTATTTTGAATTCACTACCCATATTAAGAAAGAGTTCAACTCAACGAATTGAAACTTATTCAATAATTATAAAATATACATATCCCAACATTACTAACCAAAACAAAATAGCACAAACACAAAGGAGTTTAGTCTACCATTTAAAATTTTAATTAAAACAAACACACAAGTTTCACTTCTACACAATATCAACGTCAAAAACAAAGAACAAAATTACAAATTCTCCATTGGATATCTAATTTGAAAAAATAAAAACATATAAAAAACTTACACTCTTGAAAACTAATTTCATAATTTAATATTTTGAAAAATAATCTAATAATTGTATTTAATTTTTTGAGAAAGATAATTGTATTTAATTTTAAGTGCACTATATTTGGCATTCTATTTTAGTTTAGGAATATACATCAAAGTTTGATTGTTTACTTAATTATACATGGGTTTTTTTATGAATATCATGTTATTGTTAAATAACACACACTAAACATCATCTTTTATTTTTGGCTATGGACTATTAAAAAATAGTCCTAAGCATCCATAATTTATGTTAATTTCATTGATATACTTTGGTTTCACTCTTTTCACACTTATGAATGCTTCTCATACATGTCTATAATTTCAAATATATGTTTTTGACTCTACTACCACCAAATTATTTTGGCAAGTACTTTGTCATTTGATATCTAAAAATCTTTATTATCGCATTATTCAAGTGAAAATAATGCCACAATCATTCATCTTTCAAGTCGTTTGCATATAACTAGATAAATGTCTCACCACACGGGGGTGTAGCTTGATGGTAGGAGTCCTTATCCCAACACCCAAAATAGAGCAGTTTGAGCAATAGCCCCAGCAAGGTCCATGTGGTCCACGTGATATTACCCATAACCGTTACGTGGCATGAGGTCAATGAGTCCACACCGGAAATCCCTTTTTTTTTATTTAGCAGAAAAAAAAAAAAAAAAAAAAAAACTAAATAAATGTCTCAATTGTTTTCTTGAGACCATAGTATTTGAATAGTGTCGTCCAAAAAGCATTAAAAATTGAAGTTTAGCTGAATCGAGTTGGGTTGTCGAATCCCAACCCATTTTTCCAAGTCTATGTACGCATATTGTCTCAGAAACTCAGTTTTTAGGATTCTTTCATATTCATTTAGATTCACATATCTTTAAACTTGTTCAAACGACTCTTTATCTAAAACAAAATAAAACGCAACAAATTAATATTAAACAAATCAAGATCTATTTCACCTGCATAAATTCTAAAATTTACTCAAGAGTAATAAAACACAAAATAGAGCATGTTCATAATTATCCAATCCGAATGAAGAGTCATGGGGAAGACTTATATCGTTTGAAGATGACAAACTTGCAGTTCTTTAACCGTCCCCCAGTGCCTACACAACATGATTAGATTGAGATTGCAAAGGGTTAGATTGAGATTGCAAAGGGAAACTGAAGCATGCAATAGAACTTGGATGATAAAAATTTAACCAAAATTAAACTTTCAAACTAAAGGAATGGTTTAACAAGAAGCTCATCTCTTTTTCACTCGAAAGCTTTCTTGAGCACTTGATTGCTCTCTATTTTGACTGTTTCATACTAAGCACTCTTATCAATAGACAAGGCAACTAGTGAGAGTAAAGAAATTTTTAGAAGCTTTCATACTTACTACTGGTTTATGATAATGAATCTATTCAACAACATATTGTAAAACACACATCTATACTTACATATCTGACATTGGTTAGTGTATATATTTATAATTAAAATATTAAAATAAAATAAAAAACACAAAAAAAGGGAAAACAAAAGAAAGAAGACTTATCTCAAAGTAAAGAAGAAACTCTTGAAGTTTGATTGGTCCCTTCGCTCTTTGAGCAGTTATTCTCTCAAACAGAGCACAATCATGTTAGGTAACTTTTAGAATTAAATATCAACAACCTCACAGAATGACAAAAATAAAACTTTCAAACTAAAGGAATGGTTTAAAAAGAAGCTCCATCTCTTTTTCACTCAAAAGCTCTCTTGAGCACTCAATTGCTCTCTTGTTTTTTTAATTGTTTCATACCTGTTGGGAAATATAGACCCCGGTTGATAGAATTAACAAGTTTTAAACCCAAGTTGTTAATTAGATTTATTATGAATAAACCTTGTTAAAACAAACAAACATCAATATCATGTCAAAATCATGCAGCGGAAAAGTAAATAAGACAAGATATGATGACCCAGGAAAACCAATGAAATAAACTAGTTTCACAGTAAAAAACTTGGGGGGAAACCTTCCTGAAAAGTAATTCACTATAATGAAAATGAATTTCAGATCTAGTACAAAACCTTTGTCCCTAGACTCTACAATCTCTGTAGATGAACTCACAGCAGAAACCTTCTACCGCTTCAAAACCTCTGAACTCTTCAATATATGAACGCCCCCCTTTTTGATGCACGAATCCCAGTACGCGACTTAATCACCAACTTGAGAAGATGTTAGCTGCAAAGTTCTTCACTTCATCAACAATGAAGATCAAGAAGCACTTGATTACAAAACCCTAAGGCGCAAAGACGCAGTAGCTTCTTCTAGAGAGAATAAGGCATCAGTCACCTTTTGCATATGTTCTCCATGTATTCTCTTATGTGACGGCCTCTAAAATAAGCCTTATATATGTCTAGGGTCGTGAGAAAAGAAACCCTACACAAATACATAAGCATGGGCTGAAAATCAGATCTGGAAATCTGAATTCCCGTAACCTCGATAGATACCTCGATAGATAGTATCTGTCGAGCCTCATTAAACCTCGATAGCTAGCTGTTGAGTTATTTGTCCAGTTTTAGTGAACAGCTTTTCTTCACTTGTTTCTTGGTCCAATCTTCATGGCTTTAATACTAGACTTGAACAACATGTTCTTTGAAGTATTAAACACATCCTAGATCTACCCAATTACAAGTAAAGTGCGTTTTGTCAAAGGATTAGCCAATTACATAAAATATGTCCTTAACAATCTCCCCCTTTGGCAATCCGTGACAAAACCACAACAAACAAATGAAGTATGAGAGAAGTCATAAATCACTCAACTCATATTCACTTGTTGAATACAATAAAATCTATCCTAACACAAACTCTTGAAAAACTTTGCAAAAAGAGAGTTTATGGCAAGAAGACTTTGACAACCTGTATTCCTGAAACACTTTAAACAAAACTCATCAAGGCATCTTTGTGTGAAACAGAAATAATAGATTGCATACACGTAATAAGAAACATATGTATAAAAATAGAAAAGAAACAACACATGTAGAGGTAGGTGAAGAAGACATACATCATCATATAAATATATCAAAGATAAGCACAATGTATGTAAACATAGTCACAAGACCGGTGTACAAGAAGAAAGAAGTAAGCACTCCCCCTAACAAGATGAAACACATCTCCCCTTTACAAAGAATGTATTTCTCCCCCTAACATGTAGAACCTTAAAAAGAAACCACATATTCTCCACAATCTCTCCCCCTTTTTGTCATGATTGGCAAAGGGTACAAAAAGTTAGAAAGCTTCACCCGAGAAATATAAAGATGATCAAGGATGATCAAGGGGTTACAAATAATCCATAAAAATGCATGAATGTAATGAAACAAGATGCTATGGATGACAAGAAAAAAGAAAGATGCAAAACATGTGAAAAACAAAGCATGCAAGAGGATCTCGATCGATCGAGAAGGTGTCGAGAAGCTATCGAGCAGACCTCGATGGATCGAACAGCTATCGAGAAGCTATCAAGGATCCAGAAGATATATCGATCGATCCACCTAGCTGTCGAGATTGCGATAAAAAGCAACTGAAGAGCTCGACAGATAAGCAAGGTGTCGAGAGGTGTCGAGGATCTGTCGAGGTTGCTTTAAAACAGTTTTTCAAGAAGGGAAAAACACAAATATGAATGCAATCAAACATGCAACTCAACCAATGATCCAATCAACATTTTAAATTCTCAAAATCATCTCTCAACAACAATTTTAAGCACATGAATCCCAAAAACACACACACACACACACTAAACAAGTCTAACTAATTTTATATTTCAAAAATAAGTTAAAACAGTTTAGTGAGCATACATTAACACATGTAAACCTTGTGCTGGCCAAATCACATTGTACCTGCACATGTATCAAGAGTAGCAAAGAATATTGCGTGTTGTGTGTGAAAAACATCGCAAGATTGCATAAGTGTATACATGTTATGACAATTTGAGATATGAGAAAATCACTTTAACTCACACACAATCATAATTGTTTGATGGAAACTATCACCTTCGAAGTAAATCTTATAACTCCCACATCTCCTAGTATACACACTTGCAATCATATTTAAAAGCGTTTTGATCTTTTTGCTTTTGATTTTTCTTTGCATATTTTTCTTTTAAGCAAATCATGCATGGGCATAAGAGATAGAAAAGAAATACCCAATTATGTTAAGCATTTTGACATTCCAATTTTGCTATGCCGAAGCACACAAATGTCATTTCATGATTGACGGGAAACAGTAGTGAGATGGTTATTTATGCTTTTCTCTTAGGATTTTCTAATCCTTTCCGTCAAAAAGAGTGATACTAGTGTTAAGTATAAGAGATAACTTAATCTTACTCATCACAAATACGAGCCACAAAGCTCACTTGCTTAGTTATGCATAGAGATGCTCATCTAAGCTACAAAAAATACAAAGTTTAGAAAACTTTGTTTTAATGGCCATCCAAGGTACACAAGTACCAATGTACACAAACACACTGTTTTTGTATTTTTCTGATTTTTCCTTTTTATTTTTATTTTGAAAACAAAATAAAATAAAAACTAAACAACCAAACAAAAACAGACAAACAACATGAAAGCATGATAGAAAGATATGCATGAAGGCATGATAGAAAGATGCAGATGCATAAAAACATGATTCCAAAAACAGATAAGAAATCAAGCAAAGAGAGTGCTACTTTAGATAGAAAGAATTAAAGCAAAGGACAAACAGAAAATACAATTATGTCTTAGTCTCCTTTCTCACCCACACAGCACGAGTCTTTGGCCGTAAAGATGAAAAGGCACGTGTCCTAGTATGTCTACTAAAAGACATAGAAGAATTAGAATTCTCTTGAAATTGAGTTAAAAAGCTCAAAACTTTTAATAACTCTCCAAACAAAGGTGTAGGTCCTTGAGAGGAAACCTGTGATCATTTGGACACTTGCTTTTGAGGATACAACTTAAAGCAATTAGGACGGATGTGTCCAGAAACACTACAATGGTGACAAACATGAGGTCTAACAAAGGATTTAGAATTAGCCAAATCAGTTTTAGATTTCATACCTTTATCACCTTTCTCAGATTGAAGCACAAAGACAGTCTTTGATCCAGAAGCCGTGGAAGAGGAGGGGCCGGAGGAGACAACATATCCTAAGCCTGTCTTATCAGAACTAGGTTTTTGAGCACTCAAAACCTCATCAAGCTTTGCACTAGACATCCTCTCTATTTGAGTTCTAGCTTGACTAAGCTTTACCTCAAGATTCTTGACCTTCTCTTCCAATGAAGTGCTCTCCACAACAAGAGTCTCAACTAACTTTGTAGTCTCATCTAATTTGACTAACAAATTAGCTTTTTCAGTTTTTACCTCATTAAACTCTTTTCTACAAAGATGAGAAGTTTTTTCAGATTTTATAAATTTAGTGCATAGCTTATCATAGGCTTCCTGAAAGGTCATCTTCTTGGGTACTTCATCATCAGAAGAATCCTCACTGTGACTAGCACTCTCCACAATCACCTTATCGGTTGAGGCAGTAAAAGCCATAACGTGACCACATTCATCCATACACTCATCAGAAGAGTCATTCTCGGTATCACTCTAAGTAGCAACCAACCCTTTATCTTTTGACTTCTTGGTCTTTTCCTTCATAAGGTAATTTGGACACTCTATTTTCATATGACCAAAACCTTTGCACTCATGGCATTGGATGAGAGGTTTCTCATTCTTGCCCTTCCTAGAGGATTTAGATTTCCTAGGAGATTTGCCCTTATCCTTTTGCCTAAATTGAAGAAGCTTGATAATCTCATCAGTTATGAAAGTTAGATCCTCATCCTCATCTTCATCTTCATCTTCAGAGTCCTCAATCTCTTCATCTATACCCTTAAGAGCCAAGTTTTTACTATTTTCACCTTTGCCCATTGAGCCTAATCCCATCTCATAAGTTTGAAGGTTCCATACAAGCTCAGTCAAAGGAAGTTGATCAATGTCCTTCACTTCCTCAATGGCAGTAATCTTGGCATGGAATCTTTCAGGTAAGGACCTAAGGATTTTCCTAACAATTTTGGATTCCGCAATAGATTCTCCAAGATTGAAAGCAGAATTCACAATATCCATGAGTTTAGCATAGAACTCATCAAAGGTCTCATCCTCCTCCATCCTTATTTCTTCAAAACTACTAGTGAGTTTTTGAAACTTCACAGTCTTTACTGCCTTGGTACCTTCATAGGTGGTCTCAAGAATGGTCCATGCTTCCTTGGCAACTTTCGTGGATGATATTTTCTTGAATTCCTCATTGGTCACTCCATAAAACAAAGCATTCAAGGCCCTACTGTTGAAATTTGCCACTATGGTTGTTGCATCATCCCAATCCACCGGCGCTTCCTTCGGCTTAATCCAGCCAACTTCAACAGCTTGCCATACCTGTTCACCTAGAGCCTACAAAAAAACTTTCATACGAACTTTTCACTACGCATAATTAGTTCCATCAAATAAATGAGGAATCAAAAGAGATTGTCCACGATCCATGACAACAGGGGTCAAGGATCACACTCAGGAAATTAATCCAATTAGAGTGAACCCGCTCTGATACCACTTGTTAGGAAATATAGACCCCGGTTGATAGAATTAACAAGTTTTAAACCCAAGTTGTTAATTAGATTTATTATGAATAAACCTTGTTAAAACAAACAAACATCAATATCATGTCAAAATAATGCAGTGGAAAAGTAAATAAGACAAGATATGATGACCCAGGAAAACCAATGAAACAAACTAGTTTCACAATAAAAAACCTGGGGGAAAACTTTCCTGAAAAGCAATCCACTATAATGAAAAGGAGTTTCAGATCTAGTACAAAACCTTTGTCCCTAGACTCTACAATCCCCGTAGATGAACTCACAGCAGAAACTTTCTACTACTTCAGAACCTCTGAACTCTTCAATATATGAACGCCACCCTTTTTGATGCACAAATCCCAGTACGTGACTAACTAATTGCGCAGATCCCAATACGCGACTTAATCACCAACTTGAGAAAATGTTAACTGCAAAGTTCTTCACTTCATCAACAATGAAGATCAAGAAGCACTTAGTTACAAAATCCTAAAGCACAAAGATGCAGTAGCTTCTTCTAAAGAGAATAAGGCATGGGTCACCTTTTGCATATGTTCTCCTTGTATTCTCTTATGTCACGGCCTCTAAAATAAGCCTTATATATGTCTAGGGTTGTGAGAAAAGAAACCCTACACAAATACATAAGCATGGGCCGAAAATCAGATCTGGAAATCCGAATTCCCGTAACCTCGATAGATACCTCATTAGATAGTATCTGTCGAGCCTCATTAAACCTCGCTAGCTAGCTGTCAAGCTATCTGTCCAGCTTTGTCAAAGGATTAGCCAATTACATAATATATGTCCTTAACAATACCGATGAAAATGACCTACTCTTATCAATAGACAAGGCAACTAGTGAGGGTAAAAGAGATTTTTAGAAACTCCATATTGTTGGAAATAGCAAACCAAAAGGTGTCTCTTGTTTTTCCATAATTGTTTGTGTCTATTGTCATTCCATAACATTTGTGTCTTCCACATTCTGTAATTTTCTATTATGAATAGAATATTCATTAGAATAAAGACAACTCCTGTAATTTCACTTGGTTGGAAACTCTATGAAAAGGAGGTAGAGATATGGTGTGAATGTAATGCAAAAAATTACCTTGGGTGTAACTTAAATCTCACCTCATAAATTTCTTGTTAATTGGATATTTTTTTTATTATCTAATTCATAAACTCATGTTTTCTATATTTTAAAATTAAAAATACTTGAAAATTTTTTCTATGATAAAATAGTTATTGATCTCCGATCATCTTGATATTTGTAAGTACAAAGAGTATAGCAAAACTATGTAATTCAAACATTGATTTGTTGAAATATTTCTTTATAAAATTGAATGAATGATGTAACATGTAGGACTTGTCATTAAATTAGAGTCCACACACAAAATAAGGGTAAATTTCAAAGTAAACCTCTAAAGTTTGGAATTACTTGGATTTTACACTCTGAAATTTACCTCCATTAGCAAAAGCAACCATGGTTTTGAAACCCGGACCGTTTATTGAACCGTAAAAGGGAGATGTTCAAGGTTTTTGAGGTCGAACCGAGGTCGAACCGTGATGACGTCATAATTAATTTAATAATTATTTTAAATATATATAAAAATATTAAATTAGTAAAAAATAGAAAAATTAACTAAAATAGTCCAATTAAAACTATAAATCTATATTTTAACTATGTCTAATATATCTATCTCAAGCCCAAATATGAAATATCTATCCAATAATAATAATAACCATTTTTTTATAAAAAGAAAATTAAAAGCATCAATTTGTACTTGCAAGTGGACAAAAGAAGATGATATGATGTATCATCATATCATGTGGGGCTCAAGGCTTTGTAACAAACAAAAGCAGATGAAATTAAAGGAAGAGAGAAGAAGAAGTCAGAAACGGCTCTAGAACAAGGGAGTCAATCTTGTATCAGAGGCTGTACCGGTTTGGCCAGCGGAACGATATATTTTGGTACCGGTCAATACCGGTATACCGTTTCAGGTTTACCGCTATTTAAAAAATATATATATTATTTGTATATATTTTAAAAATAAATAAATAAATATTATTTGCATATTTATAACTTTAATTATTTGGTAAAAGTTAATTTGTTAAGCAATTAAACTTGTTAAGCTTATAAGTTTATTATAAAAAAAATTGAACAAAGATAAAAGTATAAGAGCAGAAAAAGATAATAAAAAAGAAGGGTTAGTAGGTGAGAAATGAGATATTACCGATTATTACGTGAGAGGAGTTCGGTAGAAAAAGATTAAATAATTAGAAAAATTAAAATGGTGGATGATAAAACCAAACACATGCTTGATGCCTCTTGCCAGTTGCCTCCCACTCCCACCTCTATTAATTTCTTTTTCTTTTTCTGATCCACATCACACGCCTAGGACCTACAAGTACAACCTACATGTCATTACAATTTCCAACAAGCCCTCATCTTCACACGATTAAACTTATCACTTCACTATCAAACATTTCTTTATTTTCCAATACTCTTTCACCTCCATCACAGCTCTCTCTATCTTTCACCTCAGACTCTCTCTTTCTATTAAAGCTTCAGACCTTCAACCCTTTCTCAAGGACTCAAAGCTTGCTGGATATTTACTAGTGCCGCCGCTCTCCACCAAATGGCATGACTTCATTGTTAGTGTAAAGAGAGTTAGAAATGAAGGGAGGCAGAAAGTATGACTGGCATGAGGGGAGGGAAAGAAGCATTTTGTGAGTAATTTTGTACCGGTCCGGTATCCATTAACCGGCCGGAATCCAGTATATATCGCGGTACGGTGCCGTTTAAGGCTTAATTTTTTTTTTTAAAAGGGACCTATGAGAACTGTGAGAACCGTTCATGGTTCTCAGAACCGTGAGATTCGACCGCGGTTCACACGGGTTCCTGTTTTTTTTCCAAGAGCGATTTTTGAGATTAAAAGAACCGCAAAAATGAGCGGTTCGAGGTTTTTTCGGTTGGACCGTACGGTCAGGTCTGGGTTTCAAAATCATGAAAGCAACTCCTCCATTAGTGGACTCGCCTACGTGGCAAAAAAAACTACACGTGAGTCCACTAACGGAAGAGCTGTTTTTGCTAACGGGGATAAACTTCAGGGTATAAAATCTAATTTTTCAAACTTCAAAATGTAAAATCTAAATAACTCCAAACTATAGAAGTGCACTTTCCAATTTACCCAAAAACAATTTATTTAGAACCCTTTGAAAAGCTTCTTTTGTATAGACAAATTATCCTGGATCTGTAGCTCTAGTGGTCGTCTTGTTTAACGGAATGCCTATTGCTTAGTTACTGGATTGATTTGTGCTAATCATATTTTTAGTGGAAAGTGGATTTGGAAGCTTCACACTTTGCCAAAGATTCGGACATTCAAGTGGAAATGTTATTCATCTTAGTCATCCTGTCAAATCAGTCTTGGCTGGGAGAGGGTTGCATGGAGATACTTCCTGTGATTTCTGTCTAGAACTAGAGACCATCATGCATGTGCCTTAGGGGTTTTCAGACTGCAAAGGAATTTTGGCTTGGGTCTGGGTTTTCACCTTCTGTTGTTCCTTCTTTGCCTCCAGCTTAGAGGTACGGTTACAGAGTAATGCTTGTGATGTATTACTTGGGACAACTTGTTTTCTATTTTGGTGTCTGGCTGCTTTGGCTACAAAGAAACAAAAGAGTATTTCAGCAAGTATAATCTAATCCTAAACAAAACATGATCAAGGTGTGGTAGTTAAACAGGTCAGGCGGGAAAACCCAAGCATGTGATGGTTCAAGTGCAATTCAAATGGCTCGGCTATTGATAACTCAGGAAGAGCAGGTAGTGGGGGCCTCAATAGGATTTAACAAGAGGAGTGCTTAAGAGGTTAATTTCTCAAGGGAAATTGATTTTGCTACTAGTTTTGAAGCTGAATTATGGGCTCTTAAAGAGATGGATTAACTCTGTGTTTAAGGATTCTGTAGTTTCTAGGATTTCGGATTTTGCAATAATTTCATAACGTTGGCCTCTTGTTAAACTTATAATCATGCGATCCTTCTGCATGACCATCATGTGTTTTGCCTACAGTCATAAATCAAGTAATAAAAACTAAGTGGTGAGGAATTTGCTTGAGCAGTGTTGAGCATTGTTTAATTTTTTTTTTTTTTTTTTTAATTCTAACTTTTCTTGTTTTATTATTAGCTTCTCTAAATTTGATTGTGATCTTCTTATTTAGGCAATCTGAAGAATTGGTTGTGTTTGTGTAACTCGATTCTGATGGACTTAATGGTCAAGGACTTGTACTTGTTAGCATGACTGTATGAGTCTACAACATTCTACACATATGCTTTGATGAAAGATCCTCCTCTTTGCACCATGGTCTCCAATCACAATAGGTTTACATCAAAGTTAACTTTAAAGTTGACGCCAGAAGGGAATTGAATCATAGGGTTTCCTCAAAAAAAAAAAAAAAAACGTAGTATTATCAATCCACATAGGCTTAATAACAAATATAATTCAATAGAATTATGGGCTATTCGACGTGGGCTAACCATGGTATGGAAATTGGGCTATGGGAATATCATCTTAGAATCTAACACTGAATTATGTGTGATGTTAGTATGTCTTACTAGCTATGTAAATTATGTTTGATGTTATAAATTTTTATTTTTTTTAAGAAATAATGCTTGCTTAATTAGTTCTAATATAATAAATAAATAAATAAAAATTTAAGTCTATCCTACCTATGTGATGCCTGAGAATTTAGGGGCCGTTTGGTAATATTGTTCTAGTAACGTTGTTTGTATTTTTTGGAAATACATATAGATGAAAAAGTATGAAAATACGTGTGAGTGAAAAAGTATGAAAATACGTGTAATGTTGTTTAAACACTGAAAACTGTTGCTCAAAACACCCTACCAAACAGCCCCTTAAATTCGAGAAAACAAGGATTGTTAGTCCATTGTCTTTTATTTATCTATATTATGTTTTGTCTTATGCATTTAGTATTTTTTTAGTATTTAAAAAGGTCATGTGATTTTTCTTTTTTTCTTTTTTTGAGAAACAAAAGATCATGTGATTTGGTTGCATTGGCATTGGCATGAGACTTTTGATGAAGTGGGATGGTTACAATTTAATTGTTAAATGCATGATGAAGGGAATAATTTCTCTATTTTAGCCAACAACAAGTCACTTTTTTCACTTTTACATGCGTTTGGATTCCACTTCTCCAGCCAACATTTAGCTTATTTTGTATACTGTTTGCAGAGCCCACATTACTATTATTATTTTTTTTTCTGGTTCTTTGATTTAAGCCTACCCTTGTTTAGAGCATCTCAAACAGCTTAACCATATTTTGGTACTATTTGGAGAGTAAACAATTATTTTTGCCTTTTTTCTACATACTTTTATAAATTTATTTTCTAACAGACTCTCTATCATTCCCATCAACTATATTGATAAAAGATAGAAAGAAGTGGAGAGAGGAAAGAGAAAATATTAGTTCTTTAGTACATCTTTACGAATTTTTAAGCCAAAAATTTTTTTTACTCATCTATAGTAACCTCCAGATAAAGAGTGATTGTAGATGAACAAAAACAATTTTCCTAATTTGCAGATACTGCTAGACCTGGTTTCTAAGGCTTCACTCTCTACTTTGCCTATGATTTTGGTTTTAGATCTTTTATTGGATATGCTCTTAACTCTCTTTTTTTGTTGCTTTTTTGTTCAGGTCCCAAGCCAATTATGTCATCGAATGATAATATATTTGTTTCTTGCTTAATATATCTTTATATCTCTTTTAAATTTTTGTTTATAATACTTTTAGCCAAAAAAAAAAAAAAAAAAACAATCAACTTGTTTTATTTAGCTTTTAGCTTTTATCTATAATACTCTCAACAAAAAAGCTAAATAAGCGGTATCCAAATGACACTTTAATTGCTCAATTTCAAAACACACCCTACATGTTATTCTCTATTTTACAGTATTTCCCACTGAAATAATCTATTTTCAACACACATAGCAACAAACCACCAACCCAGCTCATATCAAACCTTGACCCCAAGCCGCGGCCACAAACCACTATCTCGCACTGACTCATCAAATCGCCCTGCTATAACTAACTTCTTCATTTTTAATTAGCATATTTATGGAGGAGACTCAATTCAACAAGATTCAAATGTAATTAAGGATGAGGTTGAGCAAAATTGAAAGATGTCAATCAAGCAAATTTGTAATGGAAGTGTAATCAAGCAAATTTGTAATGGAGGTTTAGCCAATACTCCTTTCAGCTGCACCACTCATACACACGGATCTTCTTATGTTACATTTATGTTTGCAATTTTTTTTTTTTTTTTTTTTTTTGGACTGAAAGAGGTAGATATGTTTGCAATTTGTTGAAGTTGAGTTAGATGCAAAAGTAGTGGTTTCATTGATCTCTAACACAACTGAAACTAGTGGTGAGATCTCTACTCTTGTTGAAGATGGCAGGTGATGCTGCTCTAGTTAGGGAGAGAGTATATGGTGTACCCGGCATATATGCCGGGTACACAATATAATTTTCGCTAGTTAGGAGGATAGTGAATTTGCAACAGGATTTTGTGGTTTTTGATCATCCCCCTATGATATTTTGTTGCTTTAAAATCGAGACAGTTTCGGTCTGTATGTTGACAGAACTTGTGATGCTAGGCCTTCTAGCTCCTAATTTCTATAAACGAACTCTAGTTTAATTTATATATATATAGTGGCGGAAATCACATTTTCGTCCCTACATTTTCAAGCGATTCTCACTTTGGTCCTTAGATTTTATTTTTACCGCTTTTAGTCCCTATCCTGAAAAACGCTTCTCGTTTTGGTCCCTGCTGTTACATCAGAGAAGGAAAATGCACACATGACAAACGGAGTGCACTGTTGGCACACTAAAAGTTGACATGGCCATTAAAATAATAATAAAAAATATTATTTGGCATTAAAAAATGCCACGTCAACATCTAAATTTAAAAAACTAATTTATCAATTTTAACTAAAAAAAAAAAACTAAAAACATAATAAAAAACCAAAAACCACATTAATCAAGATGTAAGTGTATTTTGAACCAGAACAACAAAAATACCAACCCAGATTTAAATACAAATTCAGAGTTAAATAGTCCCGCATATTATTATCAACCAAGAGTTAGCAAAATGAGGACATTGAGCCAGACATCGGTGAGGACTAGAGCGACGATGGTGATGATGGAGAGCAAGGCTAAGACGATGCGGTCGTCGACAGTGATGTGGAAGAGGAGGAGTGGACGGTCGCAGAGGAAGTAGAAGAAAGACCAAGCGACGAAGATGGCGAGGAAGACGATCATGGAGATCGGGTGCCAGAGGAGGCTGAGGAAGAGGATGAGGAGCGCGATGAACGTGTAGTTCATTCGGAAGTGATCGAGGTTGCGCTTGACGCGGGCGGTGGCTTCGCCGAGTGTGTAAGGCGCGTGAAGGAGGAGAATGGTTGGACGAGCTCGCGCCATGGACGGCGCGTGGCGAAGACGGAGCACGCGGCGGCGGCGTTGGCGGTGGTTGTGGGTGTGGAGGGAAGTGTGTTGTAGTAGCCTGGTGATGACTGTGAAGAAGACATTGCTGAGACCAAACCCTTTTTGTGAATTCAAAGAGAGATTCCAAAATTCCAATCCTCAAATTGAAAAGAAAAGAAAAGAAGCACAGAGCAACAGAGAGAGATTGAGATTTGTGGTTGTTTTATTATTATTATTATATTTGAGAATTTGTAAAATGTGGAAAATGGACAACATTTTCCTTTCCATAATGGTTTTGTATATGTTTTTGCTTGTTTGAATGCTAAAAAAATGAAATAAAAGGGAAGAAAATTTTGAATTTCTTATTTTCTTGGCAACCATGTTCTTTTGGGAAGAACATGAAGAACAATTATTATTTAAATAATTAAATGATAACTAAAATTTTATTTTATTTTAAAATAAAATAAAATATTTTTAATATTTTTTAATTTTGCCGTTTGTTACATGTGCATTTTTCGTTTCTGATGTAACGGCAAGAACCAAAACGGGAAGCGTTTTTCAAGACAGAGACTAAAAGTAGTAAAAATAAAATATAAGGACCAAAGTGAGAATCGTCTAAAAATGTAGGGATGAAAATGTGATTTCCAACCATATATATATATATATATATAAATATATATATATATAGGTTCGGTTTCTCTGGTCATCATCATGAGCTGATGGTCGTATTCAGGTTCCTGCTGAATAGGATCTCTCATATCAGTTCCTGATGGTGAGGGAGGTCTAAGACTGTCTTGACTAGTGCTGTCTTCTTCTTGATCAGCAACTGAGTCTTGTCTGGCTGTGTAGCAAGGGGTACTAACCTGGGAATGGTCTTTGACACCTTGGAACAGCGGACCTAAGTCTTTTCTAGACATGGGGAATGGAGTTCGCGTTCTTGACGAACTACACTGGGATGCAGGTCTATCTCTAAGAAGGATAGGTGGCTGCCTATGGGGTTGGCGTAGATCTACGGATCTGGACCTTGGTTCTTGGTACAGATCTTCTGAAGACCTGGGCTCATCAGCTAAGGGTGATCGAAACCTAGATTGGTCAAAGCTTAGTCTAACCGTTCCATCGGCTAACTGCTGGACTAAATCTAAGTCGGGATTCCTAACTGGGTTCTGGACCTGTAGAGGATAGTTTTCATTTTCTATCGTCCAATGGGTCGGGAACGTGACATCAGTCCATTTCAGGGTTCTTGGTACCCGGACTGTGGATCTAACATCAGGGGTTTGGATAAGAGTGGTCTCTCCTGCCTTTCTCTTATCAACTGCCTGGATGGACATGTTCGTCCTCATGCACTTATAATACACTCGGTATATAAGGGCAAGTTGTCTGGTGCCATGTAACACAAGGGTTCCATGGGTTTTGATGTTGAGGGTGAGGACCTTCATGATGTGAGGGTCGTCAAGCGCAACTGTGAGGTTTGGGAAACAGTCGAAATGAATTGGACCGTTTGACAAACTGGATTCAATGGTGCCTAGAAGACTGTCATTAAATCTGAGATGACGAGTGTCTCTAAGGGCCATAAGGATTGAATTGTCCAACCCTTCTCGGATCAATGGTTTCACTCCGACTTGGACTAGGCCTATGTGGAGGAATTTGTGATCATTTTCCCTGTGGGCTTTAACAGCGGCAGGGGATAACAAGTAGCATGTTTCATACTCCTTGTTGATGCTGTAGATCTTTTCTATAGTCCTAACATGGTAGTCTGTTCTGAAAGACTTTTTCAGGGACCATGAAGATGACTTGTAGATCTGGGTTGTGGGAACTTTGGGTATGTTCCAATCTCCTAACTTCTGATCTAGATCTGAAAGCTGGTACGACTCACTGTTGATGGTTCCATCTTCTGCTGGAATCTCAGGGAGGGTTGTACTGCTGGATCTACTGCTAGTGGATGAGTCACTCCTTCTAAACATCCTATTTATCATCCTGGATTTAAAAGCCTAAGAAATCAATTACAACCTAGACTGCTTCTATCCTCCAATTTCTGGATCTAACCTTAGATCTGAAACAGGGTGTGTATGGATGCTTTCTATGATATGTTACCAACTTACAGCCGCTCGGACGCCTTCTATGTTTCCTGTTGCTACTAACAGCCGCTATTCCCTATTACTGAGTGTATACGAACCTTCTCTCACCCTTAAACGCCTCAACGCCCACTCTGGCTAACGGCTGACAGGGGACTCCTTCGGTTCACACTCAACCTCGGTACTGTAGACTTACTGGGCAACAGTCTGACATAGAACTGGTACTTACACCTAGACTTACTGGATAACATTTCTTCACAGAACTTGGCTTAGTACACATCTTGCAACAAACTTTGGGCTAAAAACAAAGATAGGAAAAAGAAGATGATCTGGGAAGCAAAGGATTAGCTTAAACAGATAAACACAAGATAATGAACAGTTTGAATGAACAGGAGGCTCAGCCTACCAACAACAGAAAGAACAGTAAACACTGACTAAGATGAAGTAGTAGATGAAGAATGCAACATATGGGAGTGGTAGTGCAATCAAAAAATAGATGGAAAACAAAATAATATTTGTTAGAGATAACATACTTCAAAGTAATGCACAAAAATAATGGATAACTATGGCGGTTGTACCGGCCAACTTGATTATAATTCAAAATAGTTACAGTAACTTACAACACCATACTTAGAAGAAAATACGCTTTTCATATTCAAAAATGTAATACATTGACTAAACATATTTTCCGTACTATATTTAAAAAATAATAATAATAATAAAATAAAATAAAATAAAAAAACTCAAAATTTAACTTAACATTGATACTCCTATCGCGCTCCTTTGCTTAAATTGGAGGGCTTGGCAAGCCTATCTAAACACATAAATACAAGAACGACAAATATACATAAGAGTTACAACAAGACCAGCCCTTAAACAATATTCACTATGCGTGTATATTTTTTATATCAACATAACCCTGCAGGAGACGTGGGACAACAATCCATCAAGGTGGATGTGTGACAAATTTGGCTGACTAGCTTCTTTCATCTCCCACCCAATTGTTCTTCTCCTTGGGCCCAGTAGGACCTTCCTCTCCAGATAACTCAATAGGTAACTTATCAAATATATTCTCTACTGAATATCTGAGCATCATAGGCAAAAGATTAATTAGCTTATCCAGCTCAGTTCTTGAATCGTACACAGTAGTTGGACCCCATTCTCTCATAAAATGCAACCAAAAAGGCTCTGTAATAACCTCATCTCCAAGATACTCTGCTGCAACAAGTTCATAATGGATGCTTGAATCCACATACAAATTACTCAGAGCACAATCATTCCTCACTCCAATCCCGAGCTTTGCAGACCCCTGTAGATATGTCCCAGGATGAGGGTAACTTGCATGTCCACTCTTTGATGAGTAAACAACAGCTTTATTTCCCTCTATGTACTCTAAGTCATAAGCTTCCACCCATTGACCACCACTATGCTGTGAAAAATATATACTCCAAAGCTCACCAGTGAAGTTGCATATACGAAGTGTGTAATGCTCCCAATCACCCACATGCTGCCCAATCTTGCTAAGAGCAATATTCAATAATCCAACTTTCAGTGTGGCAGGGCCATTGAAGGGGCAGAAAACCCACATTGCAATGTCAGTAAAAGTACCACCTAGAGCTGGCTTCACATGAACAACAAGTTTTGCACTTTCTAAGTTCCCATGTTTGACAATCTCTCTGCGATCATCACTCGGCAAGTCAATCCAAAATTCCCCATCATTTGTTCCCCCACCTGGCAAATTTGAGCCATTTGCATCAATGTCCTCACCATATATACTGCCAGCTTTGAACAATTGTGCTCCATTTTTGAAAAACCATGTAACAGAAGATGGCAAGAAGATCTCTTCAGGATGAAAGAAAACAGTGGGTCCATAGTGGTGGATAAGTGCATAAATCTGATCAAGATTTGGCATTGCAGGTAGAGTAGGATTTAAATTCTTCAAGCATGCAATAGGCATATCTTCTCCAGGAATCCAGTAGCTACTGCAGAAATATGTCCCCACATGAACTCCTTTCCCCAGCATGCCCCGGTGAAGGGGTCTAATACTCCAAACTCGGAATGGCAAGTTTGGAAATTTGTACCCGACATCAAGTATGAGGCGGTAAATTTCACATTCATCTGTTAGGTCACTTCTGACACATCTCACTTCATCCAATTCAGGCTTCTCTGGCTTGTTGGTAACCAAATAGCCCATGGGCTTGTAACCCTCAGGTGGTTGAGGTAGCCAAATATAACCACAGTCACCATACTTTTCATCACCCCCATCATTAGGACTCCAAACTAATGTATAATCAAGAGGCACTTGAAGAGCCGGAGGCTTAATAGGGTTGCAAGTATGAGCATTTTCTGGTGAATAAATAGGTACTTCCCTAGCCACAAGAACAAAACCTCGTAAAGGCAGGTTGTTAGGGTGGCAATAGTGACCAAGGCAATAGAATCCATCTGGTATTCCCACTGGTTTGTAAAACGTAACACCTTTCTTCTTGTCTTGTGATAGGTTGTAGCCCCAAATGAACTCGAACTTTGTGATCTTGATAACTTGTATTTCTCCAAGACTTATTCTTCCAGAAGCAAAACTTTCACCTGAGAAGGCAATCATACAATTAAGTAATTTATATGAAGAAGCTGAATTCTCATTCTGAAAAGAGGAAAAAAATGCATAATAACCTTTAGACGTGAAATCAATAAATAAATATATATATATTTATATATATATATATAACTGTGTGTGCGTGTGTGTGAGAGAAACATTGCCTATAAAGCACAATAGATACAAAAGAGCCCCCTGTCCTAGCATGACGTTTTTCCCCCTTCTTTGGAGTCACTTAAACATGAGAAGTACAAAAGAAAATATAGTACAAAACAAGCAGAAAGAATAGTCATTAAACCATTAATTCAAATACTGGAGCTCTGAGGTTAGAAATCTATACACAGAAAAATACAAAACCAAGATTATCTAGATTCTTAAAAAGCCACCTGTCTCTACAAGCTTTGACAAACCAATAACACCCTCCAAGGAACTTTAAACAGAAATTAAAATGGAAAAATATAGGAGTACCTTAAAAATTTTAAATATATATATACATGAGCACACTAAAGAAACTTGACTTTACATGACCTCGAGCAGAAAGAATTTATATATATATGAGCACACTAAAGAAACTTGACTTTACATAACCTCTATCAGAAGTAATAATCATATTACCAAGTTGTCCATGCTAAGAATTTAGAATCACCCGCTGTTCCAAAAGTACAAATTGTAAGAGCAGAAAGAATTTATCAACACTACTTTCACACCCTTGGTCTTGTCATCACATTTCATAGAAGCATACAACTAATCGGATACTCAACTTTGAATATCTTTCCACAAAGTACACACTTCAACAGCAACAATTGAAGTCACAATAATGGTAGTCTATGTGCGTAGAATATTGAGCAAATGAAATGGCATTTACTTTCTTGTTTCTTTTCCCTCACAACAAAGTAGCCTACCGACAAAACAATACGAACCACCTTACCAAAGAAAAGGAATACAGACAGCTGGAAATTGAACAATGAATAAGGGCCCCTTTAGCACAAATGTAATATTTTTCTCATAGTAAGGAGAAAGGTAAAGCTACACAATCAATCTCAAATTGAAACAATCACTAAACTGTCCACAAGAAATCAAAGAAATTTGACATATTTGATAAGCTCAAGCTCTTTCTGCAGTACAAATCTGATTGATCACACAAATAACACAGAAACATTGACAAAAACAAAAACAACAATAACCAGAACAAACAAACATAACTAAAAAAGCACTTTAACCAATAATCCATCCCTACAAGCCATAATTCAACAATCCAGAAACACCCATTAACCAGAAAAACAAAATCTCAATCAAAACGATATCTTCAGCAACAAAACCCACATACCCATCAACCAAAAATACATAATTTACACAAGAAAACCAAAAAAAATTCAGAACCCACGTTTTATTTTCAGAAAACAAACAAAAAAATAAATAAATAAAACCCAAAAGCTTTTACCTTCAGGCCATTGAGGAATGGGAGCTGGCAGTGAATAGGGTTGGGGCTGAAAAGGCTGAGAGAAATCGGCGGGTGTGTTCCAATAAAAGCATTTGCACCCAAACATAATCGCAAAAAGCTCTCTCACATACAATAAAATGGCTTTCAAAGCTTTGATCTTTAAGGCGTCTGAAACTGAGAGTATATCTGTTTTGAACCCCCTCAGCATATTCCAAAAACTCCTATGAGATTGGAGGGTTCACGTAGTATGACCCTCTTACACAATTATTTGGTTTTTGATAGTGATAGAGAGAGCGAGATCTCTGTTGTCTGTGTTGAAACTCTGACTATTTTGAGGGTGGAGGAGTAGTATTTGTCGAAAGGGGTAGACATGGAAATGGAATGGAATATTTGGAAAGAAAAGGTTGGTTTTGTTAGGAAATTGAGTTCAAAAATATATTTATTAAAAAAAAATTGCCATATTTGTTGGTGGTTACTGGTTAGTCACTATGCAATTTTTAATGTTTTTATATATATGGCCCTATGGGTGCAATCAAATGGGTTGGGTTGCATTTTTTTCATGCTTGCTGTGTTTGTTTTGGGTGAAAATAGTTTCCGGAAATGCTTTTCTGTAAATGCAGGTGTTTGGTTACACATGAAAAATACATTTTCCGGAAATTCTTTTCAGTTTTAACTTGTTTTGGGTGAAAATAATTTCTGTTTTTATTTTACCTTCAAATACCATTTTTCGGAAAACAGAGAGAGAGAGAGAGAGCTCGCGCGCAGAGAAAGAGAGAGAGGAAGAAGAGAGAGACAGCAAACACAGAGAGAGAGATCGCGCAATGCCCAGAAAACCCAGAAAGAGAGAGAGAGAGAGATTGCGCCGTCGAGCAAACCCAACAAACCCAGAGAGAGAGAGATCGCGCCGTCGTCACCGATCGTCAAACCCAGAAATCGTCAAACCTCAGATCGCAAACCCAAAAATCGTCAAACCCATTCGTCACCGATCGTCGCGAACCCAGAAATCGTCGCACCATTCGTCAAACCCGAGATCGTCCCGCTGAATCGCCGATCTGCTTGCTCTGGGTCGATCCTCCTCTGGGTCGATCTCGTCACCGATCCGCTTGTTGTTGTGGTGGCGTGGGTGGTTCTTGTTTTGTTGTTCTCTGATTTTGGGTTGATCTCTGATTTTGGGTGATTCTTGCTCTCTTTGATCGCCGATCTCGCCTTCAATCTCGCCTTTGATGATTTTTTTTTTCTGGGTTTTTTTTTTCTGGGTTTTGTTTCTTTCGCCGTCGGTTATGGCTTTTGATTGCCGGAGTTTGCTACTGTGGGTTGAATTGGAGTTTCGGTGATGTGTGGTGTTGTTTCGGTGGTGGGTATAAATTTCGGATTTGGGACTTGGGACTGAAATTTTCTGTAATAAAATTTGTTTGGATGCTGAGAAAATAGCTAAGAAAATGTGAAAAATTTGTAGGAAAATAGCATTTTCAGAATAGAACCAAACACATGAAAATATTTTCTACAACAATTTTCATAATGTAACCAAACACTTAAAAATATTTTCCTTTCCCGAAAATAGCATTTCCGGAAAATAAATATTTTCCGAAAAATATTTTACGGGAACCAAACACAACCTTAGTCAGTGAGTGGCCAAGGCTCGGAGGGACATGGAGAGAAGGGCCCCTCAAGTTTGAAAATTTGGTTCATGTTGTCTACCCAAAAAATAGAAATAAAAATAAAAGTTGCGGAGATATTTTCCTCCAAGCCATTACATAAGGTTTGAAAAGATTATTTATATATAGTTTTAGAGTAATACTATATTTATAATTTTTTAACAATAATTTCATAATAAATTTTAAATAATAGGTTGTTATCGGTTGTTATTGATAGATAATAAAAGTAATTTTTGTAGTAGCCTTAAATTAGAACCAATAATAACTTGTCACTTAGGATTTGTTAAAATTGTTGTGAAAATATTGTGAATGTAGAATTTCTTATTGTTTTAATCATGTCATTTTTTTAATGAGTCATGTGACTTATTTAAATAATACACACAGATAACCTTATTAATCATCATGTTATAGATTAATTAGAGGAGATAGTTTCAAATTGATCCGAAACTAAACTTTGTCCATTCTTTCCGGGACAAATTTGTAGGCAATGACCACAACTCCAACTAAAAAAATTAACATGGTTATATATTTTAATAATTTAACCATTAAATTACATGTTCTTTATGTTCTTAATACACATATCAAATTTCATGTCAATTGGATATTATTTACTATTCAATTCATAAACTTATTTTTTATGCATAATTTTAGACTACAAAATTTTGAAATTTAAACATTTAATTGATCGCATAGCTATTAATCTTTGATTTTCTGAAAATTTTGCAAACATGGAGGATATAAAAAGAAAATGTGATCCAATAGTGAATATGTCAAAATTCACATCCAATAAAAAAAGATTCAATAAAGTTGTAGCTAAACTTTGTCATTCTTTTTGGGTACTAAATAAATACCAGCCAAACTATGTCAAATTAATATTTTTTTCAAATTAAAAATGGGAAAGAAACCAAAATAAAATCCAAGTGGGTCTCCAATGGGCTGAAGCCCAACGGCTACTGAAATCCAACAAAAACTTTTTTATTTTTTGGATTCTTCAATGCAAAGAGCAACCGCCTTCATGGCATCTTGAAGTTCATGGCATCTTGAAGTAATGGATCTTCCCTATCATCATACTTTGCTTTCAAAAGGAAAAGCCTTTTCATGGTGGAGCATAGCCGCCCAAACAAAGAAGCTGGTACTGCAGGTGCATGAAAAAAAACACTCTTGATGAGAAGAGTTTGCATTTTTCTTGCAAATGTCTTTGAGAAAAAGAGAAGCTTTCACCATAATAGAGCAAATGATAGTGGGATGCTACCTCTGCAACATTTTCACTACACAACAATCATCAAGTGATAAGCCCTATTTATAACACACATGACACCTTAAATTTGTTTATTGCTTTTGTGAAAGGAAAATGAAAATGTTAAACCTACAAAATTATTTTACAAACTCCTATGTGATGAGTAGTTGTTAGTAAATAAGAAAATGATGTTATTAGTGAACCAAGATGAAAATTAATAAAAATTTGTTACAAATGTTATAAAATAATTTGTAATTATAGCATTACTTGTGATGTAACATTAGCAGTAATGGATTTTACACAAAAGTTACAAGACTAATTACACCAGTCATACCAAAACACAAGAATAAGCCAGAGTCCAACAACTACCTCATAATCTTAAGCCCACTATCTCAAGATATCATTTAAGATGGCCCATTAGCACAAAATGATCTATCTAGAAACAAAAGGGCTTGAAACAAACTTATCACGCCAACATGAGCTATCTAGAAGCATTGCAAAAGGTTAAAATAAAGTCTAAAATGTAAAATCATGTGATTCCTTGGCGAAAACAAAAATATTCTTGCCCTACAACCTAGCATTTATATTTGTAGAGTCACTATCACACAAAGGTTATACTTTTTTTTTTTTTTTTTTAACTCAAGTATGGTGTTCCTAGAAAACGTGTGAGCTACAATGATTATAGGATAGTCATTATCGAATCTGTCCTTATTCACTCACAGTGTCACACACACGCACACACAAATACAAATATAAAAACTCTAAACAATTGTGAAGATTAGTCCAATCTTACCTCAACATTTGCCACCTGTACGAATCTCAAAGAACATGCACCAAAACCAAACAAGCAACATATGTTCAGAAATTTAAACGTGTCTAGAAGAGAAGGACTCAGGGTCAAACTGTCAAAGTATAATGGAGCGTGGTCCCACGCGCCTCAGCTTTGTATGCAGATACAGGCTGTTAAGGTCCTTATAGTGTGGTCTCCCTCGTGGACCTTCTATTGAAGAAAAGAAAACAAAATTGATATTTTTCTCCCTGCCTAGCTACATTGCACTTTCTCCACCATTCAATTATTATCTATCTCCTGAATTTTCCTGAGAACCAAACAAAAGCTAACGTGTGGTGTTGGAAACATCACATTGCCCTCCTTTCTCTTTATATATAAATACATAAAGGAACCTGTAAAGGACTCATGGTTCAGTTTCTAAAATCTATATTCTTTTCTTGTCCACTTTTTTGGTCATTGGAAGAACTCTGAGATCATTGCTTTACTCTCTTACTACATCTCAAAAGAGGTATATTTTCATTCTGTTTCTGCCACCTTTCCATTTTTTTCTGCAATTTTTTGGAGCTTTTTCTGATATGAGATATGCACTGCTTCTCCAACTATGTTGCAAGAATAATGTCACATCGATAAACTACTTTTTAATTCATGAGTTGTGTTCCTTTCCTCTCCTTCACGATGCCATACTTCATGAAGGATGACTCTCTGTATGCTATTGCTCTTTTCTTTTCCTTCATGAATTGTTTTCCTATGTTCTCTTTGGACTGATGTGTTCTTATTGTAATTTAAGAACTAGTATTTCAGTTTTGTGTGTGGTTTGCGTTAGCTTAATTGATAATCATCGAATTAGGAATCTAAAATTGAATCCTGTCCTTTTAATAGTGAAGGGTAATCATTATTGTCGAATTAAGAATCTAACTTTGAATCACATCTTTTTAAAAATAAAGAGTAATAACGAATACACATACATTTTACCATTTTAAGGTAAATAGTTGGTGTTACCATGTAATTTTAATGTGATATTAGTTAAAACCAAATACATAAAATGGCGCTCATACCCTTGTGAAAAAAGGGCAAATTTATTAACTGCTCTTGGTAAATTAATAAGATAACTATACTAATCATTCTATTCCTTTTGCCTTGTCTCCATTTACATTTTCCTTTGTGACAGTCTCAACTCTCAACCTCTTCCTTTCTTTTCTCCACAGGACTTAATATCCAAAACAAAAGCCTACCACTAGAGCTTTATATTGTCAAAGAAAAATGCTGCTAAGAAGCTCTTCAACACCAGTTCTTGGATCCCTCCTTCCATCCTTCTCAGACAGTCCCAACCACAACAACTGCAATCACTATGAAACCAATAACATCATCATCAAGCACCCACCACCTACCATTCCCCAAAATCACAACAACAACAGGTTGTCACTTCACCAAACTGGCTCTCTCAACCTCTCCCCATTCTCATGCAATTCCTCTCCAATCTCTCCCTCCATTGCTGACCTCGATAGGAACAAAGGCTTTCGAAGAGCTCAATCTGATGGAAACTTGGAAGGACTAGCCTATGCTTCTTGCCGCACCAACGAAGACCAATTCATTGAAACAAACCTACCCAAGAAGTTTTCAGCGAGACCCAAGTGCACCACGTTGCAAACTATACAATCTTTCTCATTTTATAATTCGAAAGGTGAATATGAAGATGAAGAAGATGAAGAAGAGAGTGATATAGAGGATGATGATGAAAAAGAGAGAGAAGAGAGGGTCATGGCTATGAGAGCACAAACTCTAAGTTTGGAGAACAAAATGAACAGCATGATTTTGACTGAAGAGGTGAATGTCAAGGATCAAATTTGGAATACGGGTATTGGAGATGAAAAGGAGCTTCTTGGTCAAGGGATGTTTCTTGCAAGAGGGATTGGCATTGGTGGTGCCAGTGGTGGTGGTGGTAATGGTGGTCGAGGACATGGTGGCGGCAGTGGAGATTTCAACTCAGGAGAGGACAACCAAGGAGTTGAGGAGTATTATAAGAGGATGGTGGAGGAAAATCCTGGCAACCCTTTGTTTCTGAGAAATTATGCTCAATTTTTGTACCAGGTTAGTTTTGTTCTCTCTTTGTTTACCCATTAGTTTCTTTTCTTGTTGATTAAAACTGATGCTAAGATTTGTGCTTTTCTTAAATCATACCAATATAGTTACTCTGATGATAATATTTTTGCAATTTTTGTCAAAATGAAGAACATTTTGCTTCCATTGGACATATTGCTTTTCTTAACATTTGTAATGATAACGCATATCAACATATAAGACATATTGCAATGATGGATAACTGGATACTAAAGAAGCAATTATCATATCACAAGCTAGAAGAACCTTTTTAGAAGCTAAAGCTAAATTTTGACGAGGGAATGATAAAATTTATAAATGATACTCTGCTTCACTGGGGCATTGTTACTAGTTAGTAATGCTTAACACATTATTTTGACAGTCAAAGAGGGACCTTCAGGGCGCCGAAGAGTGCTACTCTCGTGCTATCCTAGCAGATCCAAAGGATGGTGAAATTCTATCACAGTATGCTAAGCTAATATGGGAGCTACATCATGACCAAGACAGGGCTTTAAGCTACTTTGAACGAGCAGTTCAAGCTTCTCCTGAAGATAGGTATGTGTA
Organism: Notholithocarpus densiflorus; assembly: GCA_030021035.2. Taxonomy (NCBI): domain Eukaryota; kingdom Viridiplantae; phylum Streptophyta; class Magnoliopsida; order Fagales; family Fagaceae; genus Notholithocarpus; species Notholithocarpus densiflorus. The sequence goes on along the minus strand of JARYZH020000033.1, from coordinate 3,716,410 downwards.
CTCCATTGAATAAAAAATTTTACGTACTTTAGGATGCTATTTTAATTTTCTCGTTCAAGTACTTGGTATGCACTTTGCCACACTATATAACCTGTGATTCTTGGTTTTCAGCCACGTTCAAGCAGCATATGCTAGCTTCCTCTGGGATACAGAGGAATATGAAGAATGTGATATGCCAAAAGATGTTGAAGCCATGCCATCACAATTCCATGGAGCCGTGGCTTCTGCGAGTGCTTAAATTGTGGAGCAAAGCAACTGGACTGTGATAAAGCATCAAGCCGTTGAAGCCATATCATTGGTTGACAGGAAGAGATGGGTTTTCCAGGATGATCTTGCCAGTGGCTTGTAAATCAAATGAAGGTGTTGGGTAGCTATAGTTTGAACACGATGTAAACTATACGGTGCTAATGACCATTTAGCCATGCCAGTGATTTGCCCCAAAAAACACTTATCAGGAAGGGAATCTACCAAATGAACGAAAAATACAAAGAAAATAAAAATTATCCAGAATTCTTCATTGTCATGATTCAAAGTTTATGTATGAACAAAAAAATCTAAATAATACCTGAGTTACTTTCTGCATTATATCCTCTTCTGGAAAACAAAGATCTCTCTCACCACAAACAAAGTTTCTCTCCAAACTAATTTGAAGAGAAACCCTTCAAACTCTTCATATATATTTTCATTAAGTTTAAATTTTAAAAATCTAACTATTAAATTGCATGTTCATTATGTTCTTTACATGCATATCAAATTTCGTTCAAATCGAATGTTATTTACAATGCAATCGATAAACTTATTTTTTATACACAACTTTAGATCACAAATATTTGAAATTTAAATATTTAATTGATAACATAGCATTTGATCTTTGATATTCTTGAAATTTTGCAAGCATAAAAGACATAATAAAAATATGCAATCAGGTTAGATTTTTCAAATTCAAACTCACTATAAAGATATATAAGGAGTTCGAAAATTTTCTCTCCAAACTAGTTTAGAGAAAAACCTTTTTCCCTTACCAATGTCCCATACAAGCAGAAGCAGCAGGATCTTTTTGGGAATTCCTGGACAAACGACTTGGAAGCACAAAATTGTTGAATTTAAAGTCAATCATGGAACCAACCAAAATTGTTGTACCAGCTGTTTAGAAGATCATGACAATCAACAAGAGGAAACAAGATTGATATCAGATTGTTCACTCTCTAATAAACAACAACAACAATGATATTTTGATATAAGAGAATCTAGAAGAGTAAAGTGTGATTTCTAAGATCAGAAAGTCATTCATTAAGCACTTGTTTTCCTGAAAGCATGGGACATATAATGCCAAAAAATTTCCCACTTGAATTGCATGATAAAACCCAATCAAGGGGAAAAACAACATAGCTATACCCACACAAGAAACAACACAAGCAAGTCTCTCACCACTGCCATTCATGTAAAATTGCACACCTCAAAAAAGTACAACATATTTTCCTGAAACCATCAGAAGGAAAATGTTTTATCGGCAAAACTTATGAGCCTAAATAGCTCAAATCACCCGTCAGATCAGACTAGTAGCTTTGACCCACGGATAGTTCTGCCCTCAAAAAACTTCTCCCCATCTTTAGATGCTTATCGCCTAAGGCCTTTCATCTCATCGTGAACCACGCTGATAAAAATCATTGCCTCTTAGTCTGTTGTCACCACCATCCTGATAGCTTCCCCTGCCCAGACTCCGTGAACCAAAACGCCCCCTTGGAGCCTCTGTTTGGTAACTGCCTCTTCCTCTTCCCCCCCGTCCTGGTTATGGCAATTCAAAATAGATGTTAATATACACAAATTCAGCGTCATTTCAACACTACAACAAAACAGATGAATAACAATTGGCTACTCCAAGAACACCGTGCCACAAGGAAAATAACTATTATAAAAGTACGAAAGTTGAATTAGCAGCAAACATATGTAAGATCTAGTTTGGCCCATAAATTTTTTAAGTATCAATGAATCCAATAGTCACTATTTTGTTGGACATCAACCATAAGGAAAATAATTTATTACATTAAGAATTTGATCCTAGGAGACTAGTAGACAGCAGATATTACCTATTCTGAAACGAGGTGTTTGCTTGTTACTAAGATAACCATGACTTGTTATCATGATAACTACCACACAGCAGAAGCTAATAACCACTACTTCATCACCATTGTGTCAAAAATGCCAATGTACCACCATAAAAATTTCCATGTCCCTCTCCTTTCTAGTCTCTTGGTTTTTGGAACAAACTTTTTTTGTTCAAAAATATTTTCGCGCATCACGTAACAACTATATATAAAAATCTAATCTGTCTTTTCTAAGAAAAATAATTCTGACAGTTGCTCTTTATATTCCAAAAAGACTTTTTAGGTAAGAATCCATGTGGCCCATATAGACTAATCTGTTAAGAATCCAAAGCCGACCCCAAAAAATTTGGGAATAAGGTACATTTATCCTTAATATTCAAAAGATTTTTTTATATAAGTTGATTTATTTTAAAGATATAATTTAAGCCAAACTGACATAAAAGCAGTTAGCAATTCAACATTTGAAACTATATAAAGCATGTGATCAAAGAACAAATAATCCATAAGAAATACATTTGTTGGAGTACAATTTTTAAGACATCTCCAACTATGCCTGATTTTTTGATAATACGAATTAGAGGAATAGATAAAAGGCACATACTTCCACCTCGAGAAATGCCACTGCTGTTTGGTCTCCTTTCCTCAATGTAGACTTGTCTTCCAGCCAACTGTATCGGAGATGCCTACAAAGATAAACAAATTTAGGCCCAGCTAACAGTATTTTAAAGAATTGACATTTAAAATATAATTCATTGCAAAATTTTTAAAATATAAATCATTGCAAAATTTCAGTAGATTATTGAAGATAAAAAATTTAAAAAAAAAAATTTACAACACATAAGACAGGCTGGTTCTTTCAGGCACCATAAAATATAAAGAAAAAATGGAATAAAATATTACAACTTTCAGAGAATAATAATCAAAATCCCAATTTACTGTTCTATTCACATTGCATGGAAATAATGGTAATAACAAGTTCCGTAAGTATTAAAAACATAGTTTATTTAGTTTTTCGTAAGCTTCAATAGATAAGATACCTGATACGCATCCATGTTATATTCAAGTTGTAACACAAAATATCAATAAAATATTACCAAATACTTAGGATATTCACTACAATACCTTGAAGACTTTTTCAAATATATTTAAAGATTAAAAAAAATAGAGAGAGAAATACAAACCTTGAGTGCATTTTGAACACCAATAAGGTCTTCGAACTCAACAAAGGCATAGCAAACTCCAACTTCCTGTATAAATCAATTGCTATTTTAGCTGCTCACAAGGTCACATACAACGAAGTCACTATCAAGAAAGAAAATCCCACCTTGCGTAACCTAATAAAGACACCATCAGGTATAATTTTGCCAAAGTCCTTGAATTCCTGCTCAATTTCTTCTTCAGTAATCGTAGGAGGCAAGTTTCTCACATAAACAGATTTTGGTTCATCTGGAAGGAAGATGAAAAATCAACTTAATGCTTCAAAAATGAAAATGCTCAAACATATCAACTTAGTTACATGAGATAACCTTCCAAGTCTGAAATTCAAATACAAGCGTACTCTCATAAATGGAATCCTCAAAATTTCACGTGAAATATTGGCACATCACACAACTATTGGAATTTGAACCAATCACATGGTCCCCAAATAACATATATATAACTTTTTTTATAAGTAAATTATTATTTGGACAGGAGGACCCAGCCCATATGTCCAACTAAATATTACTTAAACAAATATTTTTTTTGATAAATCAATAGTTGGGGGGGATGGGAGTTGAACACTAGATGTCTCTATTGGAAACACTAGGAGATGCCAATTGAGCTAATTAAATGATACGTTGTAGACTGCAATAACAGGGGGAGGACAAACACTATAGTACAGACAGCCTAAGACCAGCAATAAAGTTAATGCTATAATGTCATCAAAACATAAATGATAAATTTTAAAAACATGTATCAATAACTAGACCTTCTTCCATTGTCAGACCCTCCTCCACTGCCTCTGCCGCATATTCAGGCACATATGACAATGCAGAGTTTGACTGCTGAGCAGCAGGCTGTGGTGTATGATTCCACTCTGAAGCAGTCGGGAAACTTCTATTTAAAGATGGCTGGCCGGCTGCTGATGATGCAGGCTGCCCTCTAGAAACTCGCAGCTAGCAAGTTCCAACCATTAAAAACACAACACGTAATATATAGTTAATTAAACCAACAGAAACTAATAAATTCCAAATTTCAATTAATGATGGATCTGGTTTTAGTAAAGGTATACACACACACACACACACACACACACACACAAACAAACAAAATACATATCAATAAAGGTTCCAGTCCTCCCATGCACAAATCTGAATCAATGGAAAACACCCAATTCTTCTTGTGTTGACTCCCGTGCATGGTTCCATTGCTTCTTTTTATTTATTTTAAATTTGCATATATCTTCTCCAACCCCAGTTTCCTCTGACATAGATGCTTTTTACTAATGAATCCAATATTTTTTCCCCAATTGATTAATGAACAAAATGTCTTTTGATCATGTCAGGTATATGAAGAACATACAAACATGTGCAAACCAAACTCGCATAAACCTTCAATAAAGGAAAAGTGGCAAATCCAAAGGCACTTGCAGGAAACAAACACATCCTGAGACATAATGGCAAAACAACAATGCAGCAGTACATTTGAAAATGAAAACAGAGTGGCACAGGTGTAAACCACCCCCCACCATCCACCACACACAAACTCCTGAGTAACAGAACAGGTACATACAATAGAAGCATAAGTTTTCTTCAGTGGCTCTCCCACAGGCTCCTCCACAGCTACAGCTGGGGCTTCATGCACAGTGTTTACCACACTTTGAAGTGAAGCAGATATCTCCTCTGCAGGAGCTTCGTCCACCACAATTTCAGTTTCATGATCCTCTTGCAGCTGTTGCTCTGGGAGACTATATTGATGTTGTTGCTCTGGGAGACTATACTTATCAACTGGATCTTCTTCTATATGGATTGAATCAACATAATCCCGGGCCTCTTCCTCCAAAACATAGTCAGAAACTGATAATACCACTGGGTTAAAATAATCCCCCAAAAAAAAAGACATGGAAAAAAATAAAAACAAAAATGCAACACTTCTCCTACTAAACAATCTAGAACAGCCACAAGTTGATTTCAGGGAAAAAGGAACAAGAAAATTACTCCAAGTTTATAAACAACATTATTTTTTCAACCAAGAATTTATGGAAATATCTACGTTACATGACAACAAGGAAATTCATGCACACACAGTTCACCAAATAAACTATGCTTCCTCAAACACCCAAGAATAGGAAACTAGAAACTTGTTGGCTAATTTAAATAGACATCTACACTGTACAATGAGTCCCATATGCATATAATTGTTTAAACTCATGGTGGAGCCATGCAAATTGCATATGAAACCTACTGGCCTCAAATTTCAAATATCTAGTAATTAACAATTCTCATAGCAAAGTAGCTGCATTACCTGGCGGCTCTGGAAGAGGGCTAGAAGCATTCAGCTGTGTATCAAACTGGCGTTCTGATGGAATAGGTGCTTGATGTTGATAGATAATTTCTTCATCATCATTGAACTGGAAAATATCATTAAGAACAAAGTAACCTGTCTCTTGAGGAGCAAGAAAAAAGGTCTGAACAAATTTCCTCCGTCCACTGAATTCCCTTGCTTTAACCAATCCTGAAACCATTACCAGAACACCTCGATTCCAAGAATCAACGGAATTTAATGTCTTGACCTCGATTGAAGTGAAATTCAATGACATGATGAGCGTATGAATTTCCTGCAGAGGGGGAAAAAATTATAAATTAACATGAAGAAGAAACAAAAAATAAAATAAAATAAGAAAAGTATCAAGTCACAAAGCAAAATACACACACAGTTGGCAACAGAAAAATTTAAGGAAAGTCTGATTGCATCTGAAAAGATAAACCGCCAAAATATATTATAGATCATATTTCCACTAGATATAGAATAATCCAAGAAAATTGCAATTTGGTGACATGTAAATTAGAAACAACTGATGAGCATTTCATATCTTTTGCTGATGACACCATTTTATTTTGTGATGCTTCTAGGGAACACTTGCTATATGTCAAAAGATGGATCTGATTTGTTTTGAAGCTGTCGGTAGCTTGGATGCATTAGCAAGTATTATTTGTTGCAGAGTGGATAGTTTAACAATGAAATATTTGGGAATGCCTTTGGGTGCTCCGTTTAAGGAAACTTCAATTGGAATCCCATTTTGGAAAGGATGGAATGGAAACTCTCTGGTTGGAAGATACTTTACTTATCAAAGGAAGGTAGACTCACTTGGTCGAAGAGTACTCTGTCAAGTCTTCCAACATAATACTTAACTATTTTTACCATCTTGAAATCTGTGGCAGATAAACTTGAAAGAATTAAGAGGAACTTGTTGTGGGGGACTTCAGAGAGTAGTTTAAATGCTCCTTGGTGGCAGGAGATAAGGTTTGTTCGCCTATTGAGGTTGGTGGCTTGGGGGACAGGAGGATTGTGTGTTTTAATCAAGCATTACTAGGGAAATGATTATGGAGGTTTGGGCATGAAGCATGTCATTTATGGCAAAAAATATTGGGAAGACAATATGGGGGCCCAAGTACCTGAGTTAGTAGGGGGCTCATGGGTGTGGATTATTGTGTAGTATAAGAGCAGGGGCAGGATATAATGACCTCGCCTCGATTGTGTAGATATTTTCTGCTTTGAATCCTAGATCCTCAAGGTTTTGTTCTCCTCCCAAAGCACACAGCAGTCAAAGAAAAAGCCTCTATACATTGAAGAGAGATCACCCCTTATAAGCACATCTGGGATAGATTCTCTTTCCATGTGGCTTTTGAAGTTGGAGTGGGTAATCGTATTCAATTTTGGCATGATCGGTAAGCTGGGGATATTCCTCTTAAACTTCTTTACCCTGTTCTCTTTGCGTGCTCAGCTGATAAGGAAGCTTTTATCTCTAATGGTTTGGGTCCCCGGGTGGTGTGGGGATTGCACCCTTCAAAAGGCTTTCCCGGAACCTTATAGCTTTAGACATAATAAGGAGTCCTCTATAGCGGAAGTCATGCATTTTCCTAACCAATGCTGCATTGGGACATACAATTTTCTAGAGCTATACAAGATTGGGAGTTGCAACCTTTGACTGCTTTTATCGACCTTATATATTCTATGCCACTTAAGGGTGAGGGACATCACATGACAAACTTTGTTGGAAATCAGCACAAAGTTTAGGGTAGTTTAAATGGTGCGTGAGTACTATTTCTCCCTTTCCTCAACTCCTGGCATTCTTTTTCTGTGGAAGCCTGTGTGGCGCTCAAAGATCCCTCCTAGGGTAGCTTTCTTTTCTTGGACTGCATCCTTAGGAAAGATTTTGACTATCGACAACTTATGGAATAGAGGTGATACTGTTGTGGATTGGCACTTTATGTGCAAAAGGAGTGGAGAGTCGGTGGAATTTGTTTGGTCTTCTATGGGTTATGCCACAGAGTGTCACTGATTTATTCTCAACTTGGCAAGGTCCTTTTGGTAAACATCGAAATATAGTTTTCTAGAGGGTTGTACCGCACTGTGTTCTGTGGTGTCTTTGGCAGGAACGGAATGTGAGATGCTCTAAGGAAATGAACGGTCTATCCTCAAGATTAAATCTCTTCTTCTTCACTCTTTTCTGGATTGGAGTACTGCTTTTAATCTTTTCCCTATTCAAATTTATTAGATTTGTTAGACCTTTGTAATTTGAGAGATTGATGTACTGTTACTCAAGTACACCACCAGTGTACCTGGGTTTTCTCTTCTTTGATTAATAAACTTTTGTTACTTATAAAAAAAAGGTGGATGGGGATAATAGGAGTTGGAACTTGAGGTTTCATAGAGATTTTCAAGATTGGGAACTTGAGGCAGCCTTCTCTTTTCTTCTTCATATTTATTCTCTCGGGGGATGTGTTTCCGATTGGGGTCCATTGGGTCATGCCCGGGTCTTTGCAAGCTTATTGTTTGGTTGGAGGAATTGGTTCGGGAAGCATGGCTCTAATGTTTGGAATTTGGTAGTTGATACTGGGTTGTTTGATGTGCACTGTTTGAAAGGATCGGAATTGTAGTTTGTTTGAGGACACTAAAGTCTCTTAGGATCAATTAAAAAGAGTGTTTCACCGCACTGTTTTTGATTCGTCCAGATTTTGGGGTTCAACTCATTGCTTATCCATTCTTGAGTTTCTAGCTTCGCTTAGACTATCCATATGATACTTTTTGTATTTTGTATTTTTGCTCCTTTGTGTTCATCATCATGAACTCTAAAGTTCTTCTCTCTAATTAATAAAAGTGCATTGCTTACCTATCAAAAGAATATAAAGAAGAGAGGAGACAAGGGGCATCAGGCCAATCAAGAAGTTCCACTTTGCACCTCTTGTCACACCAAATAACTGTACCAAAGAACAGATACACAACAAAGATTGGGAAACGTAGCATAATGAAAGGGTTGACTAATTAGGGGAATCCTCAAAAAATAGGTTGTAGCAATTTTTATCAAGTATAAAGTAGCAATTTGTATCAAGAATAATGTAGCAATTTGGGAAAATACATGCAAAGACAACCTTCCTCTTAAATCTGATAAGTTTAGAGAAAGTGGAATACAATGATGAACTGCAATGTATAGATAAATTTCCTAAGAATGAGACAAGATTTTAAGGTTATATCATCCACGAGTTTCCTAGTCAAATTTTGGACTATATTCTGGGACATGAGGGTAAGATACAAGAAAATGAGCTTACAAGGTCAGCTTTTTTCTTATTTCTGATTTTCCTGGTTTGATTTATTTATCCACATTCCCCTAAAATGATTATTTCACAATCACAATTTTTTTAAAGTGACTTAATTGTTCAAGGAAAGTGGTTCTGGCAAATACCTCAAAGCTGGGTTCTATGAAATAATCTCATTTCTGGAAACTAAAATCCCCAAAAGATGGGCATTCCAAAATAAGCACTTTCTTACCAATTATAATCATAATTGTCAAAACATGAATGTGAATCGATTTTTTTTCTATATCGTGTATTGTAAGATACACAAACACCTAATGAAATTTATAAAAATAAAGATAAAAATTATAGATATACATAAAAAAATATATATATTCATTATAAATTTAAAATATATTCAACTAATGACTAAGTTAATCATTACTCATGTAATAATATTTAACAAAGCTAACTAAATAAATCAAATTAACATGCGTTTATAACATATACATTCATTTTTTATTAAACTCAAAAGTGGACATGAGCCAAAATAATAATTTCTTCTCATCATATTCATCATCTTACCTAATCAACTCCATCAAAGTTGATGTTATCATAATTTCATCATTTTGTGAAATTATTGTGCATTTACCTATCAAAAAGAAAAGGTATATCGCGCATTTGTTAACAGCTGAGACATTTCATAAACCACACCTTTGATTTTGGTAATGTTTAAATCAGGAATGAATTGATTAGGATTGAATAAATTTATTTAGAATGATTCCAATGTTAATTATGCAAACTTATTCTAGCATGAACATCAAAGAACTTCGGTAATGTTTCCCAAACTGTATACTTAGTCATAAAAGTATTTCTCTTTTATCCCCCATCTAGATTGCACTGTTTGACACATTTGTATTCAAAATTAAACAACATGAATGTATTAGCCACATAATTCAAACCTACAGTACCACCCAACTTTTTTTTAAATAAGTTTTCGCTTAAGTGAAGAGGGAAAAGGAGATTTGAATTAATGACCTCAGTTTAATGAGGAGTGATCCCCAACCAACTGGGCTACCCCTTGGGGTATAGAATTCCACTCAACTTATACAAGAACTGAAGAGAATGAATTGATCTGTAGTACCATGGCTTATGTAAATTAATGAATGCTAAGAACTTCTTGGTGAAAATCTTGCTTGCAATGATTGGGGGCGTGTCATTTAGTTCCAATGTTGATTTGTTGGACCTAATGAGTCCATGAGTGATTCTTTAAGGGATCTTGCATTTGAGCAATCCTTCATTCTAATAAATTATTCTCTTAATTATCAAAAAGAAGAAAAAACAGTGAAGATTCTCAAGTGCCTTTTGTGCCCATTAATGCTATATGTCATCTCAAAACCATCCCACCCAAAAAAATAATTTCAACATAGCCTTTCTGGTTAAAAGAAGTGTCAAAAAGTCAAGATGTAAATATGTCATTTTGTGCTCCTCTCCAGAACCACATGCCAATTTTTCCAATAATTATACACATGAACAAGAAAAAAAATCTGGAATTAAAACAGCCTATGCAAAGCCAAATAGATGAGAAATCTATGATTTGCACAGATCTGCCACCACCAAAAATTTGGCACTTCTGAACATGACACTCATATTAACCCATTTCAGAAGCTTGTTTGGATGCGGATAAAAAGAATTCACCCTAAATACCAAAACAAGTGTAGAAATTACAGGAGTGTAAATTGTTCTTATCAATATTCTAAAAACTTATAACATTTGTTATATGTATTAACTTTTTTTCCAACCATGGATCTCAGGCATGTAATCCGATACCTATGATTTTGTAAATTCTAAAAGATAATCCTAGTGTCCTTGTCCACAACCACAGAAGAAAATCCATCAAGTTATCTTGTCTAGTAGTAGAAATTGTTATCAGAGACCCCGAATCCCTCCCCCACATTCACATCACATGATTATGCAATACAAAAAAAAAAAAAAAAAAAAATCTAAATTAACCACCACAAAAAAAAAAAATAGAAAAAGAAATATGAACCAACTTTTTACCCTAAAAAGAAAATTAGAATATCAACCTAACAGCCCATAACATGATTAATCACAGCTATAAGCATTTATTTACCTTCCTTTTTTTTCATTCATTTTGATTCAATCCTAATTGAAACCAAGAATCCAAGCTTCATAGTAATAATTCCATTAAAAACACATACAAACACAAACCCAAGTGAGAATACTTTTACCAAATCCGATTTACACATTTCCTCAAACAAAATGAAAAAATAGAAATAAAAACCCACAAGAATCAATCAAAACACAACTAGAATGCACATAAATAAAATCGAACATGCAAAGAAGGAACATATATATTATAGTAAGTAGTTAAAGAAAGATTCGTTTACTAGGATTTCAGAGGCTTTCTGGGTAGAATCTCCATCGACCCGAACCATGATGCTGTCAGCGGAGTAGAACTGGTGAACAAGTTCAGGCTGTTGCTTAAGAATCTGATAGTACTTTGTCACAAAGTACGACCCCACCTGTATATACATGTAATACACAAAAACCATTAAAATGCACACAACCTAAACAAAAACAAACACACACAAACACATATAAATATATGTATATATATATATATATATATAAACAAACAACCTAAACAAAAACAAACACACACAAACACATATAAATATATATAATATAAACACCTGAGCAGCAGTGACTGGGCCTTGATATGAAGAGGCCATTTTCCAGTCACTTTGTAGATTACAAACCCTAATCTACAAACAACTAGGGTTTTGGATGAAACTGTAGCTTTTTTTTTTTTTCCTGAGCCCAAGAAAACACAGTTCAAAGAAATAACCAGTGCTTGGAGACTTTTTTCAGATAAAATAAAATAAAGAAGATTAAATTAAGTTAGAGAGAGAGAGAGAGAGGTTTTAGAGAGAGAAAGAAGAACAGAAAAAGAGAAATGAGAAGACTTGTTTGGATTGAAGATAGATCTGCCAAGAGAGAGAGAGAGAGAGAGCTTTGTCTGTCTGCTAAACTGGTTTGCTTTGTATGCCTTTTTGTTTCGCTGGTTTTATACCATGTTGCTGGGGAATACTATAGGAAACCACAGCCGTTGGATTAGGATAGTGGCACTCTTTAGAAAGACCTACCCACATCACGACCGTCCAAATACATATTCAAAGAAAGTTGGCATCAACGGCTGTGGCTTATCTTAAAAGAAGAAGAAAAAATGGGTATCATTTTTTTTTTTTTTCTTGAGGATATGTGATAATAGAATCAACGGCTGAGATTTGATGTTGAAGGCGGACATGATCTGACGGTGGTCAAGTAAGGCACAGCATGGATTGTACTTATTAAACTAGGATGTTTTTGGTGAAGTGGCTAACAGAAATTGGTGGGCAAGATTTTGTTCTGACTCAGAAGTTGAAATCAGGAAACTGTGGTTTGTGTACTCTACCAAATACAAGTAGAAATCTTGTTTTTTTTTTTTGCATTGAGACTGAGGCACATACGTGGTTTTTGCTAAGCAGAGAAGGGAATGAGAGAAGTCGATTTTGGTGTCCTGATTTGGACAAGAGAGTACTAGAGGGTGACAATTAGCATATAATAATAAATAAATAAATAAAAAGAGGTAGAATTTTGGTTCAAAAAAGTATATTAATATATATGTGTATCAAAAAGAGAAATGTCAAATGTAGTGTACATGTGTGGTGCTATTCATCACACATCCTTGGATTTGAATGGAGACAACAAATTATTCACAAGAGTAGCAATTGGCCAGAGAGTATATGATCAGGTGCTATTCAGAACACTGGTTGATTTTGCTATTAAAAGAATTTAAGATAGGAATAACGAATGACACTGCCTGCCAATTTGGGGCGTCATATTTGCAGATTCCGGAAATGGATATTGTCAACATCTTCAGCACCTTTTTTTGTTTCTGAATTTAACTAATTTTATGCCACAAGTTCAGATTTTTTTTTTACCTCCTCCTTTTTTATCAGATAAGTTTACTATTTTTTTTTTTCTTTTTTGGGGAATCAAATTTACTACTCATTTAAATGTATATAAAATAGTGGCCTTGTTATTGCTGAAATTGGCGGATAATTACGTCACATTTTAGGTACAAAAATTTAAGTCATTGGAGGTAACAAATATTTAAAACATCAAAGTGAACCATTGTAGGGTTTCCCTTTTTTTTATAGATCTCATTTTGTTATCTTTTCTTTCTTTTTAGTTTGCCATCACTTTTTAGAGCATTGAAATTCTCTAAACACAAACTTTAGTGTCTTAGGCTAAGGCCGGGTCTAGACGAACCACGGCAGTGGATCAACTTGGCTCCTGTGACAACCTAACAGGGAATGTCCAGGTTAAGAGAGCTTAAAAGCAATGCATGGCCCAGCCATCAGAGCCATGAGAGCTACTACAGGCTCATAGGAGTACCATTAATAGCAGTCATTAACTAATCATACTTTCTGTCTCTATTCATTGCAACAAGAAAGAGGAGCAGAACCCAGGCTGGTCAAAATGATATGACATGGGTTTAGGCTTAACCCAGAGCTAATTGGCTTGTACATATTATTAGGTGTCATGTTCAAATAGCAAACGTGATAACTTTCAAGCACAACTAATTTTGACAATCTCTACAATAGGGCAATTTATAGACCCAAAGTGGAAAATTGCACAACACAAGCACAAAATTCTACTAAAATACATGAAAATATCGAAAAAAATAAACTTAGTAAAACCTAAAATTACAATTGCCGGTATCACAACTAAAACAGAGTCGTCTCTCCCCTCTTCTAGTTAGCTACACCATACCCATGTCTAAAAAACCCAAGGTACGGGTCAGGTCTATAAATAGAGACCAAGAAGTTAAAAAGAATAGATTACACATGGCAAAACAGTGCATAAATTGTCTCGCCAAATCAGTAGTAACTCCCATAATAGCCCTGAGGAACTGAAGCAGGTTGCTGGGATTGCGCTTGGGCTTGGGCTTGGGCTTGAGCTGGGGCCATTGCCACAGCTGCTGTAGGTTGCGCATAACTTTGTTGTGGGAAGGCCTGCTAAAATTATAAACAAGGTTTATCAGCTCTAGATATAACAGGGCACTCAAAGAAAAACACTTTTCATAGTCCCAAAAAGTGCATAACCATACTAGGAGTTCTAAAGTACACAAAGGCTTTGCAATCTATGTATTAACATACTGCAAACTACATACAGAGGACATGGAATACACATGTACGAAAATATCAATAATTCTAAAAACTCATGTCCATTTGTCAAATGTATGAAAAAACAAATAAATCAGGCCATGTGTTTATGTGGTACCACATTAATCTAACTGAATTATGCTGAAGTTTTCAGTCTTCTTTTTTTCCTTTCTTGATTTTCAAAGTGTAAGAGAGGTAAAAAGGTTCAATACTGGAAAACAAGAAGTATACAAGACAAGTTTAAATAGTTATGCTGCCCTCAACAACGGTAAAATAAACCAACCAACAAAATAGTGGTTGCCACCATTAGGTGGCTACAGATTGTAGGCAAAAACCAGTCTGAAGGATAAACCCCCAATTGTACTTTCATGGGCAACAATAGACTCCATATTTTTCTTGAATAGAGAGTTCTTAAAAAAAATACAAAAAACAGTTCCAACATGCCTAGTATAGAAACTGTTAAATCACCGATTATCCCAAAAGTTTAAGCTATTAGGATATGGTAAATTTAATTATTTAACTACACAATTCTAACAAAAACCATTCCCGGAAAAAAAAAATTAAAAAAAAAAAAAACAAAATAATACAAAACAAACAAACAAACATAGGGGGACAAATGTTATTTAGAAAAAAAGTCAAAATTCAAAACAAAACCAATTCCAATATAATATCAAATGTTTTTTAGGTACCTGGGCTGGATATGTTGTAGGATAAGCCCCATAAGCAGCAGTTTGTGGCACTGACGTTGGCATTTGAGGATTTGTGTAATTGCTTCCATAACCACTATATGCACTGTATGCAGCCTGCTGCAATATTTAAAGGTTCATTTTTAGCAGTAATAAATGTAGGTCTTTCAAGAAGATTTGGACTAGCTGAAACAACCTTGCATGTGCACATGCAAACCCCCACAGAATTTTGGAGAACTACTAAACAATATTACCAAATTTAATCTAGAATCAGGAAACAATTCTCACAATAATAAATTATCTCGGGTTATCCTGAAAGAACCAATTTCATAGTTCACATAGCAGTCTCTGGTACATTAAGACATTCTGAACTACCAAAAATCTTGATGCACTCAGGACATTGAAACAACAGTTTAACACAATGGCTATTTTTTAACAAAGACGAGATCAATTCTTTAAGATATTTGAGTACAATGGCGATGAGTTTACAGGAGTTTTAATACAGTATTGCACTGCCTAGAAAAGCACAAAAGAAATAACATCTTTTCCCTGATCTAAATACACTACCCACTTCATATATTAGTTAGCAAACCTCATAACCAACAAAACCCATCAATGAGAAAACCAGAACTAACCATGAAATAGAAATCCTTGTAATGTTAGGACACTAAAAAACTATTAAAAGAGTTTACTCAGTGGGACCCATGATAAACAAGTATAAAGCATACAAATACATGCAAATAAGATATTATTAAGAAATAACAATCTACCTGCTGTGTATAGCCAGGGGCCCACTGTTGTCCCTGTGCTTGTGTAACTGGTGGCCAAGTTTGAGGCTGTACACCATAACCAGCTGTCCACTGGTTTTGTGCACTTGGATATGCCCCCATTAAGGACTGTGCAGGTGAAGGAACAGAATAGGACTTAGCTATCTTGGCTTTATCTGATGCTAGATAATCCTCCGCGTGGCGCTTTTTCAGTTCTGAGGTGCTCCTATGGGGTAAGAAAAGCTTGGCATGCCGATCCTCAGCCTTCTTGATAGATTGTACATCTCCAAAGACATTCAGAAACTGAAAATTCCATTTGAGCACATGAGATTTTGGAACCAAATATCATTCTTAGAACTGAGCATCTGCTATGTTTAAAGATATTCAACTTAGATGCATACTAATTCCTAAGCTGCACATTATTTTCAAATATGACAATAATAAGCAATGTATGAATAAATTCCATTACAAGAAGAAGAAGACAATTACTCAACAGAACAAGATAATTGTGATGGACTCCATAGAGGCTTATGCCAAAAGAAGACACATTACCATTCAACCCCAACCCAACCTACTTATACCCAATCAATAACTCAGTATGCAAGGAAAAAATTAAGATATCCCCCATCAAAAGTTAAATAGAAATAAAAGATTTAACAAAAACGTAGAACTGCTTGTTGAAATTCCAGACATCTGGAAAAGAATTTTGGTAGCTTCAAACAAGGAAAAAAACTGCTTCAAAAATAAAAATTCAAAAAAAAAAAAAAAAAAGCATTTCCAGCTTTTGTTTTGCTCATATAGTAACTGTCAAATCTTAATCTTACAAATTCTCAAACAGGATTTGCACCATTATTAGCAAAGAGTTTTCAGTGGTTAATGGCCCACAGTTAATTCAAAGGTACTTCTTGAATCTTCATTTTTTTTACCAAGATTGGTTAGTCACAATGCAACCAATGGGCCTGCAATCAACAACTTCACCCTCAATTCTAGTCCTTTTAGGGACAAGAGGTGCCATTAGAGCTAGAGCTTAATTCAACCTCCACTTTGCTGTTCAAATTTTAGTTTCTCATAAGAAAAAAAGGATGCTGAAAATTTTCCAATCAAGATCTTCAATGGCAAAACAAAACAAAATCCCCTTTTCCTGTTTTCAACTCAACAAGTCATGTCTATGAATGAATAAACTACATTTGTCTTACTGCTAAACAATATACCTCCAAAAAAATGCAAGAGAGCTCTTCCCTATCAGCCGCACTAGCAACATTGGGGCTCTCCAAGTCAGGAACTATGAACTTAACAACCAATGAATCTAAATAATCAATTTGCTTTGGTAGGGACTGAATTGCCTCAAAATGTATTAAAGCCTGCAAGCATCATGGAAGAACATATTAGAAAAGAGAACATTATTGAGATATTATTTAAAAAACAAAATGCAGCTGCAAGGATATATACAAGAGAGAGACCTCAAGAAGTGGTTTTGACAACTGCACGTGCTCAAGGGCTTGGACAAGAATTTCCCTAGCTTTCTCTGCATTACTAGAAACCTACCAATATAATTGAAAGAAACAAGAGACATCAGCTATAACATATAGATTTCAGAATAAAATCTATGACCAATAATATACTTCAACAAATAACTAAGGGGAGAAATGAAAGGATGAACATAAAAATTGATTTCTGAGGACTAAGAAATTTAGTTAATTAGAACTCCATGTTATAAGAAAACATGTGTGTCTTGTTTTCATTTATAATATGACAAAGTGAAGGAACAATCAACATCTAAATAGGCAAAAATAATATAAATAAGATTATCTGAATTGAAAGACCAAAACATCGAGTCCATGTAATTTCATTCACTAAAGTTGAAACCCCAAAAAATATCTTTTAATTAAACTTTTAATATTGTAAGCAGTAAGATAGGAACAAAAATAAAACATAACAACAAAAGATGAGAAAAAAGGGATGTATATCATAGGTAATCATTAATCAAAGCATTATATCTGTAAGCTAACACACAACACAAACATGTGCAAAATAATGTTGCCCAACCTACCATGTATACAAACCGAGAATATTGCGCATACAGCATCGGTAATGTTTGTGAATGTTCTTTTCCTTTTTCAATGGCAATTGCCTGCTCATACAAGGAGTAGGCATCTTCAAGATTTCCCTGCAATAAAAAAAATAATTATGTGAAGAGAGTACATAATTACCAGAAATTTGAACTTTAAACAGCTTTTGCAGACCAACATACCAGCCGATGTTCCATATTTGCATGCCTAATAATTGCTTCAAGGAGTCCAGGTGAGATTTCAGTATGTACAAGTTGATAGGCACCTTGAGCACCAGGTATATCCCCATTTTGCTCTTTAAACCGAGCAGCAAAAAGGTGAATCTCAGCTTGTCTCTGTTATATATTTGGTGACAAACAAATAAATCATGGATAAGGAAATTAAATATAAAAAAGGAATACGACAATAATGGTAAATGTTATATCATGTGGCTCAACACTTACATCAGAAGATGAGAATACATGCCAATGTAAAATTCATTTGAAAATAACATTAACAACTCAAAATATCATTTTTTAAATACTGAAATGAGCAGAAAAAAACAGGGAAACAAATTAAAAGATAGGATCATTTCTTGAAGGGCTAAAAACAGTATCTGATTAAAAGGGAATTCCAAACTATAATCCATTCATTAAAAGAACAAATAAGGGAAAAAGAATACAAAATGATAAAAAGTGGCAGAAGGGAAAAAGTGATGGGAGGGGGAATCCCCTTTTTGGAAGGAGGTAGAAAGGGGGAGGGGTAGGTGTAACCCCTCTAGGAACACCAAATCCAATTTACCCAAAAGTGGTTGATCGGAGGAGGAAGTTGGTTTCTTAACAAAAAATTTGAAACATATTTTCCACCATTTTTTAAACCATTTAAATAATGGCATTACACTAGAATTTAATATCAATACTCTCTTTCCCTCCCTACTAAGAACAACAAGGGGGAGCTGGGAAGTAAATTCCACACTTCTCAATCTTATCATCAAGGCTTCTCAGAAAAAGGATGATAATAGAGGAAAGCTATAAAATTTCATGTCCCATCAATTTATATTCAGGGCTGCTGCTGCCCTTTACTTCTTTATTTCTAAGCTAACTTCCCAATGAAAAATATTCATATCAGAAATTTCCTACCTTGACAAAGACTTGGGTTGCACGAGCAAGCGCGTTATTTGAGAGATCCAAACTTCCACTAGCTTCCATGCATAAAATATAGCGTATCCAGTACTCAGGATAATTGGCACATGCAATCAGGCATCTTTCATATAACTTGACCACCTGATTCACATTTTTAAAAGAAATGGCATCACCTCATACAATCATATTCACCTTAAATTAATTAAAAAGGTAATACAAATCACAAAGGAGAAGGAGATATGCATAAGAAATACTCCGTTAGCGGAACAGAGAGGCCCCTCAAATACGAAAGGAGGGACCCTCCTTGCCTGACAGACAGATGGTTAGGAAGATAAGAAGACACCTGCATGCATAACATTGGAACTTTAAAACAGATATAATTTACTAACACA
Organism: Notholithocarpus densiflorus; assembly: GCA_030021035.2. Lineage (NCBI taxonomy): Eukaryota > Viridiplantae > Streptophyta > Magnoliopsida > Fagales > Fagaceae > Notholithocarpus > Notholithocarpus densiflorus. Next base: position 3,697,263 of record JARYZH020000033.1, on the reverse strand, counting down.
TCATCAACCTGGAACGTCCACTGACAAATGAGGGTTTGAAGTACTTAGCCTTAAAGCAACCAAATCGAAGGTCCATGCTTAGTCTCAGTTCAATTTCCCGTTTAAAAAGTTGCTTCATCCAACGGTTTAGCCAATAAAGAATATGGGGCAGCAAATATTACTTAACTGTGAGTCAAAGTGTAACAAGGAGGGCAACTAAAAACTACAAACCAGAGAAACTGAAAACAAGCAAACTCAAAATACCTTGTTAAAGTCACCTTCCCTTTCCACAAAATCCAAATAGGCATGCCAATTTTCAAGCTCTGCAACATTGAGGGGCCGCACATGAAAGTAGGGCCTCCTAATAGCTGTTTCAAAACCAATGATCTTAGAATCGAACTCTTTAGCTTTCCTATACATCTCTTCTCTAATGGCGATATACTTCTGCAACTCCTCTGCTTCTGTTAAGCCAGCACTTACAGGTTTGGGAGATTGTTCCACTGCATCAGGATGAACCTCTCCCTCATTTAACTGGACACTAGCCTCCGAAGGTGCACTTGCTGCTGCTGCTGCTGCCTCCTCAGCAGTCCTTAATTCAGACAAAGGCCGACTTCCAGCTAAATCCTTGAAGCTGTAGCACCATTGGCACAAGGGACGTAAATAAAACTTCAAAGGGGAAATTGCTTATTAAAAAAAAAAAACTTCAAAAAGGAATCTATTATGCAAATAACAGAGAAGAGGTGCACTAAACCCTATGTCAATAAATAAGGCATGCGGAAGCACAAAGAGATATTGGAATATATGACCAGGGACACAAAATTACAGCAACTAGAAACAAATTCGAAATCTTGAGGAAAACAGGGACTCTTTGAAGCAGTTCAAAATTAAAGCATATAAACTGAAGATCAAAACCAGTAAAGTGCAAATTATAGTCATAAATCCAAGGATATCAAGTTTGGCACCAAAATGTTCTTTCAAAAGTGAATAAAAATAAGCTAAATCCTCATAGACCACAATTAGGGAGTGAGAAAAACACTGGTGTCTCCAACCACAAAAAGATTTCCAAACCCCACTACAAACACATTCAGCCACCCAAATATTCTCCTCAATGCAATACTGGACAAAAAGCAAGACATTTGTGGGAAACATAGAGCAGGAAACATAGAGCAAACTTGAGAAACTCAAGCCCAAAACAAAAGACTGAAAGGTAAACAAATAAACATATGGGCAATGTACAAGGAATTACCTGTTAAAATACCGATCCAATTGTTGATTTGGATACTCCAAAATCCTGGTGTAAATCAAAGCAAGGCGGCCCCACTCCTGCTGCAAGTATTCGTATTCAATATATTTATCCCAAAGGGTGAAAGACAGATAATCCGTTCCAACATAAGCTAATCCTCGCTCAAAAAGCCTGAAATACCATAAAAATAGAAGGTTTCGTTATCTTATATGTATAAACATCAACTCAGGTAATGCAAGAATATCCATTAATGGGTGACTGGCACTAATGTCATGGAGAAGAAACAATTCACTGTTAACAGCATATCACTTCCAAACGCTGCATTTACCTTCCTCAAAAAAAACCATACTATGTCCGTGAAATGGAGCAGTGATAGAGGCCATCTTAGCCCTTAAACTGACGAGATCTTCCCAGCAGCAATTTGCATATTGATGCACCTCAGAGTGTCAATGTTAAAGATAGCTAAAATTCAAAGATAACTACATGACTATGACACAGGCTTTGGGAAAAAAAGGGGTATAATGAGGCAAAGAAATTGAATAAGATCCTAACAAATTTCAAACAACTACCCTGTATAGTAGCATCAAATCAAGGGTTTGCACATCAGAAAAAAAAATAACTTTTCTGAAGTGCATCCTATCAAACCTTTCCGCCATAAATGTGAAGAACCACTGTAGCAGGCATATGGAAATAATGTTAGCAACAAGAAATCACTATAGCCTTGTGACTGAGGGAACCATGCAATCATGATCTCCCAACACTGTCTAACAAAAAGGAGCTAAATCAACGTCTATTACCTTCGGATGGTGTCTGGATCTTGATATGCGCCAATAGCAAATATGCAATAATGCAACCAAATGTCCACCGAATAGGTCACTCCTTGAACCGCCCGTTCATAAACTTCCACAACTTTATCAATAGAGCCTAGATGAGCCTCATGGTCAGCATACTTTTTCCAATAACCATAACACAAAGGAAATTCTGCCAAAAAAGCATCATAAACTTTTCGGATTTTCAATATGTTCTCCTGCATGAGGGGCATAGATGAATCATTAGTTTCACCAGGGCCAGCTTTTCAAAGTGGAGAGACAAAAAAATAGAAAATAGATATTAACACCAGTTACGTAATCAAAGGGTAGGAATGTAGAAAGCAAACATATGAGAAGCCATGTCTCTAACCCATCCACAAGGCACCGATACAGTTCCATAATTATTGCCACCACTATATTACTTATTTTTATTTCTTTTCTGTTCTTTTCTTTTTTATAATTCACTTGTTACAACAAGTGAGGCGAGGGGGGATTCAAACCTTGGTTCTCCTCATCAAGGAGACTAGGCAATGCCATTGAGCTACAAAGCTCTTGGCATTATTTTTTATTTTCTTAGTTGTACTTTGCCTATTTGGTTTGGGTCAACGGTCTATAATATTCTAGGAGTAATTTTAGTTCCTTGTGGATTAAGGTTTTTGAGTACTATATAAAGGCGTAGATGACATATGGTTATTTTTTATTGGCAAGTTACACATGCACATATGGTAATTTTAGAACTTATAAGCGGGGGAAGAGGTGTCAGTTGAGCTAGCACTCATTGGCAGATGCATGGCTTTTATCAACTTTGAATAAAATTCCTAAGTTCTTCAGAGGCTAATCACCCTCAAAGTGATAATTTGGAAGCCCAACCCCCTCAAAGCAGTCATTCACAAAAGCAAATCCAAGTTTTGCAATATTGAAACAATTTCGAATAAGACTGGCAGGGCAGCAACATATCCAGTCTCCCCAATAAAAATCACCCAACCTCCCCTTTGCAAGCATAATAAAGTTACTACAGCATAACCTGATTCTTATTATCTTGTATATAAAAGCTTTTTTCTTTTTTTCTTTTTCTATCAAATGTATTTTCCCTTTATTTTATTTTTATAAGTAAAAAAAAAAAAAAAAAAAAAATTGATAAGCATGTATTTTTCCTTTATCCCATTCATAGTTTTGCTTGTATGATCATAGGCAAGAAGGGGGATGCCCCCGAACTCCCTAAAATGTATCTAATTGATCTTTAAGGTTGTCTACTTTCCTATACATGCCCCCCAACCACCCAATGGAAAACAAAAGGGGAAAATCAAACGACAAGTTTCTTGCATTCAACCTAATTTGTGGGGCTTGCGCTTTATATTCTAAGTTATGTATTAAAATCATAATACAGAGCATATATGAAAACAAATATCGTATCCATAAACTCTACCTAATTGGAAAAAGATACATGTTACTGTTTAAAAGTTAATAGAGATTAAGACTTACTTTAGTTTCTCTAAATATATTGGAATTAATAGATTCTTTATATATGTTTAATAATCAAAAACTGTGTACTTAATGAGTGAATTTTTTTATTGTGAATTTTGTTACAAATAAAAGCTTTCTTTCGGTTACTTACAAAAAGTGAGGGAGGGGAAATTTAAACCTATGTGATTGTTTACTGTAAATTATGATGTCATATTACTATATTTACACATTTTCCTACAGCTTAGAAAATGGAAATGAAATATTCTTTAAAATATAAATGTTTAGTCAACCTTAGTTTTACAAATTTACTACACATACCCCAAATCCTGGCTCCACCACTAGTGCTAGATCCTATGGATTTGTATTTTTTAAAGCTATCATTCATAATTAAAAAAAAAAAAAATGGTAAGTTGTAAAAAATTATTAGTAAAAGAAGAAACCCCAGTAAATGGGGTTCTTAACAGTTTCTATTCTTGAGAATTTAAAATACAATTAATCAAGAAACACTAAAAAAATTAGTTTGGACTATGATGGAACTTGTCACAAGCTTATAGCTTTTATCTGCAAAAGTGCCACTCCCTTTCACATGCCATGTAAATAGAGAGATCAATGAAACAATTATTATATGACATATATATTACAAAGATTTGTCATTGGGAGGTAGACAAATTAATATGGGTCCCTTCTAAAACTCAAGGTTTCCAAGTGAAAAGTCATTCCAAGTTTTTGAGAGGCCGAGGAAGTAATTTTCCTTCGAGAGCATTTGGAATGCTAGTGTGCCGCCAAGGGTGGCTTTCTTTGGAAACAAGGGATAATTATTATGGACTGGTGCTTTATGAGTAAATGACAAGGAAAGAGTGCGGTTCATCTCTTCCTTCAGTGGTGTAGTGGCTCAAGAACCTATGAAGCACGGGTGCGTTTCGAGACTCAGGTGCGGGACTCGGCAATTTTTGAAAAAGGTGGGTGCAGGTGCGGCGGGACTCGGCGATTAAAAAATTATTAAAAATATTTTTACTTATATTTTATATATTTTTATATATAAAAAAAATTAGACAGTATATTTGTATCAGTTTTAATAATAGTTTATTATATTTACATATCATATAATAGATTAATTAATTTAATGACTACTAACAAAGTAAGAAAAATCACACCTGGGGTCCCACGTGTAGGACTTGTAGCAAACTGTAATCTAAATTGAAGTGTAGGTTAGAATACAACTTGAAGTGCAACCCACCACGTGTAGGACTTAAGGCAGATTGCTTTAGAATACAACTTGAAGAAAATCTTACTTAAACCACTGGCGGACTGAACGAAGAAGTAAAGAAAAGAAGAAAAAATAAAAAGCAAAGCAGATCAGCAGAGAGAGAGAGAGGATGAAGAAGAAACCCACTTGACTGTGGTGGTGCTCTAATTTTTTGCCCAGAAAGAATCCAAGATGCAGATCAGCAGAACTTGGTGGTGCCATCTGTGATTGTGCTCTAACGATTTCGGCATTTTTTCGGCCGTTTCGGTAAGTTGAGATTGAAACGGTGCATTTTGCACCTTTTTTTTTTTTTGAATTTCGGCCTGAATCGGCCGGTACTGGTGTGTTTCGGCGGTTTCACTCGATACGGACCGAGTAATCGGCCCAAGTCGGGAAACGAAAAAAAAAAAACTGGACGCGACACCGACGCGCAGGCAGCGGCGTCGCTCGCGCGTCGGACGCGGGTGCGGTGGCCGTTTTGCCGCGTCCGTGCATCCCAGTCAAGAACTAAGGTCATTGGTTTTTTGCTTGTTCGGTGTTTCTTGGATAATGCCTTACTCCGTGATCGAGCTTCTCTCATGTTTGAAAGGACACTTTGCTAAGAGAAGTAATGGGAGAATTTGGAAAAAAGCTCTTTCATGCTTGATGTGGTATCTTTAGAGGGAAAGAAGTGATCGTTGCTTTGAAGGGAAAGAACAAAACTTGATTAATTTGAAGTTCTTATTTTTGATGACCCTTTAGGACTGGACTTCAACCTCCACCACATTTTTAACTATGGACTTTCTAGGGTTCTTGAATTCATTGAACTTTCATTAGTCATCTTTGTATTTGTTTGTACAATGTCTTTTATTTTTTTTGGGCGTTTTCTTTGTATGCTAATTGAGTTCTATTATTTATCAAAACAGAATAAAAAAATAAACAGAGGGGGGACAAAACGTACTAACATATAAGTACATTAATATACTAGGGTGTTTCAAAAAGCAATAATTTACATAACTACTTGCATATATATATATATATATATAGACACACAAAGATGCATATACGTGACATAATGTGTATCTCAGGTGACATTGTTATTAGATACATATATTAATCAACAAGAAGAAATCCATGTATCATGTCAGACAGATTCAACACGTGCCTTTCAAATTGCACAACATCTTGCAAAACTAACATGTAAACTTGACAAGAAGATGCTGATTTGTTGATAAGCTTCCTCACGGTAAAATAACAAATATAAAAACACACGGAGGATGGCAAAATTAACTGAATAATTCATCATACATTTGAAATTAATGCTGACATACCTGAGCCACCTTCTCCGTCTCTTCAATCAGGGAAGTCCAAGCATTAAAATCTAATGAATTAGCCCTCACAATGTTCCACAGTCTATCTTCTTCGGCAGACATAGCCGGTACTACAAATAAAAAGGAAAAGGATTTGAAACAATCAAGATGTTATTCACTTAGATCTGCTTATAGAAGTGTGCAAGAATAAGAAGAATAAAACTAGCAAAGGGAAGGGACACATCAAAAAGGGCGTCAGATGTAGAAACATTGACAGATGGGAGTGGTGTTCAAAATTTTCAACATGTTTATATATTAGTCCAATTTATGTGTATTTGAGGTAAATAGTAAGTATTTAATATCTAGGAAATCTAGTAAATTAGAGCCGAGGGAAGGGACACATCAAAAATTACATATGGGAGTGGTGTATAAAATTACATAGTAAGAAGAATTACATCAGTAAATTATGAATGTACGTGTATGTATGAATGTATAAATATCTTAGGCAGTTACTGAATAAAGGTTTCAATTCTATGTAGACCTGCCTGCATTAGCTAATTTAGAACTAACAAGGAAAAAATTAAATTAAATAAAGTGCCTGTGTCCATTGAAAAAGAAAATGCTATTTCAATTAAATAATATTTTATAAATAGTTTCTATGAATTTGCAGGAATCAGTTTCCTCTAGCAAATCAACAACCATTTACTGATTCTCAAATTATGTACCGAGTATTATGTGCTCATGAGTTAACATGAAGATAACGCTATGCAATATACAATCTTAAAACACCCAAATAAAAAAATCACAACCTCCTTGCCCATATCATATTAATATAACAAAAATTGCAGAGAAAAAAAAACATACCAAAACCATCAAACTGTTGCTCATCAGCAACTCTCCCCACATTCTCTGAAGCAATTCCATTCTCCACTGCCAGATATCCAGCTTCAACAACGCTTCCATTCACAGAAGAATTATTACCAGCTGATTGTGAAAGCTCTGTTGCTGCATTTTCCAGACCAGTAGCTTTCTCACTAGCATTAGCAACTCCAACATCTGGTTTAGTCTCAAATGTTGTATCAACTTGAGCTTCTTGCATGACCAGATTAGGTTCCGTACTATTTATATTCCCATCTCCTGAATCAGATCCACCGGGAACAGTAGAATTTGCATCAGCTGGAGCAGCAGAAGCAGCAAAACCTCCAGTAGCCTCAGAGGGGGAAGCACCAGTGTCAGGAGCAACATTTGAGCTGGCCTCAACATAGCCCGTGGAAGTGTGGCTCCCAGATGTATAACCCATCTCTGCAGATGTTTCAGATAGTACTGTTTCACTGTCTCCCATACTCGATGAACAGATTATTAGTCGGTGGTACAAGCTTCAAGACTTCAAAAAAAAAAAAAAAAAACAATACAACTATAAAATTTTGAAAAAATCAGGAAAATTATGCATGACATCAGAGCAATCTGTGACAATCCAAAAAATATTTACCAATCACTAAACATATTCAAAAAGATTGATTTAGCAAAATATGAGAAGGATGTTGGGGGAGGCAGGCAGGTGATGGGCAAACATGTTTGGTTTATGTAATATGTAAAGTGGCAAACCAAACAAAGTAGCTCAAGGTAGAGTTCTTAAGTCACTTTTTCAACCCCGTTTGCTAAGCCAAGAGAACCAAGCTTGAGCTAGAATTTTAGTCTTGTTCAAAAAACAAGCAGAGCCCAAGAAATGTTTTGCGCATTTTGAAGAGCATGCAGGTACAATAGACTATTATAAAACAAGTGACTTAAGTGAACAACAATTGAACACATCATTATATAGGGTGGTGAATGAAAAGTATTAAACTGCCCAAACTAGCACCCACTAATATTCTTGACCAATGTTATTCTTAATTACAAATGAAGGCGTCCAAGTATTAAACAGTGAACGAAAGCAATGGATGTTGGTAGAAAATGTATCATGGGCATGTTTATTATCGTCATTTTTCACTGTCTGATTAAAAGCTCAAATATTATTGTAAAGTGGGAAGCCAAGCAACTTAGCTTGACAGTATTGAGTATTCTATAATTTTCTTTACACTAGGACAACTCTGTCGACATATAATGCATATATGAGGACAATGACCCATTAAATCTAAGTAACAATGGTATGGTAGCATCAAAGGGACCAAAGGAGGTGGCAGTGGTAACACATTTAAAACATAAAACTAGTAATCCACTGGTTGCCATGGGTGTGGTGAGAGTCACTCATAGTGAAATTGACTAATTGTAGTGGCATTTGTTCACATTAAGAGAGGCAAAGTGGTGTTTGTGGCAGCAGAAACAACCAGGCAGAGGTATAGGAGCAGTGGTAGGGATGGTGTTATCGCTTCAGACAGTACATAAAGTCTTTTTTTCTTTTTAATTAATAAAATACACACACATGTGGCTGACCCTAACTAATTTGTTGAGAATCCATAATAGCCAACCCCAAAAAATTCTGAACTAAGGCTTTGTTGTTATTGTTGTAAAATACACACGTGCCCAATGGGTTTTGAACCCATGACCTCACCCTGTTGAGCAAGAGCTCATTGGCTTCACACAGTCTACTTTTAAGTTCTCGGAAATTTTAAATTATAGTTACAATTTATTCTAATTCAATCTAGGAAGCACAGACACTTCATTTGGGGTACCATACCCGTGTCGTAATCATGTAATCGTGTTGTAACCCTGTGTCATGTTATAATTTTTCAAAAATTTCTCATGTCGTACGACACGACACCCGTGTCCGTATCCATGTCCTTGCTTCCTAGAATTCAATTATTTTGCAAATATGGTGTACTAAACAGGACCCATTTAACAGTGAAATCTGTTTTGTAATCTACTTTAAACCAGAGCAAAAACCTAACCTAACGAAAGTCTTGCCCAAATAAATAACACAACCATCGAAAAAACCATGTGCTTGCTTGTTCTTCAGCATTTCACGCACAGAAACTACTAAAACTCTTCAAGTTTAGAATCAGTCTAATAACAAAGCCAAAGCAATGATTACAATCTCAAATTACAACTGAAAAATTACTCAAAGCGTGAATACTGTGAACTAAAACCCCACAACAAATTGTACCAAACAAAAACCAAAGCAACACAAAACTAGCACCAACAAGAAAAAACCAATAAGAACAAGTGGTTCAGATCCATACAAAGAATCAAAGAACTAGGTTTTCAGCTTTCACAGAGACAACGAAAAACCATGAACCTAGGGTTTCGAAAATGCGAGAAACTGAAACGAAAGTACGTACCTGAGGAAACAGAAAACGGCGTCGTATTTCGGAGAGTTCGTGGGTGGGATTTGGGTTTGGGAGGTTTTTGTAAAAAGTGTGTGTATTTGCAGTGGTAGTGGATGTGGATGGAAGATTTTTTTATATCTGTGGGGGTGTTGGGTTTGGTTGTTGGATCTGGGCCGTCGGATATGGGTGATTGTTTGATCTGGGCCGTCTTTCACTGTTCACTTGACTCGTGGCATTGTGTGCGACTCCATTCGTGGCTTATGGCTGTTGCTACGGCACTTGACATGACTCAATACTATAAAATGATTAATTTTTGTTACAAACTTATTGGAGGTAATAATTACAGCTCTTACTTAAAAAAAAATTTAACATTGGAATATATTTTGAAAATTTAACTTTTGAATTACATGTTTTTTAAGACTCCAATATTTATTTCAAATTCCATATCAATTAGATATTATTTATTATTCAATTCATAAATTTATTTTCTTATGCATAATTGTAGATCACAAAAACATTAAATTTAAACATTTGATTGATTACATAGTTATTTATTTTTGGTTTTTAAAAAATTTTGCAAGCATAGACGATATAAGAAGAAAATACAATCCAATAATAAATTTGTCAAAATTCACATCAATAAAAAGATAGTAATAAGTTGAGTTATAGTCAAACTTTGTCCGTATAAAATACAAATTTTTCTTTTTAAAATTTAGTAGGATTTGAAATTTATGATGTTCCCTACACGATGAACCAAAAGTTTCTTTTTAAAGCATACAAGATTCAAACTCGTGCATTTTATTTCATGACAAATAATTTTATCAGTTGAGTTGACCATAAGCTATAATGCATGATTTATTGTAATAATTTGTTGTATTGTTGTGAAATTATTATTTCTATAATATTACTCTTTTTACTTATGTCGCTTTACGAGTTGGGTGAATTTTGGTGAAGTCTAGCATTAACACTATGATTGTATATTTTATTATAGTAGATTTGACAAACCTGGACTTGCTTCCAAGGAAAAGTATTGAGGGTGATGGACTTTTGGACTTTTTAATCTTTCCTACTCTTACCATTTTAAACAACAAGCAACGAACATTCATTTCATGAGTACCAAACACTAGACTTTTATTTATATTTATTATTAAAAAAAAATGATAGAGATTACAACACTTGAGAATACAAAATTTTGACTATAGTGAGTACCAAACACTAAAAAAAAAACATAACTGTCATGGTATTTTCCTCAAAAAAAAAAAATTTCCATTAGAAGTATACAAACCATCATGTCATACGATGTTTTCGAACATTGGTAAACTCAATTATTTACATATAGAGAGTGTGACCCCCAAACTTGTGCGAGTTGCTGTACTGGACAAAGGATTGGACTCCCAATTTATTTATTTGTGAGTTTCTTCACAGTCCTACTGGTAGTTGCTTCAAACGTAGCCTTGACAGTCCAATTTCCGTTATCTCTTTGATTTTAAGTCCAACACCCCCTTACCCTTTAATGTCTCCTTTTTCTTTCTCTCAACTTTCTCCCTTTCACTCCCTCAGTTTTCTCTCACATTTTTCTCAAGATTTTCCAACCCCCCATTTGTCTGCCCTCACTCCCCTTATATAGTCTCTCCTTAGCGGGGTTCAAATCATTACTTTTTCACTATTTCCCATGCAATTCCACTTTTACCCAGAATCCCCATAAACAATCATATATTTTAAAGATTCTCTCGAAACTTACTCCAGACGCCAAATGGTGTTCAACAGCAAACTCCCCAAAGGCACTAACAGTACTCAGGAAACAACCTAAATTTAACCATTTCCTTGTGTATCTCCCACTGTCTTATCAATCGGTAATGGGCCTAGCTCAGCCCAAATACTGTGGAATTCCCTTAATGATACTTTCTAGGTCCTGACATACTTATCATTGGCCTGGGCCTATTCCTACAGGGTTTTGGCCCAACTTAATCTTCTAAGCCAGCGTTGGCTACTCAGGTCGATCTTGGACCTAAGTTAAGTGGGCCGGTACTGATTACCCGAGCCCGAGCCCCCTACAGAAAGTATGAGAATTTGTTTAGGAGTACCCAATAGAAAAATACGATAATGGTTAATTAGAAGCATTAAAGAGACATGCATTATATTTTATTTTGCATGTTGGGGTCAACTTATATTATGGATTATATATATATATTCTGAAGTTTTTTCTAATAAAAAAACATATTTATTTCCCTTTTTTTTTTCAAAAACAATGGCATTTAAGATTATGATATAAAAGTCAGACTAAATTGACCGATCATACTAGGTCAACCATGAATCGACCACCAATTTGGATTTAAAACCCATAAAACCGAAAAATATAAACAAAAAAATGGCTTAAAAAATGTTTAAACTACGGTGAGACCTGTTTGGTATTGTTGTTTAAACACCAATACGTATTTTCACAACAATTTTTTACCCACACATATTTTCACAACAGTGTTATTATAAATTTCTTACCAAACAGGCCTTAATCAGTCCAACACGTTTTGGTTTTTCTTTCCTCCCTAAAATCAAAGCTAATAATGTACATTCCAAAATTTATTGGATTATTTCTATAAATAAAAAAAAATTATTTTTACTTGAGAATAATTATGAGATGGGCATATGAAATAATTTAATTATTGTTTGTGATTTTTTTTTTTCATTTTATAAACCTTTTATATTCGGTAATGAGGTGACATGAATTACCTAGTCCTTATATTTATTTTTTGAAGAGTATTTGTCACGACCTAAGAAAGTGCTTGTCACATTTGCACCTATACCTCAAAAGGATTAGTCATGTTACAATTAGAGCTCCCATAATTAATTATATAATCTAGTTCAACCCAGTAAACAATGTGATGTGAGATTAAACACACACCCGCACAACAAAGTTATCCAATCCAATCCACATAATTTAGGGCATCACAATCCCCTTCATTTAAGTTTCCGATTACTTTGTCAGGGCTTACGTTATGCAATAGTGCCCTTGAGCCACATGGCATACCATGTTGGCTATGAGCCCATGATACCATTTGTCACGGCCACAGTAAACACTAATCACATTTACGTTATACCACAAAAGAACTAGTCAAGTTACCATTAGGACTCCTTATAATCAACTATATAGTATAGTTTGATCTAATAAACACCTAATATGAGATTTGGCACATGCACATACAACATACCTATCCAATCTAATCAGTATAACTCAAGGTATAATATTCTATGTATTTATAAATATACAAACACATTGGAATTGAAATATTCCATTCCAATGACCGATTTCAAAAAACCCCGGAAATAGTATTCAAAAGATCGATCTTGTCACCGGTAAAAGAGGTTGGTGGCGGTTTGTTCTTGTTTGGTTATGAGTACTGGCTTGTTTGAGATTTGCTCCCCCCCCCCCCCCTTAGCCTTAAAAAGGGATGGTAAAGTCCTTGCTTTTTACTAATGTTTTTTTATTTTAAAATTTTTTTAATTTATTATATATTACTATTTTCTATTTGCCTTGATTCAGTTATTGTTATTTTAATTAATCATTACATCATTATGGTTTGATCTCCAATAAATTTCCAGTCTAACCTCAAAACCTTGAACAATTTCATGTTCTAGTTTTTTATTTTATATTGGTAAGGTCTTTAAAGTGCTGATTAAGATTTTAGCATCATGTTAGGAATGACTTCTAAATATATAAGAATTTGGGGCTATTTCAAAATTAGGAAAACTCTAGATGCCACTTTTATATTTTGCTAGAACTCGTTTATAAATGTAAGAATTTGGAGATTCCCAATATTGTGGTACCATTCTTGCTCAGAGGAATTAACAATTATTAAAGTTAAAGACAGACAATTCATTATATATATATATAAATGATAGATAATTTATGATTACAACAATATGCATGGTGAGTACTGAGTACTTCGAGTTTGAGAGAGAGAGAGAGAGAGAATTGGCCCCTTTTTTTTAAGGTATATTGCTCTGTTGTGTATGACTATATGTATCTTGGAAATTAAATTATAAGCAATCGAGAAAAATAGGATTCAAGGTGCGAGTACAATTCAAAATGAAGTATCTCAATACTTATGTTCTCAAAAGCCTTATAGGGTAATTATACATTACACATGAAAAGTTCAAGACCCAACATCATGAAGGGAACAAGCCATTTGGCCTATTCAAAACATGAACTTTAAAATGCATAATACTAAAAGCAAAAGTACAAGCATAATGCAGCATTTGGTAGAAATTTACTTTGCATTGAGGCTTGATTTTCCTTCTCTAAAACGGGGCTTCTGTTTTTGGATTACAGGTTCATGAAGTTTTCTTTGCTTAGGGCCACTCTTGTCATCTGATACCCCATGGGAGACTTTTTTGGTGTTTAGAGGCCTTGCTGCCTTTACCTGATTATGCACAACCTTAGTTTGGGCTTGCATCTTCTTTTTTATACTATAATCCGATGATTTTTCTTCCATTAATTTGTTCCGACTTCCAATCATCCCATCATTATCTTAAAAAAGGGGAAAAAAAAGAATACTTTCAAATTTGGCATGAAAAAAGCTATAAATGAAAGTGATATGGTCTATTGTGATTAGTGCATGATAAAGTCATGGACCAAGGTGAAATTGATGTTGCTATATCAGCTGTTCAGGTAACTTTGTGAAAATGTTATATATGTAGCATTACCCTTCTTATATTAGAATTTAGACATTTATATGCACGTTCAAAAGCTCCAAAAAAAAAAAAAAAAAAACTCAATTTTGCATTTTTTTTTGGGGTAGAAAACTCAATTTTGCATTATACATTATTAACTTTGTTAAAAACATGATGATGAAGTTAACATTAAAAGCAATCAGATAAAAGGGAGGAAATAAGATATAGGAAACAAATTTTAACTAGCAAAGAAAATGGGAAAGGTTTGGGTAAGTTTGAATTTTATACATTTTATGATTTTATGATGTTATTGTTTTATTACTTTAGCCCCTTTTTTTGCTGAATTACTATTTTAGCCTTAGTTGTATATCTTATTTCTATAGGATAGACAATCTCTTATAAGATTATTTTGATCATTCAAAACATGACACCAAAATTTTAGAATCCATGCACAACCCATACTCATGCAAATGCAATAAAACAAATCTGATTACCCGGACTGGATAGGATAGCTCGTGGGCGTGGAGCTGAATTAGCTCTATTCTGTTCACCACTCTTATCAACTTGTTTGTTGTTTTTCTTCACTGTTCCTGAGAAGTAAGTTATTTATCTGACAAATTAATAACATCTATAGGACAAAGTTTAGCTACAAAACTTGTTGTAGCCTAAAGCTGCAACCTTACTCAATAAAATAATCATTACTCCATATTTTAAAAATCTAATTGTTGAATTGCGCGTTCTTTACACTCTTAATTCACATGTCAAATTTTGTATCAGTTAGATATTATTTACTATATAATCTATAAGCTTATATTTTATGCGTTATTTTAAATTACAAAAACTTGAAATTTAAACAATTTATTGATGACATAACTATTGATCTTTAATTTTTTAGAAATTTTGCAAGCATAGAGGATATAAGAAGAAGATGTAATCTAATGGTGAATTTGTCAAAATTCACATCCAATAAAAAAAATATTGAATAATGTTGTAGCTAGACTTTATCCATATCTATATATTTGCGTGAAACACACATTACCTACTCCTCTCTTTTTATTAAGTTATCTAGAAAAGAATCTGAAAACAACAATCAATTGTAAAAAAAATTACAGAATGAAAACTTTACCTTTGGACATAGAATTCAATTGTGCTGAGAAGTTTGGGACACGAGCCTTTGTGACTCCAGCAATAGATGAAGGGGAATCAATCCGATTCTCCTTTGCTGCGAAAATATAATTTGATCAAGGATTAAATTACTATGTGACCAATTTAAGCTTCATTGCTGGTAGCTATGACAATATTCTTATAAGCATTCTATTTTTTAGTGTGTTTTATTTTTAAATTCAATATATAGTTGAGGGATGAGGGATTTAATCATTTAAATTGTGAATATTCATTTAAAAACATTAGAAGGTGTCAAACCAATTGAGAATAATAATTAAGTAATAAAATTTACCATTTCATATTCGCTTAAATTTTTGAGACAATTAATTGATAATAATTTATCATATTACATTAAAAATGAAATTATCAATTTCAATATTATAAAGTGCTTTTTCAAGAACAATTTGTATCATCAAACCTTTTAAACCAAACAAAAAGTATTACTTCTTTTTCCTTTTTGGATTAGTGGAAAAGCTTGGCCAATCAAAGATATAAATATATATATATATATATTGCATATCCTTCTAATAAATATTTTATTCATATAAATTATAGGTATATCCTGTAATCCTATTCAAAATGAATATGTCTAGATTTTCCTTCACTCAATAAATATAAATTCTCTGGAAATAGATAGGCAGACAAAAAGCTCAATTGTATGTCCAATAAAAAATGAATCCATGACATTCGTATTAATAGTTACAATATTAATATAAATAATAAGTACTTATACATAATATTAAAAGTCTTCTAATTCTGTGACTTTACTAACTCTTCTTTATAAAAAGAGATTAAACCCCATCTTCAGTATTAGAACTATCAAATATATATATAATATATACCTTGTATGGACAGGGAATCCATAAGACTTAAAAACAGCATTGATCCATTATCATGATTTCTGGGAGGAAACTGATCATCTTGTTCATTTACCCTCACCTTCACAGTTGGATACACTTCAAAACCCAAAAGCAAATTTAAAGAAGGTTAGAAATCACCCCAAAAGACAAAAAGCTATAGACAAAAAATAAATCCAGAAAATGCAAAGAACAGAAACCCACATGCAAATATTCACTTTTGGGTTTTATTACACTTCAAAATCAAAAGGCAACGAAAGGTAATGGAAAGATTAATTTGAGTAAGACAAAATCAGACTTTAATTTGTATTCGAATTCTAAAATCAACTAGTAATTAAAAAAAACATATTATTATAAGAAAGAAGAAGAAAGATATAAGTATAGAACAAACGCTAATAATGGAAGAAGCATAGATAGGTATAAGATGGAGCTCACTTGTGTGGTTTCTTCTTGAAAGTTGAAACAAAATACAAATGAAAAACGAATTAGATGCATGTATATATATATATATATGTATGTATGTATGTATGTATGTATGTATAGTTGAGGAACATAGTTAAAGAGTTGAACAGAAGCAACGACCGCGTGGGACTGAAAAGTGCCATAATTTGGCATCTTCCATTTCTTGACTTGAAAACCAAGAAGACAGGATTCTCTAGCTGAAACTTGTCAGTGAGGGCCCCTTTCGAAGTTAGATCTCTACCGTTGATGAATGATATGATAAAAGATGGTTTCATGAAACTTATGCAGTAAATCTGACTGTAATGTTTTCCCGTGGTTGAATTTAACCAAAAAAAAAAAAACTTAGTATTAAGCCCGTTTAGTACATGTGTTTAAACACATGTTTTCAGTTTTTAAAAAACTTACCCACACGTATTTCCAAAAAATACAAACAACATTACTAGAACAGCATTACTAAACGGACCCTTATTTGTTTTAATTTGAATCCACCAGCAAAATTTTTTTTGCTTGCCACTTCAGACTTTCTGTAAAAATATTTTAAACAAAGCAATTTTTGTTTTTTATTTTATTTTATGAACAGCCAAACACTTTTAGTTGCCTCTTTTTCTTTTTCTTTTAGAACCTTTTTTTTTTTTTTAACTCAATAGTTACAATGAAGGAGAAAGAATATAAATCAGTAATGTTTTCATTAGAATTATCAACAAGTTCCCGCCAATTAAACTATAAGGCTAATGAGTCATGACCATCATCACATACATTGTATTTAATTATTAAAAATAAAGCTCTTTGGCCCAAAAAGAAGGACCTCGCTACTATTTTTTTTTTTTTTTTAACTTTCATGATCCTTTTGTTGGAAAAATGAGGTCAACTTTCTTTTTTAATTTTTGTCTCACTTTTTATCAAATAATGCATAAATGGAATGTGATTGATTAATTAGATTATTGATTTGGAGGATTATTTTGGTTATTGAAAGATTCATAAGCAGAGACGGACCCACGTTAGGACAGAGGGGGGCCATGCCCCCCCCCCCCCCCTCCCCTCCCCCATTTTGAAAAAAAATATAGCACTATATACATTTCTATTCGGAAAATTAAAAATTTCCTCCAAAACCGTGTGCAGTGAATAGTAATAAATGTTATTAATTGATAACGTTTGTTTGTTGATTTATTTTATGAATTATTAACTATTTTTAGAAAATAATTTATTAACATTAACGTTGTTGTAGCTTGTGGGGTATGTTTGGTTTTTTTTTTGGACTAAATTTTGAAACTATAGAGCTATATAATATGGAAATAATGAAACTTTTATTTGAATGGTTGATGATGAGAAAATTATCTATAATATTTGATTTTTTTAAAGAGAAAAAATTACAAATAATTTGAAGCTAATAATGTAGTATTGCCTCTAGTGTTGATGTCCCAATTCATGAAAATTTTCAAACAAAATTCCAAAAAATTACCACCGATTAAATCAGTATCAATCCAAATTGTGAAAATATGAGATTTTTCTTGATAATTGTGAAAATATGATATTATAATGTTAATGAATGGGATGAAATTTGACAAAGCTTGAGTAGATGTTAGTTTTGATTTTCATAAACTTTTTTGTATTTATATTTGCCCCCCCCCCAACTTCGAATCCTGGTTCCGTCCCTGTTCATAAGAAAGTAAAAAAAGACAATTGTCTAGTAAGTTAAAGTGTGATGCGATCAAATTGCGGGATGGCATAACTTAAGAGAGGTTAGTTTTGTGACTTTTGTCCCCTTTTCTCATATGCCATAACTTAAGAGAGGTTAGTTTTGTGACTTTTGTCCCCTTTTCTCATATGCCGCTTTTAATAATCACGTAGTACAAGGCCTAACTTACCATTATAAATATGGATTTGTTGTTTTTTTTTTTTTTTTTTGAGAATAAAACTGATGGATTTTATTAATGTAATTCAACTATATCCAATAGTAAAATCGAACCAATATGTGATGGGATATCTTCCATCCATACTTGAACATTTAGTATGCATAATACATTTCTAGCTAGACTATGAGCAACCCTATTGTTGTTTCTTTTAACGTGAGAATACAACAATTTTACAAAATTGTTAGGAAACATTCACTCAGTAAACACGTTGGACCTTGCACTTGATCACCCATAAAACCTTTCACACCCTACATGTGATCAGAGTAAGTGGGATAATTGGTATCAGACTCGTAACTTCTCCCTTCATTATCTCCCTTCTTCCACTTGTCTGATATGGTGCCGCTCTGAGATAGGAACCGAACTGTCATTTATTAGTGGTTGGAGAGCTCTTGCTACGAATCCATAGCTCGCATTGTTTGTCATAGTGTTTCAAATGACCATACCTCTCATACTGAAAACAAACCCATGATTTCTCCTCATTCTCTAGCTTGAACACCCTACCTCGGCATAAAGGAAGAGTACTATCCACTGTGAAATGTTCCTGAATGAAGTTACCTCCATCATCATCTGTGGATTCAGGTGACCTTCGGACCTCTCCAATGGTTTCCCAAATGCTTTCTGCAATATCATGAACCTGAACCCGAAACAATGCTTTATCAAAAACTAGATCTTTGAGTTTTGAAAACTCTTCAAATGTTTGCAAGACCACAAGGTGTTTGTCAAAACTCCATGGCTGATTTTTGATTATCTTTTCCACATCTAAACTGTTGTCGAAAACAAAAAGCACCCTATGATCTCCTAGATTTCGAATTTTGTAACCATTCACCTGTAAACACAAAATTTCCCAATTGTAGAAAACTAAACAATTGAAAAGAAATAAGGTTTGCAAATAATAATTTGTATTGATGAATAATGAGTACAATCTCTATTTCAATTCTTTTACAAAAGAACACCCTCTGATTCTATCTTCATTGAACTTGACTCGAACAAGGAATCTTCTTAACTTTAGTTGTAAGATGGATTGAACGGTCTCTACAACAAATCTCTAGGTTTGAGCTTATTAGAGATTTATTGTTCTTCAAGTCTTTGAATATGAAGGCTTTTAGGTTGAAGTTCTTCGGGGCTTTAGAGGCTTGATCCGTTGAGCTTCAAGGATTTGAGGTTTGTTGAAGTTTATGGAGGCTTTTTCAGCTTAATTCCAATAGAACTTCAAAGAACTTATTTGAATGTTCTTCGTGTGTTCTTGAGGCAGAATTTCTCCAGAGCTTTGACGTCTTAGAAAAATTCTCTTTTTTTAAATGAGAGGAGGTATGCCCTCTATTTATAGTGGTTTCAAAGGATAAGTCCCACTTGGGATTGACTTCCTTGTAGATAATTATCTCTATTATTATTTATTTATTTTAATAGAGATAATGACTAACTATTATCATTCCAATTTAATTGAGATATTTATCTCTATTTAATTAGAATAATTATCATCAAGATATTTATCTCTATTTAATTAGGATAAATATCATCTTAAATGACACATGTCAACACTTGATTTATCTAATTTAATGACATATTAATTTAAATTTTGTCACTAAATTTTGATGTGGCATCTTATGATTGGCTTAAAATTTTGCCTCCTACATCACCGACCTTCATCGTTGCTGAAACGTACGAACCACTACCTCCACAATGAGATAGCATGAAGTTAAAAACTTTGCTACTATAATGTATTCCCTTGATTTATGAATTTTTGGAAGGACAAAACCAGCATGTTCTCTATCAGATAGAGATAATTCAGACAAATTTTTAGTGAGGTCTTCCATGGTGAGCAATGAAGAATAGAAAGAGAAGTAACACTGCGTAGAAGAGAAACAGAAGGAGTAAAAGTGTTTCCCAAAACCTTGAACAAAACAAACCAACAAACTCAAGAGGCACACTTGGTGACTCCAGAGGGCAAAGGAACAAATTAACAGATAAAAAACAAACTCTCCTTCAGAGAAGGGACAAAAACTTCTACTGCCTAAGAGAAGAGGGAAAAAAACCCAACTTTCTTAGCGACAGAGAAACCTAGATCATGAATTATAACTTGAGGTTTTTTTTTTTTTTGAAGGCATAATTATCGTTGGATTTGTTGTTAAGAGAACAAATCATTTGCTACTTCTGGTTCTAGATGGTTTGAGCATTAAATTGAGTAAGAAATATTTTAATTAGTATTAATACTTTAGTTCAAGAGTTTAGCTCAACTAGTAAAGTTTCTGATGGTTGAATAAGAGATTTGGGGTTCAATCCTCGCCTACACCGAAAACTGATTGGTGTCTTGGTTTAATGATAAATAGCTATCATCAGGAGCGGACGTCATAGGTTGAAACTCTCTCTCAAAAAAAAAAAAAAAAGGGCGGGGAAAAAAATCTAGTGGGTGTTTATATATTTTAGTATTTTTTAAAATTATTTCAATATTTATTATAATTTTTAGTTGGAAATATTGTGTTTAAACTATATTGTTTGACGTATTTTTACATATCACTAACAATAATTATATGAAAATTTTTAATTTTCTTTGGAGAAGCTATAGTACTCAACTTTCAAGAATTTTAAAATAGTACTCTAATTAGAACTTTATTTGAAAAATATAAATTTTATTGACAACATTAAAAATGACATGAGCTTGCATTAAATCTGAGCCAAAATATAATTTACACATTCTAAGTTTAAATTATTTTATTTAAGTCCATTAACTTTAGCAACATTGTTATTTAGTCATTCCATCTATAGTTGTTTGAAAAAAAACTGTTAACTCATAGCAACAAAATTTAAACTTATTGCACTAAATTGATAATTCAAAAAAATTTAGATTGCATTTGCCTAAATTTAATTTTTATTTATATAAAATTTTAATAATTTAATTTATATTTAACTAAGTGATTTTTCCTTATGCAACCCAAAATAAAAATAAAATAAAATAAAACTAGTGTGAGTTTTTCCCAAAGCGTGTTGGACTCGGAGAAGGGCTCTTTGCCTCTCCCCTTATAAACCCAAAACCCTCCCGAGGCTTGAGTTGCTGAGTCTTATTCCGTGCCTTCTTCATCCACCAACTCTTTAATTTCAAGTTTTCCATGGCTTCCCAACCAAGAAAAGGCGGAGTCTCCTTGCCAGAGAGTCGAGTCCCCATGAAGAACAAACCCAACGTCGACAGCAGCATAATCTCGAAGCTGAGAGAGTCCACCATCGTCTCCATGGTGTCGTCGCGAGGCAGAGAGGTCGCCACCGACGCCATACTCGTAACGAAGAAGCTCATGAAAAGCACTGGCAAGGCGGCGTGGATCGCCGGAACCACCATCCTCATCCTCGCCGTGCCTCTCTTGATCGTGACAGACCGTGACCAACGGCTCAACGAACTCGAACTCCAGGAAGCTAGCCTCCTCGGCGTCCCACTCCCACACCCACACCCATGAGAGAGAGAGAGAGAGAGAGTTCTTATTCCTAAGGATTCTGTAGTTTCTAGGATTTCGGATTTTACAATAATTTCATAACGTCAGCCTCTCGTTAAACTTAAAGCATGCGATCTTACTGCATGACCATGTTTTTTGCCTAGTCATAAATCAAGTAATATAGTGGTGAGGAAATTGCTTGAGCAGTTGAGCATTGTTTTAAAAAAAATTTCTAACTTTTCTTTGTTTTATTAGCTTCTCTAAATTTGATTGTGATCTTCTTATTTAGGCAATCTGAAGAATTGGTTGTGTTTGTGTAACACGATTCTGATGGCCTTAATGATCAAGGGCTTGTTAGTATGAGTGTATGAGTCTACTACGTATATATATACCTTGATGATAGATCCTCCTCCTTCTTGCACCATGGTTTCCAATCACAATATATAGGTTTACATCAAAATTTTTTTTTTTAAATTTTTTATATAGGAAATTACATCGAAGTTTAACTTTAAAGTTTACGCCATAAGGGAATTGAATCATAGGGTTTCCTCAAAAAAATAATAATAATAGTAATAATTCAACAGAATTATGGGCTATTCGACGTGGGCTAACCATGATATAGAAATTGGGCTATATGAATATCATCTTAGAATCAGACACTGAATTAGCAATAAAATTACAAACTAAAAGGGAGGATCCTGCTAGGTCTCTCTACTCTAGTTTATAATTGTAGGGTTCTCCTGTGGATGGTGAGGCTAGCAAAGAAGGGCAGGGAGCCAGGGACAAAAAGCTTGGCTTAATATATATATGACTTTAAGGGCATTGGGACTATGCTAGTATGCCCTACTAGCTATGTAAATCATGTGTGATATTATAAATTTTTTTTAAAAGAAACAATGCTTGCTTAGTTTTAATATAATAAATAAATAAAACTTTTAGTCTATTTTACTTATGTGATGCTAGAAAATTTAAATTCAAGGAAACAAAGATTGATATTTGTTAGTCCATTGTCTTTTATTTATCTATATTTTTTTTATGCATTTAGTATTTTTTTAGTATTTAAAATTGGTTGCATTAGCATTGGCATTTGGCATGATACTTTTAATGAAGTGGGATGGTTACGATTTAATTGTTAAATGCATGATGAAGGGATGAGATTCCAATGTTAACGAAAAAGCGCTATTATAATAGCATTTATATCTGGTTGGGAATAATTTCTCTATCAAGTCACTTTTTTCACTTTAGTGTGCGTTTGGATTCCACTTCTCTAACCAGTTTTGGCTTTTTTTGGTGGAATAATTCTTAAGTATTCTCGGAACATGGAGAATGGTACTTCATTCTCTCACATTCATGGTGGAGTCTACCATGAATGTGAGAAGGAGCACCATTTCTTCGTACTATGAAAGTACCTAAGAATTTTCCTATTTTGTGTATTGTTTGTGGAGCCCGCCACATCACTATTTGTTTTTTTGTTTTTTGATTTAAGCCAATTCATGTTTAGAGCCTCCAACAGCTTAGCCATATTTTGGTACTGGTTGGAGAGTAAAAAATTACATTTGTCTTATCTACATACTTTTTTAAATACAATTTCCATTAAACTCTTTAATATCTATCATTTTTTTATCTCATTTAAATATTATTTCTTCATTCCTTTTTAAATATTTTTTATTCATTCCCATCAACTATATTGATAAAAGATACTAAGAAGTGGAGAGAGAAAAGAGAAAATATTAGTTTTTTAATTCATCTTTACAAATTTTTTAAGCCAACAAATTGTTCTGCTCATCTAAAGTAACCTCCAAATAAAGAGAGTGACTGTAGATGAGCAAAAACAAATTTTCCTAATTTGCAAATACTGTTGGATCTGGTTTTTAAGGTTTCACTCTCTAATTTTCATATGATTTTGGTTTTAGCTCTTTTATAGAAGATGCTCTTAGCTTTTCTTTTTCTTTTCATTTTTTGCCTTTTTATTCGGGTCCCAAGCCAATTAAGTCATCGAATGGTAATATTTTTGTTTCTTGCTTAATATATCTTTATATCTCTTTTAACTTTTTGTCTATAATGCTGTCAGCAAAAAAAAAAAAAAATTCAGTTTGTTTTATTTAATTTTTAGCTTTTATCTATAGTACTTTCAACAAAAAGCTAAATAAGTTATTCTCAAACGACACTTTAATTGCTCACTTTCAAAACACACGCTACATGTTATTATCTATTTTGCAATATATCCTATTGAAATACTATTTTCTACACACATAGCAACAAACCACCAACCCATCTCATATCAAACCTCGACCCCAAGCGGTCGCCACAAACCACCATCTTGCACTGACTCACCAAATTACCATACTATAACTAACTTCTTAATTTTTAATTAGAATATTTATGGAGGAGACTCAATTCAATAAGATTCAAACGTAAGGATGAGATTTCTCAAAAAAAAAAAAAAAACACGAAGGATGAGGATGGGCAAAATTGAGATGTCAATATAATCAAGCAAATTTGCAATGGAAGCGTAATTAAAAAATCATTGTTCTTCTTCATGCTCATGGTAGTTGTTTAGCCAATAGAACTCCTTTCAGCTGCACCACTCATAACCACGGATCTTCTTATAAAAGAAGGTTGATGTTTAGACAGTCTTTATTTTTAGCCCTCTAACATTGTTTTAAATCCACTTGAGGTTGATGCAAGGGGTGTGATTTATCCACACTATTTTTCTAACGATGTTAATTTAGTTAGTGTTAATTGTTCCTTCGAGGGAAAGGGAAAAAAGATTTGGAAAACTGAGTGGGTGAAGGAAACTAGGGACAAAAACAATATTGACACTAGTGCATTATATCACTATGTTAGCATAAAAAGAAAAGGCACCAGTGCATTAAGCAAGGCTTTATGGCTTGTGAGTTGTGAATGGTGGCGGCCCACTATGCCCTAACATATTCGATACTTTAAGCTATTTAATAATGTTAGGACACATCCAACTACACACTCAATTCTATAACACATTTAAGTGTCACCTTATGATTGGTGCACCTTTTTTTTTTTTCCTAACAAGTACCCATAGTGCTCCCATGTACGTGCTGAAATCCAATCACAAATTGACACCCAAAAATGTTATGAAATTAGATGTTAGCTTAGGTTTGTCTGTAAGATTTGCTTCTTCCTTCATAAAAAATTATAGGACCACAACCAATTGCACACTTATTTTCACAACTATCTGATGTGGTTAACTATGAGTGGTGAAAAAAGAAAAAATGATGATCCATGTGAAAGTGATTAGTAGCAATAATCTACCACATAGGATAGTTGTGAAAATAAGCATGGATTAATTGTTTGTGTTCTTAGAATAACTCTTACTTCATGACTTAGCCTCTGTGTGAACATATTTTTTCTTGATTATGACTTTCTAGAATGCAATCCTTGCACATCATATTCATATGAGCTACCCATGACATCAAACCACGTCTGCATGACCACGGGTAGAGAGCCAAGAGCCCTAGGCTCTGCCCTTAAAAAAGAAAGGGAAAGAAAAAAAAAGACACCTTAAAACATGAAGTACGTAATTTAATGTAATCATAAATTAATAAAAAATTGTAAGTACTTATTGTAGCCAAAGTGCAAACAAAGTGGTTCTAAAAGCATTAGTGATTACGATGTTTTCTTGTTTTTGTTTTGAAAAAAATGCAAAATATCTCAATGATTGATACAAAGTTGTTCTTTAATGGGAGAAGATGACCGTTTCATCACGAAACTGTCTATTTTCTACTTCTCAAAATGTTACCCTAATAACACACAAGAAAAAGAGAAAAAATAACATAAAGAGATTTATCATATGGCCCATTTCTCATTGCTTAATCGTGAAGAAATGAATGAGGTAACAATCTTGACGAGAACATCTGACAATCCAATCAAAAAATGCCAACCAAGAATGGGAAAGACATGAATATTTAATGATTATATATATCAGGCCACTAATTTAGTTGAACACTTGAAATTTCTTGAAATATTTTGCGGAACTTTGGGCTCAAAATTGACTATATTGATCTTAATGGATAAGGTCACACATGAAACCATGGACCCCAAATCTACATGACAGGCAACCAGTACCTGGATACAGAATCCTAAAAAGAAGAATAAATAAAATTGGAAATAAAGTTTCTAAGTCTAAAAAAATCATGACTTTTCTTAGTGAAAGCTGCTCCATTGTATGATTAGTCACCAAGCAACGTGTGCTGGAATGCGTGGCGCCCAAAGGAACAAACAAACCACTCAGAAAAAACTAAAATTACTATTAATTTTATTTTATTAAAAAAAAAACTAATAATAAAGTGGCCTAACAATAAATATGATTACTATCAATCATATCAATGACATAATAGGAATGGATACATATTTGAATTACTTTTTGATTGATATTATATCAACACCGTAATAAATAAATAAAATTTAATTAGTTGTTTTATGTTTAAAAGTTAGCATGCCAATTTCTAAAGGCTTACTAAAATTTGTAATCTCATTTCAACATTTTTCTATACTTGGCTAGAATTAAAGAAGTACATAAACAATTCAACAGAAACAAAATGAATTAAACAAGTATCCAATATGTTTCTGTTTGCAGGCTCAAATATAAAAATACTAGAAACCCACTAGCTATTTCAGATTGGGACTTCTTGAGTTCCAACTTCCAAAACAATGGCTCTGCTTACCAGAAGCCTGCAGCCAATTACACGCAAAGGAAGTAACTCTTTAGTATTTTTTTTTTTTGGTTGTTGATAAATTTGATAGTTACAATAGAGAAAAAGAATTTATTTACATCGTATATGTCTCCATTTGAAATAATAGGAGATGCTAATTAAACTAAACTTGCTTAAAAAATAATTTTTAGCAAACAAAATTTAAAGCAGTTCCAATGCAAAATACTCAGATTCAAAAGTTGAAGTTTCATTCTATGGTTATACATGCAAAGTTGACTAGTTGAGAGGTAACTAAAACTGCAAGCAGGGAAGTAAATATTGTTATTCACCTTTACTATGGCTATAAATCTTTGTACATCATAAAGAAAATGCAAGTCTGAAACTAAAGTTAGTAGTATGTATATGTAATGTGGGGGACAGATATCTTTTCTCTTCACATTCCCCAAAATTGTCCCTAACTTTACTTTCTCTATTCTCTCATATCATATCATGTCAAAACTAAAGCTAATGTAAAAAAAAATTAGACCCACCACCTGGTCCACCCATCTTTGTAAAGCATCGCAAACTTCAACAACCCTCTCCTCTCCTCAATGATCTGCACAAAAGGGCATAATTCTCAATTATTTGGTAATGTGCATACTGTGATAAGATATAAAGCTTAATAAAGATTCAGGAATGCTAACATACATACTAGCAATCAAACCCTCAGCCTCCATGCTTACCACCTTTTCTCTTCAACGCCGACTTAAGAAACAACAAACAAACAATAACAAAGCCAAAGGCCGCCAAACCTCCAACTGCAATGGCTACTGTCTTCTGCGTGTGTTGTTTTCCAGTTCCTACACGATCCAAACATGTCACATGTACAATAGGCTTGGCTCCATATGCAACAACCATAAGAGTAAATGTAGAACTATAAAGGACCCACCTATCCCAATCACTCATAAAGACCAATTTCTCTCTCTTTCCACTAATAATCAATTGGTTTTAATTTTTACAATAATAAAAAAAGAAATCACCCAGGCCCTCCTTTAATTCACGTCTGCCCATATTTTATGCACCCTGCACCCCTTGGAATATGGGGAGGACCCCTTGTCACTCATTAGATGATTGTCAAGAGTATGAGCAATGACATACACAATGTTGTTCACAATTTATTTTTACACTGATATGACCTCCATCAATTTCACTAGATCCATCACTAATATTATTTTTATCATTTCCCGATTACAATAGCTAATATGAAGCCATTATTAAATAAATTGTGACAATAGTTCCATCACTAATAAAAGTGTTGTGTAATTGGACCTATTGTATTAGTATTTATGCAATTGAATCAATTCTTTTTAAAAAACAGGTGGATTTTATTTTGTTTAGTGTCTCGCTCTCTCTGAAGTGACTTTTCTGGATTCCAAACTGGGCATAAAAACATGAATATATCAAATATGTGCATCTCTAACTTTACCTGATGATGAATCTACGCTGGGGACACCATATGGATAATAGCTATAGCTAATATAGCACTTGTGGAGATACTCTTGTCCAGAGATAGAGTCACCACAATCAGCTTTGACTCTCTCCAAAGCTGTCTTCACACAGTCCCCACAATCATCACTGCCCAAATCACCCTCACACTGCCCCAACACATACACTGACTCATAACTCCCTGTGTAAAACAAACCCCCATCACCACTACCACCACTCTTAACCCCACTCTCCACCATATCAAAAGCTGTGTCCCTCTTCTGCTCAAACCCTGATTCACTTGCTTGAGTTGATCCACACGTTTTGTACAACAACTCAGTATTAGGCACTTGTTTGAACCCAACAACCTCATAACGCAAGTAACATCCACTGAGTTGGATTCTAGCTGCTATAGCTTTGCCACAGAGCCCGTCAGCCCTACTTATGATCATGCTCACACAGCTGTAGCAGTTAGGGAGAGTGAGGTCCCCTCTGCATTGATACAGACCCATCATGGCATTTTGGCTGTCACCACTGGTGGTTGTGTAGAAAGTTTTCTGTGAAGCTTGTGAAACTAGAGAAGACAATAGGGTTTTGAGGTTTTGTGAGTAAATTGGGTCTGGGAAATTTTGTTTTGCACAGCCCTTGTACACCAAGTTTGTGTTATCTGCAGCAATTGTGACATAGGGGAAGAACAAAAAAATTGTGATGAATGAAAGCAGAGAAAGATAAAATAGAAAGAAAGGTTTTTTGTGCAAACCCATTTGGAAAAGTTTGAAACTTGTTTCTAAACCATGGGTGCTTAATTTGTGAAGGGTTTGGAATAGGAGCTTCCAGAGATGGGTTTTGGTTGAAATCAAGGAAAGAGAAATTCAAAGTTTTTGCAATATAGAGAGAGTGTGGGGATTTGGGTGTCCTTCCTGTGGGGTTTGGAAACTTTTTGGGGAGGTTTTGTTTGGGTAGTTTTTCTCTTTTCAGTGCCTTTAAATGCTTTGTTTGCTAGCTCCGACTTACTAGTTGCATTAATAGTAATTGGGAGAAGATCATTAATGATATTTGATGAGTAGTTAAAGAAATAATTATTTCATTGTCAATATATTGAAAGTGAGAAAATTTAGAGTTTAAACTGTTAACTATAATCAATACTCAGATTATGATAGTGTGCGTGATGATAAAGGGAGTATGATCTGATTTTATTCTGTTGCAGAGTTGGACCAAGAAGTACAGGGAGCGTTTTGACCAAGAATTCAAAGGTGGGTCTGACGACTCTGACTGGTTTTAAGGGTTGGGTACTGTCTTGCTGTCCAATTAATCTCTTTTCACAATTTTTTTATTTTTTTATTTGTTTTCACAACTTTTTTGAGAAGCTGCAGGGGCAGAAAACAGTCAATATAATAGTAAAAGTAAGCTCAAAATAATTCAAGTTTATAAATTGAGAAAATTTTTGCAGACACTCGTATTAATTCAAAGTTGAATAATTTAATTAACCAAAAAAAAAAGTTGAATAATTTGGTTTTAAGAATTAATTCAAAGCAAAATAAACTTGGGTTTATTTTTTGGGACATTGAAATGAAAGCTTTCTGAAATCTTCTCCTCCCCCAGGTAAAATCCTGAAAAGTGACAGCCATCCTTGCATGGGCAAGTCTGAACGGATTGAAAAAAAGAGAACTTGTTAATTATTAAAAATATAAACAATTTTTTTTAAAGTAACTTTCCAATCACCAAGCTTTGTTTTATTATAGCAACCAATCACACAAATGCCTTAGCAATGAAAACAAATAAGTATTTCTTAAGATGGGTAGACAAAAGCCTTTTGATTAAGTCATTAAGTGGTATTCCAATTGGGAATCTGGGTTTGGGACTTTGAATCCCTCTATATAAGTGGGAGAAAAGCAGCAAGAAATGTTATTGACAAGTCACTGACAAAAACAGAAATCTCTTTAAAATGGGGTAAAGCATAAAAAGTGATACGGTGGTGATTTTGAGAGGCCGCTGGTAACATTGTTGTAGTAACATTATTTGTATTTTTTAAAAATATGTGTAGGTGAAAAAGTGTGTGAGAATACATGTAATGTTGTTTAAAAACTGAAAACATATGTTTAAACACATTTACCAAACAGACCCTGAATCTTGACAGTAGATTATTTTGTGGTTGCTATGTAGAATTGGGTGATAAAGGGAATAATAATGCTACCAATAATGCTACGCATATCACAGTTTCAACTTGTCCTAAAATAAAAATCTCTTAACAGATATATATATATATATATTTTTTTTTTTTTTTTTCTTTTGGTGGGAGGGGGAGGAGGGTCATTTGCATAAGAGTTATAATTCATTGGTTTTATATGTAAATTAATTGTACATTTGGTATTAATAGAATTTTGAGCAGTTTAGGAAATGTTTTCTAATCTCTTACACTCTTTCAAACCAAGAATCACAATGTGAAATTATTACATTTTATTGTATAATCAACAATTGTCTTATTGGAAACAGCTTATTTAGCTTTTTACTGAACACTTTTTACTGAAAATGTGTTAAAGTCTTGTACCTTAATAAAATTTGAAAAAGGGAGAAAATACGAAAAAATGTGAAGTATTAAAAAGTTGTACATAAAAGTTAAGAGCTAAAAGCTAAGTTTATAAGTTGATGCCAAACTACTAGCTCATAGAGGCATTTAGGTTTGCTGAACTTGTAGCCTATGTTCAGAGATTTCCCTGGTGCAACAAAATTTCTGGTTAAATTGTGGCTTCCTTGGTCCACTTATTGATTTCCCTAAACCAAATCTTACAAATAAGTATTCTCTTTCTAAAATCCTTTTGGAGTGTCTTTCTGATTGGAACATTGATTTGAAGTTATCTGTCATAACTGTAGATAGTGCTAGCAACAATGATGGCATGATGAAACTTGTTTCGGGTAAGCTTCAAGTTTTTTTTTTTTTTTGAGAGAGTTTCAACATATGGCGTCCGCTCCTGATGATAGCTCTTTATCATCAGACCAAGACACCAATCGGTTTTTGGTGTAGGTAGGGATTGAACTCCAGATTTCTTATTCAACCATGAGAGATTTTACCAGTTGAGCTAATTGGAACCCACCGGATAAGCTTCAAGCTAGTTCACTTATTTTAGGTGGAAAATTGTTGCATGTGCATTGTGTAGCACATATTTTGAATTTGGTTGTTCAAGAGGGTTTGAATGTAATTGGTGATGGTATTGAGAAGGTTTGAAGTAGTGTATATTTTTGGACACAATCACCAAAAAGAACAGGAATTTTTGAAAAAATATCTCGCCAATCACATATTGCAAGTATTAAGGAATTGGAACTTGATTGTAGGACTTTTTGGAACTCTACATATTTGATGCTTTCAATTGCTTTGATTTATAAAGATGTCTTTCCCCGTTTACTATGTTGTGAGCCTCAGTATCAATTTGCTCCAACTAATAGGGATTGGGAGGTAGCACAAATTATTTGTGAGAAGTTGGGTTACTTTCATAAAGTTACTAAGTTGCTTTCTGGTACTGCCTACCCTACGGCTAATCTTTATTTTCCTTCGGTCTTTCGGTTGAAGATGGAATTAAGTCAGTGGCTTTCAAGTGAAGATGAGTTGGTTAAGAAAATGGCAGCAAAGATGTTAGCTAAGTTTGATAAATATTGGAGTGACGTTCATGACATCATGAGTTTGGCTTGTTTTAGATCCAAGATATAAATTGATGTTACTGACATTTTATTTTAATAAAATGTATGGTAGTAAGGCTAACGAAGAAATTGACAAGGTTAAGAACCTTCTTTTTGAGTTACTTGCGAAGTATGACATAGAAAACATTGATAGATGAGTCATTTATTCTCAAGCTTCATCTTCTACATCTACATCAAGTGCTGCACATGAACATAATGATACAATGAGGGACAATGATTTGTTTGTTAGTAATGCGACTACTAACATAGGCCAAAGGAGTATGGATATCATATCGGAGTTTGAACTTCATACCAGTGAGAAAGTGGCACCTAGAACTGAACAATTTGATGTTTTGGGTTGGTGGAAGCGTAATGGTAGTAAGTATCCTACTTTGCAACGCATTGCAAGGGATATTTTGGCTATTCCTATGACAACAGTTGCCTCACTTTTAGCACTAGCGGGAGATTGTTGAGTCCACACCGTAGCTGTCTTCATCATGATACCTTAGAAGCATTGATGTGTGGGCAAAATTGGTTATGGAGCGAACTTAAAGGTGTACCAAAAGATGCTACCATTCAAAACGTTCTTTATGATTATGAAGAAAATGAAATGGAGGAAAGTTATGCCATGGAGCTTTCAGACTAATGGACAGGTATTATTATCCTTGATTATCCTTGATTTTGGTCTATGTTTGGAAACTGGTACTTTAGTTTAGGTAGAGTTATAATGATATGCATTTTATGGGGTTTTTGGTTGTATCATGGCATTTTGTTAGTGCTTCTTACATGAAGATGTAAACAAAAATGTTGTGTTTGTCAGATATTGAATGCTCGTGAATATATATTAGATCAACATCTTTCTTTCCAAAAAATTTTCTTTATTGTATCAGTTACCCTCCATTTGATTCTGTTGGATCCTGCTCACCATCTAGCATCAAAATGACTTCCTACTGTAGCACTTGCCAATTCTGGATAAAAACCCCTTATTTGAGAGGCAACTGTCTACTTATGCTATTGATTAGTGTCTAGGCACTGCAAT
Organism: Notholithocarpus densiflorus; assembly: GCA_030021035.2. NCBI lineage: Eukaryota > Viridiplantae > Streptophyta > Magnoliopsida > Fagales > Fagaceae > Notholithocarpus > Notholithocarpus densiflorus. The sequence goes on along the minus strand of JARYZH020000033.1, from coordinate 3,664,624 downwards.
GTCTATTGCTTGAAGTTGACCCAATATGTTCTACAGATATTTGATCTGCCACTTTATAGATTTCACTATATGATCCACCATTTCTTGTTCTGTTTCTTGTCCTATCAGATATTTCATCTCCTCTTGGTATATGTTTAAACAAACCTTTTTGCATATTGTTGAAGCATCACCATATTGCGATCAAAAGTAAATAATGGGTGGATATCAACTTCTGGACAGTTTTCCATTTCTATTTTCCCTTTACATTGGAACTCATCTCCTGCTTACAATAAATTGATTATTTATGTTTGTTTTGATAGGTCCTACGCTGCTAGTTGATGTTCCAAGGGATAAGAACATTACTGGTATGTTCTCTCTTCTTTAATTAAGATTGATTTTACTCTGCTATGTGCAGGCAACTGGTATGCCGAGTTTGTTAGTTGGCCGATGTGTTTGTGTATGTGAATATGAAACAATATTTGGGTATTGTGAATTCTCTGTGTATGTGTTTATTGTGTTGTATCACTGTGTGTGTGTACGTGAAGTTTACAAAGACGAGATATTGCAAAATTTATATTGTGTATTCAAGTAAGAAAATGGAAAGTGTCTTGGGTAGTGTGTTGTTACCTTTGTTTTCTCTGTTGCTTTTTTTTAGAGCCATTTCTGGTGTTTGACTGAGGATGATGCTTGGTGTTCTCTGCTCTCTTATTTTTCTTGGTGTTCCCTTCCTTTATTGTTTCTTGAGTAGTGTTTGTTCTTTTTACTATTATTTATGTTTGTTTTGACAAGTCCTACGCTATTAGAGTTCATGATGAGTGATTTTTCACCTGTTTCATTTGTTTTTATAAATATGTGCAGGCAGCTGCTAGAGGGGAGGAGGACATGATGCTCTATTTTGTCTGCTGTAATCCAAACTGTGGCCATCGGTGGAGAGATTGAGAATCTAAGTTTTGATGATAGTAGTATTTAGTGCTAAGAGTATGTCATATAGAGTTTTGAAGACTTATTATTACTTATCCATGGACTTTCATGTTAGTTGAAAACATGTTTTCAATATTTGTTGTTTTTCAAATAGTTTTTACACACCCTGGTTACTGGTTGAGTGTTGGCATATGTTTAGATATGCTATTTTATTTTTTGGTGACCAAAATCTACACCAATTTCTTGGTCATACTTGATACTTAATACATGGTAATGTTGATGAATTTTATTTTGGATTATATTTCATTAGTAAATTGAAATATTATGTGTATTCTAGTTTGTTTTGAGTTGAGTGATATATATTTTCAACTTTTTGAAGATAAATTTATTGGTTATTTTTTAGTTAAATTGTTTTGGATTTTAAAAAAAAAATTAATTAAATGGGTATTGGGTCGGATATGGATATTCATGGATAATAAACCCGGGTAGATATCGGGTATGAATGCTGTGGGGTCAAAGAGTATAGCCACCCCGGCCCTTTTTATACTAAGCCTAAGGCCTATGCCGAGGAGGAAAAAATGTCCGAGGACGAATGAAAATAGTCCTAATTACTAGGAAGCATAGCCGAGGACAATCATGTCCTTGGCGAACCGAGATCATAGAAGGGAAGAGCAGCACGCCATCAAGGGCAGTTTTGTAGAGCGTCCCAAGAAAAAGGACAAGTACCGCGGGTCAGCCATAGGAGCCTGGAGGAGGAGCAATTCAGGAGCAATTCAAGGAGAAGCTGTCACCTCCACATTAAATTCCCACAACTAACGTTTTGGCCGCATTAATGGGGAAATGACCCCTGAACAGTGTTGTTTTGGTTGCCGCAACTCACAGAAGGTTTGGGACGGCGGCTAATGGAATAAGCGCTTAAGTAGTGACCTGCATGACTAACAAATGAAGGGCCAAGATCAATCGAAGGAGGTTATATAATGTAAAGAACTCCTCCAGAAATGGGGATCGGAGATTGGAAGTAGAAAACACTGTAGCAACCTGTATCATCTTTGTAACCTCTGTAACCAAGCACAGAAGAGATAATAGGAACAAGATAGCTCCTCGGACCGGTGTCCATGATAGATTTCCGCACTTCAGGCCCATTTTCTTGTTACTTGGTCTTCCCATGATCATGTTTATTCGTTGTTATCCTCCCCAAGGTCTAGTTCTTAAACCCATTCTCTATAAATTTATTGTATTGTGCTAGTTGGGCCTGAGTCTGCTTTTCCAAAAGCAGAAGTGCTCAGACCCGGTCCCTACAATTGGCGCCGTCTGTGGGAAGAACTTGTGTCTTGGTAAGGATAACAATCAAGCATGGTAGGGCCAGGCCATCATCAAGCAGGTCCTCACCAGCCTGAACCTGCTGGATCCCCACGATAAGGTAATTTTCCCGATCTTGAGCGTGATCGAAATGAAGAGAATGGAAGGTTTCGAGAGGGAAGTGTGCACACCACTCAAACGGGTAGCAGCCACTCTCGTGTGAAAAGTCACGTGCTCCAGAGACAAAATAACAACCAGCCCATGCAACAAGAAGGGGTTAGAAGCCACGCATCTCAAAGGCGGAATGATAATCAGGCCATCCAACGAGAGATAGACGATTTGAAGAGAGAGCTGCGCCATGCACGACAAAGGCAGTCTCACTCCAGCCCTGACATGCCCTCTAGTGATAAAGGCGATGATGACTATAAACGGAGATCGCGAACCCCCCCAAGTGAAACCTTCTCTCACTAAGAAGAGCACCAACAGAGGCGTGCACGTAAAAGCCCGTCTCCCAGGGGATTAAGGAACGACGCCATGAGTAGGGCACTGGACCAACTCTCCAAATCACCGTTCACACGCCACATAGAGGGGGCTGCGCTTCCTCAACATTTCCAGCAGCCAACCTTCATTCCTTACAACGGCAAGACAGACCCCGTGGAGCATGTGAGCCAATTTAACCAAAGGATGGTTGTTTATTCTAAAAACAAGGCACTGATGGCAAGGTCTTCCCCTCAAGCTTAGGGCCAGTGGCGATAAGGTGGTTCAATGGTTTAAAAGCGAATTCCGTAGATTCGTATAGGCAGCTAACTCAAGCCTTTGGCTCTCGCTTCGTTACAAACAGCAGAGCTCCTCGGCCCTTGAGCACGTTATTATCACTGTCCATGGATAATGGAGAAACTCTGAAGGCCTACTTGGATAGATATTGGGAGATGTATAACGAAATGGACAGCAATTGTGACGATGTCGCTCTCAGCACCTTCAAAAATAGCCTCCCAGCTGAGCACGACCTGAGGAAGTCTCTGATTGGCAAGCTCGCCACCAGTGTGCGCCAACTGATGGATCGAATCGATAAGTATAAACGAGTAGAGGAAGACCAGCTGCAAGGAAGGGGAAAAGAGAAGGTTATCCCTCAAAAGAGGAGGGATTTCAGGTCGGACCGACATAACAGCAACCGCCCGAGGAGAGATTTCGTGGGGCAATCCAGAGCAACCAGCACACAGACTGTCAGTGCTGTATTCCAAGAACCGGTACACTGGGTGTTGGAGAAAATCAAGAACGAGCCATACTTTAAGTGGCCGAATAAGATGGCAGGAGAGTCCATGAGGCGTAATCAGAACTTTTATTACCAATACCACCAAGACCACGGGCATACCACAGAGAACTGCAGGAACCTCTGGAACTATTTGGACCAGCTGGTCCGAGAAGGAAAGCTGAGGCACCTCCTGTATCATTCCAGTGGTTATTTGGGCCAGACCCATCAGGAACCCCAAAGGGATAATGCCCTAAGGCCACCCCTAGGGACAATCAACGTAATCTTGGCCGCGCTAGGAAGGACAGGCACGCGCCCTTCACGAGTGTTGTTTGTGACTCAGCTGCCTGTCGAAGAGTCCCATCCAGAGTCGAAGAGGACCAGAGTGAATTCTTACCCAGTCTTGAGTTTTTCAGAAAAAGACAAGGATGGAACCACCTAGCCCCATGACGATGCGCTACTGATCACTCTCAGAATTGGGGACTACGATGTAAAAAGAGTGATGGTGGATGGCGGCAGTGCTGCCGAGATAATGTATCCCGACCTCTACAAGGGGCTGAATTTAAGACCGGAAGATTTGATGCCCTACAGCTCTCCTTTGATGAGTTTCGACGGGAAGCTTGTTATTCCAAAGGGCATGATTAGGCTGCCAATCCAGACCGGCCCAGAGAGAGTGGAGGTGAACTTTATCGTGGTAGACACCTACTCTCCATATACCGCCATTGTTGGTAGGCCCTGGCTCTATACTTTGGGGGCTATTGCCTCCTCCTTACATTAGAAAGTGAAATTCCCATCAGGAAACCAGGTTCTTGAAATCCGCGGTTGCTAGTCTACGGTAAGGCAGTGTATGGTGGCTGCCATTTCACATCGGCTTGATGCAGAGTCCTCGGCCTTTGCTGAGATGAACTTATAGCAATCAAAGGACCTGGTGTCGCCCTCTGATACGGCTACAGAGGAGGAAAAATATGAAGATCTAGAGAGAGTGGTCATCGGCGGTGACCCGGAGAGGTTCTTTCAGGTAGGGGCTCAATTGCCTCCCTGGGAGAAGAGGGAGTTGATTGAGCTTCTCAAAAGCAATATTGACGTGTTCGCATGGGATGCCTGCAACGCTCCGGGGATTGATTCAGCCTTCATTTGTCACCATCTCAACGTCAACCCATCCATCACACCCAAGAAGCAGCCACCTCGGCGCCCCTCAAGAGAGCATGCCGATGCGATTAGGGGCGATATGGAGAAGCTTAAGCGTGCAGGGGCTATCAAAGAGGTTTTTTTACCCCGAATGGTTGGCCAACACCGTGGTAGTCAAGAAGAAAAGTGAGAAATGACGGGTTTGTGTAGACTTCACGGACCTAAATAGAGCATGCCCAAAAGACCCATTTCCCATGCCTTGGATAGACTAGCTGATGGATGCAACAGCGGGCCATCCTCGGATGAGCTTCTTAGATGCCTTTCAAGGCTATCATCAAATACCACTAGCCCTGGACGACCAGGAGAAGACAGCCTTCATGACACCTACTGGGAACTATCACTATAAAGTAATGCCGTTTGGTCTGAAGAACGCAGGGTCCACTTACTAAAGGATGATGACGAGAATGTTCGAGCCGCAGTTGGGCAAGAGCATCGAAATCTATGTTGATGATATGATGGTGAAGAGTAAGGTAGTGTCCGAACATTTAGGAGACCTCGGCAGTACCTTTAATGTCTTGAGGAAGCACAAGCTGTGCCTAAATGCCTCCAAATGCTCATTTGGCATGGGATCGGGCAAGTTTTTAGGCTACATGATTACTCATAGGGGAATTGAGGTTAATTCTGACCAGATCAAGGCTATTAACGATCTAAAACCACCGCAAAACGCCAAGGAGGTTCAAAAGCTTACTGGAATGATCGCAGCCTTGAATCGATTCATTTCCAGGTCGGCGGATAGATGCAGACCGTTCTATCTCTTGATCAACAAGTGGAAGGGTTTGAATGGTCTGAGGACTGTATTGCGGCCTTCCAGCAACTCAAGGAATACCTGTCTCGGCCCTCTATCATGTCCAGTCCTGAGGCTGATGAAGTCCTATACGCATATATTACCGTGGGCCCTCACGCGGTGAGTTTAGTGCTAATACGGGATGACAACGGCCTTCAAAAGCCTGTCTATTACGTGAGCAAGTCGCTGCATGAAGCTGAGGTCAGATGCTTACCCTTGGAGAAGGCCATACTAGCTGTGGTCCATGCTACGCGAAAGTTTCCCCATTACTTCCAAGCCCACACAGTGGTTGTCCTAACCCAACTCCGCTTAAAGTCCGTACTTCGGATTGCTGATTATACGAGGAGAATTGCCTTATGGAACATAATCCTGAGAGCTTTTGACATCAAGTACATGCCTCGGACCTCCATAAAGGGCCAGGTCCTAGCTGACTTGATGGCCGAATTCGCTGAACCACCAGTAGAAATTGTAGCCGAGGATCGAAATATAGTTGGAAAATCGGTTGGGGTGGTCTCTATGCCAGGACCCCCATGTTGGAAGGTGTACGTTGATGGCGCAGCAAATCAAAGAGGATTCGGAGTGGGGATGATCCTAATATCTCCTGAGAAGGCCATCATTGAGAAATCCCTGAGACTGGGGTTTTCGGCCACGAATAATGAAGCCGAGTACGAGGCCTTGTTACAAGGAATGGCCATGGTGCAGAAAATGGGAGGAAAAGCAATAGAGGTGTTCTCGGACTCAAGACTGGTAGTGGGCCAAGTGAAGGGAGAATTGGAAGCCAGAGAAGCAAGGATGCAAGCATACTTAAGCCAGGCCAAACGCTTGCAGTCAAACTTCGACCTGTTCAACTTGTCACATGTCCCCAGAAGTGGCAACACCCATGCAGATTCATTGGCCACGCTCACTACCTCCTCGGCAAAGGGTTTACCTCAAACCATCATTGTCAATCATTTGGATAAAGCAAGAGAGGTGGCAATAAGCATGGTCCATGTCCATGAGGTCAAAGTGGGCCCTAGTTGGATGGACCCTATAGTGAGGTTCCTCAAAGATGATACCCTACCCGAAGAAAGGCCAGAGGCCGAAAGAATATGAAGAAATGCTTCTCGATTCTAGTTGTCCAAGGACCACAAAGTGTATAAGTGCTCCTATTCTAGGCCATACTTACTGTGTATTCATCCAGAAGCAGCAGAATTACTGCTTGAGGAACTGCACGAGGGGATCTGTGGGAGTCACACAGGGAGAAGATCTCTATCACACCGAGCCCTTACCCAGGGATATTGGTGGCCAGGGATGCAGAATGAAGCCCTGGAGTATGTTAAGAAATATGACCAATGCCAAAGGTTCGCCCCAAATATTCATCAGCCAAGAGGAGTCCTTAACCCCTTGTCCAGTCCATGGCCGTTCGCCCAGTGGGGCCTGGATATTGTAGGCCCTTTTCCCAAGGCAGCCGGAAACAAGAGATATCTGTTGGTCGGCACAGATTACTTCACCAAATGGGTTGAAGTTGAGCCACTGGCCAACATCAGAGATGCGGATGCCAAGAGGTTCATCTGGAGAAACATCGTTCACGATTCGGGGTCCCTCGAACCCTCATTTCAGATAATGGACTCCAATTTGACAGCAAAGCCTTCAGAAGATATTGCTGCGAACTGGGGATCACAAATAGGTACTCAACTCCAGCTTATCCTCAGGGAAATGGGCAGGCCGAGGCTGTCAACAAGGTCATAGTCAATGGGCTTAAGAAGAGACTGGATGAAGCCAAGGGAAGATGGGTAGAGGAGCTGCCACACGTCTTATGGACTTATCGGACTACCCCACGACGGTCAACAGGAGAGACACCCTTTACCATGACTTATGGAGCCAAGGCTGTTATCCCTCTAGAGGCGAGCTTCCCAACGCTGAGGACTAGCTCCTTCACTCTAAGCGATAACGATGGGCTGCTGGGGAAGAGTCTAGACCTGATCGATGAACGGAGAGAAAAGGCAGTGATCCAGTTGGCCTACTACCACCAGAAGCTCAAGAAGGGACATGATGTCAATGTGAAGCTGAGACCATTGGCACAAGGGGATTTAGTGTTAAGAAAAGTCGTGGGGGCTACCAAGAACCCGCCCTGGGGAAAGTTGGGACCCAATTGGGAAGGACCATACCGAATTACCGAAGTAGCAGGAATAGGTGCATACTACTTAGAAGACTTAGATGAAAAAGCTGTACTTCGTCCATGGAATGTAAACAACCTGAAAATGTATTATTATTAACAAAGGCATTTCTCTAATTCAAATTTTTAAGTCCATTTTGATTACATGTCTTGCGTTTTGGCAACAATCTAAGTGTTAGACAGAACCAAGGTCTTACATGGTTCTCGGACTCAAACCTATGGGGAAACTAACTACTTCAAGAAAAATCTAAGTGTTAGACAGAACCAAGATCTTGCATGGTCTTCGGACTCAAACCTATGGGGAAACTAACTACTTCAAGAAAAATCTAAGTGTTAGACAGAACCAAGGTCTTGCATGGTCCTCGGACTCAAACCTATGGGGAAACTAATTACTTCAAGAAAAATCTAAGTGTTAGACAGAACCAAGGTCTTGCATGGTCCTCGGACTCAAACCTATGGGGAAACTAACTACTTTAAGAAAAATCTAAGTGTTAGACAGAACCAAGGTCTTGCATGGTCCTCGGACTCAAACCTATAGGGAAACTAACTACTTCAAGAAAAATCTAATTACTAGACAGAACCAAGGTCTTGCATGGTCCTCGGACTCAAACATGTGGGGAAACTAACTACTTCAAAAAAAAACCTAAGTACCAGACGGAACCAAGGTCTTGCATGGTCCTCAGACTCAAACCTATGGGAAAACTAACTACTTTCAACAAGGGCCTGAGCGGTTAACAGACTCCGAGTGTCGTGTGACTCCTCGGACCACCACCTTCGAGGAAATTAACCAGCCCATGAGCATCACTTAAGGCACTCTAAGGTATATTGAACATAACTTCCCTACGTAGTCAGTAGCTAATTATTTCCTTGAGGTCAATAAATTTTTGGAACATACTTCTGAATGCCTTTGCACATTGTGCTGTGGCATTAGATCTATGGGATTTAAAAGTTTGTCTTTATAAGTAGTGCGCGCTTAGCATTTTAAACCCGTTATGATAGCCAACTCATGAGGTATAGAATTCATGTTATAAGGTTATTGCCTTTTATAGTCCACTCGACAAAATCAGGTCGTAATAATAGAGTGGCCCAATTGCTAGTTACAGTCTAAGTGAAAATTATCATTATGGACTTTACATTTTTAGGTTGCTATTTCAAAAATGGAAAACAAGTCACACTGTTGAGACTATTTAGTTAATAATCGTAGCACAAGTTATATAAATAACAAATAATCAAAGTACAAGTTATATGAATAAACAAAACCCATCATAGTGACAATTAACACATAAAGAGGGAAGTGCATATATTTAATCCAAGCGTTCCATTACAACAGTCCAAAAAAAAAAAAAAAAAAAAAAAGAGAGAAATAAAAAAAAGATAATGGGGCAGTCTATTTCTTTAACTTGGTCTGAAGTGGCCTCAGGGTCCTCGGGGCTTTTACCTAGAGGAATAGCTTGCAGAGGCACTACAAGGAGAGCTGTCAGTTCAGCATGAGGGGCCTGGGCATCAGCTGGAGGCTTTGCAACATCCTGGGGTACTCCCTGGCTAGGGCCCTTATCTGCCTCGGTTACCCTAGACGGCTCGGCCTCCTTGGCAGGCTCATCAGAAGAAGTCAAAGCAAGGGCAATGTCAGGATGGCCTGCCTCAACCACCCCAGGAGAAGTGCCAGCCTCAGAGCTAGGAAGACCGAGCTCTCGGACGGCAGGAGGGTAGTATACATTCTCTGCCTTCCAAAAGTCAGATGAAGGCTGAACTCCAGCTTGTTTGAGGGCTTCATTCTAAACCTGGGAATAGTAGAGCCTGCATACCCCAGGTACTTGAGCCTTGAGAATGGCCTGTGTCTCATCCACTCCCAAGGCATAAGCATTTTCCTCGGCCTTCTCCTTGGAGCTTTCGGCCTCAGTCCTGGCAAACTCGGCCTCCGCCTTAGCCCTCAAGGCTTCATCCTTAGCCCACTCTACGACGTTCCTGGCCCCCTCGGCCAGCTTTTTCTTCAGATCAGCAATCTGCTTCTTGGCGATCTTCAGCTAATCCTCAGCCTTGAGTAGGCGTCTTGTCTGGTCTTCAGCCTGTTTTTAGGTGCTAGCCAGGCCTGATTCAGCACTGTCTCTGGCCCCTGTCATCTCCTTCAAGTCCTTCCTTGCCTTCGCGAGATCAGCCTCGGAGTTCTTAAGGGTCCACGTGGTATCCAAGCGCTTGTCACGCTCGAATTCCAGGGCACTACTCTGATCATTGGCCAATTCTTCCAACTTGTAAGTGGCCTGGACAGCCTGCCAAATTGAAACAAGTTCACAATAAGATGGAAACTAAGGGACAAAGATCAATAGAGTCGTAAATGTTAGAAGTCTTACTATGCCTATGTACTTCTTCATGCTGAGGAAGACCTCCTACCTCCTCGTATTCCCCAGCTCGGCCATATCGCTGGGAAGTAGCAAGTACCTCTCCAGTGCATCAGCCACGTAGGCACCTTCGCCCCCTCGGAAGTCCCTGAGCAAGGCGTTTTCCATCAGAGGCTCCCTATGGAGCATTGGGGCAGGAAGCCAGGCTTAGGGCTCGGACTGCATGGCGACCTCCTTTTCTGGGCCCTGGTGCCTAACTTTCAGTTTTTTTGAAACTCGTCGGGCTTCATCTTCCTCCTGTAAGGAGCGAGGCTGTCCCTCATCCATGGGCTCTTTGCCTTTGGACGCCCTTTTCCTTTTTGGATCGACAGGCTCGGGCCAAGGAGGCAAAGTCGGCTGGGGAGGGGGAGGAAGCTTGGGCCGTAGAGATGACGACTTCAACTGGGTGGAGGATGACCTGGTCTGAGCAGGTTGAGACTTGGAAGGAGGAGGAAGCTTGGGCTGTGGCCTCCCCGGCTGGCCCTCAATTAGGTCAAGCAGGTCGGTTGAGGGTTTCTTCTTAAAACCCATCTCGGCCTGAGAAGAAGTCCCTACTGATGAGAGGTCCACTTCAGTCAAACTGAGGTCGCCTAGATCACTAGAGGGATCCTCGGACAGATTATCTTGATCAAATACGTCAAAATCGTCCTCGGCCTCTACAGCTTGAGGGGACGATGAAGGACCTGCCAACGGAGTGCCTTCTGGAACAAGGGATCCTTCGCGAATCAAGAATCCTTGTTCTACTATGGTGATTCTATGAAACCGAGGATCTTTGGCTCTAATCACGTACTTCGGAGCAGAGAATGAATTCTGTATAGGATCGTACCCGAAGATCTTGTGAGCGACTCTGACCTGATTATCAGCTTCGTTCACAAAAACCTCCGCTTTGAGGATATTTGCTAAATCTTCCCGGTTGACCAAGTGAAAGTGTCGGCCAAAGGCATGTGGATCTGTAAAAAAGAAAGTACATCCGCATTAGCAGTCAAACGGTACAAACTATGACGATGCAAAAGATCAACCCTCTCCTACTCTGAATACCCCACTTGGTGCCCCCTCTTCTGTCGGACAAGGAAGGCCGTCGTGCCACCTCCCTGACACGATGAGAAAGTCCTTATTCAGCTCCTTACTAGACTCTGGGAGGCACTGAATAAGCTTAACCTTGTCGTCCCTCGTTTTCATATAGTAAGATTTACCCTTTAGGTGTTGGAGGTTGTAACACCAGTTTACATCGTGATGCGTCAACCTCAACCCCATTTTCTCATTTAAAGCGTCCACACAACCGAGGATCCTAAACATGTTGACGGCATACTGGGTGGGAGCTAATCGGAAATGCCTAAGATAATCCCTCATCACCGGTCCCATAGGAATTCTCATACCACCCTCAAAGAAGGCGATTATGGGAATCACCACTTCACCATCTTCCTTCCTAAAAAACCACTCCCCTTCCTCACAGTATCTCAAGCCTACGTTATTGGGAATCCTATAATCGGCAATGAATTTCTCCATTGCCTCTTCAGACTCAACCAACTTCTTAAACCTACCCATCCCTAGAAATGGCTAAAGGACTCAGAGGAGGATGATAGAAAGAGAGGAATAAGAGAAAAAGAAACTTAGATGAGAGAAAATATGAGTTAGAGAGAGTAGAAACTTACAGAAATGAGGAAAAGCTCCTCGGACAAGATTTTTATGCTGAAAAGAAAGGTGAGTTGGGCTGGAGATTTGACAGAACTCATGATACGTGCGCAAGAACTCTTGAATGTGAAAGTAAAGAGGTGATCAAATGGGCATTTATACCTTCGATCAAGAATAACCGTGCCAGTTTTCCCGCCCATAAGGTCAAAAAATCCCCACCGTTGGATCACCATCACACCGTTGTACGTGGGGAGCACGGAGCCGCCATAATTTAATGAGGGCGCGCCCCGTATACCGAAGCGTCAAGAACGTGCCTTAGACAAGCGAAAAGGCTCTGGCGCTGACGAAGGACAAGACTTGACAAGCCATGATAAAGGCCCGAGGGCATCAAAACCCTCCTCTCCGTCCGAGGATCCGGACAGCAGGATTTTGAGGGGCTATTGTGGGGTCAAAGAGTCTAGCCACCCCGGCCCACTTTATACTAAACCCAAGGCCCATGTCGAAGAGGAAAAAATGTCCGAGGACGAATGAAGGTAGTCCTAATTACCAAGAAGCATCGCCAGGACAATCATGTCCTCGGCTAACCGAGATCATAGAAGGGAAGAGCAGCATGCCATCAAGGGCAGTTTTGTAGAGCATCCCAAGAAAAAGGACAAGTACCGTGGGTCAGCCATGGGAGCCTGGAGGAGGAGCAATTTAAGGAGAAGCTGTCACCTCCACATTAAATTCCCACAACTAACGTTCTGGCCGCATTAATGGGGAAATGACCCCTGAACAGTGCTATTTTGGTTGCCGCAATTCACAGAAGGTTTGGGACGGCGGCTAATGGAACAAGCGCTTAAGTAGTGACCTGCATGACTAACAAATGAAGGGCCAAGATCAACCGAAGGAGGTTATATAATGTAAAGAACTCCTCCAGAAATGGGGATCGGAGATTGGAAGTAGAAAACACTGTAGCAACCTGTATCATCTTTGTAACCTCTGTAACCAAGCACAGAGGAGATAATAGGAATAAGATAGCTCCTCGGATCGGTGTCCAGGATAGATTTCCGCACTCCAGGCCCATTTTCTTGTTACTTGGTCTTCCCATGATCATGTTTATTCGTTGTTATCCTCCCCAAGGCCTAGTTCTTAAACCCATTCTCTATAAATTTATTGTATTGGGCTAGTTGGGCCTGAGTCCGCTTTTTCAATAGCAGAAGTGCTCAGACTCGGTCCCTACAAATGCTAATGGGTATTGCTATCCGGGTATCCATGGGCAAAAATTTTGGGTAGGGTATAGGTATACCCGATCCATACCCTACCCATGGCCATTCCTAGTTCGTGTTGAAACTCCACATTCCCAAAACCCTCTTTCTCTTGGAGTTCTTTGTTCACTTTTGTCATTTGAATCTTTGGTTAAAACATATAACAATTTTGATTTCTAGCAGCTTAATCTCAATCCTTTGCTTCATTTATTAGAGGTTAAGAATGGAGAATTTGAATACTGCCTTATCATTTCACCAAAGTGCTTGGGTCTACTAGAGGTGTAACAAGAGTCAGTTGGGTCAAGAAAGTTTTGATTGGTTTAAAGTTCAAACTCAACACTGATAGAGGGCGAAGTTAGGATTTTTTGTTCGGGGGCTAAATTGGGGTACTAATATATTAGACTAAAGTCAAAACAAATTATCGCACACATGCGTAAACACACACATATAAAATTTAATATTTTAATACTAGAGTATGTCATAATTTATAAGTATATTGTATACAAAAATATGAACTTTAACATATGTACATTCAAGAGATAATTTTGTAGGAGAATTTATCATCTTTTAAACTCTAATAAGTATATAAAAGTTATCTAGTTTGATATTAGACATGTATAGAAAATGAAATTAAGAAAACAAAAACTACATTGTCTATATAACTACTAGACCATTGACGAAGTCTTTTTTTTAAAGACATTATTGACTAACTCAAATATTTGGGGGGCTAACTCTTATCTTTGCAGTTAAATCTTTAAAGTTCTTAATAATTATACATAAAATAAAAGAAATTTTTGCTATAGCTCCGCCACTGCATTGGATCCTCCATGAGCAACCCAGGGCGGACAGCTAAAGGAGCATCGTCAAGAACCATTGTGGCAAATGGATGAGCCATTGACTTTGGTACCTGTATCCTAGCTAAACTATGGACATTTAGGGATGGGATCACACTTTGTTTACAATTACTAATACAACTTTGTTACCCAGAAGTAGAATTGTATGCTAAATTAGTTATGAGATTTCTTACTCAAAATCCTAGCCACTCAAGCTCCTTTTCAACACTTATTGATGTTTGCAGGGTTCTCCTTAAATAGGATTCCTCAAACAAGGGTGAAGCATTACTTTAGGGAAACTTAACAGTTGCGCAAATGCTTTGGCAAGGAGGGCAGCGAAGTTGCTAGAAGATTTTGTTCTTTTTTTATTTTCGTCCTATTGATGTTTTGTCATTTATATTTTTAATACATGCAAGAGTAATGCTAGGGAGCAGGGCATAACCCTTCTCATACCCCAAATTCACACTTTAGTAAAAAGGTTAATTCTGGATTAGATTTTAACACTTTTACATGAGTCCACCACATATATTTTAAAATGCTAAAATATAATTAAGAGTTGACACATAAATATGGCGAGAATTTTGGGTGTCGGAAGGGGTGTGTCCCTAGCATTATTCTATTACTATGCAATTGTCTTCTTGTATTTTTAACGATGATTTTCTTTTTTGTGTCAACGGGGAATTGAACCCAAGTCTTCGAATTGATAAAGTCTTTGACTAATCTCCAGCAAGTATTTTTGCCCAAGGGGCCTCATGCTCATTGGCTAATTTCCAGCACAATTGAGTTGGATGCATTGAGTGTTGTACATCCCCAACAAGCAGATAAAACACATATATCGTGAAGCCAACCAATATGCTGATGCGTTGGCTAGAACGGGGTCGAGCTCTAGTACTTTTTTTGTTGTATTTATAGAACCACCATCTAACTTCTATGTATTGTAACAGATTTGTTAATTCCTAGTTTATGCTATTATATCTTGTTTACCCCAAAATATATATATGGAGTTGAAAATCAAAATTTCAAGGCCCGTTTGGTAATGTTGTTCTAGTAACATTATTTGTATTTTTTGGAATTATGTGTGGGTCAAAAAGTATGTAGAAATACGTATAATGTTGTTTAAAAACTGAAAACATGTGTTTAAACAAATGTACCAATAGGGCCTCAATTATTCCTCCCTAGGCATAAAAAAAGAATAAAATCCCCTCCCCCTAGGCTATATATTAGAGAACACATCACGTGAGTATCACGTGAAACCCAGTAGTCCCAAAACTATATATATAGAGGCCTGGAGTGGAGGAGGAGAAACGTACGTAACAAGCAGAAAACTGAAAGGGCACTCGGCGGGAAGTAAAACCCACTCTCTACTCTCTAGTCTATACTACAAACAGAAGAAGATAAAGAGACCAAACCCCAAAAAACCCAATTCTCTCCAAAACCCCATTTCACTCTCAAGAGACTGTTTGTTTTGTCAGAAATCTCAGGGAAATTCAGATTGAACAGTTCAGTGAGTACTCATTATTCTTTTATTCCTCTTCAATATCTTTTTTTTTTTTTTTTTAATTTCCATATATCTCTGTGTATTTGTCTATTGTTCATTTTTTTTTCTTTGAAAATATTTGTACCCACTTCTTTGCAGTAGTTGATGATTCTTGAAGTTTCTGATTGAGTTCTTGCATCTCTGAATTTTTGTTTGTATTCAAGATAGACTCTAGTCAATGCTTTAGTTTGATTTTTAGGTTAGGGTTTTCATACTGGGCCTTCTTGTTCTCATTTTATGCTTTAATTTATTTTGATCGAGAATTCTGCTTCTACTCCTTGCTTTAAGTATCAGTATTAGGTTTGATTTTAATTTTAATTTTAATTTTTTAAATAAAAAAATCCCAATTTTATCAAAACTGCTACTATGCGTTGCTTTGAGTATTGGGTTAGATTTTTTATTTTGTTAATTTCTTTCTCTATGATTAAACTTTGTTTGTTGGTTTATTTTGCTCTCGAGGAATTGGGGCAATGGATGTTTGTCTAGGTTTCCAGTTAAGCCTTAGCTTCTTTATAAAATTACTTGTCATGAAAACAACTTCTTCTGATTAATGGGTTGGGGACTTTGAGTGTAAACAAGGGTTTTAATTCTAAGTAAAGATTCTTGAAGATTTGTGTTTCCTAAATGTGCGTGCGTGTTTGAGTGTTTGCACGCATGTTTATGTCTCTTTGCACAAATTTATTTTAATTTTTGTGATTTAGTTTCAATTGTTGATGATTTACTGTGAAGCAAATGCTTTGTAGTTAGGAAATATTTGAATACCCCAACCATAGGATGCAACCTAGGAAGTATGGACATGGACACGACGATACGAGCAATTTCTAAAAAATTGTAAAATGACATGGTGGGTATGACACTAGCATGACACAGGTAGGACACCCCAAATGAAGTGTGTGTGCTTCCTAGGATGCAACACAATTAAGGATAACCCTCCATAGAAGTGAAGAAGATCTTTCTCTGCTTTCCGGTTTCAATAAAGCTCACTTTGATGTTCTGTTCTTGGATTCAACACTTCTCAATTTAAAATTTTCTACTTTTTCTCTTTTTGCGTTGTTTCTCCATAATATTGAAGAAATCTGCACGGACATTTAGTTTGAAGTGCTATACTAATTGGTATAATAAGTTATTTTTCCTGTTTGGTGTAGCTGCCTGTATTTACAAATTATTTTTCTTTATACCATAAGAAGAAATTAAATGGTTTGAGGTAATTTAGACTCCCTACCAATGAAAAATAAATTTTTATCTTGACCAAAGCTCATACCAATGTTTCCTTTTACATATTTCAAGAAGTATCATATGGGCTTCCGTTATTTGCTTCCCACAGCCCACATTGCAAGTGTCATAAACCACAAAATTACATATCATTATTGTCATGATTTTTAGTGCAAATTACATTGATATCATTTCATAAAGCATTATTGAATATTTATAAGGTTATTCTATTTAGATCTTTCTCAATTTGGAACGAGATTACAGTTTAGTGCAAAACTCCGCCCCCGGGCATGAACGTTGAGCTCGTGAGCTTCCCTCGCTCAACCATATCAATGAACTTCGAGAACGATTAAGAATTTAAGAAACAAAATCCAAATTGTTTTCCATCCATATATCAAGTCCATACCTTGTGGTTTTAAAATGACCCTGTTCTTTTTTCGTACTGCTCTATCAGAAAAATTTGGCCTATTTGTGCCCCCCAAGTTTTCAGTTCATAAAAGCTTACTTCAAGGAAGTAGTTAAATGCAACATTTGATGGTGGAGATCTAATAATCTATGATGGAAGCAGAAGGGTACAATAAGTGCTCAATTGGAAATTACCTTCTTTATATGAATGGCGGGTACATTCATCAACAGGTGTAAGCTGTTTACACCTATCCAAACATTAAAAAAAGTTGTAAGCTGTTTACAATTTGATGGAACTTATAGTATGTGTAAGCTGAATGGAGAATACATGCGTCTTCAGTCCCTAGAAGTCAGGATAAGTTTTAGGTAGATTGTATTGAGATCCAAACTCTCTCCAATCATTTGAATACTGTTTACAGGAATTTTTTTCTTTCTTCTTCTTCTTCATTATTAGGGTAAATGACATCACATCCCCAAATGATCAAAATGATTAACACTGCCCCCAAAGTAATTTAAAAAAGAGGGTGACAGTGTCAATTATTGAAAGTTGAGTATAGCAATTCTTCTTCTTCTTCTTCTTCTTCTTCTTCAATGACATCATACCCCCAAATGATCAAAAATAATTAACACACTACCCCCAAATTAATTCAAAAAAGAGGGTGGGGTTTCAATTATTTTTATCATTTGGGGGTGGAGTGTCATTTCTTGAAAGTTGGGTATAGCAAGTTTAATTTCACTACACCTCAGGTGTATCAGTGTAACTTACCCTTATTATTATCATTGTTACAGGAAAAGTTTTAACTTGTTGAAATTGATTAGTATCTTCTGTCCATTTTTGTTAATTTGAGAAAGTATTAGTTAAATTTGCTCAAGATTGACAAAAATCTGGTGAGATCTACCATTTTTAGCTATGATAGGAAGGATAACAGTTTTATTTTCTCTCCATGTCATTGTATCTGTATATTCTTTTTCCATCATATGAATGGTTCGGCTTAATTTCAATGCATTAACCATAAAGTTACTGTTGTTGCAATATAAGATAGTGAATTGTGATTTTCTTCCATTAAGTTTAATTTTCTCAATGCTTCACATGTCCTGTATCAAACAACAGTTGCTCCTATAAGTAATTTGCGGCATTGTGTTTGAGTTTTCGAAAGCCTAGACTAATCACCTGATTAATCCAACCAAATTTCAGTTTGATGTTCCTCAAAAAGTAACCAAATCCTTGTATGGTTTATATTTTAGAGGACCATAAATGCAATGCTTGTGTTGATTCTTCTATTATAAGAATCAACATTACAACTGCTACAGATCTGATCTCTAAGAAATTGGTCTTTGATTGGGCTTGAGGTAGTACCTTCACTTACGTAATACTTGGTTGTTGAATTAGGTGTTCTGAAAGATGAATTACCTTCTTTTTTCTTTTCTTTTTTGATAAATAACGTAAGAATATTATTAATAATAGAAAAATTGCCAAATTGAGAAATTACCTTCTTCTTTTTTGACAAAGAAAGATGAATTACCTTAATTTTAAGATAGATGGACCAAAAGTTAGGGTATATGCAGACCTCAATTGCCAATATAGGGACTTTTACTTTCTTAGTTTTATTATTAATAGTTATAAAAAAGTAGCTTTTATGATTAATGTGGTATTATAGCTAATTATTATATTCATTGTTTACATTTCATTGTTGACAAAGAGCTGCGGGGGGGTCAAAGTTCGGGGGAGGAGGTTGAGTCAGAAAACTGGTTACACAAGACAAATTTGTCAGAGCATGAAAAATTTAATAGTCGAAGTCATAATTACAGGAAACTACATACTAGAATGGAAGATTCTGACCAATGCTCCGGAACTAAGGCTGCAGGCAACACCAGAGAACTAGTCTGAGCAAACCACATTTAACTTTTCTTTTTAATTACAGCCCATTTGTCTAGCTTACTGTGATTGGTATGCCATAGTAATAGTAACATGTAAGTTCTACTTATGTGCCAGGATCTTGCACTATCTTCCCTTGACATTTCTTCAGAGCCTGCTAAACTTCCTACGTCTAAGCTTCTGCATCCAGTTCAAGCACCCATGGCTAATCATTCTGACAGTAATTCTGTGGAGAGTAAGTTCCTAAAACTGCAAGAGGCAAATAACATCTCCAAGGCAGCTTACAAGGAAATCATGGGTATGGCTTTAGAAGCAAACACTTGGGTTGTTGGTACTCCAGCATTAGGTACAATTGAGGAATTCCAACAGATGTTTAAGACTTTGCCTCCACCCGGAATGAGAGTCGAATGTTCGGTTGAGACTGCAATTGTTCCAATTGCCCCTGAGAACTTGGTTTCTGTCTTGATGGATGTGGTGAGATTTCTTAACACTAGCATTGAAATACTTGGAACTGGGCATAACCTGTCTGCCAAACATGAATGGTGACTAATGGGATCTACTTTCGTCATGAATGTTCTTGTTATTTTTTTCTGACTTGCATACTTTTTTTTGAGGCCTCTTAACCATGCTAGAGACATCCTTAGAAATCTGAACTAGAAAATACTGTGTTGGTCTATCCCAACGCACCATCTTTATGCTTTAAAAAGGTAGTTTTACTGAAGAAAGAAAGGGTTAAGGATCACTTTTATTTCTTGTCTGCAATGTATGGTTTCTGGACACTTGACAGCTTGTTGATGAGAGGTACTGCAGATGGAAAGCAAATAATGAACTGTTATATCTTTGTTTTTGTGTGAATGATGGACATGGCCATCTGCATTTAAGGAACTGCATGAATTATGCTGGTAAAGGTGATCAGGCAATCAGAAAGGGAAATTAAAGAGGGTCTGTATTATCTGTATTATCTGCAGTTTAATAAGTGGCCTCTTAATTCAGATGCACTATGTCAGTCAAATCTTACATAATTGAGTAATATAGAAAAACCATAACTGAGTTTTGTACTGCTATGGTGAGGTCTAGCTTTTAACTTGAACCATTCATATATGACCTCAATTATTACTGCCTATAGCATGGCAGAATGGGATAACCTTTTATTCTACCTGTTTATGATTTATCCAAGGAAGAGTCTACTCAATGTTATCAAAGTTCCTATGAAGTTTAACTCCTAATAGACTGAAAAGATTATCCCAATGAAATGATTTGTGAAATTCTCAATATACTACTTGAAAGCATATCTGAGCATGTAATGCCATGTTACTTTATATTTGGTTAGGGAAAATGAACACCCGCTAAAGGATTGAATTTGTTCATCTTTCTTCTTTTCCCCCTATACATGATTCATTTTTGCTGCCTTTTTTTTTTCCTATTTTAAGGATAGATGGGGTTCAACTTTGTCCCGCATTGCCCATTTTGGATCTAGCCATTTGCCAACTGGTGTTTTGCAGCTGTTGAGTCGTGCTGATGAAACAATCACAAAGATAGTAATGGTAAGATTTTGGGGGCTCTCATTTGGAGATTACCATGCTTGATCACCTTTTTGTTTCCTTACCGGTTATAGGTCAATTATACCCTACTAGTACTTATTATCCTTATTGTAGGTGAATGCCGAATTTCAATTGCCCACACCACTCGTGCCAACAAGGAAATTCTGTTTCCTGAGATGCCTAAGAAAGATCGTGGAAGATATATGGGCCATTGTTGATGTATCGAATGATTATTTCCACCATGGACCTTCAGATTCTAAATTGGAAGTAAAGTGTCGGCGAAGGCCATCTGGGGTGATAATCAGGAGGCATGACGAGTACTCTGAGGTTAGTGTAAAGGCAAACGATCCACAAAAAATTATGTTTATTAAAAACTTCATTTAAGAGGATATAGAAGGATTCTTATTACTGCACTGGTTATTTTTAATATTCTAAATGATTTGTTTTCTCAAATTCTGGGTCTCTATCCTAGTGCAGGTTATATGGCTTGAGAATGTGGAAGTGAATGAGCACCAAGTCCAAGAAAATATATACTCATCAATAATTAACTCGAACCTTGCATTCTGTGCAAAGCGCTGTGTTAGGACATTGTTGCAGAAGTTAAAGCGAAATAATAGTAGATTTCTCAATCTTAGGATGCCAGTGGACCAGCAAGGTATGACATTTATAATTTATCCATAACCTTTACATGTTAGTGCCATTTTTAATAACTAGGCGAGGATAGTGTAAGTAGTAAAATTGGTTATGCTGTCCAATAATGGCGTCACCAATATAACTTGTATGCTAATTTTTTAAAACCTATCCACTCATGACTCAAGATACGTTTGGAGATCAATGCCTTTCTACAGGCCAAATCCACCCAATCCATTCAATGGGATGGTGTCCTTTGCTGTGCCAATTCTCATTATGCATGAGAAACCTGACTTTCCCTCAAGTTTTAGTTTTATGTGAGTGAAATGATTAAATCTAATGATATGCACATCTGGTCATATGTTTCCTCTTGCTGTTATTGTAATGTTCATTGTCATTTTAATCAAAACTTTGAGCTTTTTAACTCACTGTTCATTTTTTACTGGCAGTTTTGGTTTAAAAGTTAAATAACTACTGAGGTGATTATGTAATGAAAGTTATGGAATTCCCATACCATGGCTGTGATGTTTACTTTTTTTTCCCAATGTCATCTTCATTTACAACATAAAAGCTAGAGCTTGGAATCATCATTATAAAAGTTAGGATCATAAATGATTCTCAAATTTTGTGGGGTTGATAAATGTTCAAAGGTCAATATATCTAATGCATGTTGAGATACTATATAGCAGGGTTGGATGCTTTTTTATGTTCCACAAATTTTATGATTTAACGAGAACATGAAGAACTTATAATATTATCATGAGTTTTGCAGCTCGTGCATATTTGCTGAATTTAACTGAGTATATGGAGAAGAATTTCTTGGAATGCGTTAATGAGGCTCCTAACAGAAGGAAATGGGATATTCTATCTGATGGAGAAGTAAGGGTTTTGAAGGATGTGACCTTGAATCATGTTGAAACACAGGGCTCAAGTAATTACATCGCCTTGACTAGCTTCCGTATTCAAGCAAAACCATTCTCAGTTGTTCAATTTCTTCTCAAAAATAATGTCAAATTACAGGTTGACTGCTGTCAAAACAACTCTGCCAAGTTACTCTGTTAGTGTGTCAATTTGCTAATCTATCAATATAGACTGCTTAGTGTTTACATATTGGTTTGTTGCAGTGGCCAAGCCTTCTGGAAGAGCCTGAAGAAGTGATTAAGCTTGCCTCAGAAGATTATAATAACTGCATCACTTTACATAAGAATGTAGATTTACAGAATGATTTCACAAAGGTGATAATTGTTCATGTGATTTCACTGATTTACTTGTCGGTGGGTGCATGATCTTTTGCTTATATGAAATGTTGTTTTGATGTGACAGAATCATGACTATTTGTTACAAGAGGCTTCATGGGATGAATTTTGTTACTTCATCATATCATCACCAATGACCCAAGCAGCTACTAATGCACTTTTTGTTGGAGGATGTATATATGATCACTTAAAGCCTTCAGGGTTTGCCATATTGCCTGATGGATCTGCGGGCCTACTATCTGATTCGTGCTTAGTAACCATTGCCATGCAACAAGAGCTTGCTGTCCTGGAATCTGGTCAAGCCATTCAGTCCATGAACTTTATCATCAATGACATTGTTGAAGAGATATATGAAGCAATGCCTACTAGACTGCTAACGAGTAAAATCACTTAATGCTTCAGATACACTACGTAAGAGATTAGTTGAAATCAAAATTACTTTGGTCATGACTCGACTGAATCTTTTTTACCGTCTTGCAATTCACATGTACCATCAAATTGCAGGGTCTCAATTACTGATGGTCTTGCTATTACGTAGTCATTTTCTTGTGAAAATATAGGAGCACTCATATCGTGATCTATTGTTCTAATTTTTTTGTATCTATTTTGCAGTCACAAGGGGGAGAAGCATCAAGTTAGACTTTGAAATTGACTAATCTTGGAAGCCATAATGGTTCTTGTATAGTCTACGATTTGTTCTGTATGCGCTTCCAAAACCTCATTTGATCAGCATAGAATTTCAATTCATTAGACATGAAGTTTGTATGATACTGGTTATTCAGTTTTGACATGATTGACATGTTACTATGAATCTTATAGAGGATCGAAATTTAGTTCCCAGTTATCCATGTACCTGCGGCTCGCGATTAAGAAGATTAAACAGGAATTGACATCTGATAGGTTTTTTATTTTATTTTTTATTGGCTACAGTTGGTTTTTAGATAGTCACACCTCCAGGGAGTTGAACCCACATTCTTCCCATTGGGGAGAAGTGGAAAAGTACCATCTGAATCAAACGGTTCAGTACATTTGATTTTTACCTGTGGCCTTTAGCTGCCTCTCTAGTAGGGGAGTAACTTCTGAAAACTTTAGTTTTATTGAATTATGGGGCAAATTCAATGACTATTGTACTTCACAGAGGTTATGGAATTAAGGTACAAAATGCCGCTTGCATGGGACCTTTGAAAAAGAGAGAAGAAAAAGAACTATTCATGTAGTTAAATATTTTGCAGCCTTTTATCTTGGTGGCTGTCGTTTACTTTGGCTGCCATCCTTACAAAGAATGTATTCTAAATTTTAAACCAAATAGTCATGAAAATGAAGAGCGGTTGCAGGTGTCATTGTTTGCCCTTTGGGATGGTAACCTATTATAATTAGCGTAGGTCTGCCCAAGCCCCAGGTTGAAAACAACGTCAAATTATGGCATCAAATTATGACTTGCATAAGGTCCAATTCGTACTTTCATAGCGAGTGCCATAAGGCCCATAACTTAAAATGGAGGAACGTTGTAATGAGTATTGACAATAGTAAATGGTTTGCATCTGAGAGAAGGATTGGCAGTTTTGGCAAGAGTGAATGGTTTGTTTGCATCTTCTTTCTTCTTCTTCTTTTTTAATTATTATTTTTTGTATGAGAATAAACGATAGCTGCATTTAGAAGTTCAAACATGCTGGTTTACATTATGGGTAAAAACTATGGATACTCCTTAAGTCATACACTCGTCCCTTCTTGGCTGCGCAACAGAAGCTAACTTGTATGAGCAGCTAAAAATTACAATTTGATCTAACCCATGTTGGAGAGAACTCATAGTCATAGGTGTGTCACTCGCTAGCACCATTTCACATCGTCCATGAGTAGACCCCCAATGCAGAACTTAAGAGTAAGACGGGGGAATCAACCTCGAGCATAATCTGGCTGGCGAAGACCAAGTTCTTTAGCGTATTAATTGTAAGGCTCTCTCACCATAGCATCTCCACCACCATGCATAAATATAATCTTCTCACAAACTAGTGCTGCCACTGCCACCACATCACATATTAGAGCCACGAATTAACACCACCTGCTCTGCCTTCCAATCACGGACCCCCTTAATTATTAGGAACAGATCCTGAAGAATATCTTAGGGTGAGGAGTTGAAGCTTTATGCTATGTTTCTTCAACCAACTCCGAGAATAAGAGATTCAGATTCAGTGACCTTTAACAGATCGGACCCAACAGAACTGGCATCCCACACTTCACCTTTGAAAAAGAGATTCAGAAGGGCAACTACACAGTACACACTACTTTCTCAATAGTCGCATGTGTAAAAAGGAAATCTCCTTTTTTTTCGGTGGTCAAACAAGACTGTTTTTGTGGCAAAATTTGCTGTACACTAACTTTTTGGAAAAAAATTTAAGTTAATAGTATGCGTTTGAACTTATTTAGTTATGTAAGGAACTCGAGTTTGGCAAACTTAAGTTCCAACCCAAAATCGCCTTTGCTAAACTTGAGGTCCAACTAGTATAACTCTAACGTGAAAAAAAAAAAACCACCACGTGGAACTCGAGTTCCATGCCATTAAAAAAATTTACCCAGATGGAACTCAAGTCCATGCAATAAAAAATTTAGTAAACTCGAGTACCAAGCGGGTAAATTTTTTTTGAATGGAACTCGAGTATAGTAAAATTGAGTTCCAATTAATTTCACACCTACCCCATCTGTCTCAGTTTTTAACTCACAAATCACTCATAACTCTCACAGATAGTGCCTGTCCCAACTCTCTCCCACGCCCAAAACTCTCTAGGTTTACTTCACAGCCAGCAACTTTCATTTATCATTCTACAAAATTAAAAGCT
The DNA here is from genome assembly GCA_030021035.2 of Notholithocarpus densiflorus. Lineage (NCBI taxonomy): Eukaryota > Viridiplantae > Streptophyta > Magnoliopsida > Fagales > Fagaceae > Notholithocarpus > Notholithocarpus densiflorus. Next base: position 3,639,671 of record JARYZH020000033.1, on the reverse strand, counting down.
TCTTTCTTCTTCAATTGTAGGTAAATATCTGAACCTTTTAAAAAAAAAAATTTTGTTAGACCTGGTTAATATAATTAAGTTTTCATTTGGTAGATATATATACACATACCACTTTTATAGTGTTTATGAGTAATGTGTTGTTTGTAATTGTAATGTTTTTTTTTTTTTTTTTTTTTGTATTTGTATTTGTATTTGTATTTGTATTTGTAATTGGTTGTTATTTGTTCTTTGTAATGGGTTGTTTTTTGCAATATGTAATGGGTTTTTCTTTGTAATGGGTTGTTATTTGTAATGTGTATGGGTAACATGTTATTATTTGCAATGTGTTGTTATTTGTAATGGATTGTTATTTGTAAGGTGTAACAAGTTTTAATTTTTAAAGGTTAGTGACCATATAAAAATTTGCTTGAGTATAAAAATTCGAATATTTATATTTACTTGGAGAAAATATTTTATATTTGCTTGGTTAATCATACAATGCTATCTTTAATAAAAATTTGCTTGGAAATTTCAAAAATATTATCTCCAATGTTATATTTGGTGGACCATACAATGTTATTTTTACTTGGCGGACCATACAATATTATATTTTATATTTGCTTGGAGATAATAAAATTTCAATTGTTTATAATTGTTTGGTGGACTATACAATATTATCTTTATATTTGCTTGGAGACAATATTTTATAGTTCATATCGGATAAAAGTGTTATATTTGTCACTAACTTTTATTAAACTTATTTGACTTTAAATAGGCTTGTAATGAGTTCAATTGATTTATATCTATATTATGGTGGGGAGCCCCGTAGTGATGTGACTCATGGAGTGACGTATGAAGGGCCTGGTAAAAAGTTAGAGATTATTCAGCTAAAAAAGTGGTGAGAGATCAATTTGAAGAAGTTGAAAAAGAAAATTATGAAAGAGCTGGATTTGGACCATCGGTTTCATGACATAAAAATTATATATTGTGCTCCTCATGCAGTTTTCAGTGACCGCATTGTCTTCACACCTATTGAAATAAAAGGAGACAAACATGTTAAGATTATGTTTGACAGGATAAACTCTAGACGTCCAGTTAAAAGTTGTTGAGTTGTATATAAGTGTGGAGCCTCGTACAAAAGTTAGTGGTGAAGGTGTGCAACAAACAACTTTGAAGGGTGGTAAAGGGGAAGAATTACAATCATTACATGTGGATGGTCATCCGACTCTTACCCCATGCACCACAGTAGGGGGTTATACACTACCATGTCACGAGACACCAATTCCAATGGAGGTTTGCAAATCTAGTTATCAATAGGAATATATTCAATCTCTAAGGGGGAAGACGAAGGCGATGTTGATCATGGTAGAGATGAGTATGAAGAGATGATTGGGAGAGATGATTTCCATGAGTACGTTGATCACTATGAAATTGCTGGCAATGTTCATAATGATGTTGTGGATGATAATGATGATGATGCTATGGAGTTTCATGATGTGTAGGCGATCATATAGGTGTGCAACATGTTATGAATACAGTCTCTACCTACGAAGCTCATGGCCTGTCATTCCATGCAAACACATGGGATAATATAGTTGATCCTTCAAATGTTAAGATACCATTTTCATCAAGTTGGGTGTGGGGAATGAATTTTAGTAGAGGGCTGATTTTCCCAAATAAAGAGGTGGTGAGATAGGCATTAATAGTGTACTCTATGGACAACAACAAGAGTTATATAACCGAGTGGTTCAACCAGCAGAGATTGTATGTGAAGTGCATGAACAAGTCATGTGCATGGAAAGTCCGAGCATTCTTGCAACAAGAACTTAACGGACTATGGGCCATCACAGTATACATCGGTCATCACATTTGTCCATCAGTTGGGGTGAACAAAGATGGTAGAATGATGGATTCGAATTTTCTTACCAAAGTACTTCATAAATATGTACTTGAAGATCACACTTGCAAGCGAGCATACTGATAAACTTGCATCTCATTGGCATCCGGAGGCAGCGGTTGTGCAATTCAATCAACAAGCGCTTTTATTTGAATCCTTTGACCATCTAGCACGGTTTTATTTTCATCTAGAATTTGAATTCCAAGCATTTCAGCACACACAGTTTTCCAAGTTCTTTTAGTGGACCCAACCATTGCCTCACCTTTGATGGGCATCCCCATTATAACTTTCACATCTTGCAGTGTGATCGTCATCTCACCATGTGGAAGGTGGGGAGAATGGGTCTCTAGGCACCATTGCTCTACAAATGCAGTGATTAATGCATGATCAAGCTTTATGGATGAGACCATGTGCAGACGATCTAAACCAAGCAACCTCACTATGGCAATCACATGCTCATCTACCATAGGATCTTGACTTGTCAACTCTTCATGGCAACATCGACAACTTAGTGTGTCAGGAGGATCCTACAAATGTTATAACAATAGATAAATATCATATACTTCAATCAAGTACGTAATATGCCATTAAAGAACAACTCAACATCCAAAAGCAATAGTATAATCTATAAGTTTATTTTCGAATCAATTTCAGTTAAAATCCCGGGCGCCAAACAAAATAGCAAAACAATGTAAAATATAATTTCAAAGTCGTAAAGAAAATAAAATAAAATCTCTTGTGGGTTATCCATGTCAGGTTTCTTCTATCACTTCACAAAAAAGTTAATAAATCACCAAATACCATTATGCGAAAATTTTTACCTGGCCTCCAGGGTTCCAAAGTAACTCAGATCGATGATTCACTTGTTTCGTCAAAATGCTACGATCAATGGGTCCAGGATCTACCGTCATGCTGTAAAAAGTTTTTATGTCATATCAAATAGAAATAAAAGAGAGGAAAAAGAGAAGACACAGGATATATGTATAAATGAGCCAAGTATGAGAGGAAAAAGAGAAGACACAGGATTTAATTTAAACCATACAATATAAAATATCAACTAAAATTTTTTAAATTTACAACATTCAATAATCAAAGTAATAATAGAAAATAATGCATATGGCTGACATTGCATAATCTTTTAAGGATCCATAGCCAACCCAAAAAAAAAAAAAAAAAAAAAAAAATTGGGACTAAAAAGCTTGGTTGTTGTTGTCAAAATAATCAAAGTCATCCAAACACTCAAAAACTACCCTGATATAATTTATACTACCCAAATATTAATTTTCCACACTCAAAAACCACAAATCTTCACATCCATCTAATAGAATAGCGTACCCAAATAACCCATCCAATCAATTATATCCTAAACAAACTTAAAGGAATTCCTCAAAAAACCTATACAAATTATTTAGAACCCAAAACATATTTACAACAAAACCCTAACAAAATTTCACAAATAAGTATGATAAAAATTTCACAAATTATTCGAGCTTGCCTTGTTTTCTAATGGAGCGCCGCCACTTGTCACCATCGTTGGGAGGCCGTCATCCGTTGAGCAAGAGGTAAGGGATGACACGGTGGCGGAGCAAATAAAAGAGACGAAAAGAGGAGGCACTGAGAGAGACGAGGGACTAAGAAAACTGAGGAAGACGTTGTACTGTGTGAGTGAGAAAGACCAGAGAGAGAGAAAGAGAGAGGGACGCTGTGGCTTGGGAAAAATAAAAAATCGCATACTGCCCTGGAACTCGAGTTTACTACACTTGAGTTCCATTTAAAAAAATTTACCCACTTGGAACTCGAGTTTAGTAAACTCGAGTTCCATCTGGGTAAATATTTTTTAACTGCATGGAACTCGAGTTTGCTAAACTCGAGTTCCACATGATTTTTTTTTTTAATTCCACGTCAGAGTTATACTAGTTGGATCTCGAGTTTAGTAAAGTCGATTTTGGGTTGGAACTCGAGTTTGGCAAACTCGATTTCCAAAAACAGTCTAACTAACTAAATAACTTCAAATGTATGCTATTCATCAAATTTTTTTTTCTAAAAAGGTACTATTTAGCATATTTTGCCCTATTTTTGTTGGCAAGACCCCTTGACATTCCCGCCACACATACATTTTTATTGCACATTTACGAATTTTAGTTAACTCAATAACTCAACTAGGAAAATTTTTTTAGGTTAAATAAGACGGTAACACAGCCCCATATATACTTGTCTTTTTATATATCATGCAATTTTTTTTAGAATAATGATAATCACACACTACTTATTACATACTAACAACACAGACACTGCCACATGACTAAAATCGTGTTTTCAAAATAGAATGTGTATGTAGTGTGTAATAAGATTAATATGTATGTTGTGTGTGATAAGATTTTTCATTATTATGTCTTGAAACAAATCCCCTAAAAAGAACCCCAAGAAAAAGAATTGGTCAATTGCCTGACACTTTATGAAAGTTGTACTAATGACACCCTAAAAATAAGTTTTTAACAATAGCATTCTCTCAAGTAATTAGTTCCATTGGATTTTTTTTTTTCCATTCTATTCACTGATGATTTAGGAGTAGTAATACGTTTGATTTTTGAATATATAACATATAGAACAGAATTGCATAAATCATTTTTATTTACCTAAGTTGTCGTTTGCTTATTATCAATATTTAAGTGAGACTCAAAAAATTAAGTTTATTATAGTATATCAATAATTTTATGGATGATAGTATTCGAAGAAAGAATGCAAGGGTTTTAACCAAAATTAAATAAAACGATGTTAAATGTCTATAGCAAATCGAATAGCTTTATATACTCATTGGGATTTAAGAAAATAATAAGTTTTCTTCACAAATTATGTATCAAATAATTTTGTATACAATTTATTTAGGAAAAATTATAAATACCACCCTTGTTGTATATACTTCAAATATGGAGCTATCCTGTGTTTTATTTTGTAACACTTACCTCTTTTGTGATTTGTTTTATGATAAGGCACTTACATCCCTTGTGATTACCGGCTTTTGTATGTTGTGAGTTGTGTGATATTGAACCCGGGTTCCCACTCCCCTGTGTGTGTGTATTCAGTCCGTGTCTATCTCAAAAAAAAAAAAAAACATCCCTTGTGATTTGCTTTATAAGTCATTTCTCTAATTTTAATAGATTTTGATGATGTAGACAGGTGTCAACAACACCCATTGAAAAAGAATTAAAGAAAAAGATTAGAAATTAAATTCTGTAAGAATGTGGTGTAAAACCCATGTTTTACCCTCCAATCTTAACATACTACATCATCTTATCACATATTTAAGAATAAACTTAACCACACCCAATTAATTTTAATACTCATATATAAATCCAACCAAATTAGGAGTTTATTGAGATGTTATTAGATGTGGTAGGATGTATTGAATTCTAAGTAAAATGCTGATGTTGCAATATCTTATTATATGGTGTGAAACATGAGTTTTACACCCCATCCTTACCAAATTTAAACTCAAAAGATTACTCTACATTAGATCTTAGTCCTTGTGAACAATGAACATATGCAAACCCAAATGAGGATTGGAGGAGAAAGTTAGAGAGAGAATAAAAAATGTGAGGGAAGAACTTTTTTTTTTTGGAAAAAATTTCTTAGGTTAAAGAGAATGCCCTTCTTTATGCAAACCCAATAATGTGAGAAAGTTTTGACAGCTTTTTCAATTTTCGATAAAATTTTTCTAAAAACGGATTTGTTAATGTATGCCCTAAGGGCATACATTAACTGGACCCTTTCTTTATATATGATGTCAACACTTGTCACGTCACCAAAATTCATTAAAGTTAGCAAAAATTGCTAATAAAGCAAACCTAGAGGAAGGTAAATCTCTCATAAAATAAACTACAAGGGAGGTAAGTGTCACAAAATAAACCGCATGGTAGTTCCATGTTTTATAGGTATACCACAAAAGTGGTATGTGTAATTTACCCATATGTGTCTTTGCGAACAACAAGGAACCACTAGCCCAACTTGTTTGGCCGCCATAATTAGCTGATAAGCACTCTTCACAATAAAATTATCATTTTCTCGTTGCACTACATATAAACAATCCCTAAGTCTTCTTTAGCTCAAAGGGATGTTCTTTATGACTTCTGCTTCATGTGGTAAAAGCGTTAGTCAATAAAATGAGATTGCCAACTTGGCCTAAGGGTTCATTTGGTTGTGATAAAAACAGGGAGGATAGAAAATGGGAGAGAGAAAATATAAGAGAAAGGGTTTTTGGGTTATTTGGTCGGGGTGGAAAATTTGTCAAGATTGAGGTAGAGAGGCAGAGCAGGAGTACCAAGGCAGAAGGAAAACGACATCGTCTGAAGAAAGCTTAAATGAAATAAAGAATGAAATGAAGTCGTTTAATTTAAAGGGTTGAATTAGTTAGTAAGTGGGACACGTGGCTTGAAGTTATTTGATGCACAATTTTCTTGTAATTACTATAGCTGCATTTTTTTGTTAGTGTAGTTAGTTTTCAGCGTGTTTAGGCTAGTGTTTTTTTTGATTCATAATGTAATATAAATAGTGAACCTTATTGTATGTTTCAGTTTGACACATCATTTTTACTGAATGAAACTTCTTCCAGAAGGTTCTTCTTTTCTCTCTCAGTTTGCAGAAAACTAGATCTCTGTTTTCTTTACATGGTATCAGAGCTTGAAGCTCCATTCATGGCTTCCGATCTCAACACTACTACTCTTCCACAAGCAGGTTCATCCTCACAAAATGCTTTGAATTCATCGATAGTAGATGAATCAGCCAACAATCCATACTTTCTCCCTGTTGCTGAAAATCCAGGGATTATTCTCTCTTCACAACCTTTGATAGGTCCAGAGAATTATGCTGCTTGGACCAGATCAGTGTTCTTAGCCTTGAGTGCGAGGAACAAATTTGTGTTTGTCAATTGAGCAATTTCCAAACCAGAGGTTACTTCACCTCTGTATATTTCTTGGTGTAGATGCAACACCATGGTTCTTTCGTGGTTGGTGAATTCACTTAGCAAGGATATTCAAGCAAGTGTGAGGTATATCAATACTGCTCAAGAATTGTGGATCGATCTACGAGATCGTTTTTCTCAGGGAAGTTCACCGAGGCTTTATGAGTTGCAGAAGGAGATTTCTCATCTCACTCAGGGTTAGTTATCGGTGAGTTCCTACTTCACTAAGTTCAAAACTCTTTGGAACGAATATGCAAATTATCAATCTTATGCGTCTTGCACTTGTGTTTGCACCTGTGGTTTTGATAAGACACAAGTTGAAATTCAACAGAAAGAGCATGTTTTTCGTTTTCTTATGGGGTTAAAATGATAGCTATGATCATATTATTGGTCAAATCTTGATTGCCGAGCCTCTTCCTTCAATCAACAAAGTTTGTTCTCTGATTTTGCAAGAAGAAAAACGGAGAAACATAGGCCATGGAGTAAATATGATGGTTGAACCTACTGCTTTTTATGCTACTAATGGTGGTAATCCTAGTTTTAATCCCAATTTTAGGCCTAATCAAGGTCAAGGGTTCCATGGAGGTAAAAAGGGGAATTCTAAGAAAGAAAGGCCAGTTTGTACTTACTGTGGCTTAACTGGTCATATAGCAGATAAATGCTATAAGCTTCATAGATATCCACCAGGCTATAAACCAAAAGGGAATGGTCCTATGGCAAATCAAGTGTTAGGAATTTTCCAACCAAGAAACTCAGATGGTTCAATTGGTCAAGGGCAAAATTTCTTCTACAATGGAGGCAATGGCTATGGGGTTTCACAATTTGGTGTTAATAATTCTGGTGTGCAATCTGATGCAATGGTTTTTCAGAATTTCACTCCACAATTTCAGGCATCTTCATCACAACCTCAATGTCCTATTTCACAATCTCAGTGTGAACAATTCTTATCATATCTGTCTGTCCTTAAGGATAATGCTGGTTCAAGTTCTGGACTATCACCTGCCCATCAAGTAGCAACTGTGATGACAGCAACTGCTGAAGATCCTTCATCCAATACTTTTGTCAACAATTTCTCAGGTAATCCATTTTGGATTCCTCCTAATATGTCTCATTCTGTTTTCTCTAGTCATTTTGTAGATAGAAAAGCCTACAAATCTACAGATTGGATCATAGACACAGGAGCCACTGACCATATGGTTCATTCAGTGACTCACTTAACCACAATGACTTCCATTGTTCAAACCTATGTTACTTTGCCTAATGGGGAGCAAGCCATGGTTACACATATAGGGACAGTTAGAATTTCATCCATATTAACACTCACTGATGTGCTTTGTGTGCCATCTTTCAGCTTTAATTTGATTTCTGTTAGCCAACTTACAAAAACATGTTTCTGTTGCTTGATTTTTCTTGGCAAATGCTGTTTTATCCAGGACCTAGCTCATTGGAGCATGATTGGTCTGGGTAGAGAAAGCAAAGGCCTATACTTGCTACAAAATGTCACACAACCTGCATCCTTTTCAGCTTTTGCTGCTCAACATTTACCTTCCATTTCTTCAGAGTTGTGGCATACTTGTTTGGGTCATCCTTCTATTTCAAAGATGTCATTGTTGAATAAATTTGTACCTTTTACTTCTGAAAATAAATCACAGTGTTGTGATATTTGTCACTTTGCTAAGCAAAAGCGGCTTTCATTTCCTGTAAGTGAGCATATTTCTGCTTCACCTTTTGAACTTGTACATTGTGATTTGTGGGGACCTTTCTTTACTGCAACTAATGAAGGTTACAGATATTTCTTGACTATTGTGGATGATTTTTCTAGATGTACTTGAGTATATTTGCTTAAAAACAAACCTGAAACTGAATTCTTGATTCCTCAGTTTGCTACTATGATTGAAACACAATTTGATAAAAAAATTAAGTGCATAAGGAGTGACAATGGAACTGAGTTTTACTTAAAAGGTTTCTTTAAAAGTAAAGGCATTTTGCACCAACTATCATGTGTTGATACACCACAGCAAAATGCCATTGTTGAGAGGAAACATCAACATATTCTTAATGTTGCAAGAGCTTTAAAACTTCAATCTCAGATTCCTTTGTCCTATTGGGGAGATTGTATTTTGACAGCAGTGTACTTGATTAATAGAACCCCTTCCAAACTTCTGCATAATAAGACTCCTTATGAAATGCTTTTTAATAAACCACCTTCCTTTACTCACTTGAGATGTTTTGGTTGTCTTTGTTTTATTTCCACTTTGCCCCATAACAGACACAAATTTGCATCTAGAGCTAGAAGGTGTGTTTTCTTAGGCTATCCCCATGGCATTAAAGGTTACAAGGTTTTGGACCTAGATTCTAATTCTATACACATTTCCAGGGATATAGTTTTCTATGAAAATGTATATCCTTTTGCTCAAACAGATTCCTCACTGTCTTTTAACCTTGACAATTTTGATTTTCCTTATACTGTTTCTGTAAGTGAGTCTTTCCATTCATCTCCATCTGCTTATGAACCTCCTAATTTCATGTCAAACATCATTCCATCAGATTCTGTTCTTATTTTAGATCACTCTATTCTCACTTCATCTGATGTTGTTTCTCCTATTTCTGATTCTCATTGTTCCATTGATCCATCTTCACCTTCTTTTTCCACTGACATCGTTCCTATTTCCCCTGAAATTGTTCCTACTTCCACTACATCAACTCCTATTGTTTCTAGGAGATCAACTAGACCTCACAATGCACCTGCATACCTCACAGATTATTCTTGTAAGGCAGTGGTTTCCAAACCTTGTCCAGGATCACCTTATGACATTTCAGACTATCTCAGCTATGAGAAACTTGGTAGCTCTTTTCACTCTTTTGTCATGTCTGTTACTGCCACACCTGCAGAGCCTGCTTATTTTCATCAAGCAGTGAAATCTGCAGAGTGGAGAGCAGCAATGGACAAAGAGATTGCTGCTCTAGAAAAGAACAATGCTTGGACACTCACTTGATTACCTTTTGAGAAAATTCCAATTGGATGTAAATGGGTATACAGAATCAAGTATAACCCTGATGGTACAATTGAGAGGTACAAAGCAAGACTCGTTGCAAAGGGGTACACACAAAAGGAGGGACTCGATTACTCTGAAACGTTCTCTCCTGTGGCCAAATTTGTTTCAGTTCGAATGGTTTTGGCCTTGGCTGCTGTGAAAGGGTGGTTTTTACATCAAATGGATGTAAACAATGCTTTTTTACATGGAGACTTGATTGAGGAGGTCTACATGTCTTTGCCACCTGGCTTTCACAGCAAGGGGGAGAATTTGGTGTGTAAATTGAACAAAAATTTGTATGGTTTGAAGCAAGCTTCCAGGCAGTGGTTTGAGAAGCTTTCCACAACCATTTTGGGCATGGGTTTTGTACAATCAAAGGCTAATTATTCCCTTTTTACACATTCACAAGGTTCTTTTTTTACTATCTTGTTAGTGTATGTGGATGATATTTTGCTGACAGGAAATAATCCAGATTGTGTTAAGCAACTGAAACAGATACTTGACAGAAAGTTTGGTATTAAGGACCTTGGATCATTGAGATATTTCCTTGGTCTTGAAGTGGCTAGAACTGATAAAGGGATTAGCCTAAATCAGAGGAAATATGCACTTGAGATACTTAAAGATTCAGGTTATTTGGGCTGCAAACCTAGCAAATTACCTATGGAGCAGAATTTAAGGTTGTCTAAGTATGAGGGTGTACCTTTAGCAAACCCAAGTCAGTATAGGAGGCTTATAGGAAGGTCGTTATACCTGACACTGACTAGACCCGACATCACCTATGCAGTGCATAGGTTGAGTCAATTTCTTGCTCAACCTAGAAAACCTCACTTGTTGGCTGTGAACAAGGTGCTTCAGTACATCAAAGCTTCACCTGGAAAAGGATTATTCTTCTCTAGCACTTCAGATTTGCAAATAAAATCCTACTGTGATGCTGATTGGGCTGACTGTCCTGACACTAGAAGATCCTTGACAAGTTATAGTGTGTTCCTTGGTGATTCTTTAGTTTCATGGAGGTCAAAGAAACAAGGTGTAGTCTCTAGATCATCAGCTGAGGCTGAGTACAGAGCTATGGCAACAGTAGCTTGTGAAATAACTTGGGTTCTGCAATTGCTTAAGGATTTGAGGGTTCATCATTCAAGACCAGCAATGGTATTCTGTGATAATCAGGCTGCATTACACATTGCTGCTAACCCTGTGTTTCATGAGAGAACAAAGCATATTGAAGTCAATTGTCACCTGGTAAGAGAGAAAATTCAAGAAGGCAAGATCAAAACTTTTCATGTTGCTAGCAACTCACAGGTTGCTGACATATTCACCAAAGCATTGGGAATATCAGCTTTTACTAGGCTGGCAAGTAGACTTGGTCTTATAGACATATTTGTTCCTAAATCCATCAAGCCTCATTCACAAGTTCAAGTCACTGAACAATCAGCAGTTCGGGACTTGAGGGGGAGTGTCAAGATTGAGGTAGAGAGGCAGAGCAGGAGTACCAAGGCAGAATGAAAATGACATCGTCTGAAGAAAGCTTAAATGAAATAAAGAATGAAATGAAGTCGTTTAATTTAAAGGGTTGAATTAGTTAGTAAGTGGTACACGTGGCTTGAAGTTATTTGATGCACAATTTTCTTGTAATTACTATAGCTGCATTTTTTTGTTAGTGTAGTTAGTTTTCAGCGTGTTTAGGCTAGTGTTTTTTTTTATTCATCGTGTAATATAAATAGTGAACCTTATTGTATGTTTCAGTTTGACACATCATTTTTACTGAATGAAACTTCTTCCAGAAGGTTCTTCTTTTCTCTCTCAGTTTGCAGAAAACTAGATCTCTGTTTTCTTTACAAAATTGTAGAGATTTTGGTAGGGCTTAAGTATTTTCTCTCCTAACTCACCAAAATGTTTTATCTCATATTCGAAGAGAAAACTTAGATGATTTTACTGCAACCGAATCAGTTACTTTTTGCCCCTATATTGTAACGTAAAAGATGCATCTCTCTTTGATTTATTTTTTTCCTTGTTTTTTTCCTTCTCTTTGACATTTTCTTTCTTTGTTGGTTTGTTCTTTTCCTACTCTCTCTCTCTCTCTCTCTCTCTCTCTCTCATATATATATTTTGGCACCAGCAATCTAAAGTTTGATCTTCAAACGTGGTCATAAATCTTGCCACATGCAATAACGAACTTGATGGCACTAACATAAGTACCATCCTGAAGGAAAAAATAGTAGCGAGCCAAGAGAAAGTGACTACATTGGTCACCGATCAGTTGGCTTTTGTGCAACAAACACCTAATGATACAGTGAGTCATGGTTTTCAATACCTCCCATGACTTGAAACTCATGCAAGCATATGAGAATTTAGCCAATGTTATATTGGCTTCTGGTGGATCTGAAGATTTCAAGAGCATCATGGATGTAATTAAAGCTGCATCGCGTAAAGCTTCGTAACATTTTGTGATTTCTATCCAGAAAACTACCGATAGGGAATATGTGACCATTACAAAGGGCAAAAGGAACCTTACAAATTTATGATGGTATCGATCATACAATCCTTTAATACGTGTTAGCTACATTCGGTAGTTAACGAGTACCAACACATTTTTTAAAAATAAGGTACCAAATGGTTTTTTTTTTAATAATTAAATGGAGTTCTAAACAAGTTAAAACTATTTGGCAAGACAATAATTTACAAAATATTGCAAATGATATTTATTATAGGGTAAAATGCACTAAGACCCCCCTAAAATTCTCTGTTGTTACAATAAGACCCTCTTAGCTTCTTTTTTTTTTTTGTCAATTTAGTACATAAATTTTAATATGGTATCAAATGAAATCTTTCTATTAAAATTCGGTCAAATCATTAATAAAAAAGTGACATGGCGGCCTAAGAGTCTTACTGTAATAAAAGCATAAAAGTTAATGCGGTCTTAGTGCATTACTATTTATTTATAATATTACCATTTTTACTTTTCTTTATGTGCAGATGTTGATGGTTAAAAGTTCATAGCAGTGAACAAGACATTTGAGGGCGCAAATGGACCAAGAGGAGGCCAAGTTGTGGCACTTAAATTAAACTCTAAGGCCCTGTTTGGATGCCCACTACTCTCTCACTCATCACTTATCACTCAATTTTCATCACTCATCACTCATCACTTATCATTTAAAATACCTCAACTGCCTAAAGGTGGCATGTTTGGCACATTGTTTCCAACTTTTGATAACTCAAAAAAGTGTACTTTTTGTGGGACCCATACTTGAGCACATTGTCAGTGAGTTCTGTTAGCCTACCCGCCTCACACTCGTTTCATTTCATTTTCTTCACTGCTCATTTCATTTTGCTTTTCCCCTTCAGCCCTGTTACTCTCCCAAAACCAAAGACGAACCCAGCTAAAATAGAAGAAGCTCGGACCTGCAACGCCGATCTCCACCGTCACTAGCGCCGCTTAATCTCCTCCGACATGTAGCAGCGGCGCCAATCTCCTCCATCGTGACCCAGCGGCGCCGATGAAATCTACGGAAACGTGACCCATTTCCTTGATTTGTCACAGATGATCTCATCTGACGTGTAATAGTGCTACTTTCTAAGTTTGAACTAGAAAATGGATCTAGTTTATGTTTTTGGCATTTGGGTTTTGAGAAAATTGTTAGCTTTTAGCTTGAAATTGTGTTTGCTTTCATTTTTCCCTGTTGTTTGGTTGCTGAGAAAATAATAAAGGAGAAGTTTTTTTGGTTTATTTTTTGTTTATATGATATTATTATGCTTACCCATATGCTGGTTTAGCTTGAATCTGATGATTTTTTCTTGCTTGGATAATATTATATCGTTTTTTGAAAATATTTGATTTGAAATTAGCTTAAGTAAACCAATTGAAATAGATGGTTTAAGTAGCTTAGAGGCTTTGAATCTATTAAAGATTTTCTGGGTTATTTATATTTTGTTGGAATTTTTAATTGCTGAAGTAATATTAAAAGAAAATAGCTCAATCCTTGTTTGAACAATAGTATTATAGATGATTGTCTTCTTTTTACCAAGAAGACAATGGTTTAAGGTTTATATGTTTCGATGTGCTATGATAGTGTGTATTGGAGTATAGGTGCTATGATAGTGTGTATTGGAGTATAGGGTGGTTCTGTTTGTAATGGTATGGAGATCCTGTAATTGTATAGGGTGGTTCTAAGTTGGGCTCAGTGAGTGCGTGCGTAAGGAGGTGAGGGCAGGGCAGAGACTTCTTTGTGTTTGGAGTTGTGGTGGTATGAAGTTGGAGTGATCTTGCTGAAACCTGATAAAGAGAGTCATTGGTTCTGCCATCAAAAGTTGCGCCTGGGTGTGACTTCTCTCTGACCGTGGGTCCAAGAAATGTGTGTGTATTTACCAAAATGCCATCATAACTCAGTTTCCATAACTTGAAAACACACAAAAGTTGTTTTCAGTTTTGCTAACTCATCACTCAAAAATCAGAGAATTGAGTGAAGGAAACAAAAACTAAAAACAAATCCAAACACACCCTTCTGTCGTGGGACCCACCAGTTTTGAGTTATGGGTGATAAAAACAGAGTGATGGGTGATGAAAAACATGAAATCCAAACAGCCCCTAAGTCTCTAACCTTTTAATATTCTGTTGTTGTGGTACTACTCTGTTTGTTTAAGTAAAAATATTTTCTAGAAAATGAGTAATTTTCTAAAAAGTATTTTCCGTAAAACTATCTTATTTTCCTATATTTGGTAATTACCTTAAATAAGTTGAAAATTAATTTTCTAACTTTTCTTATTTAGCTTGCTATGAGATAGAGTTGTTTTCCAAAAAATATTTAATGGAAAACAATCTCTAAAAATAAGCCATATTTTTTCTGTTTACTAAAGATAATTTTCCTTTGACTTATTTTTTATTATATTACCAAATATTAGAAAATACAAGAAACTATCTTTACAAAAGGTTTTCTATCAAAACAAACAGAGCGTAATGGTTATCAGTATAAATTACACCTATACGTGCAGTACTCGTCAATTCTAGCGATAATGCCAAATAAATGGCACTGTTGATTTTATATATATATATATATATATTTATGTAGGGACTAGGTCTGCGCACTTCTGCTATTGGAAAAGTTGACTCAGATCCAACTAACCCAATACAATAAATTTATAGAGAATGAGTTTAAGAACTAAGCCTCGGTGAGGATAGCAACGAATAAATATGGTTATGAGCCTACTAAGTAATGGGAAAACGGGCTTGGAGTGCAAAAATCTGTCCTGCACACTAGTCCGAGGAGCTATTTGTTCTTATTCTTTCCTCAGTGCTTGGTTACAACGGTTACAAGGGTGATACAGGTTGCTACTATGTTCTCTCCTTCCTCCACCTTTTCTGGAGGACTCCTTACATTATATATCCTCTTTTAGTCGATCTTGGCCCTCTATTTGTCGGTCGTGCAGGTCACTACTTGAGTACTTGTCCCATCAGCTGTCGTCCCAAACCTTCTGTGAGTTGCAGCAACCAAAGCAACACTGTTCAGGGGTCATTTCTTCATTAATGCGGCCAGAATGTTAGTTGTGGGCATTTAATGTGGAGGTGATAGTTTCTTCTTGAATGGTTCCTCTGTCGAGCTCCCATGGCTGACCTGCTGTACTCGTCCTGTTTCTTGAGATGCTCTACGAGGCTGTCCTTAATGGCGTGCTGCTCTTCCTTTCTATGATCTCGGTTCGCCGAGGACGGGATTGTCCTTGGCGACGCTTCTTCGTAATTCGGACTTTCTTCGTTCGTCCTCGAACATTTCTTCTTCCTCGGCATGGGCCTTGGGCTTAGTATGAAGTGGGCTGAGGTGGCCAAATTCTTTGACCCCACAATAGCCCTTCAAAATCCTGCTGTCCGGCTCTTCGGACGGAGAGGAGGGTTTTGATGTCCTCGGGCCTTTATCATGGCTTGTTGAGTCATGTCCTTCGTCAGCGCCAGAGCCTTTTCGCTTATCCAAGGCACGTTCCTGACGCTTCGATATATGGAGTGCGCCCTCATTAAATTCTGGCGGCTCTGTGCCCCCCTACGTTCAACGGTGTGATGGTGATCTAACGGTGGGGATTTTTTAAATTTATGGGCAGGAAAACCGGCACTGTTATTTTTTAATCGAATGTATAAATGCCCATTTGAGCCGATTCGCCTCCTTACTTTCACATTCAAGAATTCTTGCGCACGTATCCCGAGTTCTGTCAAATCTCAAGCCCAACTCGCGTTTCCTTTCAGCATAAAAAGCTTGTCCGAGGAGCTTTTCCTCATTTCTGTAAGTTTCTACTCTCCCTAACTCATACTTTCTCTCCTCTAAGTTTCTTTTTCTCTTATTCCTCTCTTCCCTTCGTCCTTCCCTGAGTCCTTTAGCCGTTTCTAGGGATGGGTAGGTTTAAAAAGTTGGTTGAGTTTGAAGAGGTAATGGAGAAATTCATTGCCGATTATAGGATTCCCAATAATGTAGGCTTGGGATACTGTGAGAAAGGGGAGTGGTTTTTTAGGAAGCAAGATGGTGAAGTGGTAATTCCCATAATCGCTTTCATTGAAGGTGGTATGAGAATCCCTATGGGACCGGTGATGAGGGATTACCTTAGACATTTCCGATTAGCTCCCACCTAGTGCGCTATCAACATGTATAGGATCTTGGGTTGTGTGGACGCTTTAAATGAGAAAATGGGGTTGAGGTTGACCCATCACGATGTAAACTGGTGCTACAACCTCCAACACTTAAAGGATAAATCCTACTATATGAAAACAAGGGACGACAAGGTTCGGCTTATTCAGTGCTTCCCTGTCCGACAAAAGAGGGGGCATCAGGTGGGGTATTCAGAGTAGGAGAGGTTTGATCTTTTGTGTCGTCATAGTTTGTACCGTTCGGCTGCTAATACGAATATACTTTCTTTTTTACAGATCCACATGTCTTTGGCCGACATTTTCACTTGGTCAACTGAGAAGATTTAGCAACCATCCTTAGGGCGGAGGTTTTTGTGAACAAAGCTGATAACTAAGTCAGAGCCGCTCACAAGATCCTCGGGTACGATCCCATCCAGAAATCAATCTCGGCTCCGAAGTACGTGATCAGAGCCAAAGATCCTCGGTTTCACCGAATCACCATAACAGAACAAGGGTTTTTGATTCCCGAAGGATCCCCTATTCCAGAAGGCACTCCGTTGGCAGGCCCTTCCTCGTCCCCTCAAGTTGTAGAGGCCGAGGATGATTTTGGTGTATTCAATCAAGATAATCTATCCGAGGATCCCTCTGGTGACTTAGGCGACCCCAGTTTGACTGAAGTAGACTTCTCATTAGTAGGGACTTCTTCTCAGGCCGAGATGAGTTTTAAGAAGAAACCCTTAACCAACCTACTTGACCTGATTGAGGGCCAGCCAGGGAAGGATGCGCCAGGGAGGCCACAGTCCAAGCTTTCTCCTCCTCCCAAGTCTCAACCTGCTCAGACCAGGTCATCCTCCACTCAGTCGAAGTCGTCATCTCCTCGGCCCAAACTTCCTCCTCCTCCCCAGCCGACTCTGCCTCCTCGGCCCGAGCCTGCCGACCCAAAAAGGAAAAGAGCTTCCAAAGGCAAAGAGCCCATGGATGGGGGACAACCTCGCTCCTCTCAGGAGGAAGATGAAGCCCGACGAGCTTCAAAGCAACTGAAAGTCGGGCACTAGGGCCAAGAAAAGGAAATCGCCACGCAGTCCGAGCCCTAAGCCTGGCTTCCTACCCCAATGCTCCATGGGGAGCCTCTGGTGGAAAACGCCTCACTCAGGGACTTCCGAGGGGGCGAAGGTGCCTACGTGGCCGATGCACTAGAGATGTGCTTACTGCTTCCCGCCGATATGGCTGAGCTAGGGAATATAAGGAGGTAGGAGGTCTTCCTCAGCATGAAGAGGTACTTGGGCATGGTAAGACTTCTAACTTTTACGACTCCATTGATCTCTGTCCCTTGACTTCCATCTTACCGTGTGCTTGTTTCAATTTGGCAGGTTGTCCAGGCCACTTATAGGTTGGAAGAGTTGGCCAATGACCAGAATAGGGCCTTGGAACTCGAGCGTGACAAGCACTTGGATGCCACGCGAACCCTTAAAAACTCCAAGGCTGATCTAGCGAAGGCAAGAGAGGACCTGAAGGAGATGACAAGGGCCAGAGACAGTGCTGAATCAGGCCTGGCCAGCACCCAAAAACAGGCTGAAGACCAAATAAGGTGCCTACTCGAGACTGAGGATCAGCTGAAGATTGCCAAGGAGCAAATTGCTGATCTGAAGAAGAAGCTTGCTGAGGCTGAGAGGGCCAATAACACAGCAGAGTGGGCCAGGGATGAAGCCTTAAGGGCTAAGGTGGAGGTCGAGTTTGCCAGGACTGAGGCCGAGAGCTCCAAGAAGAAGGTCGAGGAGGATGCTTACGCCTTAGGAATGGACGAGACACAAGCCATTCTCAAGGCTCAGGTACTTGGGGTGTGCAGGCTCTACTGTTCCTAGGTTTGGAATGAAGCCCTTAAACAAGCTAGAGTTGGGGCTTCATCTGACTTTTGGAAGGTAAAGAATGTATACTACCCTCCTGTCATCCGAGAGCCTGGTCCTCTTAGCTCCAAGACTGGTACTTCTCTCGAGGTAGTTGATGCAGGCCATCCTGACACTGCCCTTGTCTCAACTTCTCCTGATGAGCCTGCCAAGGAGACTGAGCCCTCTGGGGTAACCGAAGCAGATGAAGGCCCTAACCAGGGAGCACCCCAGGATGCTGCAAAGCCCCCAACTGATGCCCAGGCCCCTCATGCTGAGGAGACAGCTCTCCTTGTGGTGCCTCTACAAGCTATTCCCTTAGGTCAAAGCGTCGAGGACCCTAAGGCCACTTCAGACCAGCCTTCCAAAGGGGCAATGAAGACCAAGTTAAAGAAGTAAGCTGCCTTTGTTGTGCCTTTGCCTTATATTATTATTATTTTTTTTTTTTTATTAAGTATTCGAACTATTGTAATGGAACGCTTGGATTGAATATATGCAATTTTTTTTTCATGTGTTAATTGTCGCTATAATGGGTGTTGTTATTTATATAACTTGTGCTTTGATTATTAGCTAAACAGTCTCAACAGTGTGACTTGTTTTCCATTTTTGAAACAGCGGCCTAAAAATGTAAAGTCCATAATGATAATTTTCACTTAGGCTCTAATTAACAATTGAGTCACTTTATTATTACGACTTGCTTTTGCTGAATAGGCTATAGAAGGCAATAACCTTATAACATGAATCCTATATCTCATGAGTTGGTCATCATAACGGGTATAAAATGCTAAGCGCGTATTACTTATAAAGACAAACTTTTAAATCCCAAGATCTAATGCCACAGCACAATGCACAAGGGCATACAGAAGTATGTTCCAAAAATTTACTAACCTCAAGGAAACAATTAGCTACTGACTACGCAGAGAAGTTACGTTCAATGTACCTCAAAATGCCTTAAGTGATGCTCATGGGTTTGTGTTTGTTTGCATCTGTATCAAATGAGGACAGGGTGAGTGTTCTTAGGTACCAGACTCCCCTTTGGCTGTGTATGTAGCTCAGATAAATGCTCGAGCTTGTTAATTTCCTCAAAGGTTGTGGTCTAAGGAGTCACACAACACACGGACTCTGTTAATCGCTCAGGCCTTTGTTGAAAGTAGTTAGTTTCCCCATAGGTTTGGGTCCGAGGACCATGCAAGACCTTGGTTCTGTCTAACACTTAGGTTTTTCTGGAAGCAACTAGTTTCCCCACAGGTTTGAGTCCGAGAACCATGCAAGACCTTAGTTCTGTCTAGTACTTAGATTTTTCTTGAAGTAGTTAGTTTCCCCATAGGTTTGAGTCTGAGGACCATGTAAGACCTTGGTTCTGTCTAACACTTAGGTTTTTCTAGAAGTAACTAGTTTCCCCATAGGTTTGAGTCCGAGGACCATGCAAGACCTTGGTTCTATCTAGTACTTAGATTTTTCCTAAAGTAATTAGTTTCCCCATAGGTTTGAGTCCGAGGACCATGCAAGACCTTGATTCTGTCTAACACTTAGGTTTTTCTGGAAGTAACTAGTTTCCCCAAAGTTTGAGTCTGTGGACCATGCAAGACCTTGGTTCTATCTAGTACTTAGATTTTTCCTTAAGTAGTTAGTTTCCCCATAGGTTTGAGTCCGAGGACCATGCAAGACCTTGGTTCTGTCTAACATTTAGGTTTTTCTAGAAGCAACTAGTTTCCCTATAGGTTTGAGTCTGAGGACCATGCAAGACCTTAGTTCTGTCTAGTACTTAGATTTTTCCTGAAGTAGTTAGTTTCCCCATAGGTTTGAGTCCGAGGACCATGCAAGACCTTGGTTTTGTCTAACACTTAGGTTTTTCTGGAAGCAACTAGTTTCCCTATAGGTTTAAGTCCGAGGATCATGCAAGACCTTGGTTCTGTCTAGTACTTAGATTTTTCCTGAAATAGTTAGTTTCCCCATAGGTTTGAGTCCGAGGACCATGCAAGACCTTGGTTCTGTCTAACACTGAGGTTTTTCTGGAAGCAACTAGTTTCCCCATAGGTTTGAGTCCGAAGACCATGCAAGACCTTGGTTCTGTCTAGTACTTAGATTTTTCCTAAAGTAGTTAATTTCCCCATAGGTTTGAGTCCGAGAACCATGCAAGACCTTGGTTCTGTCTAACACTTAGGTTTTTCTAGAAGAAACTAGTTTCCCCATAGGTTTGAATCCGAGGACCATGCAAGACTTTGGTTCTGTCTAGTACTTAGACGGTTGCCAAAACACAAGACGTATAATTGAAATGGAATAAAAATTTGAATTAGAGAAATGCCTTTGTTAATAATAATACTTTTTCAGGTTATTTACATTCTATAGACGAGGTACAGCTTTTTCATCTAAGTCTTCTAAGTAGTATGCACCTATTCCTGTTACCGTGGTAATTCGGTATGGTCCTTCCCAATTGGGTCCCAACTTTTCCAGGATGGGTTCTTGGCAGCACCCACGACTTTCCTCAACACTAAGTTCCCTGGTGCCAATGGTTTCAGCTTCACGTTGGCATTATGTCCCTACTTGAGCTTCTGGTGGTAGTAGGCCAATTGGATCACTGCCTTTTCTCTTCGTTCATCGATCAGGTCTAGGCTCTTCCCCAGCAGTCCATCGTTATTGTTTGGAGTGAAGGAGCTAGTCCTTAGCGTCGGGAAGCTTGCCTCTAGAGGAATAACAGCCTCGGCTCCATAAGTCATGGCAAAGGGTGTCTCTCCTGTTGACTGTCGTGGTGTAGTCTGGTAAGTCCACAAGACGTGTGGCAGCTCCTCTACCCATCTTCCCTTGGTTTCATCTAGTCTCTTCTTAAGCCCATTGACTATGACCTTCTTGACAGCCTCGGCCTGCCCATTTCCCTGAGGATAAGCTGGAGTTGAGTACCTATTTATGATCCTCAGTTCGCAATAGTATCTTCTGAAGGCTTTTCTGTCAAATTGGAGTTCATTATCTGAAATGAGGGTTCGAGGGACCCCGAATCGTGTAACAATATTTCTCCAGATGAATTTCTTAGCATCCGCATCTCTGATGTTGGCCAATGGCTCAACTTCGACCCATTTGGTAAAGTAATCTGTGCCTATCAACAGATATCTCTTATTCCCTACTGCCTTGGGAAAAGGGCCTACAATATCCAGGCCCCACTGGGCGAACGGCCATGGACTGGACAAGGGGTTGAGGACCCCTCTTGGCTGGTGAATATTTGGGGCAAACCTTTGGCACTGGTCACATTTCTTAACATATTCAAGGGCTTCCTTCTGCATCCCCGACCACCAATATCCCTAGGTAAGGGCTCGGTGCAACAGAGATCTTCCCCCTGTGTGACTTCCACAGATCCCCTCGTGCAGTTCTTCAAGCAGTAATTCTGATGCTTCTGGGTGAATACACAGTAAATATGGCCTAAAATAGGAGCGCTTATACAGTTTGTGGTCCTCGGACAACCAGAACCGAGAAGCGTTTTTTCATATTCTTTCAGCCTCTGGCTTTTCTTCGGGCAAGGTATCATCTTTGAGGAATCTCACTATAGGGTCCATCCAGCTAGGACCCACTCTAACTTCATGGATATGGACCATGCCTTTTGCCATTTCGCTTGCTCTATCCAGATGCTAGACAAGAATGGTTTGAGGCAGACCCTATGCCGAGGCGGTAGCAAGCGTGGCCAATGAATCTGCGTGGGTGTTTCCACTTCTGGGGACATGTGACAAGCTGAAAAGATCGAAATTAGACTGCAAGCGTTTGGCCTGGCTTAAGTACGCTTGCAGCCTTGCATCTTTGGCTTCTAACTCTTCCTTCACCTGGCCCACTACCAGTCTTGAGTCCGAGAACATCTTTACTGGCTTTCCTCCCATTCTCTGCACTATGGTCATTCCTTGTAACAAGGCCTCGTACTCGGCTTCGTTATTCGTGGCCGAGAACCCAAGTCTTAGGGATTTCTCAATGATAGCCTTCTCAGGAAACACCAGGACTAGCCCCACTCCGGACCCTCTTTGATTTGCTGCGCCATCAACGTACACCTTCCAACATGGAGTTCTTGGCATAGAGACTGCCCCAACCAATTTTTCGTCCATGTTTCGGCCCTCGGCTACTATTTCCACTGGTGGTTCAGCAAATTCGGCCACCAAGTCAGCTAGGACCTGGCCCTTTACGGAGGTATGAGGCATGTACTTGATGTCAAAAACTCCCAGGATTGTGTTCCATAGGGCGATCCTCCCAGTATAATCAGCAGTCCGAAGTACGGATTTCAAGGACAGTTGGGTTAGAACTACCACGGTGTGGGCTTGGAAGTAATGGGGAAGCTTTCGCGTAGCATGGACCACAGCCAGTACGGTTTTCTCCAAGGGTAAGTATCTAACCTCAACTTCATGCAGCGACTTGCTCACGTAATAGACTGGCTTTTGAAGGCCGTTGTCATCTCGTATTAGCACTAAGCTCACCGCATGAGGGGCCACGGCAATATATGCGTATAGGATCTCGTCGGCCTCAGGACTGGACATGATAGGGGGCCGAGATAGGTATTAGTTGAGCTGCTGGAAGGCCACAATGTAGTCCTTGGACCATTCAAATCCTTTCCACTTGTTGATCAAGAGATAGAACGGTCTGCATCTATCTGCCGACCTGGAAATGAATCGATTCAGGGCCGTGATCATTCTAGTAAGCTTCTGGACCTCCTCGGCATTTCGCAGTGATTTTAAATCGTTAATAGCCTTGATTTGGTCAGTGTTAGCCTCAATTTCCCTATGAGTAACCATGTAGCCTAAAAACTTGTCTGATCCCACGCCAAATGAGCACTTGGAAGCATTTAGGCGCAGCTTGTATTTCCTTAAGACATTAAAGGTACTGCCGAGGTCTCTTAAATGCTCAGACACCACCTTACTCTTCACCACCATATCATCAACATAGATTTCGATACTCTTGCCCAGCTGCGGTTCGAACATTCTCGTCATCATCCTTTGATAAGTGGACCCTGCATTCTTCAGACCGAACGGAATTACCTTGTAATGGTAGTTCCTAGTAGGTGTCACGAAGGCTGTCTTCTCCTGATCCTCCAGGGCTAGTGGTATTTGATGATAGCCTTAAAATGCATCTAAAAAGCTCATCCGAGGGTGGCCCGTTGTTGCATCCACCAGCTGGTGTATCCGAGGCATGAGGAATGGGTCTTTTGGGCATGCTTTATTTAGGTCTGTGAAGTCTACACAAACCCGCAATTTTTCAATTTTCTTCTTAACTACCACGGTGTTGGCCAACCATTCGGGGTAAAAAACTTCTTTGATAGCCCCTACGCGCTTAAGCTTCGCCACTTCGCTTCTAATTACATCGGCATGCTCTTTTGAGGGGCGCCGAGGTGGTTGCTTTTTGGGACTGATGGAAGGGTTGACATTGAGATGGTGACAGATGAAGGCTGGATCAATCCCCGGGGCGTCGCAGGCATCCCATGCAAATACGTCAATATTGCTTTTGAAAAACTCAATCAACTCTGCCTTCTCCTGAGGAGGCAGTTGAGCCCCTACCTGAAAGAACTTCTCCAGGTCACAACCAATGACCACTTTCTCCAGATCTTTGCATTTCACCTCCTCGGAGGCTATATTAGGGGGCGACACCGGGGCCTTTGATTGCTATAAGTCTTTCTCAACAGAGGCCGAGAACTCCGCATCAATCCGATGTGAAACAGCAGCCATCAAACACTGCCTTGCCGTGGACTGGCAACCACGAATTTCGAGAACCTGGTCCCCTGATGGGAACTTTGCCTTCTAAGGCAAGGAGGAGGCAATAGCCCCTAAGGTATGGAGCCAGGGCCTACCGACGATGGCTGTATATGGAGAGTAGGTGTCCACCACGATAAAGTTCACCTCCACCCTCTCTAGGCCGGCCTGGATGGGTAGCCTAATCATGCCCTTTGGGATGACAAGCTTCCCGTCGAAGCTCATCAAAGGAGAGCTATAAGGCGTCAGGTCCTCCGGTTTTAAATTCAGCCCCTTGCAAAGGTCGGGATACATTATCTCGACAGCACTGCCGCCATTCACCGTCACTTTTTTCACATCGTAGTCCCCAATTCTGAGAGTGATCAATAGCGCATCGTCATGGGGTTGGGTGGTTCCAACCTTGTCTTCTTCTGAAAAACTCAAGATTGGGTGAGAATTTACTTTGGCCCTCTTCGACTCTGGATGGGACTCCTTAGCAGGCAGCTGAGTCACAGATAACACTCGTGAGGGGTGCGTGCCTGTCCTTCCTAGCACAACCAAGATTACGTTGATTGTCCCTACGGGTGGCCTTAGGGCATTATCCCTTTGGGGTTCCTGATGGGTCTGGCCCAAATGACCACTGGAATGAGGTAGGACGTGCCTCAGCTTTCCCTCTCGGACCAGCTGGTCCAGATAGTTCCAGAGGTTCCTGCAGTTCTCCGTGGTATGCCCGTGGTCTTGGTGGTATTAGCAATAAAAGTTCTGATTACGTCTCATGGACTCTCCTGCCATCTTATTCGGTCACTTAAAGTATGGCTCATTCTTGATTTTCTCCAACACTCGGTGTACTGGTTCTTGGAATACAACACTGACAGTCTATGTGTTGGTTGCTTTAGATTGCCCTATGAGATCTCTCATCGGGCGGTTGCTGTTATGTTGGTCCGACCTGAAATCCCTCATCTCCTGAGTAATAACCTTCTCTTTTCCCTTTCCTTGCAGCTGATCTTCCTCTACTCATTTATACTTATCGATCCGATCCATCAGTTGGTGCACACTGGTGGCGGGCTTGCCAGTCAGAGACTTCCTCAGGCCGTGCTCGGTTGGGAGACTATTTTTGAAGGTGCTGAGGGCGACATCGTCACAATTGCCGTCCATTTCATTATACATCTCCCAATATCTATCCGAGTAGGCCTCAGAGTCTCTCCATTATCCATGGACAGCGATAATAACGTACTCAAGGGCCGAGGAGCTCTGCTGTTTGTAACGAAGCGAGAGCCAAAGGCTTGAGTTAGCTGCCTATACGAATCTACGGAATTCACCTTTAAACCGTTGAACCACCTCATCGCCACTGGCCCCAAGCTAGATAGGAAAACCTTGCACATTAGTGCCTCGTCTTTAGAATAGACAGCCATCCTTTGGTTAAACTGGCTCACATGCTCCACGGGGTCTGTCTTGCCGTTGTAAGGAATGAAGGTTGGCTGTTGGAAACGTCGAGGAAGCGCAGCCCCCTCTATGTGGCGCATGAATGGTGATTTGGAGAGTTGGTCCAGTGCCCTGCTCATGGCGTCGTTCTTTAAGCCTCTAGGAGACGAGCTTTTACGTGTATGCCTCCGTTGGTGCTCTTCTTCGTGAGAGAAGGTCTTACTTGGGGGGGTTCGCGATCTCCGTCTATAGTCATCATCGCCTTCATCACTAGAAGGCACGTCAGGGCTGGAGTGAGGCCGCCTTCGTCGTGCATGGCGCAGCTCTCTCTTCAAATCGTCTATCTCTCGTTGCATGGCCTGATTATTATTCCGCCCCTGAGATGCGTGGCTTCTGACCTCTTCTTGTTGCATGGGCTGGTTGTTATTTTGTCTCTGGAGCACGTGACTCTTCACACGAGAGTGGATGTTGCCAGTTTGAGTGGTGTGCACACTTCCCTCTCGAAACCTTCCATTCTCTTCATTTCAATCATGCTCAGGATCAAAAAAATTACCTTGTCGTAGGGATCCAGCAGGTTCAGGCTGGTGGGGACCTGCTTGATGAGGGCTTGACCCTACCATGCTTGATTGTTACCCTCATTAAAAAACAAGTTCTCCCCACAGATGGCGCCAATTGTAGGGATTGGGTTTGCGTACTTCTGCTATTGGAAAAGTGGACTCAGGCCTAACTAGCCCAATACAATAAATTTATAGAGAATGGGTTTAAGAACTAGGTCTCGGTGAGGATAGCAACGAATAAACATGGTTATGAGCCTACTAAGTAATGGGAAAACGGGCTTGGAGTACGAAAATCTGTCCTGGACACTGGTCCGAGGAGTTATTTATTTTTATTCTTTCCTCAGTGCTTGGTTACAACGGTTACAAGGATGATACAGGTTGCTACTGTGTTCTCTCATTTCT
This sequence comes from Notholithocarpus densiflorus, assembly GCA_030021035.2. Classification (NCBI taxonomy): domain Eukaryota; kingdom Viridiplantae; phylum Streptophyta; class Magnoliopsida; order Fagales; family Fagaceae; genus Notholithocarpus; species Notholithocarpus densiflorus. Next base: position 3,613,251 of record JARYZH020000033.1, on the reverse strand, counting down.
CCTCCTTTTCTGGAGGACTCCTTACATTATATATCCTCTTTTGGTTGATCTTGGCCCTCCATTTGTCAGTCGTGCAGGTCACTACTTGAGTACTTGTCCCATCAGCCGTCGTCCCAAATCTTCTGTGAGTTGTAGCAACCAAAGCAACACTATTCAGGGGTTATTTCCTCATTAATGCGGCCAGAATGTTAGTTGTGGGCATTTAATGTGGAGGTGACAGTTTCTCCTTGAATGGTTCCTCTGCCGAGCTCCCATGGCTGACCTGCTATACTCATCCTGTTTCTTGAGATGCTTTACAAGGCTATCCTTGATGGCGTGCTGCTCTTCCCTTCTATAATCTCGGTTTACCGAGGACGGGATTGTCCTCGGCGACGCTTCTTCGTAATTCGGACTTTCTCCGTTCGTCCTCAGACATTTATTCTTCCTCGGCATGGGCCTTGGGCTTAGTATGAAGTGGGCCGAGGTGGCCAAATTCTTTGACCCCACAATATATATATATATATATTTATTTATTTATTTAGAAATTTTAGATAGATTGAAAAAATTTGTAAAAATCGTTGACTAAAAATAGAAAGAAAAGAATATATATATATATATTTAATGAAATAATTTGATTTTTGACCTCTTAATATTGGGTTATTTAAAATTTGGAGGCTTTTAAACTCTATTCTCTATATTTAAAACCTCTATTAGAACTTGTCATGTCATATTTCCTTTAAATGGTAAAATAGATAATTCCATACTTTTATGTACAAATACAATATAAAGGACGAAGTTTAGCTACAAACTTGGTTAACTTCCACTAAAAATATTAACATTGTTATATATATTGAAAATCTAATTGTTGAATTGTGTGTTTTTTTATGTTCTTAACACGCATGTCAAATTTCGAGTCAATTAAATGTTATTTACTATTCGATTAATAAACTTATTGCTTATGCATAGTTTTAGACTAAAATTTGAAATTTAAACATTTGATTAATGGCTTAGATATTAATCTTTAATCTTCAAAAAAATTTGCAAGCATGGGGATATAAGAAGAAAATATAATCCAATGGTAGATTTCTTAAAACTCACATCTTTTTTATTTTTTTTATTTTTTTTATTTTTAGAAGACTTAAAACTCACATCTAATAAAAGATATTGGCTACAACAAAATTTGTAGCTAAACTTTGTCTTAATATAAATGGTTACTTATAATTACCATAATTAATTCTTTAAAAATCATAATTATTAAATTTCATATTTAAACTAAAAATAAAAGAGAGAGAAAAATTATTTAATTAAAGTGAAACTCGATAGTTTTATCTTCGGGCTCACTAAAATTCAATCCCCCAAAATGGTGACAAAATTAGGGGGGGGGGGGAAGGGGGCGATGGAATTACCAATCTACCTTCAATCCTCTCCACGTTCCATTTTAAGTTACACTTTTGGCTTTATTATTTTTACCTCAATTTTGGTTTTTATTTTTCTTATAAGATATTGTTGAGATCCAAAAAAAATCACAATGTTATACCAAGGGCCAAAACAAAGCAAAGGATTGAAACCTAGGAAAAATAAAGCATTTGGGCTTCCAATAAGAAAGAGGAGAGGTCCAAACCCATTAAGGGTCCATAAGGAGGGACCCAAATCCATGAATGGGCAAGTTTCGGGCCCCATAAAATAAAGGAAGGAAAAAAGCCCAGCTTAGCCCTCAAAGGTCAGAAAATCGCTGGGGAGCTCGGGAAAATAACTGGGCCAGGATACTTGGGGATTCCTAGGAGCCTGGGATCCTCGGGACATGCAACAAAGCCAGGTTGGGATGAAGACAATTCAGGGTGGGTACCAAGAAACACAAGGAACTAGAATAGATATGTCCCTATCAGCCACCCAATGATGCAGAAAGGGGTCAGAAGGCTTAAGAACCAGCAACCCATGAGTAAAGGCCTGGTACCTCGGGGAACTCAGGAGGAGGAATCGTAAGGGAATGTGGCTGGGGATCTTTCAGCCTGGCAGGAAGGAATCAGCTCACTTGGGAAAAATGACAAAAGGAAAAGCAGCCAAAAGTTGGGTTTGAAAAGGTGGAACCTAGAAGCCTTGAAAGAAGAAAGACCAAAGGTTAGCCCTCTAGGACACCCTAGAATGGGAAGGTTAACTGGGGTCTTTCGAAGAGAAAATCTCAAAAAGAGGAAATAATGAAGAATGAGGAAGGGACCAGCCACCAATGTTGCTGACACAACATTGGTTCTGGTACCCATAAGAGCAAATTGAGGGAATCAGTGGTGCCCCGGAAACCCTAGGATGGCACTATAAAAGGGGAAGTATCCAACAGTGAAAGACATTCAGCAATAGTGAATTAGAGCAAAAATCCTTGAGAAAACTCTGTTAGAATTCAAAAAAGAGAGAAAAATGAGGGAAATACCGTCTAGTATCCTCAAGCAGCCACTAGAGAACACACTTGGATTCAAAGAGATTCAAACTTTGCAAGTCTTAAAGGCCAGAAGAGCCATCTAAGTCTGTGATTTTTGAACTTATTTGGACATTGTAATACGTCCTAGTGAGCGTAGTGTATTACATAATCCAGAAAGTAACAAAGTATTTTACATTATTTCAAGGATCCCTAACGCTTTATTTTATGTTCCTTCTTGATCATTTTGTTCTTTTGCTGTTCAATGCATATATTTTTTGTTTGTTAGCATGTATGTGTTGTAGGATTCGTGCTTTGTGCACCACCTAGTTCGAAATCAATCCAATTTAGCTACGATGAACCAAGCCCAGTCCCTTAAAACAATAAGTATTGGGCCGAGGATTCTTGTTTCTACTTGGGCTTGTGTGCTAAAAAAAAAGGAACCTACATAGATATTTAAAAGAAAAAAAATTATCTACTAGAGATATGAGAGAAAATGTATACAATTTACATTTTCTGTACTCTCATTTTTGTTTTCAACCAAATAAAATAGTTTTTTTACACTCCACTTTTGCATCCTTCTAATCAAACAAAATGAGGGAAAACTAAGGTTATGTTTGGTAACAGTTTTTGTTTTTTATTTTCAAAATTTTGTTTTTGGGAATATAAAGAAAAAACAATTTTCTTGTATTTTTGAAATAAAAAACATGTTTGGTTAGTTGAAATTAAAAAGATAGTTTTTTGAAGAAAAAAAATAGAAAATACTAAAATATGTTGTTACTAGGATTTGAAATCTATTGCTAACTCATTAAAGACTTTTGAAAATTAGAAACTGAAAACAACCTTTTGCATGTTTTCAGTTTCTTTCACAAATTGAGTTTTGAAAATAGTTTTTGTTTTCTGTCCATTTTGGGTTACCAAACAAGTTTTTTAGTCTCAAAAATAGAAAATTGCTTTTGGAAGCAGAAAAATAAGGGGAAAAAAATAGTTATCAAACATACCTTAAAATTTTTTTTATTCTCTTACTTTTCCATCTCTAACCAAATGGGCCCTTAATTAAACTATGTCTAAAGAAAGTTATTATAAGTTTTAGGGCCAATAGTCAAAAGTCTTATATTTCAATTGGTATATCTTAGTGTAGCAATAAAAACATCCAATGTTCAAATCTTTTCACTATTAGAGCACGCGCATCAATGAGTGTATAATAGAAAAATTTTGCTCAAAAACTACCCACATTAGTCCATCTACAACATTATATATTTACATTTTTGTTACAGTAATTGTGTATAGATGACTACTGTAACTTTGTATTTTAATTTCTTAATATTTTTTCTCTCACCTCTCCCATCAGATTCTCTCTCTTCCTTGAATCTATTCCTTCTATATCTCCTCTTGATTAATAGCAACATGCTCAGCAAATTCATCAAATCCATCCTAAACCTAGATCCCAAACTCATTAAACACATATATAAATCCATATGAATCATCAAATCCAGATTGTGAAGAAGAAAAAGCAGCAACGAAAAAGAAGAAGCAGAGCAACGATTATGACTAAGACAGAGGTGAGAGGCGAGAGAGGTTTGGGATGAGAGGAGAGAGAGACTAAATGAAAATAATAATAAAAAAGAATAAAATAATTATTTAAATAAAATTTAGTATATAAATAGTTAATCTGATGTGAGTGTTTTTGAAAAGTGATGGTATAAAATAAAAAAAATAAATTTTCATGTTAAAATAGACAAATTTGTTTTACAAAAACTTATACAAATATTCTTACTTATTGAGTTATCAAAAGTCTCAAAGGCCTATAATTTTAGAGAAAACAGTAGTTTTAAGATTTTTTTTTTCTTAATTATTGACATAATTTATTGCAATAGATTCAAAATAAAAATAAAAGTACGAAGAACAAGCTATGAAAGTAATAATCATAAAAAAAAAAAAAAAAAAACGAAAAGTAATAATGTCCCCCTCTTTAAGGAAATGTAACGGTTCTCAACAGGATTCCCGAAGGGACTGTTCACTATTGTCTCTGCGCCTTATAAAACTTTATTTACTCTCTGAAAGCCCATTCTATCACCAATTCCCACGCACTCACTCAAAGCCCGTTGCCTCTAATTCCGATGCACCACTCTCGCACAACTCGAGTACAAATAACGCGCCTCCATGCAACACGCACAATCCGAAAATTTTAACAAAAAATTGAAACTATCATAAAGCGGCTCTTCCTCCAACATCTCCGTCAGTGCTCAACACGCGCTTCCTCGGCGCGTGGCAGATATTCTGATTCTCTCCCCTGGACTCACTCTATTAAAAAAATAAAATAATCTCAATGGCGCTCCTCAGCTGAGTCCTTGTCCTTGACTGTGACTCTGTAGTCTCTATTTCTCACTTTCGTTCGCTCGCTCTCTCAAAAATCAAAAAAGACCAAAAAATTTCCTCTTTTCTGGTGCCCTAATGTCACTGCACAACAAAAACCCTTTTCAGAAACTCTCTCCCTAAAATGCTGGTAAACTTTTTTTGCTTTCAATATTTCACATTCTTAAAGCTATTTTTGTTTTCAATTTCTTTTACACAAGAAATTTAAGGTTTTCTAATTTTTTTTTCAAAAATGCTTCCAAATTTTTTAATTTTGAAAATGTGTGTGTCTGTTTCCGTACAATTTGGTTCTTTCTAGGTTTTTCTTGCTTCTTTAGCTTTTTGTTTGAAAATGTTTGTGTTTGTTTCCATACAATCGGTCTTGTTTGGTCCTTTTCCAGGTTTTCTTGCTTACCGCATTTCTGTCTCTGTTTGGTTGCTGAGAAAATGTGCCCAAAGAACTCAAATTTGTTACACTTGTTGTTTCTAAAGCTTCATTGTGTCTCTCTCTCTCTCTCTCTCTGGGTTTTAGGGTAATTTTTTTTTTTTGGTGGTGAAAACGTTTGTGTTTATTTCCGTACGATCATGTTGTTTGGTTGCTGAGAAAATGTTCCAAAAGAAAACAAAATTGTTACTCTAGTTTTCGTTATTTTTCACAAGAATGTATTATACTTGTTGTTTTTAAGCTTAATTAATATTTTTCTCTTTGTGGGTTTTAGGGTAATTTTCAGGTGGTGGTGGCTTGAGATCAAACTTGGAGAGGATTTGGGTTTGGTAAGAATATTCTTAATTTGATATAGTTCTTTTTGCATGTTACTTTTTTTGAGTGTGTGTTTGTGTGAATAATCTTCCAAAAGCGATGTTGGTTAATTTATTACCCCAAATTAAGTGCTTTTTGCACCTTTGTAATTGTGATTTTATGAATAACGTACCCACATTAAGCTAATTTTTTAGTTAATTTCTTTTATGGCGAGGTTTAGAAGCTGTGATAAAGATCAACCATCATCTTTTTTTTTGTGGCTAAAATATTGTTTTCGTTCCTGAAGCTTGAATGAATTTTGTTTTTTGTCCTAAACTTTAAAAGGTCTGTTTCTCGTCCTTAAACTATTGAAAATGTTTCACTCTGTCTTAAAACTTTAAAAAGTATATTTTTGTTGTTGCTATTTTCGCCCCTAAATTATTGAAAAAGGCTCTTTACAAAGTTTAGGGACAGAAAAAGAAAACTTTATGCCAACTTTAGGGACAAAAAAAATATTTTAGCCTTTTATTTATTTATAAGTTTTATAATTCAATTGTTTTAAAAGTTGGGGAGGGGGGAATCGAACCTTGGTTCTTCCCATACAGGAGACCAAGTAATGCCACAGAGGTACAAGGCTCTTGGCTGATAAGAGCAATCATCATGGATCAAATGCCGTAGGTTTCAGATGTATTGTGTCTATTAAAAAAGAAGTAGGTCAATTTTGATTTAGTTTTGGAGATTGGGTGTGCTATTTCCACTTAAAGAGAAGCCAAATGGGAGAGAGTTGTGTTGTCAGTTGAAGGTGTGAGGTAAAGAAGTATTGTATGTTATGGATTGTGTTTCAAGTATTTATTTCTAATTCAAAATGTGAAATTACTAGTGTTTTCTTCTTTTCTTTAGTTAGCTATGCATCTGATTTCTAGTGAATTAAGAAGGAGTTTTATAGTTGCTGTGGAGTATGAAAGTGATGAAAGGTCATGAATACAGAAAGACTTTGAAGTGATACAAAATTCATATTTATCAAGTTCGGAATAATCAAATCTCTCTGTTGCGTGGTGGTTTCCTTAAAAGCATTGGGAAATGACAAGTGCACCGTGCACATGCAGCATTTATTTGCTGAGAACAAATTGAGAAATGCATATTGATGTTTGGTTTTTGTTACCTTGGAAAGCCATTGCAAAACAAACTAAGAAATATAAATTGATATTTCTTTAAGTGAAACTGGCACGCTTTGGCCAAGGCGATGGTAAACAATTCTAGTTTATGTAAAGACAGACCCCAATCAACTATAAATTGATATTTGGTGTTTTCCAACTTGAAAAGATATTTTTCCTGAGTTGATATCTGGTGATTGATCCCATTTTAAGAATGTTATCTTGACGCTTTTATGATAAGTAAGAATGTTATCTTTGACTGGAACATGTAGAATGAGAAAATAAGATGATTTTTAATAAATACCATTTTTGGGTCTTGACATGTCTCAAGGATGATACATTTTAGGGTCAATATTAAATCTATTCCTCTAAAGGGGAAAAATATACCGTATTTTCTTTCAGTTGGTACTCTTTCCCTTTTTGTGTGTGTGTTGTATTCTGTTTTCTCTATGGTTATTTCCTTGTTTCACTTTCAGTATCTTGACAAGTGTTTAAAACAGAGTTTCTGTTTTCTTCTCCACTATAGCAATTTAATTTTACTTTTACCAATAACCCAAAAAAAAAAAAAAAAAACTTTTGAAAAATTTTTTGGACTTGTTTTTAGGATTCTTTTTTCCCCTCCCCATACTCATAAACTTTGGAAAATTTAGGTGTATTTGGCATTTGTCTATCTCTGGTATAATAGCTGGTGGATGATCATCAATGGCACCAAATCCAAAAGTTGCAGCAGCCTTTCGTGCTATGAAGGATATTGGAGTTAAAGAAGATAAAGTTAAACCAGTATTAAAAAAACTTCTAAAATTGTATGATAAAAACTGGCAACTTATTGAAGAAGAAAATTATAGAGTTCTTGCAGATGCTGTATTTGAAGAGGATGAAAATGAGGTACAATTCTCACTTAGAATTTAGTTGGATCTATTTTAACCTTATTTTTCTCTCTCACACGTATGCTTATCTAACATTGATCCTATCAATCAGGCTGTGGAGAAGAGGAAGATATGTAGCAATGCTGATGTATGTAACTCATTTTTATTCCTTGCAATGATGTTGTTTATTTTGGGTTGTCTACTCGTTTTTTTGCTCATATCTGCTAACCTGCCTACTTCCCTTTAACAGGAGGATGATTTGGAGGAAGAAACTCAGGTGCATGATGAACCTGAACGTCCTCTAAAGAGGTTGCGCTTAAGAAGCCAAAGTCAGGTTTCACCTCCAGTGAATGCCAGCAACCATAGTGCGGGTACAAGTTCGTTAAAAAGGCCTAAAGTGGAGGAGGATGAACTACCCAAAACTTGTTTGCAGCAGCAGCCTCAACCAATCTCACCCCATCAACCAATCTCACCCCGTCAACCAATCTCACCTCATCATCAACCAATCTCACCCCGTCAACCAATCTCACCTCATCATCAACCAATCTCACCCCAACGTGGTATTATTAACAAGGGCAAGCAACCTCTCATACCTCAAGTTGCTTCTCTAGGGAAAAGACCTATGTCTGAGAGAGCATCTCATGCTGTGCGCATTAAAGAGCCAACTGTCGAGCCAGGCATTGTTCTTTTGCCCAAGCAGAAGGTTCCTGATATTCATGCATTGATAACGCCAAAAGATGAGCCCTTTACTGATGATACATATAATAATGATGTGTCACGCTATGAGGTTCCTATTGCAGTGATCCATCCAGGTGCATCTCCATTCCCCTGGATGAATATTTCTTGTTTTTTTCTTGCCATTTTGTTAGAATGAGTATGACATCTCAGTGGCAATGTTTTTTTCTGTGCAGTGAGTTTACTCTCGTAAATTCATTGTACTTTTATTATCAATAAAGTTTGTTATTACCTATCAAAAAAAAAAGTGTCTTATCTTATGCATCCCTATAGATAGTTGGAAACTGGAGCTGTAAATTTGATGACATTATAGATTGGTGTTATATACTTAATGGCTTAGTTGCATTACAGCGAGCCTACAATGAGTAGCCTCAAATTGAATGCTTTGATTCCACTGCAGCAATTTCCATAGATGTGTGGCTAATGTGATTAGACGCATCAACTCATTAATGCAGTAAATTTGTACGAGCTATATATGCAAACTTTCTAGCCATATCTTGAGTGTGCATTTATATAAGCTTATAAGCTTTCTTAAAGCCTCGATATTTTGCCTAGCTACAACTGCACTTTTACACTGTTTATTTTTTTAGCCAAATAAGCCAACGAACAATTTAGCTATGCCAAACGGACTTGCCAAAGTTATTGAAAAAGTGGGGAAAATGGGATAGTTCTTTATATATATATATATATATATTTTTTTTTTTTTTCAAATTACCATAATTAAGACTTAACAGAGGCAGCTGCATATGTCATTTGTGTTCGTTAATTTTGATGCATATATGCATGCTCTTTTCTCTTTGTTTGGTTGTTGTTCCCTTCCCCTTAGGCTAACGTAGCTTATGTGTATTGAATCTTATGATACATTTTAGTGTTTGGACTCTTTTAAACTTGAATGTATCCATTATTTGTATCATGTTTTCTTTCTAGTGTCTATATGTTCAATTGTTCTTTGAACATCAGGAGATTAGATATTACTATTACAATAAGCTATGGCTCAACTGGCACTTCTTTCACCTATAATAGTGGTATGGAGGGTGAGATTGTGGGTTCAAGACCCATAAAAAAATTGTTTAGCTGAAATGGCACCTCCTCCTCTTATAAGAGCAATGTGGAGTGTGAGATAAGATTTATGGATACAAAGCCACTGGGTTTAATTACTATTTACTTAATACCTTGGTTGAGTTGCACTCATATCTCAACTTGAGGTTCTCAGCAAGGTATTGATCTTCCCTGAGTTTCTACTTGGTTTATATCATTGTTATTGATTCCGTTTCGTTCCGGCCGGAATTTTTCGTACCGGTATGTAAACCGGTATGAGAATACCTCACGTTCCACCTCGGGTCAAAATTCGGGCCGTTTCGGGTCATTCCGTACAATTCCGGCCGAGATGTGAATTTCGGCCGGTATAGGATTTGGCTTGTTAAAAAAAAAAAAGAGAGAGAAAGAAAGAAAAAAAAAAGTCTTTTGTTTGTTCATTCCTTCTCCCTCTGTCATAAATTTTTTTTTCATATGATTTGTTTTGTGGTTAAGAACTTAGGAGTTATTATTTGATATTTAGTTATTGACTTGTAAATCTTCTTATTGTGTGATGTTAAATTGATGTTATATTGATGTTTAAGACTTAAGAGTTAAGACTAAATGATTATTATTTGATATTTAGTTATTTATTTATTAGAATTGACAATTTTATGTTCTACAAGAATATATATAAATTATTTTTTAGGAACACCGAAACACCCTGAAACGGTACGTCGAAATCGGCTGGTACCGAAATATTCCATTCCACTGGACAAACCGAAATGGGGTCCGAAACGGTATTCATAACATTGGTTTATATAAATAGTTTTTATGATTATATGTATCTGTTTGTGTATTTAATTGATAGTAGGCTCCACTCTCATCATCCACAGTTTTGAACATATTGTTTAGTAGGTTCCACTTCCATCATCCACACTTCCTGAAAATTTTGTTTTACAAAATCAGAGGGCTTAGCCTGCCGATATTGATTTGTGACAACTCTGGGCGACTTCTTCCGAAGTTTGGCTTATAGTTTTTTTGGGTCTGTATATGTGTGAATTTGATTGACATAACATGAATTAGGCATGAAGTTTGTTACAGAATAAAACACAACTTTACCTAAGAAGATAGTGACAGAAAACTTCACCCCCTCTGCCCCTTTCCCATGTTCTGCATGATTTATTTTTCTCCTTTTGTTCCTGGGTCTTCATTAAACCCCTCATGAGTGGTCTATATTGGTGACATCTCATTTCTGAAAAAGATACTTAAGTTAATGTTATGTTGCAACCTTCGCTATTTTATTGTTACATTTCAAAAATTGGATCTGACTTTAAGCTGTTCATCATTTCTTATTAAAATTTTATGTTTTGTGGCAACTTTTGCTATTTTATTGTTACATTTAAAATAAAATAAAAAAATTGATGGCAACTTTTTCTTATTTTTCTCAATTATTATTGGTCAACCTTCTCTATTTGGATAGTTTATTACCCTGTAGGTCTGGGCCACTTGAGCTTCTACAACTAAGTTAATCTGATTTGATTAATGGGCTTTACATATGGTGGTGACATAATGATTTTTGGACAAACATGCATGCGTGCTTTCATTCTATGTATAAAAAGTGACAATATTGGTCTAGTTAGGTAATCAAAGTGATGCTGCAACCATAGCATGCATGGTTGGAGAATAAATATCCCATTTGGAAGCTTATGATTAAGTGAAACCTAAAAATAAGTGCCTATGTAGCTAAATGGGTTATGAGTATTTTATTTTACGTTTTTTTGGTTATTCTAGAGTCAAGGATATTTTAGTACTTTTGAAATTATTAGCTATGGGCCATGGTTGTGGGCCTTGGATTTTATTTATTAATATAGTTTTTGGGTCTTTATGTGTGGCCTTTACTGGTCAAAGTAGAAGTCTTGATTGCTATTAGGAGAAGTTAAGATTTAGGGGGCTATATGAGTGTCTTATTTTATTCGAATAAGAAGTTGATCAATAAAGTATGGTTTTTTGAGTATTAAGACAAGTAGGACTTATTTTATTTTTTCTCCCTTTTTCTTCTCTTCTTGATGTAATGTTCATGTGCACTATTCACATGTACTGTTCATGTTCTCTATACACACATATACTGTTTACAGACCATGTAGGAATTCAATTTTTCAGTTTCTTCTTACTTTTGTTTAACCCTAAATTACATATATGTTTTTCCCTATGAAATCCTTCTTTTAAGTAATTAACCCTAGATCCATAAATCCTCTTTAACCTTAACCCACCACAAGCACACTAGACAAAGTCTTATTAGATTTATCATGCTTTGGTTTGCTTCTAATGGTTGGATCAATAATAATCTGGGTAATATGAACTGTGAATGAGACATGTAAATGACAGCTAAGCATTGAAATAAAAGGCTTGGTGCTGTTGGATGAATTCTGTTGGATATTAAAAGTGCAATTCATACTCTACTAACAGGTTGTTTTTCTTACAGATCCCTCGAGCAAGTTAGGTGCTTCAGTTGGGAATGATACAGTTGAAAAACAAGGTGGTCCAGAAATTCCAGCATCCCAATGCTTAAATGAAGGAAATTCTAGCGTCCCAGGTAAGGTGGGTTCTTTAGTTGATGGTATTCTAGCTTCATCCAGTGAGAGGGAAACCAACTGCAAGCTTTCAACCGTCCCGGAGGAATCTCCTGCTAATTTGGAGATTGGCTCCTCGCCCACAGGAGAGGTAAAAATTTCTCTGAGCTGCAACTCCACTCTTGGAAGACCAGATTTCCATTTGCCTAGTCGAGATGAGGTTATAAAACTGATGGAGGATAAATGTTTGCGGACATATAAAATCATTGACCCAAATTTTTCTGTCGTGAATCTGTTGAACGATATGTGTGCGTGCTTCTTGCAATTGGCAACTGATTCCACTGATGAATCGCAGGAAGGATCACTAAATATAATTCCGACTCTGGATGTATTGAAGAAATCTTCTGTGCGGGATTCTTTGGGGATTGGAGGCAATGAACAAAGTTTGTGCACTCCAAATGGATCAGCCAATGTTCAATGCTCTGCTGCAGTGTCTCCCCCAAGAGTTCCATCATCTTTGAATGGACCTGGTAGCGACATACAAGCCAGTAAGAAGATGAATGTGAATGGTGGTGCTGAAAGTGAAAGTGAAAAGGAATCTGAAAACCAGGAATTAACAAATTCGTGTAGTTTGGTGGTTGTCCCACAATTTCAAATAACTCCTAGTGATGTAAGGTCTATATATGATGCTAATGACCTAACAAAAGGAGAAGAAAGGGTCAAAATTTCATGGGTCAATGAAATCAACAATGACTGTCTACCAGCCTTTATGTATATACCTCAAAACCTTGTTTTTGAGAATGCTCATGTCAACTTCACACTCTCTCATATCAGAGATGAGGATTGTTGTATGGCTTGTTTCGGTGATTGCCTTTCCTTATCCACACCTTGTCCCTGTGCAAATGAAACTGGAGGCCAGTTTGCATACACAAAAGAAGGCCTTCTTAGGGAAGAATTCTTGGAAGAGTGCATCTCCATGACTCGTGACCCACAAAGACAACAGCACTTGTATTGTAGAGAATGCCCAATTCGAAGACTGAGGAATGATGACTGTTTAGAACCATGCAAAGGTCACTTAAGGAGGAAATTTATCAATGAATGCTGGAGCAAATGCGGCTGCAGTAGAAACTGTGGAAATCGAGTGGTTCAGCGTGGCATTACATGCAAGTTGCAGGTGGGGAATTGTGGCTTAGTTTTTCCACTAGAATTTGAAGTTACACTGTTATTTTTCTATGCTAATGTAATAATCATTTGTATTTGTATGATCTTTGTGTAGATATTTGTATCTCATTATTCTTAATCTTTGCTCTTGGAATGCCCTATAATTGCTCATGGAATACCACCTAATTCTTTAATATGCAGCTTCCATGATTATTTCTTTCTGTATTTCAGGTGTTTTGCACTTCTGAAGGTAAAGGGTGGGGTCTCCGAACACTAGAGGACCTTCCAAAAGGTGCATTTGTGTGTGAGTATGTTGGAGAAATACTAACCAACACTGAGTTGTTTGAGAGGAACACAGAGAGTAAGAAAAGTGGGAAACATACGTACTCAGTGCTATTAGATGCAGACTGGGGTTCAGGGGTTCTAAAGAATGAAGAAGCTCTCTGTTTGGATGCAACATATTTTGGCAATGTTGCTAGATTCATTAACCATAGGTATATGCTTAAACCTCAACCACACTGTGGCCTCTCTCTATCTATTTGTATATTTCTGTTTATTTTTTTGTTATACTAAACTTTACATACTTCATTCAATTAGTTCAGTGAAGGTGCTGCTATGAATGTACCCATGAATTTGGTACCTGGCTTGTCTGTGCTTGTTTTGAAATATTAAATGAGAATCCTTATTTATTATTTTTGTGGTACTTTATTATTCACAATCAGAAAAGATGCAGTAGACAAGCTCCCTTCCCCATCAGAAGAGCATGAATATTGAATTTTTTTTTGAATGAATTAGAATTCCTCAAATACTTATTTCCTTGCACCAAGTTGTTGTCAGAACTTTCTGTAGATAAAATGCAATATGTGTGTGTGTGTGTATATATATATATATATATATATATTTATAGGGGTCAGTGCCCAATGATAAGTTATATTAATATAACAGATATTATTGTATGGCATAATAAAAGCAGGCTGTGCTGATGCACTGGTAACACAGAAGAGGACCTGGCTGTCCCCTGGAAAAGTGAGTGGACCTGAGAGTTTTTGTGGGTGTCTCCCGAGTTCTAGGATTCTTACACTAAGAAGAGTGTTTGACCATGACATAGAGCTGACAGTTGAAGATTTCCATCTGAAAATGGCTCCGTTTGAACCATCACAGGAAGCATAGTAGCTGAAGGGACTAATTAAAATGCTCCTTCCTTCCTCCCTTGGCAGCATAGTGAAATCTTGTGCAGTAGACACATTAATGATCAATGGATAGCAGAATTTTTTTTTTTGATTGAATGATGTACGACCCGATATAAGACAGCATATGAGAAGACTGCATGCTATCCTGTCCACTTTTTGTGTGTGTGTGTGTGAGTGAGTCAACTGTCTTGTCTACTTTATTAAAATAAATTAATATTTATCCTTTCTAGAGCTGTTAACTTGTTGGCAAGGGTGGTTACTAATTCAGCATATAGAAATTTGGAGGGTGGTTCCCCACTTTTTAATGAGGTGTCTTTGGACGGAAAGGAATGCTCGCTGCTTTGAGGGGGATGTGAGAGGACTATTCTGGATCTGAAACTGTTTTCCAAATCTTTGTATGAGTGGATGCTAGCTATAGGCGAATCTTCCTTTTCTGCTCTTAAATTTTCTTGATCATTGTACTTTAAGAACTTTATTTTAATGTACAAATAGTATACTCCATGTACTTGGCTATGAGTTTTTATTTAATAAACATTGTTACTTATCAAAAATAAATAAATACTGTTACTTATCAGAAAATATTCTTATTTATCCAAAAAAAAGAATTCATGCTATCTTTTTGAAATTGATGGTGGCAAATTGTGGCTTGTTCCTTTACTAGCTAGACAAATGTTTTACCAGGTTATAAAAATTCATTTTCAGAATATCTGATCATTTTGTTCTCCATTTCACTAGGTGTTGGGATGCAAACTTGATTGAGATCCCTGTTAAAGTGGAGACCCCGGATCTTACCTACTACCATGTATGGAATCTCTGAAACTTTTATTTGCATCTAATGTGATGCCCTTGCTTGGTGATAGGAGACTCAATTTTGTATTGTAGCAAGTCTAATGGAGTATTTTTCTTGTGTAGCTTGCTTTCTTCACAACAAGAATGGTTGCTGCGTTGGAAGAGCTCACTTGGGTGAGTAGGTTTTTGATCAATACAATATTGCTCATGGTCTACAATATTGCCAATATTGCCACTAAATGAAGGACATCGGCATAGTATTTCAGTTTTAAGAGCTCATGGTTGAAACAAAATTATGTTTCATGCATGTACGAGATGTGTCATAGCACTTACATTGCCACCAAATGGACATTGACATAGTATCTTGGTTTTAAGAGCTCACGATTGAAACAAAATTATGTTTTATGTATGGTATGAGATGTGTATTTTCATGTTCCTCTTACTGTTTGGGTTTAGGTTAGAAAAGCAACCTAACAATGTCTACAAGCCTTTGACTTTTTATGTTTTGGTGCATGTGCTTGCATACATTAGTTTGACATTCAGTCATGCAACATGGTCCTGGTTTTCTCTTTGGATATGTAGATTCAGTGGTATTGTTCTATCTGGTGATTTGAACTAATTTCATACTAGTATAAATAATAAACCAACCTTGAGCTTATCTTATGTATGCAATAAATCCATGGGTAATCCTTTATTTGCCCTCTATTGAGTTGCTATGCATGATGTGTCTGCAGGATTATAGCATTTACCTTGACGACGATGGTCAACCTGTCAAGGCATTCCAATGCCTATGTGGTAGCAAGCACTGCATTAACATGAAGCGTTCAATTAGTAAGCATATTTCATCAATTTTCTGATACAAGCTGTTTGTGTATCCTTCTTTTTGGAAACATCTACTTATTGACAGTTGTTTTTTTCTTCTTAATGATTTCACACACTTGTAGTAGCTTTAGTTCATTGCTTGTGATTCTAAGATACTTTGTATGTTTCTGCAATGTTATTATATGCAATGTTGCCTTCTATTTTTCTTAAGTGTTTGCTAGGATTTACATTGAAGTATTGGATGTTAAGCCTCAGAAATAACCTAGCCAAAAAAATAAAGTTAGTTTCGGTGATTCACTAAATAGCATTTGTGTTTGATTAGGATCTTGGTTGAGAATCACTGATTAAAAAATAAAAAAGGATCTTGGTTGAGAGTCAGTACTCCTCAACATATATATGCCTTTGTTATGAAATTATTATTGGATAGGAAACTTTAATGTGGAAGCTATGGTTTTAATCAGAGAGAGAATGGTGAACCTGGTTTGCTCTTGTACAGTGCTTTTTTTTCTCTATTTTAACTCTCTCTCTCTCTCTCTCTCCCTCTCTCTCTCTCTCTCTCTCTCATGATGGTTTTAAGTTTGTTTCTTTTTAAGAAAATATAACCATTTTATTTTTGGATTGCAAAGGGTGAAGAGGGCTAGTATTTTCTTGTGAAATGCGTGTGTGTATTCTGAATATAAATTCTACCATATTGAGTATTACCATAGATACTGTTGGCACATTATGGTTTTGGCCCTTATAGAGTATTCTTATAAGTAGCTTAGTCCTCTGGAAAATGTGCTTGGTGGTCTTTTGGCTTCAATGTTCAGTGTTGTTTTTTTCACCTATCACCAAAAATAAAATAAAAAAAAAAAAAAAAAAAAAAATCAGTGTTGTTTTTTCCCTATACTTTTTCAGCTCCTTTCATCCATTTCCTTTTAAATTTCCCTTTACTATGCCCATGCGATGCATGGGTTCATAAAACAACCCTGAATGTGACATCATTAGTAGTCCACCGGCGACCACATGATACTGTTTGATTGAGCTTGGAGATTGTGGGCAACAGTTCTTTGATCTCATGGGAGTTGTTTTTGGCATGCTCAAAGTGATTTGGAACTTTGAAGGGTCATTTGGTATCAAAGCCCATACATCTAGGCTTGTGTGTAGTTGAGGAGTTGTATTCCTAGTCTGCATGTCCAAACAGCCAAAGCCACATCCAAGCAGGTGGTTGGCCCAAATTAGCGTAAGACAGCCAGGTCCTTGATTCAATTATTTGCTGAAACTTTATTTTAGTGAACCATAGTAATATTAGAGACAACCCACATTTGATGGTCTTTTAGACCCATATATTTTCTCTAATTGGTTACATGCAATGGACTAATTCTTTGAACAAATAGGTTTATCAGATAATAAGAAGGTTGGGTTTGCCACAATGAAGCTCATAGGTACAGCTAAAAATACAGGTATGGAATTAAGAACCTTCTACAACTGGACAAGTCTACCAAAAAAGATTGGTAAAAAATGAAAGGGAAATTTAAAAGAGATATATCTATCCCAATACTATCAAGAGAAATATCTACCGTAATCTCATTCGGATGAATTTCTAGATTGAATAAACAATCTATGGCAAGGGAGAACAAACAGTTAGTAGCACGATTTGAAGAAGACTATTGCTTGTGTAGATTCTAGTTCCAATTCTTAGTCTGCCATGAAGCAAACCTTATAAAATATAGCAAAAAGCCTTTCAAAACTTGTCTGCATGGTTTGAACAAATTAATACCCAACTTGCGTCATTGGAATTGCTGAGAATGACCTAGAGAAACGAAGGCGAAGCTTCCCACACGAGAGACAATAATGTTGACTGTTGAGCCACCAAAAGATAGTGATAGGAGGTGCACATGTTGTGAAAAATGAGTTTGATCGACCCTCCTTGGTGCATAAAGTGGAAAAACTTGATACAATCATGTTTTTTGTGAATCAAGATAAGATCCTCACTAATTGATTTTATTATTTTGGATGAATTTAATGATATGGTGGAACAGAAAGCTTCTTTGTTCTTAATGCTGCCAAAAGTGTTTCAAGAGTTGTTATCCTTCAGCACTTCAACACTCGAGAACAAATTTTTAGAAAACTAGAAGAGAATGATGCTGGAAGCATAAAGACAGTTTTACTTCAATACATTTTTATATAATTATAGATGTCAATTGTATTTTTATTCGTCTAGTGGATTTTAAAAAGGTCTTGTTAGTTAATAAAGTTATTAGTATTTGTTATATTCCCAAGAGTCAAGGGTATTTTTGTAATTCAATAACTGAGCTTTCCTAAGTCAATTAGAATTAGGGTTTATTTCTAATAATCTATATAAGCACCCTATTGTACTCCAATGGGAGATAGTTAAACAGTTTGCTTGAGTGATAAAATTTATTGTAGTTCTTCTTTAATAGCTTGGTACTGATTACTAGGTTTTGTTTTCTCTTGTTTGGTGTTGATCCAAAGCAATTCTAAAGGCTTTTTGGAAGGAGAGAGACTTCAGAATTGGAAGCGATCACTTATATATTACACCCTTATATATTTTGTAAAGGAGAGACTACCAAATAGACATCAGAAATTAGGTTATTTATAACTGTTTCACATGTCATTGTTGATAATGGGAGCATCGTAGCTGGGAGATTGATTCCAAAGTTGCCTTTGGTTGGCAGTTACCAGTAAGACATTGACTAGACTTCAGATTTTGGAAGTTAGGACTTATATATTACATGCTTATATATTCTAAGGAGAGACTGCCAAATAGACGTCAGATAAAACTAAGTTAGTTATAAGTGTTCCACATGTCATTGTTGATAGTGGGAGCAACATAGCAGGGAGATTAATTCCAAAGTTGCCTTTGGTTGGTAGTCATTGACCAAGAAAAAATGAATGTTGCAGAATAGATTTGAGACAATCACTTATTACTCAAATTTTTCTTTTCCTCTGCCCTTTATCCAGATTTTAAATGGATTTTAGTTTTGTTAATCTGCCAAGCTCTATGCAGGCTAGTGTATGGATTGGTGTATATGTTCTCTAATGTCAAAGGTTTCATTCTCCAAAAATTCTCCCTTTTGCAGTATGCTCTTATTACATGGGGAGAACCAGGAGTGCCATAGGGTATCATAGCTCATGATTTAAATTTGGTGTCCTTAGTGCTCTCCCAAAAATTAGGCAACCCTTTTTCATACTAAACGTTAACTCATGGACTTGCTTATCATGTTATAATGCAAGTTATTAAGTAGCAGGTAATTTTTTAATTAGGAAATTGCACGCACGCCCAATCTGTTTTTGAGTCCATGACATCTCTCCATTTTGTTATTATGGAAGGAGGAAGTGGCATTTAGTTAGTGCTCATTGAATTGCAAAATTGAAATAAATGTCGTTACTATTTTATAAAAAATTTCTTATATTGAGAGTATATAATGTGCTTTCAAGGATGGGCACCAAATAGGGTTTTGGGCATTCTTGACAATGTGGATGATTAGTGGGGATCCATATGATCATTATTTGTGTATTTTTTAAGAATGCAATATTATTTAATAATAAAAAATAGAGTATGAAACACTATATAGAGTTATAATAAGTGCAATAAGGAAAGCTATCAAAATTTCTTAAATGGTTTTATCAAATATGGCCAATATTTGCTTTGATTCATGATTATCCTTGTTACCATTGCTACTGCTCTTGCTAATGATCATGTTCACATCTTCACACAGGAACTAGATCTGCATCAATTGCAAGATAAACAGTGGGGATGCTCTATCTGCTATCTTTTTTTGTTGTAATTGCCTTCTGCTCTGTAGAAGAAATAATGATGAAGCAGATTTTGGTGAACTGAATTGCTCCCCTCCGACCATGCTGTCTAGTGGCTGAGTATCAGGGTGCTGGTTACCTCGTTTTGTTGAACACGGGGGTTAAATGTAAAAAGCCTTACATTTAACCCAACTGTTTTGTAGATAGAGGTGGTCCAGGGTTGTCAGCCATCTAGGCAAACAATCTTGCTGCTAGTGCTAACTCTCAGGCTATTGCACTGCTGAAACGATATGGCTTTATAATTTTTGTCTGGTTGCTGCTTTGGATGGGTTAGAAATGTTTAGGATTTGTTCCATGATCCTTGTATAACGTGATGCAAAATATGGAAAGGGGGGAAAATGTTGCATTGTTGCCTGCGTTCGTTTCAATATGCCCTGGCCTTTGACATGATGTTTGATTTATGCCAATCTCTAAAGCTGATTTCAGTGGCTGATATTTTATTTGTGATTTTCCTTTATCCTTATTACAAAAGTACTATACGTGTCCTATATTACAAAATGGGCATCTACTAAATTTACCGCTTATAAACAAATGTCTATATTACGAAGACTTATCTAAATTTTTTACTGTACATTTTCCTGGAAATAGCTATCTTAACTGGCTGTTCCGAAGAACCAAAGTGTTCTCTAACTTCAATGAGGTGGTGCAACACGTGATAGATGAGGAGCGTAATTTGGATCTCTTTGCATCGGCGTGCTTGACTGTTTGGTATAGAAGGGACCAAATTAGGCTCAAGCATTCAGTTTATCCGATTTCTCAAATGCTACTGCAAGCTTCTCAAGCTCTCCAAGACTTCCTTCATGCTCTCCCTCCTGCTCAGCCATCAGTAACTTCTCCTAGGGTCAGATGGATCCCTCCACCAGCTTCCTCCTTAAAAATAAATTTTGATGGTGCACCGTTCAAGGACATTAATGCAGCAGGTCTGGGGGTGGTCGTTCGTGATCATCGGGGGGCTGGTTCTAGCCTCATGGGCAGAAAATGTTCACCTCGCCCGACCTCAGATGATGTTGAAGCAATGGCTGCTGCCAAAGCTATAACTTTCACCTTTGAGTTAGGACTGTCATCAGTTGTTGTTGAGGGAGATTCCGAAATTATCATTAAAGCTTTGAGGAGTGAAGATGAGTCGTTTGCTACCTTTGGACACTTAATTTCTACTGCAAAATTGTCTATGGATGCCTTTTGTTCTATCTCTTTCTCATACTTGTAGATTAGGCAATTTTTAGCTCATAGCCTAGCAAAACATTCGAGATATGTTAGTGATTTTTCAGTGTGGATAGAGGATGTTCCTCCACATATTGATGATGTACTTTTAATTGATTTTGGCTGATTTCTTTCTAATAAAAGTTTGTGGTTTTTCTTAAAAAGCTTAAAACAAGGCTACGAAGTATATAAACCTTTTGATACAAAAATAAGTCCTAAATTAATTGATTGGAAGGGTTTCAAAACAATGGCTCCTAAATGATCTAACATAGAGTCAAAGTAGAGATCCAAGCCATATAGCCCTTCAAGCTTAAGAAAAAAAATCTGTACTTTATGGATAATAGGATTCATAAATGGGTAAACGATTTTCCTCATCAATAAAACGAATGGAAAAAATTTGCAAGATTGAGTTTTTTAATCTCAAGAGATATCATTAAACAAGAAGATGAAGCTGATAGTAGTTCCACAAAAGAACCTATAGGCTATTGCTATGAAAAATGTACAAATTCCTATAATCATGAATTCTTGGGAAACCAGACAAAAGGTGCCATTACTATTATGTTGTTACCTTGATGTGCCTTATCCATCATTTGATTGTTTTGGAGCAACTTTGCCTACTCACTTAAAATCACAAAGATTGGCAACATGCATAAAAAATGCTCATTTTCCTTTTTTAATTATAGCTCAACTGTTAAAGTCTCTAATGATTGTATAAGAGATTTGAGGTTCAATCTCTGTCTACACCAAAAACTGATTGATGTCTTAGTCTGATAATAAAGAGCTATCATAAGAAGTGGATGCTATAGGTTGAAACTCTTTCAAAAACAAAAATTATAGAGTAATTTTAGGAATACTATAAAATTTGTTATATAAGCCTTAAAAACTGATGCTTTATTAATCATATAAAAGTAGTCTTCATTTATTATGTTGTTGAAGTCCACCTATCATATTTGTTGTCAATTTGTAGTAGATTCAGCACTATCCCCATTAATTGTGACCAATCAGACAATCTAGCAGAAAAGTAGCACTGCCGCGAAGGAGAAACTTTAGACAAGCTACGTTGACAATGCTACCATATGCAACAGAGGACATGCTTTATTAAAAATTTATGGTTTTGAGTTTTTTGATATGTACAAAAATGGGGGTTTGAAAAATGAAGGCTACATGGCTGTTGTAGTATGATTTGATGATGGAAAGAATGAAGATGATACAAGAAATTACGTATAACTGAATACCAACAACATTATAATGAACTCTGTCCGAACTTGGAACTAGCTTCTATGAAACTTGAACCTATGTATATTTACTGAACCTGTACATATTTACTCTCTGTCGCCAACAATGATTCTCTGTTATGAGGCCTGGAGAGGGCCTCGTGCTCACAACCTGAAGGCATGACAGGTTGAATGCTGCCTGGATTCAGAGGAAAAAGTGTTTTGTAGTAACCATCCATAATTGCTGTAAAGTTGCAAGTTGCTGCAACCTTAGGAATCTGACAGGAAACAGACATGCACCACTTAGCATACAGCAGAATTAAGTCATTAAATTCTAAGAGGTAACATACTTTTAACAAATTTTTGGTAGCTTGTATAAACAATGAACTCTTTGTTTTTTTTTAAAAAAAACGCTCCCACATGAGTATGCAAAAACTAGTGTTTGCAAATAGGGTAGATGTGCCAGGCTTAGTGAGCAATCAAAGCAATACAAAGTTACAAACCAGATCAGATCATAAATAACAATTGATATATGTTAGCAGATATATATGTAAAAAGAATGCTGTTTACAAGCAAATGACAACTTATGTCTGCAACAAAAGGGATAAATAATGCATGATTTGGTAAAGCACGAATGCTGCTAGTGTGTAAATTTCTACTTGCTTTGTCCATCATTGATACTGAAAGTACATTGCCATTTTTAGATGGTACGTTAAAGAAATTGTTTACTATAGTCTATAACTCTATTGACACCAAATGTTTCACAACTATTGAGGTGGCATGTTATGGTTGGTGCATAATAAAAACGATGTGAATGATCACATGCAAAAGTGATACTATATTTGTACTAATCACAACTTGCTGCTTTAAGAAATTGTGTTCCTAACATTTATTCTTTCACCATATCACCTCTCCACCTCATAATTTCCAGTAGTTGTTATTCCAGTTTCCAAAGCACTAAGAATCCTCATTTGTCACCAACTTCTAAGCGCGCACACATAAAAGTTTTTAAAGAAATATTCACATTTTTTACCCATCACAGTACCCAATTAGTCCAAGGATTCCATACCATCGAACCACAACAGAGTACAATAGCTCTCATTAGCAATATCAACTAACAAGCAAGCAGGCCCTGAGAAAGAGTGAAGGAGTACCTGGTAAAGGTCACGCATATAGGCATGAAGATTGGAATACTCAAGTAGCTTCTTCTTGGTGCACTTGAAGAGAACGTTAT